>CM048045.1:12960000-13560000 GCA_026259375.1 Verasper variegatus
TATACAACCTGATAGAGAAGCAGAACAGTACGGTACAGTGTAAGTAGAATTACAAGGCTTGAAGCTGCTCAGCCTTAAACACAATAGATGTAAGAGTAACAGCTGAAATACCATTCATAATGTCAGGCCCAATGGTGGACTCTATGATTTTGTCAATGGCAGACCCCAAGTCTGACGAGGTAGAAGCAGTTGAGTCAGAAACCATCATGGCTCCTTCAGACACAGCACTGGAGTGGACCAGCACTTGGGCTGACCCAGACACCAGCACTGACTGAGTCACTGTGGAGACACTGGACACGCTGGTGGACTGGGCCACTGAGGAGGAGTCGGGGAGGTGGACTGATGAAACTCTGACATCTGTACTGGAGCTGGTTTCTGGGATGAACACCTTGAGAGGGAAGGGCGAGAACATGATGTGTAAAAAATTTTAAATAAAACACAACTGCTTTGTCTGTTTTTTTTTCCTGGCTTGAATATATCAGAGTTTTTACAGGCATTTGTGCAAAGCTTACCACAAGTCCCTCTGAGCTCTGTCCCACATGGCAGTCCGACTCTGGGGCCTGTGTATGAGAGGCAGCAGCATCACTGCTGTCTGCAGACATGGCCTCTGATGACTCCATCCCCATGCCGCTTTCGGATGGCTCCTCCATCCCCGAGGGGCCTGCATCACTGCTGCTCTCCACCTCATTCTCCTCTGAATCCATAACTATCTATAATAATTTGACATGAACACAACACATTTTTAATGTGCACCACACTTAAAGCCCCCCTTGAGCAGCATTACTGCAAGTTCATTCTGTTAAAATTAACACAACTCATGTATAATTCCTTGGTCGTTTGCCCTTAGGAACATTCGTGTCAAGAGTAATTGCACAACTTAAGATACTCTATAATCTTTGCTGATGTTTCGCTGGATAACAGAAAATATAGAATGACTTCTAAAACAAATCTTAAAAGCGTTGGGACAGAAACAGAAACAGTTTGTCCAACTTGCTCAACTATGATGAATGAATGATTTTGAAGGAGGTAACTTAGTAGCCTTGCTATGGAAAATAATACCTAACACCTTAGGTTGTTGTACAGTGTGTGTCGCCAATGCGTTAGTAATTCTGACAGATGCTCATCCAACTGGAAATTAACTCTTCAGTTTTTCTGTAATACTTCACTTTCCCCGTTTCCAAGGTCAGAGTTTAGTGTATGTCACGGTGAGCTCTTTTAAGAGGATTATATTGTAACAGTCATGAGTTTGTAGGAAAGAGGGTACAAAGTGCAGTTGAGAACATATAAAATAAAGTTTCGGTCCACAGGCAGAAGCTGAAAACTACATTTAATTAGGTTCACTTGAAAAGGTTTGATGTGGGGATCTTTTGTATGAAGTGATGCTTATGAACCACTGCATTAAGTTGCTGTTAATGCAGGTGAATTACACATTCCTTTGACATGTATGAAGAATGTATAGATATCAAAAGGGGAATAACAAAGTTTCACTTTTTTTGTTGGACGTTATTAGTTTTATCTAGTTGAACCAAACAAAAACTACCATATGGGTGTATATTCCAGCCTGTTGTATTTGAAATGACAAACATGGGACATTTTTATGATTTATAAAGTGCAATGACTTTTAATATACATACATTAAAAGACATTGCATTTTAGCTCAACACAGCTGAGCAGCTCTTTTATTGTCTTATTGTTTGGTGCATGTTTGTCAGTGCATATGTTTTGTTGTTTTCTCTTAACTAAAACCAAATTGCCTTCTGAATTAATAAAGTTGTATTGTATGAGAAACTTGAGTTGTTTTGCTTCCATATAGGATGCGTGGGCTGTAATGAAATGTTTGGCTGTTCCCCCACTTGTACATCATCAATCCATAGTGTACACCATTTCTCCAAATTCAACATTGTTTTGATATCCGGTATTTACAAGAAACATACAAATTCTGTTATTATTGTATATTAGAGAATTTTATTGAGGCCTGATACAATGCAAGTACATTGTTTGTCATCCATCACTTAGTGGGAAGGTGTTTATTCCAGATAACTTATACACGAGTATCACTGCCACTCCACACATTAACCGACTGAAGGGACTGGTTTCCCCTTCACGGACGTTAAGGTTGTGGGAAATAAATCTCAATGTTCTATGGACCATATTTACCCGCGATTGTACACGGAACAACGACATCTTTGTGCCTCAGAGCCCCAATGTCATCGGACACTAGCGTTAGCTCCCAGTGCAGCAGGGCAGCTAACGCTAGCATGTAGCTGGCGGACCTGCTTTGTTTTCCTGCATCTGTCGTGTTCTGCGAGGCTTTAAAACACTCGCACGACATTTGCCCCTCGAGCCAGGAGGGTTGGAACGTCTGAATGAAATGTGAGTGAAAGCTGCGTCACAGATGTGAACTGTTCGACACAGCTCGCATCAGCTGAAACAGCCTCGGGAGTGACGTGCGCTAGCCGAGTTTTTAAAACGGGCCTAGCTGCCCGTAACCCTGCCTGCACCGCGTCGCCATTTTCCACCAGGCAGCCGCTTTTCCACTCAGGCATTCAGAGAGCTCTACTGGGGACCTCGAGGGCCTGAGCCGCCGCAGACCGTCCTCATTCTCTCCCTGAAGAAAATGAAAACCTTTTCTCCGCCCGCCACCTCGATCTCCACGCTTTTTCCTTACCGTGTGGTTTCGCGCAGATCGGTGTCCTCCGGTGCAGAGGCGCCAAACGCGACACAAATTACTAACCGATAATTGTTGCCTCTTTCTAGTCGGGCGCCATGAGTATCTCCTTGCTTCCTGTCCCTGCAACCGGATCTTATTTATTATTTTTTGTTTAAACCCGACCTGTTGTCTTATTACACATTCGTATATTCACTCGTTTTAATTTGATATATTCTGCGATAGTTTGGCCGTCGCGTGTTGCTCGAAATATTCAGTAATTGAGATGTTAATAAACACTCAGTGGACTATTGTTTCTAGAGGAAGGCACATTACGCAACTGGGTGCGGAGTAATATGTGTCCGCCTATGTCAATAGAGAGGTTCTGTTTATACCGGTTTAAATTCTGAATAAGTTTTAAAACTCATTAAAATGCATCAACCGTGATGGTTGTGGGTATTTAACTCACATTAATCACAGTGAAATATATTAATATATATAAAATGTATGTTCAATGGAAGAACAAGGGGAGAAAGGGAAATAACAAGAAGTTTTGCTGGACTGTTTGACTTTATGGTTTTTATTTGGTTGAACCAAACAAAACTACCATAATAATGATAATAACTGGGTGTATATTACAACCTGTTGGTCTATTCTTACTGAAATGCAATATACAGATGAGTTTCACTCATTAACAACATTATGGGCATATACAGTATAAGTCAATATAAAAAGCATGCTCAGTTTACACATGCTTTCTGCAGCTCAACCACACACTGCTGTTGTTTATGTCGTTTTAATATATTATATATATATTTTTTTTATAGAGTTTATACTTGTGATAATTTGCCTCTTGCAGGAATTTTCATCCAGCAGTATCATGACTTTTTTTTTTCATGATATATATATATATATATATATATATATATATATATATAGTATATATATTTGTCATAACGTATTTTTTAAATACATTGCACTTTTAGCTCAACGCAGTTGAATAGCTCTTTTATTGTGTTATTGTTTGGTGTATGTTTATCAGTGCATATCTGTATTCTGTTATTTACCCAAATTAAAACCAAATTGCATTCGGGATTAAAACAGATTTTATATGAGAAACTTGAGTTATTTTGATGCCAAATAGGACGTTTGGGCTGCAATTAAATCATTAAGCCACATTGTTAACATCATTTTTTTCCAATTAAACATGTTTTTGTTTTCCAATACTGTGCCCTGTTTTGATATCCAGTATTTAGAAGAAATGTACAAAAATGTACAAATTCAGTTATTAGAGAATCTTATTGATGCCTGACACAATGAAATTACATTGTAAATCACAATCTGCATTATGTTTTCTCACTAATGTGAGAGTGTGGCTTCAACATTTGAAGAGTACTTTTGGATGCTATAGAAATTTTAAAAAATCTATATGCTAATGTGAAAAAGTGAGACGGGTGACAGTGTTATAGGTAGTTTACAAGAAATGTTTATTGCATTTTAAAGTAAAACTTGTAATACAAAACACCTCAGTTACATAAATAATTTCAGTGAAGGAGACATGCATTGTCTTCCAGTGCAAGTAATTGGCTCTGAAGCCATCTTGAGAAAAACACAAATAGAATTATACAAAACAAATAAGCTTTAGGACACAAAAATAAAAGATATTACTTTAAATACCAAAATAATCTAATACTGTTGAGAGTCTGAACCCGTCAGACATAAAGAAATTGTTTGGAATCGGATCCAAACAGCTTTTGAGAATAGTTAAGTTGTGGTTATTGGTCTCAGACTTTAGGCTACCATAACATTATGAGTTCACAGATAATCTGATTGAGGGCAAGTCAGTGTCAAAGATCACAATTTACTTTCCTGTATTGGGCCTTTGACTGATTGTTGGGCCAGTGCTGTATGTTTTAGTACCAACAGCAATGATGGTCAATTATTTACATCCCAGAAAGCACATGCATCATACAACAGGCGCTACACACAAATACTGCATCACATTCACCCTGATGACCCAATTTTGAGCTCATTCCTGTGGGTTCATCTGCTCAGTACTGGTAGCCTGCAGAATCAGAGCACTTGAGGAGGTCATATTTCACGTAGCCAACACGGTCCACCTGTCTGCGGGAGTTCATACGCCAGTAGAAGCGGTCCCGGCAAAAGTAGGTGTGACCTAAAGTAGAAACAATGGAAACAAATCAATTGCAAAATTCAGATATGTGCAAATATCTACTGTTACAGTAATGTGATTTTGGTTATTTAGAGTAAACAAAGATTTGAAATTGACAGATCTATTTACTTTTGTACTGGAATACATCATGAGCGTCATTGGGGACGCCACCGAAGACGGCATCTGTGTACTTGGGGTACCCATTGTCGATTTTCTGGGCCTTCATGTCAAGTCTGCGTTGATAAGACACAAAACCATCTCAGAAAATGTCACTAAAACAGTCCAAAACAAACAGTCGCTCTCCTCTTAAAGCACAGACTTTAACAATGTCGTAAAATTGTTATTATGTTAACAGTAAGTTTGACTGAACAACCACAGTGGGGGTGGGGTGTTTAACTGCCTCGTTAAAAAAAACAAATAAGATGCTAAGAATAGAAGAAATGGTTGAATTTGAGCCAAACATCTTTCAGCAACAACATTCTTCCCAACCTTAAAAAAAAGGACTCAAAGGCACAAGTTTAACTCACCTCCAGAAGTTCTCCCCACTGAAGAGCAGCACTTTGCCCTTCCCTCTCTGCAGCGCTCCCTCCACCTTCTGAATGCTGGAGGGGAGGCCGAGCTTCTCAATGCTCCGGGGCCCCAGAACACTCTGCCCTGTGTACACCCAGAATCTGTTCCCTAAATAGATGGGGGGGAAAATGAAAGCGTGAAGCTCTGCACTTCTGTTTTGTGTGTTAGTGGTTACTTTTATATCTACACTTTATGAAGCTTCTTTACCCGAGAAGAAGTACATCTTTTTGGTCAGAAGGTCCTCGAAAGCAGAGTCAATGACCGCTGGCAGAGCTGGCCACCTCTTAGAAAGAGAAAACGGTCCCTTGACTGCTCCACCATCCCTGCTGGGCATCTTCCAGTAATTTCTGTTGATTAGTAGATAAAATCAAGACATCCATCAATGCTGCCGGCTTGTGGTCATTTATACTTCTCTTTTAGAAAAAGACTGATTTGCTCACCCGTTCTCAAAAAAGTGAAGTTCTTCCTCAATTGTAGTGATGGTGTCAAATTTGGGCAACTTGCAAGCGTCTCTGGTTGGATCCACAGGTTGAGGTGTGGTGGTGGGTCCAGGTTCTGGGTAGGGGGTGGTGGTGGGGGAGTTGGGCTGAGGAGGGGTGGGATCCGGGCCTGGTCCGCCTCCTAAAAACAGAGATGTTAGAGAGACGTTTAATGATTGAGAGTGATTTTTTTTTTTTTTTACTTTTCCAGGAAGCCTGTTATAACCTCACCATAGAGATACTGAATGCCTTCAATGTCATCTTTGTGCAGGGAGAAGTCTTCCACATAGCTGTACATGGGGTACATGAGAGCCTCTCTAATGTTGGAGTGTTCCAGGCCGAGAGCATGACCAAACTCATGGGCTGCCACCAGGAACAGACTGTAACCTGTTCCACACACAGTAAGGGCATTTCATGAATAGTGAACGTAAAACACACAGCCACATCACTTTGTCCATTCTGCACACTGTGTCTTATATTTATGTGTACTCACCCTGGTCAGCACAAAAACCCCATTTCGTGTCCTTGTCATAGTTGTCAGTGGTACTGCACCACAACTTGCCATCTACTCGTCCCTCACTGGTGCAGGAGTCATACTCTTTTCCAAGGAACACAAAGGGGAAGTGGCAAGGCTCTCCCTCTGAATTGCCACCGGTTACAGCAGTGTCTGACATGACAAGAGACAACAGTCAGAACACAATCCACTGTGGCTGCACTCCACACTGTTTACGTGTTGTGGTTCTTGTCACTCACCTCGTCTGGGACAGAATCCATACTTCTGGTCTTTGTCAAAGTTGCCTGTGGTGGCACACCAGCGGTAACCATCACTGCGGCCCTCTGTGGTACAGCTGTCATACTCCTCGTCCAGAAAGATGAAGGGGAAGACGCACTCAGCTCCGTCTGCGTTCCCTCCAATTGTGTAGAGAACTGTCAGGAGGAGAATTGGGGGCAAGGATGAGCGGGCGAAGCGAGTCCACATGTCACAAGAGCAAATGCCCTTATCAAGGTGACCTATGATTGCCTTAGAAGAATAAACTTACGTTCACTTGGGCAGAAGCCATATTTTTTGTCTCTGCTGAAATCAGCTGTAGTGGCGCACCATGGCAGATTGTCTGAGCGGCCATCAGTGGTGCAGGTGGTGTAGCACTTGCCCTCGAAAGTGTATGGGAAGTGGCACATGGCACCTTCTGCATTCCCATAGCGCGTCTTCACAGCTTAGTTGAGTAAATGAAACATATTAATTTAATGCATGTATGATATGAACACCAGGGGGAGACATCTACACATTTATTGTTTAGGGGAGTAGTATCTTTTGCTATGCATTGCCAATTACCTGGTCCTTTACCCAGGGTCCAGTTCTCATCATCGTCAAAGTGAGCATCTCCCTGGATCCCCTCACCAGGGGGATAAGCATGAGCCAGAAGGCCATTCTTACCATCGAATGGGTATGGGTCTCCATGGTCTGAATAGAAAATGAAATCATACATCAATTTTACTCCTAAATTACATTTCAAATATGTAACATAATATGTAAAAAAATTAAATGGCCACCCTACACGAACATACCTGCTTTACCAAATGAAATCATGATGTCAGCTGTTCCGTCAAAGAGTCGTGTAAAAGTTAGAGGGGTCACATCACTCCACACCTTGAAGGCTCTGTGAAAGGCGTCATCAATCAGGGAGCTCTCCATGTCTGGAGAATAATTAAGGATTCTGTGAAGAAGAGCAGAATGACAATGAGACCTCTGGATACCCTTTGTATGTTGTCCCCTGCATTACAAAGCAAATCATAGCGTTAGAATATATTAAAAGCTTGTGTTGAAATTTTCTTTCTCTCTACTCACCGATAAGTGACGTCCTTGTGGTCCCATTTGAGGTCTCCCTCAAAGGTTTGGTAGTTGGCCACATCGGGAACCCCACAGCGAGGCTGCTTCATGGCCTCCATGGTGGACTTATCCAGCTCTCCAGTCTCTTCCAGCCCCATCTGCCTCTGCATCCTCTTCAGAGCCTTGGAGGTGGACACCATCGACTGGAAGCCACTGCGCTGAAAGCTGTCCAAGTAGCCAAACCTCTTCAGATAAGTCTGAAGGAGAAAAGGACAATCAATGTCAGTGGGTCCAGGTAGACGATTATATCACATGAGAAACATGGTGGAGTGGGCCCTTAAGAAGATAACCATTCTGTCCACATTCTGTCACCTGCCTAACACTCTTATTATCTTAAATTGAGTAGAAAATATATTCTCTTTTATTTATATAATAACAATAATTTCTGTTCAGTAAATGACCTCCTGGCACAGCTTTATTGCATTCTGTTTTGGGATTCCAGTCTATTAAGACAAAGTGAACCATCTGCTACTCACTTCTGCCAAATCCTTATCAGTCATGTTTTTGAGGATGTCTCCTGGGAAGGTGACGCTGACGGACCTGAGGGGAACGCTCCATCCGTCCTGGATGCTTATCCCCAAAACTAAACACACAGCTAAAGCGCAGCATCTCATGATGAGAGCTACTTTGGATTGCTGAAAAAATGTGAGAAAACAAACAAAAAGAGCCCCGCAGGGAACAAGTGCTCAGTCAGCCAAATGAAATGAAAAAGCCCCTTGAAGATCAGTGTCGTTGGCTTTCCTCTTTGTTTTGACCGGTGGCTCCTGCTGTTGTCTCTCTGCTTTGTGCCCTTAGTTGTGGACCTTGTATTTATGCAGGGTAACTTCTTAGTCACATAACCTTGTCCCCGCCTACTACCAATCTCAAACCTCCCACTTACATCTTGACAAACTGTCTAGTTACATGGACGTGGGGAATTTCCAAAATATCCACATTTAGCTTTACCAAACAGGTATTGAGTGGTGATCTAATCATTCTTTTTTAAGAGGTATTTCAAGCTCAAAGGGCGTGGTGTTGTGTAAACAGTAGTGGTGGTGGATAGGACCAATTATGGCAAAATATTATAAGTTAATGCATGCCTGAAAAACCCACACAAATGATTTAACCTAATGACAAATAACTTTAGAAGCTTTTAAAGTTTCAGTTTTCTTAGGAACTTACATAATTAAAACTGGGGAAAAAAATAGGTTTGGGAAATAACCTAAAGAGTCTAAACACTCACTGTAGATTGTTGATATTATCTTTCAATTCATGGGAGAAGCTGTCATGCACATGTATTTGTATTTCTACCTGAGTACAACGCACTCATCATGGGACCGGGCCAGACACTTCTGTTATTTCTATGCTTAAAGTAGTGATATGGTTCCACTTTTTTTTCATGAATAGAAATTTCCTCTTAATCTAAAGTTGGATTCTGAATAAAATGAGGACAAGTCAAAAGTGGCTCAGTTGCTTTTTTGTTTTCTAAGATGACAAATTACTGAGGCGTTGGAGCCTTTAGATTTGATTGTTTGCAGTATTACAGTGTTGTTGTTTCTGGCAAGATTTTCTGGAACTACCTCCTTCATCATCACTTTATGCTGTTGCTAATGCAACACCTCCACTGGCATCATTCCCACTAATGAACGCAATACATTGCATTCATAACAACGCCTATGTCTCATTTGGTAATGAGTAACCAACGTTTCTGTATTTTTCCAAAAAAGAGGACCTTTATTTTTTGTGAGAAAACTTGTGCCATGGATCAAAAACCTAAAACAAAAAACAATGATATTTAGATATATTTTTATTCGAAAGAACAAATTGAGTGTTGGTTAGTATTTAATCTTGAGAGTGCCTGCTATGTGCAATCGTGGGTGCATGTTAGGTAGTGGCTGATATTTGAGTATCAAGGTGTTGTGGGCTCGGATGTGTCTCAGTCAGCACATCATGAGTCACTCTGCTCCCACATGAGTGGCCACAGCTGCAGACGAGGGGCTGACTTCCACTGCATTTTCAGATGCAGCTAAATGCACAGTTATTTTCAGCTGATAAGTCATAAGAGAGGGTGTTTCCTGCCCAATCCCCCAATAACATTTTTACAAATCAGATGGTAGATTAAATCGTGTACCTATTAATGTCCTAATGAGGAGGCTGTGTGTTGTTCTTGCGGTTTGATGAGGTGGTGCATCCTTCCTCATTCTTGAATGCTTGGTTCCTGATGTGGTTGACACATCACACATATTGGAACAATCACACGCCATTTGCTAACTCATTGTTGATGTGTTTAAGAAATGTGGTCATGTATTCTTTTTAACTTTGTGAAATGAGTATATGTCTACATCGGTTTCGTTAGTCCTTATATGTTCTTAGTCCTGATGACACACATCTCCAGTTTTGATGATGATACTCAAGAGAGGTTCTACATTTTTTATTTCCTATATCTACCTCTGCCAAGGAGGTTATGTTTTCATCTGAGTTTGTTTCTTAGTTTGCAGGATTCTGCAAAAACTACACAACTGATTTCCATGAAGTTCTGTCCAGGGGTGAGGCATGACCCAAAGAATAAGCCTTTGAATTTTGGCGTGGATCAAAAATAAGACATGTTAAGGAGACAGATATTTAGGAATGTGTGAAATTTGGTGCAGATCCAACTAAATATCTGGATCTAGTGAATTTAAATGGGGTTTTATAAGTGGACTGTTTGGCCATGGTGTTATGGACTCTCCAAGTGCCATTCTAGTTTGTAATGCTTTTAATGCCATTTGTGATTCTTAATTTATATGCACATTATTTATATGATATTCTCGACAACAAACCCAACACATTGTTCCTGGAAATGTTAATTCTGCATTGAACTGAAACATATGAATTGATTTCAGTGGTATAGAACAGAATAGATTTATAAACAGATATTAGAGAGATATAAGACAGATACACACAGAGAATGCCAGCTGCAGTGTAGTTGCATTTAACACATACACAGTCTATGAAACATGTTTTGTTCAGCTGGGTTATGTTTCATTCAGACTAAATTTGGTCTATGCAGCCTCAAATAGAATGCTCAATAACAGCCCACTTCCATTTGACGCAAGGTTATTTCTTTTTATGTGTCTCATGGCAGATCCCTGGGCCTCCTTTGAAAACATCTGCCACTAATTTCACATGGCGTCAAAGCCTTAATGAATATGGCTCTGTGTATTTTAACAAATGCCACATTTCACTCAGTTTCACCACTCTGCTCTCAAAAAGACAGCTGGCAGAGAAAAAATTTTGGCATGACATTCTTCCCCAAATTTCCCTTCAGTGGCAGCACTGGCAGTTGGCACACACCATGGAGCTGTATGAGGTGGACAACTGCGTCATCACAGAACTGGCTTACATGGGGGGATCTTTATGATGAGGTTAACCGTGTAGCAACAGAGCCGTGTAATGTTGAAAGGGTTTCCTGGGGCTTTTAAAACACACAGAGAGGCTGAATATGACAAAACACTGAATGAATTTTGGCATTTTAAGGTCAGTAATTGCTCAGGGTGAAAACTCTGATGATGTGTGAAGCAATGTAGTCGTGTATTCGCATAGAAATTCGATGTATTTCATGCCCTGATTTTAAGTAGCTGGCCCGGATCTTTCTGTTTACAGTTGAGCGCTGTACAGAAAGTTTTGCAACTGGGTCCTTAATTGTGACATGCCCTGTTTAGTTTCAAACTGCCTTGTTAAAGCAATCTGTTTACGTCTTATGGTATGTTTCTAGCGGGCAGTTATAAATGCAAAAATCACTTCCTGTCTGCGGCAGTTGATGTGGCTCCCTGGCCAGTTTCCTTGTTCAGCTGAGTTGAGTTTTTTACGATGACTGGTTTGCTGACTTTGTGGTGGGACACAGAGACTGTGCAACTCGCAGGACCATCACAGCGTTTGATGTGGAGGACGCGTTACCCCATCACCAGGTACTTTACCCAGCCCTGCTGAGTCTGCTGTGCCTTTGCAGTTATTCTGGGAAGAGTTTTGTTTTTATACCCCACTAACCTCTCACTATAGTTTATCTTGGCCTTCCAAGGAGTTTGCCTCTGTGTTTCCTTTGTTTTATTTTCGGTCACTCTGTGTTGTCGACTTCATTTTTCACGATGACAATGAAACTATAAACAGTAATGAACAGCATGTCTAATGTACTGTCTCTGAATATTTGTAACCCCTTTCTAATTAGTCAGGATACTAAGCATGCTTGTGGGTGACATTGATACAAACACAAATAAAACAACTGACACAACCAAAACAGAAACTGATCAAAACAGGCAATGGCCAGGGAGGAAACCATATTGTGGCCTCTACAGGCCCTCAAGTGTCACTCATATAACAGCTTGTCTGCAGTGACTCATAAGTCAGCATGATAAATGTGACAGATATAATTCCATGAACACACTGTAAAGTTGTGTACAGTCATCTGAATGGGATCGTAGGAGCACAAGAGGCCACAGATTTGACTCATGTCTCCCCGGGGCTACAGACAGGAGTGTTACTTTTGCTTCACAAAACACTTTATCAGAATCTAGAGCATTAGTCACCTTTGGGAATATTTCTCTCTCCCTGTGTTTAAACACTTAATGACCATGAAAAGGTGGATTCCAAAAATGAAAAGAATCTAACAAACATACAATGTAAATATTTTTCAACGCTCTTAGACATGACTCTCAGATGCCGAACGTGTAATAATAGTGATAATGACAATCTTCATAGTTGTACTGTGTCATCCTGTGTCACAGCCAGCCCGGGCTGAGCAAAATACTAGGTTATCTTAAATTAGGTCATTCCAAGAGAACTTCCCTTACTGTGTGAAGACGGAATACAATAAACAAAAAGTAGATCGTAGCTGTGTTAATCTGATGAAACCTTCATCTGGTTCACATTAGCAGATGACTACTTCTCTCAATCTGATGTGGTAGAGTGAAGTTCCAGCACACTGCTGCGGATCAAAGCACAGTTCAACGTCAACTTGATCAAAGCTGTTCAAAAACGCATGTCATATAAACCACTTCTGCTTATCACTGTTTTCTTTCCCACCGCTCTGGCACAGATCTTTTGGTGGAAACCACAGACCAAAAATGCAAACTTCCTCTGCTTCCACTCAGGTACTCTACAGGATTGGGACACAAACTGATGAGTGAAGCAGGATGTGACAGAAGGGCCTTAAACCACAGGGATGCACGTAGACTGATGTTTTGCAATGACTTGGTATATGTATATAAATATACATAAATACACACACACACACACACACACACATCTATACATCTGTATATATAAATATATATGAAAGAGAAACACATAGATAGCTTCACGAAGACAGAAGAGAGAATGACACACAACAAAGATTCCCATGCCAGAGGCCGGTCAGGGACACTGTGGTTCATCGTCGGCGCCTTAACCCAGAGGCCACCCAAGGGAGTTATAATTTTAAATGATGCTGCTGACAATTTGTATGACCTCGTGTAATGATATAATATCAGTAACAAGCAGCAGGCGGGTTTGGCCAAAAGCCAAGCGAGAGGGTAGAGTACACCTGCAGAGGCATGGGCTGCCACTGCAGAACAAGTCCAGGCAGGCAGTGTTGTGTTGACTTTATGGACAGCCATCTTCACCACCACTGTTAAAAGCTCATTACTGCCAGTCATAGGCAGTGGCCTCGATGGGCGTTCCATTCTCTGCCATCCAAATTGTCACTCCCTGAGCCACGATGTGAGCTCTGATTTCATCTAATATTATTATATTCCCATCTAACGTCACATGAAGCAAAGCCTCCATAACCTTTTTTAAAGAGTAGTTTTAAAAATCTTCTAGGAAAACAGAGAGCCTGTAAACTACAACAATTAAAGTGCTGTGTTACAGTTATGAGCTCTTGTGTGAGCTGTCATTCAAACAGAGTGAATAATAAGGAGGTCATGGTACGCTCCATTCAACATGTTTTTAAAAACAATCTTTCAGAGAATGGGAAGAGGTTGGGAATTTACCCTTGTTGACAAAGGACAAGCAGCTGATAGCAGGCGGGACGTGAGTCAGGCTCAGCACTTCAGCTGCCTCTGCACACTCTGGTTCAGACTTGTTGAGGCAGGCACTTATTTCTCCCTCTGATGTGTTTGCTCAAAGTTCCCACATGTGGGGTTGCCGAGGTTTGAACTCGCACGGCCTTAAATAAATGCAGCATTTTCCCTCCGGGACAACGACGTGGATTGTTGCGTACAAACTGTGTCCTTTTCCTCCAATGCAGAAAAACAACTTGTACCTTGACATTACTCCTGGTTGTTTTGTTAGAGGTTGTAAAAATCTGCTAACGTCATTGCAGCTGATAGCAATAAATCCAGCATAACACCACCCCAAGCATTTATCATTTTTACCTTAAGTTACCCGTTTGAAATGCCAGAGGAGAGAAGCAATAAATAAAACCCAAACTGGTTTCATTGTCTTTTTATCCTGTACGTTATTCTGAAGTTCGTCAGTGGGTCCCTGTGACAGCATGTGGGTGATCTTGATGTGGGAACCTTTTTCGGGATCATCCTTTTTGGATCTTTGTGAGATAATCAACAACTTCAACCAGCGGTTTGCTGCTTACAAATCTACAATGATAAAAAAATTAAAAGTTGATTCATAGTTTATTATAAAAAAGTCGATACTGTAATTTCTACTGTGCAGCCTTTTGAAGAGCAGATTCTTGTTTTGGTGTTTGCTCTGCTAAACAGTATGAAACAAGCCAGTTTAAGCATGTGGTCCAACTGAACAACAGTGGCTTCAGAGTCTGTCTGAGCACAGTGGATCATGTCAATTAAAATGTGGAACAGTGTTTTTTCCTTGTTTTAGTTATTTTTATTCCCATTCCAAGATCTCATTGTAGATATGTATCTGGGTTATGATTAGTTTTTTTTTCAAGAAGGTCTTTGGAAGTGCCACCCGAAGATTTTGAATAAAAGCCTTCCGATACTGAAGTGGTCACCAGGACCCGTGGGAGAAGCTTGATGAAGGAACCAGATGTGATCTTCTTCCCCTTTATCACACACAGAGCCAGAGACACAGTCCTGGCCCTGCTCAGTTTGACTCAGAGGAGCAAAAATCCTCTTTACCAGCAGGGGGCCCTCTCTCACAAGCACAGTCAGTGGTGACAGAAATAGAGCTCTGGTACAGGGAATTAGTGTCAGGAGGAAAATGTAGCATCAAGCTTTGACAGCCACATACTGTATGTGGAAAATCTCTCTTTGACCCGAGGGTGTGAATTATGTAGCAAACAAAGCAGAAAACACCGCTGCTCGATTTGTTACATAAAAACGTCCTTTCCAATGAAATAATTTGAACAATTTATTCCAAATTGTCTTTGTCAGGGTTGACGCAGGAGGAAATGTTTCCATATTACAACCTTTCTTCAAGGCTGTGCGCTCAAAATGCCTCCTGAGGCAGAGATTGGATTTAAGACATTGATTGATGTTGTTCTAAAAGCCTGCTTGGAGAATGACTGATTGTTTGGGTATATTTGTTTTCTTTGTTGCGCCCCGATGCCATTATAGTGAAGGGTATTCACACATGCTGCGATCCGTCATTGCTGTTTTTTCAGAGTTTCAGCACTTTTAGATTATATTCACAAGGAGAACTGATGACATTAATCTAATAATGCTTATCTAAGACACGTTGCATATTATCATGTCTTCATCGGCCCTGTTCAGTTGTTACAGCATGGATGCAAATTTCCCATCTGCTGTAAATTAGCATCCTACTCGTCTTCTTTAAGTTTTCAGTTGCAGATTCTCATTAGTGACAATGCCAAATGGATGGTCCCACACAAACACAGATGCTCTCTCAGCACAATTGCTCTGTTTTCATGAATGATTGCTTTTCTGTGAAATCACACAGAAGAACGCCAGCAGTCAACCGTATACGTGATGGTGGATATCAGCCCATCTTGTGTAACACCATCATACTGTAAATGCTGATGTGACTTAATCCAAGACAGATGTTGTGGTGGTGCATAAACTGTTCTGACAAGGAGCCTTGTTTCCAGTTGTCCAGCAGCACTGGGGGCACAACACCTTTGCTTATTCATGATGCCTGATCAAAGACCAGGTAGTTCAAAGCGCTCCTCCATTTTTGATAAAGAAAAAACCTTCACTTGGACACAAATATCACTCCTTGCATTTTCCCCTCAGCTTGCCCCTGTGAAGGAACAGATAGTCGTTGGGGAATTGAAACGTTTTTGTCTGTTAGAGCTTCGGCTAATGTACAAAGCAAAATATTGACCTGAAACATGGTTGATATTGATCCAAATAGGAGTATTTCACCAGCGGAGAAAAGGGCAGGCGTGGAGGTCACTTGCATTCTTGTTGTTACAACCCTCTGATGTTAATTTACCTTAGTTCCCAAACACATGATTACCACAACACATATTTCTTGTAAATATCCTTTGCAAACCAAACAAATGCAAATAAATTTGACTTTACTCTGATGACATCAGCCCAGTGCTGTGGGCTCTGCTCCTCCCTTCAGGATCCGCGGTTAATAGCCGCGTTAGCCCCAAGGACAGTAGGTTACCACAGGGAAAGGTCACCTCTGCTATATTAGAAATACGCAGCAATGGTATTTCCTTTCCTCATTTATTTGTAGTTCTTATCTTTAGTCTCCATCAACCTGATATTCAATCCTGCCCTGAAACTTTGCATCTTTGCCCAGGAAACTGAGCCACCATGATGAGAATAGCCTCACAGGCTAAATATGTAAAACATTCCAGCAATTGAATCAGACTATTGATTTGCATTGCGTTCTGGTCAGTATTACATTGCATAAAAGTGCATTCATGTTCAGTGCATTTTTTTTGATGGATTCTGGACACGTTATATACGAAAGAGGTGACAGAAGTGAATAAATTGACAGCTTGACTCAGATTACGTGCTCTCTCCAGGAAAATCTTACGTTGCCAGATATTAAAGGAATTCACACACAGAGGAGAGAAATGGGCTGTCAGAGCCGTGACAACTCTCGACTGTTATCCAAGAGCCGCTTTCTGCATTATTGCACCATGGTAATGAGAATTCTGACAGCGCTGCTGAGCTGCAACAAGGTGCCAATACAGAGTAGAGATATCCGGGGCCTTATGTGTTGATTGCTGTGGGAAAATTATAAATCAGGAAGTGCTTTCTTGTCAAGAGGAGTGAATGGGTAGAAAATATGATTGATATAGTGTTCTGTTTAAAAAAAACCCACCTGAATTGATGCACCACGTAGGAGGGTGTTTATATGAATGAATGTATCATCAATTTTCAGACAGGAAGTGGTTTTGTAGGAGGGAAAGAATGAAAAGCATTTATCTTTAGACCCGCATTTACTTTCTCATTTATTCACCTGTTTCTTTTTTTTCTGTTGAGGACAGCAGAAATAAGCTGTAAACAATGACATGATATCACCTTTTAAGTTAGTATGGCAAAACTGTTTCCAAATAGACACAGAAACATCAGTACTCATTTCGGGGGCATAATCATGGGCACCTGATGAATATGAGTTCAATGTTTTCATTGTCTGGCTCTTCATTTGCAAGATGCAAAAATGTCATCACCAGCCAGAATCAAAACACCTAGACTGCAACATTCACCCTGGCATGTGACTACAGGCAAAGGGTTAAGGTTTACCACATAACCGCAACTTCTACACATCCACTTCTGGCCGAGGGACCGTCTGTCTGTCTGTCTGTCTGTCTCTACATTTAATGTCAAATAAAGCAACAAACCAAAGCAATGCAGATACATCACTTCAATCGACCCCTTCATTGAGACCAACTGTTAACATAAAGAATAACAAGTAGCTGTTCTAGTGCACTCAGAATTTGTCTTCCAGAAGTTATGTATATCACATTGGTTTCTTAGTTACATTGTCAGGTGTCAGGTGAGGGACATTTTTGTTAAATTGTAATAAATACATCAGCTGAGACTTTTTCTGTTTTAAACAAGACTGTGCTGTGCCTTAAACCATACAAAGTTTAATAAAGTTGTAGTCACTGGGAGCAGTTACAGTGCAAGATTGGCAAAGAAATACTTGACATCAACAAATAACTTGACATTCTGTATCTACATTTTTACCAGACCAAATGACAACATTTTGTAACCAGGATGTTATTGAAAACATATCCAACAAGAATGGAATTCAGTAGAGTGGATACCTCCACCAAGGCCCAGCAGTCCCCTTAAATTCAACTGAGCCTCACCAACTTCCACACACTTATTGATATCAGTCCCCACAATGTGCCTGATATTTTACATCAAGATCCATGTATCATTTCCCTGGGAAATGGTGAAAATGTTGAAAGAAGCCCTATGTCGCAATCGTAAAAAAAAATCCACACAAAAATTGTATGTGTTCTTCTCTGACTCATACCACATCCTTTCACAAAGTTTGGTAGAAATTAGTTCAGTTTTGTGTGTGTAATCTTGCTGACAATCAAACAAATCAACCAAATCAACCATTCACAGGGGTGAAAACATAACCTCTTTGGCAGAAGTAATCAGCGCTACGTTTCTTAGCCCTGCGATTCGCTGGCGACCTGTCCAGGGTGTACCCCGCCTCTCGCCCAATGTTAGCTGTGATTGGCTCTAGCTCCCCACGAGACCCCCAAAGGATAGGTGGTAAAGATAATGGATGCATGGATTACATTACTTTCACATATTTGCTGTTGCAAATTAGCTGCATATAAACAAGATTCCTGGCAGACAGGTTTGGATTGTGTGCTCAGGCCTCACGTTTCCACCACAATCACAACCACGTCATTCATCAAGCCCAGAAAAAACATAAAACAGTGAAATAAATTTGTAGTTTCCACTGTCCTATGGGGATCAACATTGTAAAGGTTACATAGAAAAAGAATTAGCTATAGAAAGCACATGATTATCATACATTTATTCATCCACTGTTTTCCTCACATCTGTGATATGTACAGTCTACCTGGCCTGTATGATTTGTAGACAGGTGGTGCGGATTGAATTAAGGTTTCAGTCGACACCGCCACGTCGGTCGTCAAAATGTTCCCTGCTCGTCCCTGACAGAAAGATGTTTGTCAAGACAGCGAGAGAAAATGTCTTACATAAGAGATTGTCACCCACTTAGGAGAACATCAGTGAAACCAGAGCTCGGAGGCTTCACAAGAGACACAACAAAATGACTTTACATTCTTACACAGTCTTTTCTTTTCATGTCAGCGACACTGACCATAGTTTAATCTCTACACACTCCAGTTTGGCTGTATGCAAAAAAAGTTGAGCTTGTACTGTGGTAAAAAGAAGATACTCACAATCTTCAGGTTGTCCTTTCTAGTCCAGTCCATCTAATTGAAATACTGAATAAGGCCATGGAAGCCACTGTCTCTAGTGGTCAGTTGTGATAAGGTTATCATCAGTCCACGTGGGGGGAACAGAAAAAACACAAGAAACAAAAAGCCCGCTCATAGCACCAGCTGGCAAGGAGGCTGGATAAACAGGGGCTTTAAGTGCATCTTGTCTCTCTCCCCTGTGACTTGCTTTCGTCTTGCAGACACGAGTTTCCTGCACGCAGCTTCTAAAAGGTTAGAACCTCCCATTCCCTCCAGCTGTTTGTTTCTTATCCCTGGCCACCTTGGTTTTAATGGATCCTTGCTGTTGGGTGACTGAAGGTCTCCGCTCCAGTGGGGAAGAGTTATGGGAGTAAAAGACATGCACACGGCCTCGCTGCAGAGAAATATATCCCATAGTGCTACTTGCTCTGCCACTATTGTGCAATTAAGGCCCTGAAGAAGTGATGAGCATTCACAGCTGTGCTGCCACAGTCTCCTATTTACATTATTATTACATTCATGTTCTTCAGCCACTGTCAGTTGAAACACACACACACACAGTATTACAGTAGTAAGATACTACTGCTCCACATTGAACTCATGAATGTTCATTCCAGAGCAAGTTTTGAGAATCTGATACTGAGCAACCACAATAACTTACATTGCACGTTTTTGTTCACACCAAGTTGTTTCACCAAAAGGAACAAAACTGTTCAAGCTTAATATCTTCAGTCCGTTACTAAGATAGACACTGTCACTGTCAATACAACTTCCATTATTGCGTGGTTTATAAATACCCTTTTTGCCTTGTTTTTCTTTTCTCACCAAACCTTCAGCAAATCCTCTCCTCCTGAGATAAAGATAAATGACCTTCCTGTATTTATTATCCATGTCGTTTCAGTCACTTCATCGCAGCGCTTCAGACTCCTCACTAGACTACATTCAGGTGAGGAGCGAGCCAATGCATGTGTACTGATCATTACTTTTTCAGCCCAGTAATCAGTTCCATCCCTTGGCTTAGACTGTGTTCTGCTCCAGTGAGGGTGGATGTTCTTTAGGCTGCTGCAGTGGTTCGGGCCTCTGGTTCTGCTGCTGCTGCTCCGGTGGAGACTGCAGCTGTTGTGGTGGATCAGATTTAGGGACTTCCTTCTGCGGTGGCAGGGCCTGCAGTGGCTCTGGATTGGGCATCTCCTTCCTGTCGCTGGGCTGAATCTCCAGAGCTGGCGTGTCTTTGCAGCAGAAGTACTGATGCCAGATTTTCCGGAAGGCTGTGCGGAACTTCTTGATGCGAAAAGCGTAGATGATTGGGTTGACTGCGGAGTTGCCGTGGGTGAGCAGGATGGCGATGTAGATGAAGACCATGGGCTTCTTGCAGTCAGGGCAGAAGAGTGTGATGCAGTTGATGATGTGGAGGGGGAGCCAGCTGACAGCAAAGAGAAAAAGGACCAGAGCCAGGGATTTAGCAAGATTCAGCTCCTTGTTGTAGTACTTGTTGGGGTCGGTGTGGCTGGTGGTGAACTTCTTACTGTTAAGTTGCTTGTGGATCATGTAGAAGATCTCTGCATAGATAACCAGCATGAGGAGGAGGGGCGGCAGCACCCAGCTGAAGAAGTTAAAATACACCATATAGTCCATGCTGATGACGTTTTCAAACTGGCAGGTGATAATGAGGTTGGAGCTGTTCAAGCCGTCCTGCTGGAGGCGCCTCAGGTTGTTCCAGCCCAACATGGGTGTGAGGCCCACGATGAAAGCCACCGTCCAGCATACCACCACCGCCAGCCCCGCTCGCCGAGGGGTCACCACCTGCTTGTACCTGCAGGAGCAAACAATACAGCCTCATGTCAGCACTTTCTCTAACAGCACTCCCGGGGAGTGCGAGCTTTCTCTTCTGCCTCGATTTTCATTTTTTGGCAGTGTCCTTGTATTGACAAAAAGCGAGATTCAGAAGAAAGAGCTATAATTTAGAGCAAAAACCCCTGGACTCCCTCCACAAAGCTTCTTGCAGGATATTTCTGCTTGAACAAGCCAGCCTCTGAAAACCCTTGTCAGTCAACCTTGCCCTTTTCAGCTCTGCTGGGTTTCATACTTCTTTCATTCAGAGGAAAACTGAATTATAGTTGGTAAAAGTCAATATCATCTACTAATTTACTACAGCAGCACGAAAAATACAAGCTGCAGTGTTTGGCATGCTACAACCGACTTTCATTGTTAACAGTGTTTATGGATAAGAAGCAGGGGGTAGAGGAAGGTCAAAGATGCAGAGGCACTAAAATCTTATCACCGCTTGTGACACAGAGGGAAACTCAGCCTTATACTTGCCTACAGCCAGAGAGGAAAACAATTATCTGATGTTTGGAAAGTGTGAAACAATTAATTCCTCTTGGATAGTGAATGGTTGATATGTTTTAATTGTAAGGGAAACACTAGTAACGATAACCTCAAGTATAGCTTGAGGAAAAGGCTGTCTATAGGTTCTGTGTGCTGGAATATAGTATTGATTAGGGATGCATGTGTTAAGTTGTGTCTACGTCTGAAGATCATTTTTCACACTGAGCCTGGAGACCGGCCTGCTCGGAAAAAGATCGGATAATGATCTAACAGAGAGTATGGAGAAGAAAAAAAAGAGGAACGTGAGTGCTTCGTGAACTGAGAAGCTGATGTTTGATTTAAATAACATGTGCAAGGCATCGTTGTCGTAGTGATGAAGCTTGTTATGACAGACACAGCTATATGTACTAAGCTGTTTTATACAAATGAGACTAAAAAGCTGAAATGCATGATAAAAGTGCTATCATGTGCCTGGAAGACCTTCTGGTGTCGTAGACATGAGATTAAAGTCTGAGGCCATCACAGACAATATTCCCAGACAATATATTCCCTCTCTTCTACTACAGGCTTATCTGTGGAGCCTTTCAGCTCCACTGCTCAGCCTTTTGTTTCAGCCTGGTATGAGAAACCACCGCTAGTTCTGTGCATCAGATACGGAAAGGGTAGACTGAACAGCATTGACAGCAAACCTGACCTCTTTTGTTTCCTCCAGAAACACAAGAAGAGATTTGTGAATACAACATCCCTCCCAAACCCCCAAATGTTCGAAATCTGTCACTATCTTACTGTTCCACACATAGTATAGATCCTGGGGAGAGAGGCACTAATCAGAGCTGTTAGGTGATCAGCCATGTTCTGGTTAGCTGTCATGTCAGCACTGGTGAGTCAGATATATGTGCACGTAAAGGGACTGGCATCCTGTGAAGTGAAACAAGACCCATGAGGGAAGCAATGCCAACAGCACAGGAGCTGTGTATGACTTCTGCTCTGTGTGTGTGTGTGTGTGTGTGTGTGTGTGTGTGTGTGTGTGTGTGTGTGTGTGTGTGTGTGTGTGTGTGTGAGTGAGTGAGAGAGAGAGAGAGAGAGAGAGAGAGAGAGAGAGAGAGAGAGGAGGCTAAATTTGCTAGCAAATAACATAATCATAATCAAACATAATCATCATCAGGATCATCTTTTCATGTGGCACATCCATGTCTCTCCACATAATGTGCATGTGCTGTGAAACCCCCATATTACCTGGTCGGGATCTTGACCCTGAGATAGCGGTCAATTGCAATGGCCAGGAGGGCGAGGATTGAACTTTGCGTCAGCACCAGCACCGTGCACGCCACGAGCAGGCAGCTGTAAAAGTGAGTCTGAAGTCCGATGCTGATGGTGATGGCCAGGGGGATGACGAGGGCGCCCACCGCAATATCCGCCAGAGCCAGAGAGACGATGAAGCAAAACGTGTTATCTCGCAGCGACTTGTTAATTTTCACCGCCCAGACCACCATCACGTTCCCGATCACAGACGCGACCGCGATCACCACCTCCATCCCGATGTAGAGCGACTGCGCTGAGAGAAGTGCTCCGGGCATCCTCGCAAAAGCCCCTATGTCCTTAATGATGAGAATAAGATTGATTTCAGTGAAGCCAACTGTGCGCTTTTGTGCGTAAAACTGTTTTCCAAACGAGGTGTGCGTCCATCACTTCCGTTAGAAGTTGCAGGGGGAAGAATCCAGTAATTGTTTACACGGGAATACAAGCGTTAAGAAGCAGCACATCTGAGGATGAAGGCTTTTTCCTTTGCAGCAGGTGTTGAGGTCTGCAGGCTGCTGTGTTGTGCGTCGCTCCTGCTTCTCTGCGCCCTGCGTGCGCCTCCGCTTGGCCGAATACACCTGCCCCGTGCACCGAGGGCAGCGTCCGTCCCCTGCGCTCCGGCTCATCCAGTGGAGGGCTTTGTCTTCAGCTGCGGTTTAATTCAAAAAAGCAGCTCCTTAGCAAAGCAAATGAGATATAGTGGAGAAAAGGCACAGTTGCAGCTCCATGCACGCACAGGCAGGCAGGCAGGCGGGTACTCCCTCCTTCTCTCTCCCCCTTGTTGCGATCTCGGTAAGAACAATGGCAGAAAGGCGATTTTTCTCCTCTCTTTGTATGTACCTTTCAGATTTGCTGCCTGTGGCACATATAGGCCTCCTCACTAATTCCGGTCCCACTCGATATTGAGCTATTTGCTGTGGTGGTGGGCGCCACAGCCTCATGTTCGGTGCAGAAATATAAATAGTGCCGCCTTCTGCGGGACTGTCCCAAGGAAGTCAGGTAGTGCAGAGTTCACCCACCTACTCCCACTTGTTTTCTCACCTTAGTCCCACACCCTTGCTCATGTTTGTGAACCTTGCTCACCATTGTTCAGATAAGAGGCCAGGAAGTGAAGTGCCAGGCAGAACAACAACACAGATAAAGGTATTAAAAATGGCAGCAATCATTGTGGCATAGTTACTGAGTGACAAAGAAATGAGTCAACAGTGGTGCAAATGATTTAACAATTCACAGCCCACTTGTTTTCCTGCCAATAACTATTCAGGTGATTCTAAATATATCTTCAAAGACCTCCACTCAGAGCTTGAAGCCTCCGAACTAATGGGAAATCTACAGCAAGGCTTGGAAACCTTACGACGGATATAGACAGCCAGGTCTGTGAAAAGGACATTTCCTGCCTCTGACTCTGGACATTTTGGAACAGGACACCAGTGACACAATAAGCCATCCTATCACTCCCTGAAAACCCCCAAATTAACCTTAGGCAACATCCATACTACTACGTTTTGGTTTGAAACCACATTTGAAACCACATTAACAAACGTAAATGTTTGGAAACATGACTAGTAGACACTCATAGCCGCTTGCTTTTTTTTCCGGACATGACGTGTCGCGTTCCCTGACATGACCCTATAACATGACCCCCCTTTGAAAGACAACTACCGGCATTACGCTCAAATAGCAGTGTAGAATGGAACATGGATGATTAATCACAAGGGCTGCTGACCCTGTTGTCTTTGCTGACAGCTGCTGTGAGGTTAAATTCTGCATTTTACAATGACACAACTGCTTCAATGTGTAGGAGATGAGCTATTATTCAAGCAATTCCTGTGTTCACAGGAACATACCTAACATGCCTTCCTGTTTACACTGGCACGAGCATGCCCAGTGTATGCGAGTGGTCACGTGATAGCTGAGCATGTTATGGTCGAGGATTAAAACTGATACAGACCCAATATGCCTTTTTTCAAATGAAAACGATGTAGCCTTAAACAGCCAAGTACTGAAAACATACAGGAGAAAACAACAGCACTGGTGTCTTTTTCCGCTGGGGTTCAAAGGTCAACAGCAGGCAGCAGAGTGAGCTCTGACCATGGCATGGATCTCTGTTTTCACATCCAGGCAGGAATGACTGCTGGATGTAAGGGGGTCCCAGGTGGTGCGTGACTGTTCGCTTCACTGTTACTCATGTAAGATGCAGTAGAGGGGAAGTCAAGAGTATCTGCTGAGCGTCGGCATGTGATTTCAGAGTGAGACAAAAACAAATGGCGAAGTAGGGTAATACTGGGGTCGTGAGTTCACACCTGCAGGCACTGTGATGGACAGTCCAACAGTTAGCAGAAGCTCCAGTGAAGACAGCTTCCATCTGTGGCCAGCGTCACGGTCGGCGGCATTAGCGTGAGGTATGAGGTCAGCCAACATGCACAGAGGAAGGAAGCAGCCATATGGTCTTGTTGCAGTGATTGGCACAAGACCCGCTTTTGACATTTTAATGAGCATATCATTGTTTCAGCATAACACATGAGAAATCAGTCATTATGGAGCAAATGCTTTCGGATAACACACTTGGGCTACAAAAAACAGAGAGAATTTTTTATATTTTCACCTTAAATTAGGAATCAATCTTTATGACAGCCGCTGTTATATTGAGTCAAGCCTCAGTTGAGAGTAGCACAGGGTTCTGGAAAGAGGATTACTCCATCATCTCAGACTATTGTTGTCTCAATGTGGGGAGCACGGCCATGCTCTACACGGGGAGAAGCCAACCTCATGATGCTGTTGGTGCTTGTCAGTGCAACCGGACAATATGAAAGAAGTAAAACTATCCTAAAATTACTTCATCCCAGCAAGGTTTGAATTTCAACCACCCTGAAGTTCTTCTTAGGCAGACAATTCACTTACAATAGCTGCCTTGTTCACAGAGCCTGGAGATAAGGAAATGCTTCATTAAATGTTTGTCCGATTTTGCCACTCGGGGCCATTGAGGACAGTGAAGTGCAGTGTGCATCAGTTTTATGAGACATATTCTACAGTTCAGTGCTCTTTTTCTGACTGAGCCCAGAATCAAAGATATCTCAGCAACTATACAAATCCACAATTTATGTGTGGCCTTCAAAAAAAACACTATCAGAGCATGTGTAAAAAAGACGCTCTTAGGTTATTAGGTTAACTGGCTCTTAGCAAAACCTCTTCATTGAACCTAAATCATCCAGGAAGATGACATACAAATCCCTCTAATGGGCCTAATCAACCTTAGTACACTGACAATTTATACGAAGGCCTGAACTGCCTGGACGGAGAAACCAAGCACTGAGCCATGTCCGTATTCAAATGAGAAAAGATCACATAGCGTCCTCCTCCCCAGTGTCTTCTCTGTTGAACTGGCTTAAAGAACTATATTGCTCAGTCATTAGAAAAAAAGCGCCACTGATGAACAGCAGTGGTGTTCTCAGTGGACGGATGAACCAGACGGCAGCAACATTATTAAAACTGACAAAGGCTTGGGACCTCGGCCTATTAGCCAGGACTCCTTCCAGGAAAACAGTTTAAACATTTCAAATTAGACCGGACACACTGAGGAATAAAGGTGCAGTGTTATTATATGGGACACTGCAGGGGGGAAAAAACACACATGATGGATAGCCTTGGCTCCGTTGTTTAGAAAAACTTCCATGAAAATCTCAGATAGGGGGGAATGTGAGAGCACTCAAGCTTTCATGTATTCCCTGGACAATCCAACAGGCACCCTGATAGCTGCTAAACTAATACAGCTGCTGGGAATTTGTGGTCCTCTGTAATTTAGATGGAGACTGGCTCAAAGAAAAAAGAAAAAAGAAAAAACAGATATGTTTTAAAGCATATTAATCTTTTCCATACTAATTATTTTCTCAAACAAACAGGAATCAATTCACCTTATTTCTACTACACCATTAAAATGAATTGCTGTAAAAGTAATGGTGGATATTAGCAAGATCATACACATGAAAGTGTGAACAGGAATAATAGATTTCAGTGCTGAATCGATGAAAAGACACATTACTCATTTCATTCCAGGACAAATAATATTTTTATATTTTCTTCGATATCATCCAGACTCACAAGAATAATAAATACATATTGCTAATGTGGGGTAAAAACAACCGTATACTGAGGAAAGTAGTGTTTTGATTTTCCAACCGTGTGGGCACATGTTGGTGTAAGAGCTCCTCTCAGTGCTGCCAGCTGGCCGCTCCACATCGTCTCACCTGCTCATGGCCCATAATGAGTCTGGGAAATGAAGCACTACACTCGCTTGAAGCTTGAAGGTGAAAATGAAAAATGTCAACAGCTAGTTGTCATTCTGAAGAGACAGTCGGCCTTTTCTTTGAGCTCCAGGAGGTTACCTCTTCCTGAGGTGGCTGGCAATGAAAATACTGTGTTCAAGGTGTCCATGGAGCTGAGAGGAGCACTTGGTATGCGTTGCTAAGCAATGATATTATTTTACCCCATCCTGATGAAAACGCCTGCAGTGTATATAAGCTCATAGATGTTCACGTGCATGAAAGTGCACTGCACCTCAGTTTGAGTTAGTTTCAGGGATTGAAAATATAGTCATCCTCCAAAAGAGGCCACGGGCAGCTAGTTAGCTTAGCATAGCAGTGGAAGGGGGGGAAACAGCTAACCTGATGACAAAATTTACTGACCAGACTTTGTGAAGTGGTGGGTTATGACCCATGCAGGATAATATTGATGTTTAGGGGTTAGGTATCGATGAGTGTATGCGATTCCTTGCCTATCCAGATCAATATCTGAATCTAGTGCATTTAAATGTGGTTTTATCTGCGTTTAGGCTTTTTTCAGCCACTATATGGTAACAAATAGGGCCAGAAACTGGGAACTATCACCAATATGTAGCTGAGAAACGTAATGTGGCCTTAGCTATGAGACTTGTTTTAAGGGAAATGTTAAAACCAAATACTTTATTATTCAGAAATCACATCTACCCATTCGCACACAAACTAATACAGAACTACACTTTCTCTATCACACACCATACAATGTCGGCAAAGCCATCAAGGGCAATTTGGGGTTTGGTATCTGGGATTGAACCACCAACCTTCTGGTTTGTGGAGCTGGCCCCAATACGGTCACTTAATTGCTAGAGATTGCACAAGCAAGATGATAATTTGTGAGCTCTATATTGCTGTGTTAGATTTCTGTTTATATGACTTCAAACCAAAGTTTTAATCTTCTCATTTAACTTTTTCTTTTAACAATATCTGTCCTGTAAGATATTTTCATGTGTCTGTATGTTATGTCTGTACATATTCAGGTATGTTGCTTCAACATTATTTGTTCTCCTTTTGAAGGTTTCCTCAGTTGGACATATAAGGGGATTCCCAAGTGTGTTTCCTTCCCCGTGTGCTAAAATGTGAAGAAGAGGGCAACTCCAACTGAAACCCAAACCCCAAGCTCCCTCATGCAGCTCTGTGGGGAGGGCATCTCTACGTCATCCAACTCTTTGCCCCAAATAAGATTACGGTGCATAAAATACTGAGCCTCTGAAACGTTCCACTGTATCTCCCAGGGCGCCGCTCTACATCCGTCTGCTCACAGAAAAACAGACGGCAGAGTGTCGCTTTCTGATTCTCTCAAAGTAAAATGTGTAACACGGCCATACCTTGGATGTTGAGGTGTTCAATATTCAGTGAGCATTGCACTGAGCTGCTGCTCCCACAGATGATTTTACTGTAGCCATCAAACCTTTCACAGATTTGCATACAGAGCTATATGTAATTATGTGTTGCTCTGTGCTATTTTTCACATCACTTCAATTTGCCCCCGTGTGCCGGGTACAGCCGATGCTAACCACGTAGAGAAGATTTATGATTAGCTTCAATTTCTCCTCATGGCTGCGCACATATCGAAAGGGGTCTGGATAATGAGGAGGAATGTTTAATGTCTTTTCCCAACATGTGCTCCTGTTACTTCTGCATAACAATAATTGGAAGCACTTTAACACCAGCATGTACAGTAACGTACCGCCCATGATCACAGCTTAGACATGAAATATTGATGCTTTATGTTATATCAGCCGTTGATTGCAATCTTCTAATTTGTCAACAAAGATGATAATTAGGGGGAGAACAATGTGTAATGACATAGGGGCTGCATAAACAAGTCTCACAATACAATTAGATCACTTTGAATTCAGAGGAAGCGAGAGGAATAAAGCTAGACCTGAATAATTGTAGCTTTCAAAACACAAGTCAGCGTTTCCCTTTGAAATCAGACTCTTGTTTTGTGCTTCAACAGCAGTGAACTCGCTCGCTGCGCCAAATATGGAGGCAGCACAAAAGAAACTGGTGGAGTTCCAGCGAAAGAGAGGGATAATTTAATTAGTTTGAGGAGTAGGAGAGAGGCTTCAGTTAGGATCAAATAGATGAGAGAGCAGATGAAAGGAAATGAAGGGAGAGGTGGAAAAATGTGTGGCTTAATGACAAATCTCCGAATCTAATCTATTTTTAGGGGTGTGGTCAATCCAATCAAAGGACTTCCTGTGCCCTCTTGTGCATTTATCTCCTCCGAATGTGTCTTTAAGCCACGGCCATTGTCTGCCCACTTTGCTGCGATGTTACTTTGAAAAGACTCTTTTCAAAACTGGGTCCTGAGGAGTAAAAGGAAAACTGGGTCAAACGTATAGTTTTGGTTCTCTGTGATGCTCCAGCTTCTCTTTCATGTTGGGTCAGTGATTTTGTAGGTTGTCGGGATCCAGTGGTGTAAAAGACAGGATCAATAATAAAGTCTAATTCTATAGCAGAGAACATCAAGAGGCTTCACTATTAAGTATGCAGTCTGTGTACTGAAGACTGTTTGAATTGTGGACGTTTGTTCCCGTTGCTCTAATGCAAAATAAAATTGGGCTGGGACCATGGATTGGTCCGAGTCTATCATGCACAACAGTTTGGCTGCCACTAATCAGACACTGACAGACGATGGGGAATGATGCATCACAGGCAAACATGTTCTCGTTGCTGCTGATTAGACGGGTGGGACGCATTTTAATCCCCTAAATTATTCTGATTTGTGTGCCTCAGTGTTTGTCTGATTGTCTACAGCTTGTTTCGTGCATGATACAGTGGATGTCGCTGATTTGATTTGGACAAAAAAAATCATCCCCTTCATTGCTGTGATCTATTGTTTTCTAAAAACTGCACTGATTGGCCAAAGTTTTGAGCTTCGGCGAAGACGTTTTGTTGCCAAAGTACATCCATTTGTTTATTCTGGGAAGAAAACTTAAAATGAATTACAGCCAATGCAGTATTTATTTATCTATTCATTTAGTGACCCTACCTGTGACCCTCTGCATTTCCATTAGGTTTCCATTTTTACAGTGTTAATTATCAATACAAAAACCCTATTGAGATCTATTGATTTGTTGACCCCTTGGCCTCAAAAGATTTGACTAATCTCGAATAACTATTGCCTCCAGCTATACTGACTATATAAATCATAGGATTTCCTTTTCTTTCAGATTGAGAACAGAACCTATTGATTTTGCATTCAGATTTTGTATTGCTTTTACTCAAAACCCAGAGCTCACACTCAAACAGCTGCTGCTTGTGCTAAGATTTATTCTGCTGGTTGTTTGGACAGATTTCCTTCGCTCAAGCTTAATTCAGCTCCTCTGCTGGTGCTCATGCTGCTTCAGTGCTCTTGGATTATTTTTATGTGTGCGCTTGGATTTGTTAGTCTGTCAAAATTATTCATTGCCAGGTGTAGTGTTGACAAAGGAAATTGCCCCTCCCTCATTGTGGGTGCGTTAGCTTTACATGAAGAGTCCCTTTAGCTCCTTTAACCGCGTGCATGCCGTTTTATTTACACAGCTAACACGCCAGAAAAAATTAAAGAGCGGAGGAGAAGTCCGAGAATAGACGTTTCACGCGCACACAGATGCAACGTGAGAAGCTGGAGTGCAGGAAATCTGCCCAAGCAAGCGCACGATTAGAGCACAAGCAGAGCAAATCTAAGCACAAGCAGGGGCTATTTAAATGCAAGTGCAGGGTTTTGAGTGAAAGCGTTACAAAAACTGAACATGAAATCAATGAGCCCTGCTCTCAAACTGAAAGATCACTCCTAAATAAAGACAGGAAAAAAAACAAAAGGATTACTCTTCCATGGCTTCTTGGGTGGAAATGATTTAGAGTCTCTCCCTACTGCATCTGTCACACATCTGTACATGAGGAAGATGTGTCGCCCATTCTCCTTAAAACAACCCCCCCCCCCTAACAACACTCAGGGGGATTTGCTGGTGTATATAAGACCCGCCTCAAGACCAACATCTGCACCACCGACTTCGCGAGGCAGGATACTTTTGCTTCATTGAACGTGCGCTGCATTCCCACTGCATGCCAACCTGCATGGTTCACTGCAGCACTTTTCCTCTTCACCACCTCTCAGTCATTAGAATCCTCCGAGTTATGTGGGTCCTCCGAGGCTTTTGATATATCCAACACATGGAGTTAACACTGTGGGCACGACAGCATCTTCTTACATTTGCAGCCTCCAGCAGTGACAAATCCCAATGAATAAGACATTGTGTTTTGTGCAAGACGCAGTCCGCCTGCCTTGTTTTTCTACTCCTATTCTCCCAATAAAAACTAAAAAGAAAGAACATAGCTGCATGGTTATATTGGTTGTCATTGGTCACACTAAATGATTTCCAGAATTTCACCTCAGCTTGACACAAATGTAGCCACCCCAGAACGCAATATTCTCTTTGGTCTCTCCATTAAAATTGAACCGCCTGGGGGAAAGAGAATATTATTATCTGCAATATTTGAAAACAAACCACCACTTGAGTCAGAGAGGAGGAAAAAAGGCATGCAGATGTAGTTTTGCACGACAACACGTTTCTTCCTTGTCCAGATTTATACAGCATGTGCATGTCCACCCCCTTAACGCTTCCTGTAAGAGACACTGAAAATGTATTCTCAAGGTTGTCTTTGCCTTCTGCCACCCTGAGTTCCTCTCAATGATCTGAGGCCTGAGTGGAGGCAAGATAGTTTATTAATGTGCACTGCAGGGGCCATTTGCCATTTCCATTCAAGTGCAATATTGCCAATTAAGGAAATTGTTGGTTCTGGGATTATAAAGCAGCATTTTGGAGAATTACTAGTTGACACAGATGGGAGCGCTAAATATTGGAGCCACAACAGGAAATAATTACAGCAATGTGAAATGCATTAATTCTCACTTATGTGTGTGGATGTGGGAAAACGCCAGGCAATAAAACTTCTGCAATGTGAGTGCTTGTGTCACAGAGTGAGGGGATAAAATCCCAGTGAAATACGAGGATGCATTATTAACTTGCAGAGAGGAGTGAGTACAGGCATCATTTTAGTCTGTCATTTGAACTGTGATGATTAAATTATCAAGGCAATCATGTGGTGCACTGTGCCCTGCATCTTTGAACCGAGATAGACTTCACCGGCTTCAGGTTTGACGGATTTATAAGAGCGGGTTTTCATTAGCTTCATTAACAGTTAAATTGAGGAGTTTTAGCATCAAGGCACCCGAGTGCAGCTCCTGGAGATTAGGATGTAAACAATGATGTAGCTGGTCATCATTTAACTTGATTTAGTTTCCACTGATGTTCAAGCCATCCATCAATCCATCCGACCATTGATTTAAATTGATTCTGGATGATTTGTGTACAATTTGCGAGGTTCTCAGTGGCAGTTCTGTGAGCTATTCCTCCTAAGTCACCGATGAATATTCACCAACACATTGCCCCACATTGTGTAGATTGATGTGACTGCTCCCCACTCAGAGGTTACAGTATACATACAGTATGTATTGCAGATTGCTACATGGCTTTGCATGTTCATAAGAAATTCTCTCTGATTACTTCTTGACCCACAGTGCTTGTGACAGCCGTGCAAAAGCTCTTGATTAAATGCTTTGTTCAGAGTGAAATGCATTCCTTATGCACTGGTGCATGCGTCCTCCATCATCTCCCACACTCCACATGGGAATTTGTGTGTTTCTATGGCAACAGATATGGGAACGAATGCATTGTAAACATTTTCAGTGGAGAAAACATTTGCAGTGTTTAGTGATACAATCACTCAAAGAGACTGAAGTCACACTTCTTATTAACTGCAGTGAAGTCAAGCTGGAGGTTTTCTGTGGAAAGGAGCAGGGACTGCATTTCCAAAACCACTCAGTTTGCATTTTGTCCCTCATTTGCCCCAAAACCTTTTAACCCAGGCATGTGGAGCGTGGCTGCAAACAACTTAAATGTTTTATGCCTGGGCAATCCCAGTCTATTCACACAGTCCTGGAGAGACTGAGTAAGGCCTGTGAAAAGAAATAAAGTGAGAAGGTGAGGTGGTCTTCAGGGATCAAGACCTCATATTTGCAGGTGTGTATGGGTCCATTAAGAATAACATAGACGGTGGGTTGTTGAAAGAAGAAACCAGGCCAAATATGAGGACTGCTGCCTGGTGGGATACAAAAAAAGCAGAACCTGTCATAAAATGTGACACAGTGAGGAAGGAAAGGTAAGTGAAACACCTCAGGATTCAGCCAGGACTGCTGTCACTGGAAAAACAAACAACATTGGCATTTACTTTAAATGACAGCTGAGTTTCCAGTGGCTATTGGAGTGCCCGTGCCTCATTACACAGAGCGAGAGAGAGAAAGAAACAGAGTTTAACGGTCACCACAAAGAGCCGCTGGAATGCATTAAGGACACTCCACGCCTCAAAACCGATCAGTGTTAACGCTGGCAGCAGACAAACTGCTGACGGACTCAGTGTTCCTAAAGCAGATGTGTTACAAGGCTGTGAAACCAGCCAGTGGCATATTCCTCCCTATTTGCATATTCATGTGCAGGAATTGATTCTGTCTGACACAACAGAACACAGACACACACACGCATGCACACACACACACACACACACACATACACATGCATGCACACGCAAACGCACACACACACGCATGCATGCACACGCACGCACACACTCTGCAGCTGCAACCTGAGACTCTGTGCTGCATTATGTGATATATTAAATTAATTAACAGGGGCCTGTGTTATATTCTCTGGCCACAGAAGTGCTGAATAACACCTTTACAAAACATTTCTTTTTCCATTCCAGTCTGTTTGTCTTGATATTTATGTTTAGACCCACTTAGCCAATGTGAAATACCTTTTTACATTAGTGCATCACCACTTAAGGCAATGTAATTTCATCAAGATAAAGACTCTGCTGGCTTGAACTGAACCCCTCAATCACAGAGGAACCGGGCTGACACACATTAATTATACCTGAGATGAGAGTGATAGACTGCCTTGGAGGACCTTTCCCCTGTCTCATTAAATCCAGACACTACATTTATAATATTGCCACTTATAAAGCTATTTCAAGCATCGTGCTAAACTAAAATTACAAATTCCTTGAACCACAAACAAGTACAAAGTAAACAAACAACATCATCAGAGGAAATACATTATTAGCCGCGTAGTCTATATGGGCCCAAATTGTAAATCTTTTAGTGCATTTGGCTTCACTCTACAGCTTTGGAATCCCCGGGAAAGCTGTATCCATGCATCTGAAATTTTAACCTTTTCTTCCATAGAGATATATCAATTAAATAGTACAAGAATTTACAAGGTTTCATTCGCTGTGATGTTATTTTACTCCTGGAGACCAGAGGACGTTTGTCCTGTCTCCATTCTAAACTTACTAAAATTCAGAATAAAGAAGAGTTGAAGTGAGATGAAACAAAATATGTATTTTCATCCAGAACAACATTCACAATAACATAATAAATATCCGTCTTGTTGCTATGACATTCAAAATACAACAGCAGAGTGTAGTTTGCACCCTACACCCACAAATCCAAAGCACAAACCAAAACAAGAGTTTGCCAGAGTTACATTTTCACACTTCATCTTCTGTCCCTACAGGCATTTTAAATTCTGATAAATGTGCTGCAGAAGTCTATGCTATTAAATGCTCCTTAATTCATGATACATTGTCAGGGTAAGAGTGCACACACAATGAAAATTTGTCAATATTAATATTTGATAAATACATTTACATTCAAATAGGGTGGTGCACTTCCAAGGTTCAGGAGGGCACGGACAGTATTCCTGCAAACAGTAATGTCCACGTCGTATCATCTGCACTGATAAATATTCATTGCACACGCTGTCATTCCTTTTCTCGTTCCTTTACTTTCCCTTGGTTCTGTCTCATTGGACTGAGTTTTACCATTCCATCAGAAATGAGTTACAGGGGATTGCATGAATGCTGACAGAGATTAATTTAAAAAAAAGATTTTCACAAGGAGACAGTGGCTGAAACATGACTGAAGATATGAGCTTGATTATCACGACATGTAACATAAAGGTCACTGTCTGAAAACTGAGGGAATGTATTAGTTCACATGATGAATTCCATTCTATCTCAAAGGCATTCAAATGATGTCCAGGTATGTTATACTATCTGTATACTGATATTATAGAAAAGGCTTTTTAACCAACCAAATTGATGCAGTCATATGTACATTTTGTTGGCAGTAAAGTTTTGACTTAATTATGTTGTAGTTTGTGTTTCTAATATTTTGATCTCTCATTTGCATCATTGTTCAAAAACATTACAGGGTACAGGGCTTCACTCTGTACCGGAATCACTCTTGTCATGAAATCCTGTACAGATATTCACACAGGATGTTTTACAACCCGCAAAAATTTCCACTTTCTGGCTAAAATAAAAATCATCACATGTTATTGATGGATCACATTGACGACCCTCAGGTCAGCGTTGGTCTTTGGTGCATCAAAGACATATTGCTGTGAACTATGTTGATGAAATTATTGCCTTGCCTGTTATTTTTATAATAGTGATATGGATTTTCTCTGGCATCTGGCGATTTTAAGACATTTCCTAAAACCTAAAAAGCCTTTCATTATCATATTGCCATGTATTTGCTGGATGCTGGGCAGTTGAATTAAATTAATATTGACCTCTCCATGTAAAATACTTAATGTTTATTCAAAAGGTGCAATATTAATGAAGTATACTGTTATTCATTCATCATCTTATTTATACTTATGGCTCCACTTCAATCGTTTGGTGTGTACATTTTTACATAAAAGGATGTAATAAATATTTCAGCCTGTAGGAGCCACCGGTGGAGCTTTATTCCTCTGGTCTCCTACACTTGAATGTACAGCACTTTGTTGATGCCTTTGATGAGTCGTGATGCAGATGGTCATCTCTATTCCATTATTTGTTTTGTTTGTTTGATTTGTTTTTCTTGGGTATTTTTTAGCCATATTTCTGCCACACAGAAAGATAAAGATGATCCCAGTTTTATAGATGCCCATTCGTCTCATTGACAGGGTATGGACCAGTTATGTTATAATGCCTTCAAACGTTTCGTTATAAATCCGAAAAACCTCAGTGACATGGCACACTGAGCACTTCCTTTTAAGGAGGGATGAGATCGTCTCGGCTGGAATCATGTTGTGTGGTTTAACGACAAACAAGGGCACAGATTAAACAGGCAGGCATGCACACGTGCACACACACACACACACACACACTAACTCATGCCATGATGGTGGGATCCGGATAATCCCAGCGTTGTTAAGACATTTGCTGAGATACTCTTTATCTGGACAAATCTGTCTCAGCCCTTACACTCTGCACTACAGACTTCTACAACACAATGAAAATCCCTTCCCTTCCCTGTAGGCTGGAGCTGTATACTAAATCTGTGCTCCCAGGTTGTAATTGTATACAGTTCTAGAGGTGTTCACAATAAATGCACATGAATAATACATGCCAAGTTAAGGTCATGTCCCTCTATTAATTCTCTCTAAAGGATATACTGAGGGGTCCTTACCCAAGGGCAGGACACCTTGCCTCTGCACATACTGATCACGAACCAGCATCACAGTGCACAACCTCTGGCACACAGGAGACACAGAGCACAGGTTTAACTCCATGTTTGAACATACATACCAGATTATTTTGATACTGGGTTGTTGTTCGTGACAAAATTTAATCAAACCTCAACTGCAGCAGTGTTTGAAAAAAAAAAAAGTCAAGTGTATTGTATATCCAATAGGGACATCACATTAGATGAAGCGAATATGTGTGATCCTGAAGGCTGGTTAGTATTTTGTTGATATGGCTGAATTAGTTACAGCGGCAAACTGGGCAGAACATGGCCGAGAGGTCAGCTCATTCAGGATAAAACAAGCCATGTTCAGCAGAATTGAACCCTTGTTAAATTCTTGTTATGAGCACAGCTGTGAATCTGGCTTTGTAAACCTGCATTGATCTATTAACATAAAGGCTAAACATTGTTAGTTGGTTCATTGTGGACGGTGGAAATAGTTCCACCTGCCCTTTTCACAATTTGACAGAAGCCTTTCCAATTAAGCAGTCGCCATGAATTATTATTTTATGTCCATTTCACATATTTCCAGGAAAAAAATATCTGTGTTAGACTAAGACAAAGGTTTGTCTTCGATACCCATAGGTCAAATTGAGTTAATTAGACTCCCCACCCTGAGAGCACTTGAGGCAACACTGGATCTAAAATCAAATCAGCAGCACTTGGCGAGGGCCACTCTGGTTGTACCACAGACTGAGAGAAGAAGAAGAGCACACACACACACACACACACACACACACACACACACACACACACACACACACACACACACACACACACACACACACACACACACACACACACACGCTCTAAAGTAAGCAACTCCACAGGACAAGTCTGCTAAATTATACATGACCTGGACAACTGGAAAGGCAGTTTCTCTTAATGGAAAACATTTTAAGTAACACAGCGCGATGCGGAGAGTGGGAGAGAGAGGAGCTCTTTTAAAAGAAAAAAAATGAAGCTCTGTATTTCAGTAGAGGGAGGTTGGTTAGAGATAAATATTTTATTCTTCCCTCCCTCTAGATCCACTCAGTCTATCTTCCTGTATCTGTTCAAGACAAGATGATTCTGCCTGAGCAGAGTGTCTGTCTTCGTAGCCCTGGCCTCAATCTCAGCCCCTCGCTCAAGTCACACCTGCCTTCAGCTTATGGCCGCCCTGTGCTGACACTCAGTTGAGTCTAAGAGGTTTTTCTGGCCATCTCGTCAAACTGTTCTCTTTATAATCACACAACTACAGTTCATCTCTTGATGTTTTCTCTTGGTCCTTTTTCTCTTCTGTCTTCCACCTTTTCTCCACCTGTCAAATGATTTTTCTTTTCAGACTGAGATCTCCACTTCACCGACCCCTTCTTCTTTTCTTTCAGCTCTCCATCTTACGATTCCTGCACTTGCACAACAAACCCCACCTCCCACACTCAGAAAACACACTGCTGATGCACTCGTGTGTTAACCCTGTGTTTTTGTGTTTCCCTTGCTGCTGCCACGCAGCGTAAGCGTTAGGTTCACGCTGTCACATGCCTTGTCAATTAGAGGAGGGCTGTAATGTAAAACACTGGGGTGCTCTCAGCAGGAGGCTAAGCGCCATTTCAATCAGAATACAATCAAGGATGACACTTAGCTGAGCCATGAAACTGACGGCTGATCCCTGACATGTCATCAGAGAAATGCCGACTTAATGGGGATGGTGGAATTAACTCCCTGTGTCTTTTTCCATTTTAGATTGCCACATTGTTTTGTTCATTATTATGTGAATGTCTGTGTGTGTTTTAATTTTATCCTTGCACGCATACATCATGTCATGTCACTTGCTAATAGGTATTGGATGACACACACTAACATCGTCAACCTTGACGTGGTGGCAGTTGTAATGAACAGCGGAATTCCTCGGAGAGACTCCATCACTAACAGCTCTGAGAGATGCCTGGCTTTCTCTGAGGAGCGCTTCTCTCGCTAACCTGGAGGAACCTTGCTTTTCAAAATGAATGTCTCTCCCCCTCGAGGCAGGTAGACATATCAGGGCTGATGAGATTTGTCAGCGCCTCATTCTGCAACTCTTTTCCCCTTCGCAGGTTGTCCATTGGCGGATGAGGTGGCCAGGATTGTTTGAAGAGTTTCCGTATTTAAAAAAGCACAGTCAGTAAAATCACAAGCAGAGTTAGGATTAGTGTAATATTTGTTATATTTCTATCATTTTTGATACAAAATCCAACACAAGCTGTGCAGCTACAAATGAAACGTCTGTATACATAAAATGCATATATACAGTAAGTGCTCTATATCCTCATGAATAATGAATGTCCACTCATGCTGCTCTTAAAATAGTCAACTGTCAACATGCCAGCCTGGCATGACAGCAGAAAGATGTTGAATATTGGATTGCATCTCTCGTTGCTGTAATCAATAGCTGGTAGGTCAATGTTCAGACAGTATCTGACACACACCAAAGGAAAGAGGATATTCAAGGTTATTGAAAGGCTGGAGTGCACCTTCCAATTCCGGCCCACCTCGGAGAGAAACTCGACGGCTTTTCTGAACTCAATTATTCACCGATTTGATGATGGTGAAGTGAAAAAGGAACAAAGCGTCTTTTTTTTGCAGACATATGTGCTTCTGCTGTCTCACTGCTCGACTGTACATCTTACTCTCAATGAGAATATGTGGCCTCAAGAAAAGCATTAGAGCAAAGGCAGATTACCTGATGAAGTGACACTGCAGTCCTCTCTCTCGAGGGCTCGCTTTCCTCTGACCATTAATTGCACAAGCACTCCTTAATGGTGTGAGGGTAGATCTGGGACTGTGGGAATCTTTTTTCTCGTTTTCTGCTCACTCACTTTCATATGCAGCTCAGAGAACTGTCTGTGTCATATTTGAATTATCTTTCCTGTGCATGACTTTGCACTTCACAACCCCTCCCAAAAACAATTTATGTTACTCCTGTTTGCACACAGCTCTGTCTATCTGCAAAATAAGAGACTCATCCGACTACATTTTTTGGACACAGGAAAAAATCAACAGAGCCCAAAGTGCTGAGGTGCTGAGTTTTACAGCTGTAATGGAATTTCCCTCTCTGTTCGAGTGGGCTTATCTTGTTCAGCAGGATAAGCACACATCCCAGTTTATGATACACTGAAGGCTGCAGCTGATTTGTAAAGTATATCACTGGAATGATTCATCTTAGTGGTGGGAGTAGTTCATTCAAGTCTAATAAAGACTCTAAGCTTCCAGGGATACTGAACAAGATTATACTGGACAGCAGCATCTCAGCACACCAGTACTTTTTACTTGTCTTATCAAAATGTATTGTTCTTTTTTGTTTTAAATAGGTGAGGAGAAGAGCAATACAGTCAAAGTCAAACAATCCACAGACTAAAACTTCTCAGTCCTGAGCTGTTATCAGCTCTGCAGGAGAGGTTCCAGCACAGATCTCGAATTTACTGTCTGAGCTCTGGACATTCTGTCCCTGCAGCCTCCGCCTGAGAGAGATACTAAAAATATCTCAGGCAAATGTCTGAATCCTGTTTTAGGCTTATTCACTCCAACTGAGTTCTTAGGCAAATAGCAATAACTCTATGCCAACTGGGCCTCATAAAATGGTAATGAGAGCGCTGCTGTCTGCTGACAATGAGATAGACGCAGAGAACACAAATGCACTGGCAGCAGATCGAGATTGGCTGCTTATTTCACCATTTGAAAAATGCTGAACGCTGGAAAGGAGAATCGTCTTGGAATATGTTTTTGATCGTTTAACTTTGTCTTGCTGGCTCAGTGTCTACAAATACAAAGAGCTGTTTCTTTTCACCAACACCTAGCACTTTGGTTTGGAGAGTGAGCCGTGCGCCCTACTTCTACTGCCGTTGCTTCCAAGAATAATATATATTTGACAGTAGCAAAAGGGAAAAAAGCAGTAAATTAATTGTCTGTTTAGGAATAGCACATGCGCAAGTGCTCCATTGGTTCCGATGAGGAGAGCTCCAAAGCACTCTGGCTGCTATTTCTTTAATCTTGCTGCTCTTTGCTGCAGTCCCCAGTGAGTAGCAAACATCTTTTGTTAACACTACAAGCCTGGGTGTAAGACCCCAACTCTCTGGGGGCTGCTGAAGGTATGAATATTTCACTCCCTGTACATAGGATGAAACTTAAAAGACCATCAAACTGCAGAGCGTTTATCTAAAGGGTCAGGTGACACAACAGTTGGAGAAAGATGTGGATCCAAACCTTTTCGATCTCAGAGGAGGAGAGGATGGAAACCTGTCTTTGCTCCTTGTGCAGCAAGATGCAAATGATTAAGTCCCCGCCTACTGTGCTAACAACACTCAAGATGCTCTTAAATGTAGAAGGAGTGGAAACTCATAACACTGCTTCATTCCTTTCTGACCAGAGACCAGTCTGTTAAATAAATAATAAAGCAACTCTGTCAATATTTATAATCAATATTTTGAACTGGCATTAACAGGGGATCACATATAAAAGGGTTGACTAGACGTAATTAACCGTAGAAGGAGAACATTTTCCCTGAAGCCTACTAATCTTTACTGCCTCTATTAGCTCATAGATTTGACATAACTTCATTATTTCGGTTCACTCTCCATTAAAATCATCAAGTTAAGCTAAATTAGCTTTGATAATAAACAGTTTCCCTGCCCAGCACCAAACAGAAGATAGACACAATTAGAAACTAAATGGTGAACATACTGTAGTGGTTTATTTATTAACAGCTTAAGAGTGATAATTATTATTACAGTAGACACAGTAAAGCAAATAACTAGACATTTAAAATACACATCATTAATCACACATTAAAAGCAGTTCTGAAGAGTAATATTTTGAAGGTGGACGGGTTGGTGCAGTTTCTGATTTATTTGGGGAGAAACCTCCAGATGGAGGAGGCACGTGGCTTTGGAGAGGGCTCTATCGCTCCAGGTGTGTTGCTTGGTCCTGAGTGGAGGTGACAGGGGGTTAGAGAAGAGCGGATGCCGTGTGGTGGTGGAGCATGTTGGTGAGGTCGGACAGGGCCAGGTTATGGAGGACTGTGAGCGAGAAGAAAGACTTTAAATTGGAGCTGAAGGACAGGGGGTGATTCGGTCACGGGAGCCGATGTGGGTGAGCAGGCGAGCAGCAGAGTTCTGGATTTTCTGAAGGCATGGATTAGAGTTTCAGCAGCAGAGAAGGAGAGCCATGGGCTGAGGCAAGCTATATTTGTGAGATGGAAATAGTCAGTTCTGGCGATTTGGTTGATTTGATGTCTGAAGGAGAGGTTGCTGTCGAAAAGAAAAACGATTCCAAGGCTTGTGGATGTGTGGTAAGGGAGAGACAGGAGAGTATCTGTGGTCGGGTGAAGGATTTGGAACCGACGATGATCATCTCTGATTTGTCACAGTTGACTATGAGGAAGTTGACTTGTCAGTGACTTAATTTCCATGATGAAGTTGGTGTGAGTGGAATAGGTGATGAGGCAGTGATAATGGATTTTGTGGAGAGCTGGATGTCATCAGCATGGCAGTGGAAGCAGAGTCCATTACAGCATCCCTCTGTGGGACCTGTGGTCTGCTGACTGGGATCACACAGCTGAATGTTGCACTGCCTTAGTGGATTACTTTAGTTCTCTTTAAACTCGGTTAAATACCAGACAAGAGGTAATGAAGACAAATGAACGCTCGCTGTTCGGGCTCATTATTGAAAATCAATCTTGTGAATAAATGCTCTGTGCATTTAGACATTGGAGGGAACAGATGTAGTCATCTGGTCCATCCAGGATGCAGCAATTTGCTTCATGGCTGAGTCACATTTGTAATTTCAGTTTGTCTGATACCACAGCTAATTGGATAAGCAGTCAAATGCAATACAATGCAACAACCCTGCAATAAAAACGTTATCCAAAAGAGCTTGATTCATTAATTTGGTGATGTCATGTTTTTATTATTTTATATAGAGGGGGAGAAGGCGGATAGTAGACAGGCGTCACAAAAAGGCTTATGCTATAAATGCTGTGGCATGTGTGTGTGGCATTGGTCATCGTCCATAAAGATTGAGTGAAATGAAAACACCTTTCAGAGCAGTGCAGTTGAGCCCAACAATACCACTAACTAGAGCTGTAAAAAGGACCACAAAGGTGAATCATCACATCTCCACACACAGTGGTAATAAAGTCTGAACATCTTATCCTCGACATAGATATTATATAATCGCATCAATAACACAGATGTACCCAATGAAGTGTTTATTCTGTAGCTTCAGACACTAATTATGACCACAAAGATTCCAGTACTTATTTTGGTTCACTTCCTTGTAGCAGGCTGCATTACCATTACCATTAACTAAAGCACTTCATTACTTGTATTGAAAAGTGCTATACAAATAAACTTATTATTAGTACTATTATTATGTTGTGGCATTTTCACTTTTGGTCAAAATTCCTTTTTGGGATTGTGGTTTTTGTACTTGCCCCTCATTGGACACTCAGCCACATGCCCTGGATTTCTCTTCCCATTGACACTCGCCCCCACACTTTGGTTGTTTGGGTCTGTTGTTGGTTTGTTAGTTGCTTTGCACTTTTACTCTTTATCTATCTGCAACTTCCAGAAATCTATCTGTCTGTGGCTCGCATATCTTATCAGTTTCACACTTGTCATGTGTATTTTTAAGGGCTCAAGGAAGTGAAGTGTTGAATTGACTGCAATTTAGAGACGCGAGGACGTTCACTATTAATATTCTTTGAATAAACAGGTGACCAGTGCTCTGTAGTAGCAGCGGCTGGGACCTTATTAGCGTAAGTGACAACAGACAACAACTGACTCTCGAGTTTACAGTTCCGCCTCACTGAATTCGTCATAAACCTTGTGCAGCAGCAGCAGCAGCTTCATGGCTCTGCAGACTGAGTCTTCACTTGCCACAGCTGAGTTTCTGCAGGTAAAAGTCAGATGAAAACATCCCTGCATTACCTTTAAAGCCAGTGCATCAGCTAACTCGATCTTCTGCGAGGCCAAGTGCACTGATCAAACTCTGTTTACGCTGATGCTGAGCAGGCCATCCGTGAGCATTACATATTGGCATCTGGGCTGGGGCACTGAAGAGGGAGCGAGATGAGATAAAAGAGCATTTTTCATTCACTTGTCTCTCTGTGGTGGAAACACTCGAGGATGTTTACCTGGACATGTTTCTGTTTTTTTGTGTGTGCACATCTGGCTCATTTAAAATCTATGCAAATTTTGTCAAATATGGAGAGTTCAGTTTGAGGGTTACCATCAATTTCAAACAGAATTAACAGGGAAGAAACCTGTAAAATGTAAATGCATGCAGCTTCTCCGAAGATAGACAGATTTGTGAGTTTCTCTTTAATTTATTCCACTGTGGCAAACACACAAAGCAACAAACCCTCAGAGCCTGTAAAATATAAAATACAGCATAATATTTAGCTTTGTGCTTTCATCGTATCACTTACTGCCATCGCTATCATGATGACATTGAGAGTCATTGTATGTATAAAGCAGTGGGAATATTAAAACCAAATTGGTTCAAGAACTGAGAAAACTAAAGTTAGATGAAAAAGGTTGCTGTTGGAAGAAACAACACACGTATCCAAAAAAAAACGAGGGCAAGAACAGAAGCAACCTGGGGAAAAAAAACAACAGGCAGAGATGCCATAAAAGTGTCTTTTATGTCAGCCCAACTGGAGCTGCATGAATAATTTCAGCCATTTTCTATTCCACTATATGAAACTACAATTGTGTAAATGATAGCAAAAGCATCACAAAAAAGTGGGTTAGCCGGAAAGCCAACTAAGGGGAAATCCAGAGGTTTTCGTCTTGTTATTTTTGCACGGAAAAACCTTGCTGTTACTCCTTTCAGCTCAGCCATCTCTTATCAGCCCCAACAAAACACATCCTCTGAGGCTGAAAGAGCTGCAGCACTAATGTGGTGACAGCCTCCATCATTTATACTTTGAAGACACTATTTAACTCGTGTATTAAAATGCAGTGTCCAACTGAGACAGAGGACGTGAAACCCAGCATCGTTTAATCTTTCTCGCTTTTGTTCTCTTCCTGACTTTCTCTGCAAATAGACTCAGCTGCCTAATCCTGCAGGGGGAGTTGAGTCAAGCTGCCATCTGCCATCACTCTGCCTGAGTGAGTGCTGCTCATCTCATATTTGATATTTACTGACTGAACTTTTCCTCTTTAGAGATTGTAAACCCAGCACACAAAGGTCGTGAAGATCACCACTGGAGCAGAACATTTAATAAAGGCTGAATCTCCACAGCATAAAAGGCCTGTTGACAAGTGAATCATCGCGCAGCCTCACTGCTAATTGTGGCAGAAAAATTGTCTTTCATTCATTATCTGAGAAATAAAAATGATCTTGTTCCTGCTTCCCTACAGGAAATTAATACTGCAGAGACAGTGCATTGATTGTCTTCCCGTGAGAATACAGCTGCCGTTTAATTTACTGATAATCAATCTGGAGTCACGGATACATGGTATCCAGCAGAATGGCTGTAGTGCCACATAGTGCTGATAATGAGGCGGCTAATGAGGAGTTGTTACTCACAGCCTTTTAACATATTCACACGCTGGTACCTGCATTTTCACTAACCTGCTGTTTTGCCCTATTGGCTATAAGCTTACAGGGGGAAACTCACTTAATGCACTCGGGCTGTGTGTGTGTACTCGTTTTTGTTACCTTTTTAGGACCTTCTCTGGACCAGTAGACCTCATGGGGACCTCCTAATGAGGCATTTCTGAGGTCCTGGTTAAGGGTTTGAGGTAAGATGTCAATTATGGTTATGTTGAGGTTTTCTTTAGGCTGTCACAATGAATTTAAGTAAGTGCAAAGTCCTAATAAAGATAGAGGCGCAAATGTGCATGAGTGTGTGTGTGTGTGTGTGTGTGTGTGTGTGTGTGTGTGTGTGTGTGGGTGTGTGTGTGTGCCTCATTAGCAGCTGTGCAATGTGTGGTTCCAACATGTGTCTGCTGTTCCATCGAGACTGTAATAAGCCCAACCAAGGTTACCCCCTTTTTTTCTGCTGCTGCTCAGTGTCAACCCCTTCAAGGCTGCTGTCAGCAAGAATCCAACAAAACGCACCACACCTCCACAGTCACCCACAATAACAACAGAGCATTTCTCCTGTCTATTCCCATTGGGCGCTATTACTGGGAATGTTTGCAGCGAGAGGGGAAGCAGCCCTTGTAGCCCTAGTGGGTCTTTGGAAAACAATCCAACAGTTCCTCTGCAGTAAATGCAGCTCTGGAACCGGTTCCATATATGCATTATGTACATGGGGGGGGGGGGGGGGGGTGTCATGCACATTGATAGAGTAAAGCACATTGCGAGCACAGTTTCTTTGGGGCCTTTGTGATAAATTATTTAGCCCATCTTTTATTACGACTTAGTGTTCTGGGTACTATTGGCACGAATAAGCACTTCTTTAGATCTGTGACATCTGTAAAGCAAACTTACAGTGGTCACATCTGAAAAAGTGGATTCTTCAACACAGCTTGGATATTGATTTTCTCTGACTTTCTGTTACCATCCCACGTGAGGACTTGACATATGTGCAGTGACATCATGCTTCACTCTAATAAGGCCCTTTGCTGTACTCTACTCAGCCATCTTGTGCTTCCACCGGAGCCTGAAGCCTGCAGACTTGAAACTACTTGAAAAAACATTTTTCCACAAGTGAATAGTAGTGCTCCTCTTCTATCTCCAAGACTTTCATTCCTCTGACCATCATCCAATCTCTAGTAATGTACGTCTTAAATCACTTCTCCTGTTGTAGACAGAGGGGTTTCTAGGTGGAGGTGTTAAAATGTGTTTTCTTCTTTGTTTTATTCTTAATGCCACAAAACATTTGTGAAATCACATGCTGATCCACATTAGAAAAGTAATGGCACAGAGTCAACAGAAGTGACACGAAAGCAATTGAAAATCCCTCATCACATCACAGCAGCAAACCATTCGTGCAAAATACTGTATTTTTACACGGATAGACTGAGGCGATGTGTATAAATCTGTTCACTGCACCACTCCTCTTTGCTGATGCGGAAAAATAAATGATCCACAGCTGGACATTCTTGTTGTTGTTGACGGTACATTTGTGAGGTGTTGGCCCTGTATAGTTGTATAGAATATCTGCTAGCTTCAGCCAAAATGAAACAAATGTTGTGCGTCAACAAAACAATTATTTTGCACAAAAACCTTTGTGTAAAGCTCAGGGCAGGAGTATTGGTAATGGCTGCACCAGAGAGAAATGGACTATATTACACACAACATCACACATAATCAATACCTAGGAAACTGCTTGAATAACCCACTTGGACCTTCAAGCCCTCTGGTCCTGTGCATGTGGGGTCAAAGGGCAAAAATATATGCATGAAAAAAACGTAATTTTTCATATTTTTTTAACATTTAAGCCCAGACACCACCTGAATAAAAATAAAGCACAAAAATATTCCATCATGCTTCTTGTGCAATTCTCATATCGTTGATGCTGTGGCTCATTCCTGTGAGGCAGAGGATTCCTTTCTCCTTCAAAAAGCATGGACCGGGCCTTTGCTTCAGCATATAAGAAAAAATGGATGTCTCCAGCCTCATTCAGCTCCTATGACGCTTATTAAGACCGCTCCATCTGAGCTCTCGCTACTCAGCCATGTTGCACACGGCCGAGTCCCACCAAGAAAATTTCAAAAAGACTTGGAGCCCTCCAGGAAGACAATTAGAATCGTCTCTCTCCCAGTATGCAGGGTTGCCGTGACAGCAAGCGACGAGCACATTGCTATGCATTATGCAGCCCCTAAAACTGCACCCTTTGTGGGCCCGTGGAGGATCTTCAGCAGGCTCACGCTGCGTGCCACACCACGCAGCCCAACTCCTGAATTTCTAATGAACCGAGCTAATCAAATCAGATGAGTGCTCTCGTAACCCACTGTGTACTGTGGCGTGCCATGGCTGGCAACCTGGCTGGAAATAGAGGGTGGTCACCAAAACTGGCAGAAAAGGGGTTTAGACAGTGACCGTGCTGCTGTACTGTGGTAATGTGTGTTTGTGCCAGAGAGAGCGCAAAAAAGAGACATCGTGAAAACCCTACTGGGGGATGACAGAGTGGAAACGGATAACATCAAGAAAACAAAGCCCAGACACATCAGTGTGGAGGAGAGAGAGTGTGTGAGAGGGGGGGGGGGGGGGGGACCATGTGACAGAGAGATAAACAGAGAAAGACAGACGAAATAAGCGAGAGCACATGCCAAAATAATAATATGTGTTACTTCTCACAAGCTCGTTACAGCCAACAACTTGCCCTTTGTCCCCGAAGGGCAACTTTGGCTTCTCGCACACGTCCATAAATGTCTCTGCAGGGGTGTGTGAACTGCGCCACTGCAGCATCCTTGGGGAGTGGAGGCTTTGAGAGGGGGTGAGGAGGCTGGTTGTTAGTGGGTCTGTACAAATTTGTTGACTCAGGTATAAATGGACCCAATGGAGGTGTATCGCTTTATTGTTCATGTGAGATTGATACTGATACAGCAGATAGAGGCAAAGTCCTCCGATTTAATTAAATTTTTCATTTCACTGAGTTTCAACATCACGGCATTTTCTAAAAGCTTATAACCAGATTCCTAGAGCATAGAAGAAAATATAGAACAGGTCACTCTGATATACTGAAGCCAGCAGAAGTAAACTAAAAGCAGAGGGGGATCACAGGCTGTGCACCCATCTGCTTTCCGAGCATCGGTGCTGCTGTCTGACAGCACTTTTGTTTGCCTCTGCATAACAACATGACAGATAAGACAACTCAGCCCCCCCCCCCTCCCCCGACCTCAGCAACCTTTGGTTTGACATGTAAACAGAGCTGCTGTTTTCTATTCCCATAGCATCGCTCATATTCGTATTATTCTGGAGAATGAAGAAGTGCACCTGGATTTTTACTTCCACCAAGGTTGTCATGTTTCCAGCCTTGTCAGTTTGTTTGTTTCTAAGAAAGATGACACAAATACAACCGAATGGATTTCCACAAAACTTGGTGGAGAGATGTGGTATGGGTCAGGGAAGACGTCTTCACATTTTGGTGTGGATCAAGATGAGGGAGTAGATCCAGGATTTTCTTTCCATTGTCATTGTGAGGTATGGTGTTTTTCCCAGTTTTCCCAGTGAATAATTCATTGATGTGGATTTTAAATAATCAGGCATGTTTAGGGAACTGATGAGGTATGTGCTCTATATGTGCCATTCTAGTTTATAATGTGGTAAAACATGAGCTGTGACTCTGTATTAATCAGGGCGCTAAAAGTGTAATTGTTGAATACACTATCCGTGGTATACATATAAATATTAAATTTGTTCATATGTTTATTACTACCCAGTCTTGTGGATTAATAAGAGGAATATATTCCAGATGAAAAATATTTCATGTAATTACCTGCCAACTTGACAGCATAAAGTCACCCAACTGTGCAGTAATCCTCAGGGCACTCAGTTGTGTAAATTAACATAAAGATGTGAAGAGTAACAGGGGCTCCACTGATTTCCCTGACTGAACGCAACCCACTCCTCTTCAGTTAATCATCAGCACAATGTATGTCATCTCCAGCACAAGGTTTCAAAGGGCGTGTGTGTTTGTTTGTGTGTGTGCACGTGTGTTTGTTTGTGTGTGTGCACAAACTAACTCAGGAATGTCTGCGTCGGGGTAAAAAGTAAGGTCCCCACAGGTACAGACTTCTGAAGGGCTTAGGAGCACAAAGTTTGTGTCTGTGTATGAGTGTGTGTAGTGTGTAGTGTGTGCTGAGGAGAGACAGTTAATTAACTGTAAATCAGAGTATGATTAATGTGGTTGTGGGTACGTGGAGAGGAAGCTCACTGTGTGATAAGAGGAATGTGCAGTAGTCCCAGGTATAATCCTGAAAAGTGAGCAGTGTGCAAAGGGGAGAGGGGGAGGGGGCTACAATGGGTCGCTGTCACCATAGTAACGACCCCATTTTTTTTAAATATCCCAACACACACACACCCTTTCTTAAATCAATCCATCATCTAATATATATCACAATCAGATAAAACACTATTTCATACATTGTACCACGGTTTGTTTATATTTTGGTAGTGAGGCCATAAAGACTTCTTTATGTCCCCTTGTCGAGAACAAAAATAATAATGAAGTGCTTTATGACTGAAAGTAAATTTGTATTTTTACAACAACGGAATAAAATTGAAGATGAAATGTGTACTTTCTCCTGATTCTGTTGAAAAAAAATAAAATGTTTAAAATTCAAAGTCCTCAACAGACTCATTTTTCTTTCCTCTAAAATCTAAGTGTCCTAAAATAACTGTTTCCTCTGTCTTGGCTCCATCTAGTGGAAAGCGGTGAACAATTCAGTTTCAGTGAGATGTAGTGGGTCGTTATATCTTGATTTTGACTTTTGGTATTTTAAGAAAAGGACTTTGAAACAATTTAAAGGACAACAAATTTGTAACTGGTGTCATTAAATCCTACATATAAAAGACTTGTTCCAATGATGTCAGAAACTATTTTAAAGTTCTACCTATATCTAAATTAACATCCATGTTTTGTACGCACCTGAATACATTTTACTCAGCAGTTCCTCACTTCAGTGTCTGAGTATTGATTGGTGCTATATGCTGCTTTTCTTCTTGCTCGTGTTTGATTTTATTTGCATTCATGAAAAAAAAGGTCTACTGTGGTTTGAGGATATTAGGTTTGTTGTCTGTAAATCCTGTTAAAGTTTGAACAATGAAATTAAACCAAACCATGTTTAAAATATATGAAAGCCAAATTCTCTCAGGAAAGTTTTTTGTAAATTTAGGAATGATATGGTCATGTGATGAGAAATAAAGATTAGTAGCTTTCTTGTATTGTTCCAACTCAACATTTCATAGTTCAACCAAAGACTATTATTCTGACTGAGCAGCCTCTAACTTTGACCTGCAGTACAGCAACATTTAAACTGATATCAGAATGTATTATTATTTATTTCCACATACATTTGACATTAATTATTTTTAAGTTGGATTTAGTCAGCATTCAGCAAATGATTGTTCTATTTTTTTCCAATTGAATAAAAGCATTATTATTAACTGTTTGTGCATCACAGAATGTGAAAAATGATCTAATACTCGATACTTGATGATATTGCTAAAAATGTTTGGGAAATTCAGGTCTGAATCAAAGACTACTCCCAGGTTTCTGACCTCATCACTGATCGAAATCGAAATCATCTCTAAGTGACTGTACAACTACAGAACTACAACTCTGTCTGTTTTGAATGTGCTTCATAAAACAAACAAGTCTTGACCTTCTTGACTTTTACTGGAGGATATTATATAAATATAAAAACAGTCCAGCTGTTATTGCCACTGACTCAGCGGGAGATTTGTATTGCGGCCAGCAGGACTGATCTGTGCCATACACGCAATGACCTACAGGTGGCAGTGTGATTCCACAACCACTTCAAGACCGAGGAAGAAGAAGAAAACGCGGAACAAATTGTAAACACAATTGGCGGAGCGTGTGTGTGTGTGTCAGCCCGCCAGTGGACACAGAGGAGGAAGTGTTCAACATGTAACGACTGAGGAGCTGTGTGCGTGTTGCTGCAGGTTACAGAGAAGATATTTGTTCTCCTCTCAATGCTAGCTAAAGTTAACTTCCACTGCTTTCTCCTATTTTGTCGTGGACTCGTTGTGTTAGTGAGAAGCTAAAAACAAATATAAAACTTAACCTTTACCTCCAGTCGTCCCTGAGTGTTGGATTTCCAGTGTGACCACAGACCATGGCCGTCAATGGGAAAGTCATCCCGCACACGCCGCTGGCCGTCGACTTCTGGCAGGTTCGGAAGTGTCCGGGTGCTCGGCTGTTTTTCTTGACCCACATGCACAGCGACCACACGGTGGGTTTGACCTCGACCTGGAGCAACAGGCCCATCTACTGCTCCCCCACCACCGCCACGCTGCTCAGGCTGAAGCTGCAGGTGAGGAGGGTCACACGAGCTCCACTAGTCATTCCTCTGCCTCCTCCAGGACAGTGTACTGAGGGAGGGAGATGTGCTACATGTAAACTTGCTTGCTTACTTAACTTACGTGTGATATTTGTGTCCATTTGTTTGGGTCTACAAAGCCACTCTGGTTTCTAAGTTTAGAAAAGTGTTGAGGAATGTTTGACCATCATCACATATTGCTGTATATGCCACTATATATTATTGTATATGACATTATATATGTACAAGAGTGTAGTGCCTGTCTAATTCCACAGATACTCCCTTCTCTCTCTAAGCAGTACCCAAGGCCAGGTTATAGATAAAGGACCAACAAACAATCCATTGTAGTGTCTACGCTTAGGGACTTTCAGATGTGCCCAGATAGAGAGACACCAACTTCAACTATCACCAACTTAAACTCTTTTGCATATTTCACCAGTGGCAAGACATTACGACACAATGTGATTTAGGAATGCATACTTTAGGCTTAACTGTCCAATAGGATGCAAACACCTACATTTAACATAGAGATGTGACAGCATGACAGCAATTCTAGCCATTCATGGTTCTCATTTCACCATCTCTCGCAAACATGTTTGTTAATATGACAAACATTACAAACTTGTGTTTTGGTTTGATGTGACACAACCAGTAAGATACTGTGGATTCTAATCAAATAACCAAAGTCAAAAATGGCTTGCTTCAAATGGGTTGCTTTAAGCAAGTAGTAGCCTTTCAAAAGGCATGGATTTGAATAATCTTTGAATGGATGACAGAGAGTTGCCAAAACAGATTAGATTTTTTCATCTGGTGTTTTGATGGTGGTAGAGAGTGCTAATATCTTTCATTGGTGTTGATGAGAGAAGATCTAATGACTGAGGATCACATTATATAAACACATCGTTCATGTGTGTATACAAATATCTACAATCATTTACTCAAGGTTTTCCTTCAATTTTTCACTTATATGTTGCGTCACTGAGGAGTTACAATAAGCAGATGTGAATATACAGTACCTTCATATCAGGTGCATCATTTTGGGAAATGAAATTATTTGAAAACTTTTGATTTGTTTTTAAATGATTATTTTTTTAATCATAAGGTTAACAATGGTTGTGTGTGCAGTCATTTACAGTAACCTGCTGCTGATCATTTCTGTTTCTGCTCAGGTAAAGGAACAGTGGATCCATCCATTAGAGCTGGGCGACCCACACATGCTGCCGCTGGATGACATTGGCAAGGAGAGGCTGACAGTCACCCTGATAGAAGCCAACCACTGTCCAGGGGCTGTGATGTTTCTCTTCGAGGGCTATTTTGGTTCTATACTGTACACTGGTCAGTGTCTGAAGGCACTGGAAGATTAGTTTCATACGATGAAAGCATATGCACAGGTTCTATATTGAGTGGAGCATCGCAGGAATTAATTGTCTCCCTCATTATTTCAGGTGACTTCAGATATACTCCCTCAATGTTACGTGAGCCATGTCTGAGGACAAACACCACTATTGACGTCCTGTACCTGGACAATACCAACTGTGACCCCAACCGCACCCTCCCCTCCAGAAAGCAAGCCACTCAACAAATCAAAGAGATCATCCGCAGCCACCCCAACCACAATGTTGTCATAGGTAATTTTGTATAGAGCTCTTCGTTGGGATGGTTTTTCTGACAATAAATTATTACTGTAAAAGAGCCAATATATAATTACAGCCTAATGTGATATGAGATTTTAAAAACATGCTGTTAATTATCATGTTATCCAATGTTGCATTGTTACTTTTGCTGACTTTGGAATGCATTACAGGTTTGTATGCACTGGGGAAGGAGTCCCTGCTGCTGGACCTGGCAATGGAGTTCAAAACCTGGATTGAGGTGAGTTTTGAGAGGATGGAGACCCTCAAAGCTCTGGAGCTGCCTGACGTTTTCACCACTGACCCGGGGGCCGGTCGCATCCGAGCCGTATATCAGTCAGAGATTGGTTTTGCCACTTTGAACCAGTGGAACAAACAATATCCCACTTTGGCCATCTTGCCCACCAGCAGGCCCCTGGTCTCCTTCCACCCCAATGTCCACGTGGTGCCCTACTCCGACCACTCCTCTTATCAAGAGCTGGAGGATTTTGTCTCTGCACTTAAACCTACCTCCCTTGTACCCATTGTAGGATCTCACGCACCTGGAAATCTCTCCGCCTTACTGCCCAGCAAAAGGCACCCTGAAATCCTTGTGCCCGAGTCAGTCCGACAGTACATGTTGAGACAGCCTGAGATTCAGCTCAGCTCATCAGCATTTACCCGCCTTCGCAGTGGACACCTCAGACCGGTTGCTCCCAAGGGGGTTATATTTGAGTCTCCTCCAGAGGGGTCCACGACGCCATGTGAAGAAGATGTCTGCGGACCAGAGTGTCTGGAGCAGGATGCTTCTGAGGCGGAGATGGACACAGAAAGAAGTGAAAAGGACTCTGACAGTATCCTTATCGACATTAGCGAGAAAGTCACCCCAAACAAAAACAGAGGAGGAGCTGGAGACACGTGGAGCCTCAACATCGTCCAGACACTCTCAGAAGACATGCTGATGGCAGAATCACTGCCACTCAGTCAACATACCCAGAGTAACCATGCTCCAGTGGAGATTGTTACAAACCGAAGGCCTTTTGAAACTATAAACAGTCCACAAAGGGGACACAAAAATGTTGAGATCAACCACAAACCGTCAGACGAGGATGGCATGAGTCAGCACAGTGGATGTGGAAGTGATTGGGACAGCCTGACATTATTGCAGAACAGCTCCAGTAACATTTCCTGTACTTCCTGTCGCTCCCCCACAGAGCTGAAGGAGCAGTATTTAGAGGAGTTTGAAAACAGTATTTTAAAGAGTCTCCCCTTCATGGAGGAGGATTTTAAGACCTGGGGCCTCCTGCAGCACAGCTTTGTGCAGAGTTTCCACTCTCCGCTATATGATGCATAATGACATCTCAGTAAATAATGTGAGCTGAAGTTTTGTACCTTGTTTTCTCTGTGTGTAAACATAAATACTTTGAAACTGACTATTTTCTGTCATATGTATAACAGACATTGTGGGTGGTCTGGAGTTAAGGTTTTGGTCTGTAATATAAATTTATAAATGATTTACCTCTTTTTATCGTCCCACTAGTCATCAGTATTCAATGACTCTGTTCGTCTGTTATAATTTTGTTTGTGGAGCACAACTCAGAAACCATTTGGAATTTAGTAATGAAATTTGGTGGTGCCTTTTGATATTTGGGGTGTGACGGGGGGTTAAGTCAACTCCTGATGACATGTGTTTTTTCTTGCTTTGAGAACCAGCTGACTTGAAAAACAGTAAAAATGTCTGTCCTTAATTGATGAGCAGTTGAACATAAGAGTTTGGAGGTTTTGAAGTGCTTTGAAATACCAGTGGATGGAGAAGTTTTTGCTGCTGCAAAGAGTTGTAAGTTATGAGCCTAAATCTGCGATCACTTTTAGCCGTATTTGCCATATTTCCAGATCAGCCTTTTTAACTTACACTTTGTTCTTTTACTGGATATGAGTGAATACTTTATAGTAGAAAAGAAAAACTAATGCTTCCATACTGTAAAAAATAAAAATGTATGATTTAACGGCAGTGTTGCTTACTGTATTAGTCTGCCAATGATGAAAAACTAGAGTGAAACACTGTTCAGAAAAATCTGAAACACTTCCACTCATTTTATTTTTTAACTTTAAGAAAACTAACTGTCTGAGAGATAATTGAATAATTCATTTTATATATTTTGTCATACATTTGTAAACATTTGATACATTTCTATGTATCAAATGTCGCTCATACTGTCGCTGAAAATATAGATAGGAAATTTGTTAAAAGTATACTTTGTATATGTAATGTTTTAAAATGTAATGCTGTTTGAAATAAGGTTATTTTAATGTGTAATGTAAAAAGTCACATGACCATAGCTCCGAGGTTACGTATGTGGGCGTTGAATTATGGAATAGAGCTAACAGGGATGCCAATGGAACCCATACAGTCCCGGAATAACCACATTCTGCACATAAGCCCTATGAGACATTGTGATTTGTGAATATGGGCTATACAAGTAAAATTTGATTGATTGATGATGATTGGTTGATTGACGTGGTTCAAGAGGCGCACATGGTGACTGTATTTCACTTGTTCAAGTCACTTGAAGCCTCAGCTCTGCGGATTATTTTTGAATGTAATACATGTTGCTGTACTATGTATGTTGAATGACAATGTGCCAATTGTTTCTTCATTAAATTACAGATTATTTGTAAACTAATCTGCTTTGGTGTTCAAATGATCTCATGGTATTGAAAGAACCACACACGCTGCAGGACAGAGATGCGATGGAGAATCACAGCTTTCTCTTGTTGCAGTGTCATTGTTTTCCACCAGATGGCAGTAGTTTATTACAGCTGTCACCTTTTACGTGAAGCCTTGCTTCTCATTTAATTAGTCTTGCAGGTTTCTGCAGCATGTCTGATTTTTGTAAGAAAAAAAACCCCTCACCTATATTCAGGAGCCAACGACATGTTGCACTGCAATGACTCAGCTCTCAACTGAGCACCATGAAGCCGGACCTGTACTTCTAAAGTCCTGCTCAGTGTCCTCACAGCTTTAATAGCCTTGTTATGTCTGAATAGGAAACTCATTTACTGTATTACAACAGCTCCTCTTCACCACCTCCACAAAACAGCCTTTGCCTCGAGCAGTGTAATCGCTGTAGACAGCACGGTCGTATAAAGTCATCTTTAGTTGGCTCTGATCCTAGCACGTCCCATTAGACTGCACTCTGAAAAAGTGCCTTATAAAAAGTTGCCTCTGTGTGAGGTTGAGAAACCTCAGTAGTGTCGTGCTGAGACATCGTATAGTCTCCGTCAGTGGGTTGTCAGATTGACACGAGCTGCCAACAGGAGTCTCCTCTTGTGCTCATAAAGGATGAATGATTGGCTGCTGAATGTAGGCGGAGGCAGATCTGGGATTAGCAATCAGCTACAGGCCCGGAGTCGACTGTGTGCAGCCGAATACTGATGAAGACCAGTGGACCAAGCACAACAGCATATTTCAATACAATAAGGCAGTAAAAGTGAAAGTACTCAATGTAGAAAAACTTTGCCTGTGGCTGTAATGCTCTTAATTGTTGAATAATTAAATAATAATTACTGCTGTATTCATGTTTAAGTAGCATTTTACTGTTGGAGACTAAAGGGCAGCGTCTTCTCAATAAATCAATCTATTGTTTGTTGACACCTTTACAGTGTTCTTTTTGTCCACCCATTAGTCCAAACCTGATGACATAAAGTAGAATTAAACTATTGTCGTGTAAATAATCCTCACATTTTAGAAAATCATTGTATTTAGTAAACGTCACATTTAACTCTGTTTGTTTGTTTGTAAACAGCATTTCGCAATAAACTACTGGGCAGATTACCACAAAACTTGGTGGAAGGAAGTAGTATAAGTCAGGAAATATCCCTTTAAACGTTGGTGTGTATACAGATCAGGGGAAAGATCCAAGAAGTTTTTCAACATTTTCCTCAATTTCTCAGAGAATAATTTTGGAATCTTAATGTTCAGGAAACTAATAGTTATGCGTAACTGTAATACAGTCTAGAATAAAAACCTAGATGTAGTGAATTTAAATGTGGGTTTAATGAGGGGCCTTGGAGTATCTAGTTTTTATATGCAAGAGCTGAAGTTGAACAATAAAACATAGCGGAGTCAAAAGTCCATTTAAAAAATGTTTTTGGTCTAGAAGTATAAATAACTTTACCAAGCTCAGTTGCCATCACTCTTGCAACCCATTGCAACCTCAATAGCCTAGAACATCGCTCAGCCACTCCACTGCCACTTTTCTATAATGCCATCAGGACACAGGTGCAGGTTCAGAAGGTGTAAGAGGGCCAGTACCTGCAGCCATTGCAGCACTTAATAAGATACCCCACCACAAGCCCATCTGTTGTCTGAAGAGCATCTGCGATCTATAAATGTTTATGAGATGCCCACATTAGTCTGCTACGCATTTATATTGTTGTTGAATGATATGTGCACTGTAGAGTTGTTTTGGTATTTGTTTAATGGGACATAATTTGTGAAGATGAATGCACAGGGTTGTGGAGCTAACTAACTGAGTACCATTGTAAACTGAGTAGGCACTATATGCTCACTACGTCTACATTCCACCACTGATAATGACTCTACTGCCACAACAGAGGAGTGCCACAGGGTTGAAGTTTAGGCCTGTGAGATGCTCCTTCTTATACATGACCAGGACGTAACCTGCTCTGTAGTGTCTCCAGATAATCAGTTTCACGTTGATGGATTGTTTTGGTTTGCCGATTTTGCGGTTTACATTATAGTAATCTTTCTTGAAAGCACTGGGGGACGAACTCTTGTAGTACTGAGCCTTGCTGAATTGTAATCGAGAGAAAACAACACCCGAGACTGGATTTGCATTAAGATTCCTGCATATTTTACACAAGCCTGTGTATTTTTCCCCTCTGCATCCCAGCTCCGATGCTATTTTAAGGCAGCGCACTTGCATTGCAAAAGCAGAAAAACATGTTTGGGATGAAAATAATAATCTGGGAGGAAAGACTGCACTTTCCTTTTTTTCCCCTTTGTTACACTTGGATTGAATACAAAGCCCTGGGACTGAGGCTAGGAAATTAAAGGAAATGGAGTGTCACACACCCCTACAAGCTTCACAGCAGGATATAAGGGCTGAAGTAATGGATTCCTCACACACACCATTACCTCAAAGTGGAAATCATGAGGATGCTGCTACCTGCAAGACCAAGCCCTGTTACCTACACTAAAACTGCCTGTAGAAAACTCTCCCTTCAATTTCTATTGGGAATGTTGATCTGGTTAATGCGGACATAAATTATCTCATCACGCAGATACAATTTTACGCATTCAAAGAAAAGCTGGGCAAAGTGTAAGGGAACAAAATGCCTCCAGACAGCCCCTGTGAGTCTTTGGATATTTCTCTTTTCTTCGTGTGCTGTAAAAAGACAGGAGCGAAGGATCCTGCTGTGTAATTTATAGCTCTGTCGCAGCACAAGCTCTCAATAAATTCTTCAACTGTTGCTGGAGACAAAAAAAAAACAAATTCAGTTTCCCTCAAGACCCACAAATAAAAAAAGTTAATGCACATGACAAGCTGGCACACCAAACTTCTGTTCTGAGTACCAAAGCACTAAATCACATGGAGTCCCAGATTGTTATTGGAGACTGGAGATTTTTTTTATTACAGATTCGCTGCTGCTGTGGCAGAGTCGGGCTCATTGTATCTGTGAACAGAGCGACAGCAGGATTTGTCAAGAGTCAAGATGTTAAAATGACTGTATTGTTGTTGATTCTGTATTGTATATATAAATAACAAATTTTTCTAACAAATATAATAATATAAATCAAGATATGCAGTGGTTAGCATTGTCGCCTCACAGCAAGAAGGTTCCTGGTTTGAATCCCAGTTCTTCCTGTGAGGAGTTTGCATGTTCTCCTCGTGTTTGCTTTGGTGTTCTCTGGGTACTCCGACTTCTTTCCTCACAGTCCAAAGACATGGCGGCACGTTGAAGACACTAAACTGACTGTAGCTGTAAATGGTTGTTTGTTGTCCCTGTGATACACTGGCAACCTGTCCATGGTCTATACCCCACCTCTCCACAATGTCAGCTGGGATTGACTCCAGCTAATCCCTGTGGGCCTCAAAGGATAAGCTTTTGATAATAGATGGATGGATGTTATTTTTGCTTTTGTGCCACTAAGTCATTTAAGATGTGACCTGTCTTGAGATGCTTGTGAATAAAAACAGTTGACCGTCCTTATTTTCATGTTTCTTTTGTGAAAATAACCTCATTCGGATTCAGTCTGCACTTTATCCTTGCAGACCAGTGATTTAAAATGTTATTTTGTCCGACGTACCCTTTCAACACGTCTAGACGGACTAAAATACCTCACCACTGATAGATACATGGCCTTCGAAGAATCCGTCAATAGTATTTCACCACAGACCACGAAAAGCTTTTGCCATCGGGTTTTTCAAGCATTTATTACTTTGAGCCATCCATGTTGACTGACTCAAGTCTGAGTCACGATCAAGGTGAAAGCGAAGGATCTCTTTGTGTCAACTTGCTGGAAGGTTATTGCTTATTTTGATAATGAATAATTTTAGTTTTACATACAAGTATAAACAGAAAATGTGCAATAAAAATAGCTTGCTAAAACCCAACAGCAAGGTCTTATGAATAAAGTGTACAATAAAATTTACAAAAATGTGCTTGCAGTAACATGACCCAAAACTTAAAGAATTTATCATATTAAGATCTGCACCAACAAATATATAATCTTATTTTGTATTTATTTACCCCTTATGCAATTATATTTATATGCAAATAGTGTATTACCTCCATGAGGTTATGTTTTCACCCCTGTCTTCAATGTTTGTGTGTGAGCAACACACACAAACTACTGGAGGGTCAACACAGGGCTTGGTGGGAGGAAGTGGTATACATCAGGGAGGAACCCATTAAATCTATCCGATCAGGAGTAGGAGCCAGGAGTTTTTTATCACATTTCTTAACATTGCAAGATTTCATATTTTCTGATTAGATTTATACTGATTTCCCAGGGAATTCATGGATCTTGATGAAAGAAATCAGATATATTTAGGAAACTGATGAGTGTGTGGTATTTGGTGCAGCTTGGTGCAGCTTGATTGAATTTAAGGGCTACTTTACATAAACTCATATATCTATTCTTAGTTCAGCTAATCTCTCCAAGTCCCCAGGGGGTGCATGTACTGCTGGTGAATAGAATCTTCTCAAATACTTTTTTATTAGATAAAAATGAATAATTGCAAAAATGTTTTCATAGAACTGAGCAGTCAGTGTGGGCGTTGGATCATAGAATCCCAGCTGACCTTGGGCGAGAGGTGTCCCCAGCTTATCAAAGGGACATTTACACTCTCATTCATCTATGGTCCTTTTACTTTGGACTGTGGAGGAAACCCGAAGCACTGTTTGCAGGGAGAACATGCAAACACCACACAGAAAGGACCGAGCTAAACTGGGGTTCGAAACCAGAACCCCTTTGTTGTCTTTCAACTAACAGTGCAGACCACTTTACCACTGTTCCACCCTGATTCACTTTTGCCAACTGCAGAAGTATCACTGAAGTACAAATACAACTTTACCATACACAGTACAGGCATAGTGTTTGTTTCATTTCAGCACCATGGAGAGCACCAAGTGAAAACCATTACCATGAATCTTCCCTCAACAGAAAATCAACCTAAAACTATTCTAACCAATTCGTCTTACAAACACATAAATAAATGTAGAAATACAGAAACAGCCTTTTTCATTGAAAACACATTTATTTTTCATTTATTCATGTATGTATTTATACTAATGTGGACTTACTCTGGGGAGTAAGCTAAGATGGAAAATACCTCCAATGGATGTATTTTTCACAAGTTTAGATTTCGGACGTTTGAGAGAACAGTTCATACATGATGCAGAAGGAGTCCTCCTCACCTCCAGTGAAGCACCACATCTCTGCTGTTAAACCAAATGCATCAACTTGACAGACCGCTTGTCTTGACACAGCTGAAACAAGAACTCTCCTGGAGGCAAAAACCAATGAGCAACGTTTCAGTCTTTTAACTCAGGCCCCTGAGAAAACCTGATTCCTTATTTCCTTTGCACTTTAAAGTCTCAAAATGCTGAGTTTGATGGTTTTTGGCGGCGCTTCAAAGACAACACCTTCCTGACAGCGCTGTGTGGGAGACGAGAGGCGGCTCGGAGCTTAGCATGGGTGATAGCACAGGAGCAGCGTGAGTCCTTCAGCCAGCTGCGGCAGACAGTAATAAAGCAATTGGTTTCTGCACTTTGTAGGGATTTCTCTCAGTCCCCCTTTTGCCTGGTCTGTCGTAGAGAGTTGGAACGACAGAGCTGAACTGTGTCAAACCCACACAGCAGCAGAGGCTGTTATCTTTTTGCTCACAGTCAACTGCTATTTCTGCCAATGTTTTGGTGTGTGGGCGTGCACACACACACACACACATATGGCAATGTTATATGTAATTGTGTGTCCTCAGAGGGGGTAACACAAGGCTAAGCAGGAGTGAGAGGAAGGGGAGTTATCACAGCAGTCACAAAACATCGCTGTTGACTGGAGAGAAGACAGAAAGATGGATTTTGAGAGCAGAGGTTAAAAAGAAATTGGGACATTTCTATTTCCCACAATCCATCATTAAAAACAGATTTTTCAACTCTTAACCGCCGACCGGAGACGTATCAGTCGAGAAGAGTTGTCACTTCATCGTTAAATGTTGTTCGGGGGGGTTTTCCGCATAGAACCAGCTTTTTGATTGTCAGTGGAAAACAACAGCGGCGCAGCCTGACAACAGTCGAAGCCATTCATCACAATCATTCACATCAAAAGAGCCGCAATCAGGCAGCCATGAATTCTCTATTTTCTCTTCATCCCAGGAGCAGTCATTCATCACTCCCTCTTTGTTAAGATCCCATAAGACCCTGGGAGGGAGTCTCTGGTTTACACAGGCCCACATCCAGCTATACTTTTGGATGACTGACAGGACATTGATTCCACATGGGGGGGCTCCTCCTCTCTCCTACTGTAGTCCTCATGCTCTCTCTTGCTGATGCTCCTCCTCCTCCTTGCCACACTCTTCCTCCACTCCTGTGCTCTCTCTAATCCCCTTTTCTCCCTCGCTCCAGCCTCCCGCCCCCTCCTTCTGTCCTCTCTCCACCTGCCAGCTTCCCTTCCCTCTTCTCTCTCATCTTTAAAGTCTCCCCTCGCCTCTTTCCCCTTCATCGCCTCCTCTGCCTCCCGTGTATTTTTTTCTTTAACTGCCTCTTCTCCTCCTTCTCCTCCTCCTCCAGCCACAAAGATTAGAGACCTGGCGAGAGTCGAGGAAGGTAATCTAAGGTGTGCGGTAAACACATGCAGAGGGCACAGCCGAGAGAGCTGGATGTGATATCTAAAGGCCTATGTGTGAAACCACCAACCTTCCTCCGCTTTTTTTCTTTTTCTTTAGAGATCTCCAACTCCTTTTATTGCATGACAGGGGACGGTCAAACCAGGCATTGTGTGCACTTTTCAGTTTGCTGCTAAATGGCACAGATCAACCAGGGAACAGTTCTCAGTGCTGAGATGGTTTATAGCTGCTGGCAGCATCAGCACTCTGAGATGCAACAGCCATTTGATTTGCTTGAGATGGAGTCAGTGTGGATATCTCACAGGTCTGAGGGGCTGTAGTGAAATGATTAGAGCGGGAGGCTATTACATATTTTATTTTACTGAATGGAGCATAGTAAGATTTCTTTTCAATAATTCCACACATTTACCTTAAATCCACCCTTGCCTGGTGAAATTATTTGAAAAAAGAGTTCATTTTATTATTTATAATGATATGGGTATATTTTAAGTGCATGACCAATTTGACCACACGTCAAATTAATGACAAAAGATGTCCATACCTAGAATGACAGACAGGCATTTTCTTATCTGACATCGCTGACGTGGTGACAAACCTTCACAAATCACAAACGTAAAATTAGTAATGTTAATGTTTGTGTGGGTTTGTAGAAATACTGTGCTTAGGGTTAAACTGACTAAATTACTTGTCGTGGTCAAGCTTTAAAAGAAAACATGAACTGAAAATGGAAATGAAAAGATGTCTCACGTGTTCTATTCACCCATACATCCAAACCACTTCCTCATGTGACGCTACAACTACATCATCTTCTTCCTCTGGATATATATGGATTTTGGACAATTTCCTGTCTCCATTTTGAAAACCCTTTATAAGCCAGAGCAACCAAGGCTCAAGGTAGCACTGCAGTTACTATTGTTTCATAGAGAGTGGATGGAATATCTAGCTAATACAATGTATTGTGAATACATTTAGTAAACTTACTGACCTTAACGTTTTCACATATGTGAAAACGTTAAGGTTTAGTATTTTCATTTTCTGCTATCTTGTTTTCCATATACTAACTCTCATGTCGTTTCAGAACTCAGCCACTCCTCCCTGCTCTGCATCACCTCTTCCCACGGATTCCCATTACCTGACCTGCCCCACCCCCAGACTCACCTGCTTTCCAACCGTCATCAGTCACTCAGTATATATACCGGCCCATTTCCTGTGTTCTGTGCCAGATTGTCTAGTGTGTTTCCCTAGCTTTCCAGCGTTTTTTTCTTGATTCTCTGCTCTGCCTGATTAATGTTCTGACCTGCCTTCTTGGACCCTGGATTCCCTTTTTGCCGCCTCCCTATTGGATTAGTTTGCTTTCGTTGACTGTCTGCCTGGTTTTGACCCCTGCTCGTCCATTAAACCTGAACTTTTGCTACTCCTAAATTGTTGTGCTCTTGGGTTCTCGTTTTGCCTTTTTGCGCATTCCTGACATTACTATCATTATTATGAGATGCTTGTGTGAAGCAACAACCACCTTCTTTCTCTTTAACTCTCAAATATGGATAAATTATATAAATACAACATTTAATTCACCGGTTTGATCATTATCAAAAAACTGTAGAAAATATCTAACACAGACATTCAGATTATTGTCAATAATAAGAAAACCAGCAAATATTTATACAGGATTTTTATATATAATATTTACTGGTTATTTACCTACATAAACAATTATTTGATTATAGGATTGTTGCAAATACATTTTCTGTCGTTATGAATAATTAATTCAGCTATTTGTTTAATCTCTGCAGGCAATTAAACCTGTATTGTTATTCAGTTTATTAGGCGCAGACTGGGCTATTTACCTTCTTCCTGTGCTGTGCTGTTTTGCACTGGCAAGTACAATTAAATAAAATCACTAAACTATGCCTGACATTTTCAATTTCACTCTTGTTTTTGCCCATAATGGGAATGCATTTTTATGGGGAACAGGCTGTTCCAGGGAGAAGCAAACAGTAAACAAGTCTCCAGGAAGTAATGACATTCAGCACATTGGATTTTCAGCATCCTCAGACTGTGGATACTCCGCTCTTTTGTATTTTTCACCCTTTTCTTCCTATTTGTTGATGTTAATAATGTGGTCAGTCATTAGCTCTTGGTTTTTAAATTTATTTAATGTCAATTTTCATCATTTAAAGTCAGAAGATGTGACATTTGTGATGTGATACACTTGATGTGATTCCAAATTAATACATCTAAAGAATATCTAATAAAATATTAATGTGTTGTTCATTTTAAATAGAAAATGAACATGTCAACAAACATATGGCATCTCTTCTCAGCAAATGGGACACATTGATTAAGATGATTCATCACGATTACTTTCTATGCGGACGGCGAATCTCCAGCACATTATTTCATATGGGCTGTAATGGGCAACCGCCCACTGCTCCACTCTGGCTCCATTACAGTGCGCTGAAAACACATTCATTCATATCATATCATCCTTTATGGTAAACTAATGATGATTTATAGCCTATGCAAGGATGGCCAGTGAGCGGTAGTGGTGAGTCCATTTGTGCTGTTGAGTAAGACCTGAGCTGTATAGGCCCCGAGGTGAGTTCATTGTGAGCAGCAGAGCGGAAAGGTTGCCGAAGAGAGCTACGCCATTAGTGTGAGTGGTGTGGAGGAGAAGCTGTAACGATGCCTCCCACTAACTCAAAATCCAAATATATGTTTTCAATTGACCTGAGCTCTCCAAATTGGTGGGTGTTGTCCTGCCCACCATCAGACATGAAGCAGCTCAGCTCGCTGCTGGAGAACCTGGAGTCGGGTGGAGGGCGGAGCTGGAACTGACACAACAGGAAGAGATCTGGTAGTGGAATAAAACACATATTTGAAAAAAGTTAAAAAATCCACCTTGAAGCTCCAGGTTAAGGTCTTATTTGTCTTAATGATCATTTTTCGAGCACAAGGCTCTTCCTCAGACATTTGTAACTGTTGATCACACTGACTGCTGATCTCAGTAACTCACAAACACAAGCTTCGTTTGTTTAGGTTTCAAAACTGCAGCAGCTTATGAGCTCCTGCTGCTATGTTGTATCTTAATTCTGTGCAAAAACCTTCCCACTCCTGTTTGCTGAATTATATTCAGGATTACCCAGCCCATATGTTTGTGTTTATTTTTCTTTGGATCTTTTTTGATCTTGGTGTTATACCATTGACTCTCTTGGTGGAAGGAGCAGTCTCCCATTATGTCACTATCATTGTTTACTGGCATTTTCAGACTGGTCTCATGAGTTCTGATCTTCTTTTTTTAACTCTTAATTTGTGGCAATCCAAAAAATCGCATGGTTATTATTGTTCTTCCAAATTAAATTTACAAGCAGCCTGCAAATTGTGTTTAGTTTTCATCTGTAGTTTTTTTTTTTTTGATGCAGTCTAGATATTGAAATAAGCATTACCACACTGCCAACTGCCCAGAGAGACATGAATTCTGATGTGTCAACATTGTGATTGATCAAATATATTCAAAGAATTTGAAAATTCTGACTTAAAGGACTGTTTCCACAGAGCTGTAGATGATAAGACTCTTACCACCCTCATGTCTGGTGGATAATTAGGAAGCTGGGTTAGTTTTGCTCAGCATGAAAACAGACAGAGAGAGAGAGAGGAGTCTGTGATAGTGATGACAGGACGGCAGGAGGTAATGTCAGCCGGACAAGAAATAGTCACATAATCTCTTGTAAAACCACAAGTTGTGCTTTTTAATCTTTCAGTTTTTGTTAAAATGAAACACGCACGATGTAACATGTTAATCATTGAGCTTTATAGAAAAGAGATAGATTTTCATTAATCCTAAAAGAAATGGATGTGTCGTATCTCGCTCCAAAGGTACAATAACAAAGAATAATATAATAGTATAATAGGTAGGGTATAAAAATATCAAGTGTAATGAGGAGTAAGAGAGGACCAGTGGCTAAATATATAATAATACAAGTGGGATTAGTTACAAGAGTATACAACTGTAAAAGAATAAACCAAAAACTAGACTATAATAGGAATAGAAAAAGTAGTATTGTACAGGACAATGATTATAACTGAAACCTTGCACTTGATATAAATCTAATTCTGTACATGAAAAGAATGGAAGTAAGGATATGCTAAATGAAATGATAAAAGTATTAATGCACATAAAGCACATATAATAAAAGAGATATGAGGAGGAGGACTTTGTTACGTATAGACAGAACCAGCATAAATCTGCTGTTCCCTTTGTTTCCACTGGTTTTATTGATTGTACAGATACGAGAGTCAATCCTCCCATTGGACTTTTGGCCGTAGAGTGAACAAGTTTTGAACTAGTACTTTTAGTATCTCTGCTGTTTAGTACAAACCAAACTGAGAGTGGGTTTTTTCACTTTCTATTTTCGTTCATAAAATATTGCCTGCCAGAGCTCCAGAGTAAATTGGTGTAATTCGTTCTGAGCAGCAATTTCTCATGAATGTTTTCTTTTCCTTTCTTTGCATATTACACATGTGAAATGATATATATATATATATATATATATATAAAAGTAAGGTATAATTCTATGTCATTAGCTGTTGATTTTCTTCCTGTTTTCCAGTCACTGGTTATTGTCCGGGCAGTGGGTGGGTGGGTTGGGGAGGTGATGGCTCCGTCTTAAGCTGGTAATTTATGGCTCCAGCTGCTGTCTCCCTCTCCCCAGGTGGACAGCTTGATTTGTCGGCAGTGCATCTTATTATAGGGGGAAAAAACAGTTTCTAAGCGGAACACATTCTGTGAGAGGATGTAGCACTCACTGCTGATTGGACACCAGCCTCTCTAGGGATCTGTTGTGTGTATACAAACCATCTTGTTAAAAAAAAAGGAAATCCCATTTCTAATGTATGATGTATGAAAATGAGAAAAAAAAGGGAAATGTAGAGCAGAAAGCCAGATTTAAAGAGGAACTCCGTTGGTTTTTCACATCAAAGTAAAAAAAGTAAGTAGTAGGAGTAAAGCTTTTTGTGACTCCAGAGGGAGCTGGATGTTGCTGCTAAGTGGTCGAGACGGAACGCTACAAGAAGAATACAAAAAGAAAATTGGGGGTGTGGGGTTGACTGAGTTTACCAGTCATTTATCTCAGCCTGAGGCTGCACTGGATTAAGGCAAAACCAGCCGCAACTGGCATAACACCAGAATCTCTGACCAGACTCCAGGCTATCAGACTGCATTGTGGGTGATGTGGGGATCAGGCTGTACAAAGCAAGAAATTAAATCACACTGAATAGATTCAAAAGTAATGTGTGTGGTTTTGTATGGAAGCAAATCATTTCCATAATATTAAAATACTGTATAGTAGCAGCTGAAATTGAAACCAAAATTTTCCAATGTAAGTCGCTGGTGTTGAAATTGCATTTATTCTACTACACTAAAATATTTCACTTTAAAACCGTATTCCTGAATTCATGTGGACTGAATTTAATTTAGCAAAATCCTCAATAGTCAACTTCAAGCTGTGCAACTCCAAAAACCATGTGCCAAATGTTCGAAGATCCTCTTTTTCCAATATGAATGTGTTTACAGTTTTGTGCAGCACAACAGATTCAGTGGTATTTGAACTTCAACACTCAGTTGGTGTGGTGATGGATTATAACCTTCAATCTGCTGCTCCCCATGGCTCTACAGAGCTTTAGAAGGAATTTCAACTCATTATTTAGTTGCCCGGCACAAATCTTTATTGTTTTAGTTCACTCTCACTGGTCTCACAGTGTTGTCCTCACTTGCAGCAAGGAGAGAAATGATCTAAAAACCCAGTTCACGCTGCCGGGTCAGCACCACACAGCACACAGACAGTTTTTATTTCTCCTCAGGAGTTGGTGGAGACAAAAAACAGAGAATGAATAAAAGAGAATGAATATTTTACTTATATTCATTAGGTGACCAGAAACAAGACACTAATAAATCATATATTACTCTTGAAGGTGTAAAAAATTTTTTCTTTTGGAAGAAATTACTCTTCCATCTTACTTGTGATCAAACACACACACACAAAAAACATCTTGCATTCTGCCAAAGTTGTCAATATTTTATTAATCGTCAGTTAAGGCAATCCATTACAAAGCATTTCACAAACCACAGTATGACGACAATATCATGTCCAACACCTGCTTTGGAAATTATTCAGCATGCACGTCAGAGACCAAGAGAGGTATGTAAACAACCTGGGATAAAACAGGAGTAGTGGCAAGAACAACCCATACAGTACTGTATGTGTCTCATAGGAACAGAATGGAGAGAACCCAGAGATACAACATGCGAGAAGTGGCTGACATCTCTAATTAACAAACCAAGCACATGGCAGATGCACTAATCAGGTGAAATGAAGGCGGACTACCACACTTCCTGCCGTTTTGGCACAAACATGCACATTGTCTAAGGAGGCAAAGTTCATCCAAACAGATTTGGCACTGAATAGTCTTCATAGGGGGCTTATGTACATAATTAGTGTTCAGCCTCAAAGAAAATTCAAAATGCAGGGATAATCCAAACCTTTTCCACGGAGAGAAAATAAATAATTGTATTGTTGGAAAAAACTTTTTGACTGAAAAACATAATAATTTAATGCTTCACAATTGCATAAGTGTCATCGCTGTGCTCATTTCAGATTTATTATTTTCTATTGAGGGAAGCAGATTTTTGAGGGTGCTAGTATTTTATGTAACAGGCCTCAGGGAGTAAAAAGACGATAGCTTGTTGTAATCTGAGATTCATTTCCTCTTTTCTCACAGTCATTTGCAATCTCACTCAGTTTATGAGCTGCATGCTGACTCAGACTTATCGGTTATCACGCCTGCCGAATGATGAACTTTAACAGGTTTTTCTGAGTAATGAATACCTTGTAATTGTTTTGAAACAAAAAAAAAACAATTGAAAATAATTAAAATCACTTTGAAAAGTAGAATTTAAAGAGAGTACTTGCGAAGTACATACATCACATATATATATTTGAATGATATTCAAGCTAGTATAATTCATAATAATTATTTAACTATATTTAATTACAAACATATTCAAAGGATAATAATTATTTCTTTTTGGCTTGAATGGCTTTCCTTAGAGGTATACTGGTATTTATGAGTGTCGTGTCACGAAACTTAACGGCCTCATTTGGCAGCAGATTAAACGCTGCTTTGTCTTTTGAGGGGGAAATGTCATCAGTAATAAAAAATGTAAAACAATTAAAAAGGAAGAAATATGGAGCCGGGCCTGTGACAGAGAAGTTCACTGCCACCGGAGTGTAAAGCAGTCAGAGGATGTGAAATGGCTCACAAAGCTCATAAAGCAACATGAATTACATAAACACAAAAGTACAACAGCAGTGAGAAAACGTATATGTAAGAGCTCCACATTCTCAGAGAACAAATCTTTGTAAACCTCAGTTCTCCAGCATCATTCAAGAAAACTCTTTATAGGTCTGTAAAAACTGAACAACCCAACGAATCAAAAATAAACTCATTTCTTTCCATGAATGTTTACTTTCTCCTCGAGGCAATGTAAATAGCCACAGTTCAATTGTAAACAAGTCTTGACTTTGAATATTGTACAAGGCTCAGCGACACTGTTAATTTCCATCACTTCAAAGATCTTTAGCGAAGAGCTGTAAATACAAAAAGCACACGACACTGGTGGAGACAGTGTGTGTCAGTCACTGAGGCTGTAATCGTCTTAATTTCGCAACAGTTTTATTGTCACTGACATTTTCTGTGTGCACATCTTGAACATGAGGCCTGCTGCTGCCGGCAGAATAACACCTGGGTCAGTGAATTTGGATATGTTTCCATATAATAGGCACATTTGGATTGAGAGATTAGTGAATATAATGGCCATTAGAGATAACAGACACATACGCAATGACTGTAACTGTCTTGGAAATATTTACGCACAGTCAGTTAAAAGAAATGCAGTGAACAAACGTGAAAATATCGACTTGAATTAAGTCGTAAAATAAAACAGTGACATTGTGTCGTAGGTAATGAAATGGTATCCCAGTGTTTTGCTTAAATGGGGTTGTGAGCATTAGTGTAAAACAATATTATCTGGGAACATTCAAAGTTAATTTGAAAACGTGAGACGCCGACTGAATCACAAAAGATAGACTTGTGACTGTTCTTGTTTTTGTGCAAGCACTTTAGATCCAATTAGAAAAAACATTCGATGCCCGAAAATTGCAAACCTTGTTGCGAGATTTGTGATTAATCAGTTTTCATTCTGGCTAAACAAATGAACGGGGGAGAAAAGTGGGTATTAGTTGATATCAGTCTCTCAAAAGTTTGTTTGTGGGGTCTTTTGAAAATGCCGAGCAAAATCCCAGACAATAAACCACAACAAATATAATGGAAAGAAACACAAATAGAGATGTAACAAATGAGATCTGGCAGCATGACTTAAGCTGTGTAATTTAAGACTGTGCACACTAACAAGGAGAGAAAGTGAGTGCTCTGAATTATGCATCAAGTTTTCTGTAAAAATACTGTTTCTGGGATAAATACATCTGTATAATAGTGTTATTATGAATATACTTTAAAATGCGTTAAAATGATAGTGGAAGACTATGTGAAAGCTGCATTGAAAACTCAACGTGGGGTCCTTTCCATTATTTTCATTGTGGTAGCTGCTAAAATAGTGGTTTTATCAGCTTATTAACTTTACAACCTTTGTGCTTTTTATTTGGACAGTAACTAGTGCATTCTGTTTGTATAAACATTAGAAATACATATAAGACATGGCGCTGGGAAATTAGTGTGGCAGCAACTCACAGCGGGTCCTCTACATTACAGCTTGCAATCAAAAATCATCCATCAGTGAAAATGGTCCATAAACTGCTGAATAGGTTTCATCTCATGCTTTTATATTACAGTCTTTATCAAAGTAGAAATGGGTTGGGTTTTTTTGATGGAAAACTACGAGGGAAATAAGACTCTAATGCCCGCCCTTCAAACCCCCCCCCCCCCAAAGGAATTAATTATATCTGCAATAACTAAATAAATAAATTCATTAGTACACACACAATCTCCTAGTTTCACACACATCAACTCCAAAAGGTATCACAAACATGATACACACTGGCACATTCTAATATATTTATGCCTTCAAACAGCCCCTCTCTACGGGTTTACTTGCTATCCATTACATCACCACTTTGACAGGTTTGACAGCGAACGACTAAAACCTCCTTTTTCCCCCCTCAGCGCTCTCATCCTCAAGCACTGAGAGAGAAGCGAAACCTCCCCAATCATCAGGCGGCTCCCCCCAGAACACTCTCAATGCTCCAGATCAAAATGGAGTCTCATCACGTTTTTTGTTTAGCTGTTTCAATATCTACGAAAGGGCCTTGAAAGCATTTCCATCTTCCCCTCAAAAGGATAGTGGTTGGAGGCGGGTTCCAATCGATCCCGATCACACCCTACCCCAACTACACGACTGTAAGTGTGTGTGGTGGGGGGGTGCTCAGACAGGGTTGGTCTGGGAGTTGTCGTCGGGGGGGTAAACTGGTGGGACGGTGTTGGGTTTGATGCCTCTGCTCTTCATGTAGGAGATGAGCTGGTCGGGGATCTCAGCCAGCACGTCTTTAGCCAACCTCGCCATGCTCAGCACATGGTTGCCTGTGCGGTCCATGTAGTCTCTGAACGGGACAAACTGTGGTGACACAGTGAGAGAGAAAGGCGTGACTTCAGGAAAAGTAGCGTGTGTTGGGATTAAAGGTTCCTTTTCACCTTCAGACTTTAGACCACTGGACCAGAATTCAGATTGACCAGAAGAGGGGCTCTCTGTCTGGATCAAATGAATCTCGGCCCAGTTTCTTTGCAATGTGACATTTGTTTGGGATGGTTTTGACGTTTGGACCAATTGCAGGCAGTTGAGACAGCATTAAACAGTAGAAGAAGAAAAACAAGCAGATTGCGGCTCTTGAGTCTTCACCTCAGACAATATATAGTTTGATATTAATAAAATGTTCCTATTATTATCATGATGTCATAATGATGGCAATACCATAATGATACTACAGTGGCGACTAAATCCAAGAAGTAAACACTTTAACAAAGACCTTGGTTTAGACCTTGGTCTGGACAAAACGCCTTCATTCTAAGTATATACTTCAATTAGCTGATGTTACTCTACGCTTCCCAAACAAGTTGTTGTTCCGTTATTATATTCAACACATTTCTGTGCTTACATTCTTTCATTAATCTTACTTATATACAATGTTGTGGGTTACACACCTACTTAAATAACCTAAGTAACATCTAAATATCTTCCATGTGACCTTCATACCCATCATTAAATATATGAGACACAACATACACAGCTGCAGTGTGTATGTTGTGTCTTTCTCCAGTAAATTGAAGGTTTGCAGTGTAAATGACTCAGCACGATTTGGGTCTTCAACTTTCTCAATGTCATCTCCACCCTCAACAAAACCTCAAACAAACACCCGAGCTGATGACTCACAGTATTTGCTGTCACTACATGGTGGCTCTGCAGTCCCTGCCGCTCGACACGTAGTTAAATATTTGAGGAGAGGCTTACTAGGGGATATATACGCTCCATAATTATTCCATAACCCCTTAACTGACAACTGTGAATCAAGCTTTGGAATATCACCAGTAGTGGGGCCTCAGATGTAAATGAGTGTAGATGTTTCTGAGAATGTTGTGTTTTGTTGGCAGTAGAGGAGAAGTGGGTAAGTCACTAAAATCCGAGGTTTACTCTCGTTTGAGCGTGAATGTGTCAATGTAAGTTTGCATAAATGTTCTACTTTTGATGGTGAGTATTTAAGTTGGGAAAGGTTTTACATTCTAGCCTCAGTAAGAGAGGCAGAGGAAAAGGAAGATGCAAAATAAGAGCAAAGGAGCAAAAAGGACAAGGTGTGTTTATTCATTAGTTTCTGACGGGCAGTGGAAAGAAAAAGTGATGGGGAGTCCAGTTTGGAAAGAGCTCATTCATTGGGGAACGGTTTGGAAAATGTCATCATCACTGGTATTTAATATTACATGTGCAAAATAATTTGAATTAATTACCTTAGTACCACAGCATATTTAAAGACCATGTATTTTCAAACAAAATACACTTCTACAAACAAAAATGTCCAGTCATGATCACAGATGCTGACACAAACGAACCTTTCATTCACCTTAAAACCAAACATTAGAAAACGTCTCACCTGTACAATGTCTCTTTCTGCCAACTTCCCTCTTGAGGAGATCCTGATGTCGTCACCGTCCAGCTCCACCATGGCTACAGACAAAAGAAGTTTTGTGAAAGAATTATCTCCCCGGTTTGTCTTCATATCCAAAGGGCACACATTAAAATGTCTCTCATTCTGTCAATTGAATAATTGTTACAGAAGCTGTGTTTGAACAAACCACAACTTTCATCAGGCAATTTCCCCCAGAGAACTTATTTTTCTCACCATCAAACTCCGCTTGACCGACTCCGACAATGATGATAGACATGGGGAGTTTAGCTGCCTGTCATGAACAAGAAAACAGTCGTCTGTCATTCACAAACCTGGAAGAACACAAACTGTGTTTTCTAGGAGTTTTTCTCAGAGCATTGATGGGTTACATTTCCAATTATTTGTGTTGTTCCACCATTTCAATTTTCATCCCGCAGTGTCAGTATTAATCTGCAATCACATTACTCCGGAGATTAAAACAATAATGAACAAAACAAAACAAGATAAAAATAAATGATACAGAGCAGAGCATCATTACTGGATTGTGCTTCATATCCCATTGTGTTGCACAGTTAAGGTTTCCTGAAGACGGAGAGACAATGCAAAATACATTTTACAACAGCCAGCACACTACACAATGTTTCACCTTACTACTACACAGTGTTCACATTGTAAAGGCTGCTTTGACAGTGCAGAATACCAAAGAGGTTAAAGTGCATAAGCTTCCACAGTCTTCTTGTACATGATGTTCCACACAGTTAAGATAACACGTACAAACATATAGACTCAAATGCTGTTTTCATAAAACATGATTCCTTCATCCTACACACTTGCATCACACATTAACATTATTTATTAATTGTGTTTGCATATAGAAAATATTTCAAATACTGCCACACTCAGAACAAGAGGTCTGTGTGTCCTCATCACCTCCGATCTAAAAAAGAAAACCCAAAGTGACGTAGTACAGTTGATCTTAGGAGGTTCCTCCGCTGCACGAGTCTGACCACAGTCCTGATGTGGAGAATGTGGAAGCTCAGGCATGAATGAATGATATGTGCTGGTGGTAGAAATGCATTTACAGGGGTAAAAGTGGGTCAGCTTTCCTGGAACAACCTCCCGAAGGGGGGAGGCCTGACACAGATAGGAGCAAACAGAATGAGGAGGACCACCCTCACCATGCTCTCCATCATTATTCTCCCTCCATCCCATTCCCTCTTTCTCTCCACTGGGCTCATTCCTCACAACCTTACATTTTGCTCTTTACACAAGAATACATGCAGTCTGTTGGCCCCTCTGCAACAGAAACCCCCATAGGTACATAGCAATGATTGCCAGATCAGATTCTGTATCCAGAACTGAATTATTCAGTCTACACCATTTATTACTTTGCCTGTATAGTAAAGTCACTCAGGGGATCTCGCTCCATCAACCTGTCTGAACACATACTTCGTCCTGTCACTGCACAGAGCCACAACAAACATATAAAGGCTGACAGCAGATGACTGAAATATTTTTTTTACAATTAAGGACTATAATAACTTTTAAGGAGGATTGGCACTAGAATAATTGCTGTACATTTCCAGTACACATTCTGACACTTTAATATCCTGTATGTTCATGATTGTTCATGTAATTCAACTCCTAAAAATCTTCAGTTTTCTCCAAATCTATCAGGTTGGATAAATTCTGCATTGGCTCCTCCAGCTCTTGCCTGAAGCTATGGGATCTTCACGCTGAATGAAATATTATCAATCCAGACACTGTTTTCTATGGCAGCACTGCTCCATCAACGTGAGATATTTTAGAATCCTGATATATCTTGTATGCTTGGAAAGTCAAAGATCAGTGGGTTTAAACAGTTGGTTGCGTGCGGTGAAGATGTTATTTGTGAGATTTAATTAAATACACCAAAACTCACTGTCTTGATAAAAATAAGAAATAAAACCGAACAATATCTAGTGTCACAACAATGTGACACAAAATCTGTTCTTGAGACAAATCATCAATCATTTGAATTGTCTATATCATTATTGCAACTATTATTAATTCATTTTTATTTTATTTTTTGTTGTCAGCTGAGTTTCCAGAGTCTAGCATATATGTGAAAGTTTTGCTCTGTGGATTTCAAACTAGGTACATGAACTCTGCCAAACCAATCCTTTAATCCTGGTTTCATTTTAAAACATTCATGGATTCTGCGATAAACTGGCCTGAGCTGTCCAGACAACAAACTGAGAACCGCCGACATAATCGAATACAGGAGCACAATTTTTTTTATTTTTGATACAGCAGGTCAGAAAGAGAGAGGGAGGCCCTCTTCTATAATTTATGATCCTAAAATCTAATTTGGGGCTTAAAGGAAAAACATCAAAGCGAGAAGTGGGAGTTTGTATTCACCCCAGAGGCCGTCCTGTTAGATGCGTGGACATATTAGTCACTAATATGTCTGAAGCTGTGCTGATTTGGGAAACATGAAAAAGTGGAATAAACATTTTGGTGCAGTTTGGCCAGTAGCAGTAACAATTACCAACAGAAATCAGATATCTGCATCACAGAGAACAAATGAAAAAGCAGAAGTGCAGGGATGAGCGTCAGGTCCAGACTGAGAAGCGAGAGGTGGCAGGAGGATGCAGCAGGTTGGGCCGGAGCAGCGCAGAGCAGCAGACAAGATCTTAAAAGGAAGGTGTGGCTGTTCGAATGGTTTGATTAACAGTCGCAAATTCCCTTTAAACCCAGTCTGCTGGGGGTCAGAGCACCTGGTCGACGAAGACTCGCTGAGCATTACCACTGTCGACATATTCAAATTCTGAATATTTAGAGACACACAGGCAGCATAGGTGAGACAATCATGATTAACGCTTGAAAAATTCGACCAGACAGGTGCTTGAGATGGGCCACTGGATAAGACCCCTGCCTCTAATTAAGTGAACCTGTCGACCTTAGACCGAATCTCAGCTGAGCCTCCTCAACCTCCCGAGGGGCTTAATAAGGGAAGAAAAATATTGGGCAAACAGAGCACCGAAGCACAGGGAGTGAGACAAGTGGAGCAGAAAACATCCCATAAATCCTCATATCTGCTGCGACTGGCTTATGAAGCCCTCAAAGTAGCAGAAAGCCTGAGAGTAGTAAAAGCACCTGCAATGCCAATGTCCTGCAGAGAGAGAGAGAGAGAGAGAGAGAGAGAGAGAGAGAGAGAGAGAGAGAGAGAGAGAGAGAGAGAGAGAGAGGTTAAACGTCCTGCAGCTCATGTGAGAGATGCACTTACATTCACTATGGCCTCCTTGGTCTGCGCCATGTCTGATATGACGCCATCAGTGATGATGAGCAGAACAAAGTACTGAGATCCATCTTGAACTGCTGCTGCGTAGCTGAAACAGAGAGATCGTCGGCACACAGTGGTTTAAGACGGGAGCACATAGACAATGTGAACCCTTAAAAACATGATCGTGATTTGCATGGAACTCTGAGAACAACCACAGAGAAAGTCTGAGACCAGCAACCACTATGCAGGGGAAAAAAAAAATACGATAAAAAAAACATGTTCTGTGGAAACAAACTTCCCCTCCGCCCAGCATGTGACACAAAAGCTTAATATAGGCCCTTCACGTCTCAGAGGTCTATCCAGACACTATTACGAAACCCATCAGAGACACCACAGCGAGTGTGGCCTAGTTTCAATAGCCCATCACTGGCTGCCCTATGAATAATTTATTTGACTGTTTATGCAAGTGCTGCAGTCTTATTCCTACAGAACAGTATTGATTGCCCAGAGCTCAATCAATCAGACTGTGAGATGGAAGGGGGGGAAAAAAACGTTTTCGGTTCATCTTGGGGCCCAAGGGCAGTTCGAAGGTGAGCCCTCGCTCTCGCGCTCTGTTTAGTAATTTTAAATGTTAATTGCCGACGTTTGTATCAAAGTCAGCAAGAATAGAAAAGAGCGATGACCGGAATTTAGATGATTAAAGAGACGTTTGACATGTTTTACATCTGCAGTACAACAACGTGGGCAACTGGAGACATTTGACCGTGTTAGTAGGAAGCTAACTGCAGCATCAAACATCCATCCATCCATCCATTCATTATCTCCACCCCCTCTTCTGTGAGGGTCACAGGGGGAGCTGGAGCCAATCCCAGCTGACACTAGGCGAGAGGAGGGGTGCACCCAGGACAGAGGCAATCAGCACCGCCACCAAACATCATAGATATATTTTTTAACTTTAGGATTTCTTCACAGATGAGAGGAAAGAATCCTACATTATAAATTATGCTGTACGTCTAGATTGCAGTATGCACTGTGCATCAACACCTTTCGCCCTTTAAAGAGCACTGCCTGCTGCCATTAATTAATCAGCCTCATCTTTGTGACGCATGCAAGGCATAAAATGAGAGTAACCTTCAAACTCAAACTGTTGTAATGTCAAGGTTTGTTTCAGGTCATGTGATGACTCATTATAATCCTTTCTTCACTGCTTTACTAGATAACCTTTTGCACTTGTTCTTGAATCTCTCAAGGTCTGCAACATCTTTGTGATCAATTTGTAGTACTTGAGTTGTACTGCGTCCTTCAGGTAGGCAGAAACTGTAGATAGTGTAATAATAGAACTGAAGTCTCTAATTGCTTTTTTACACAAGCTAGTCACAGACAGAAGGTTTTAATTGGGTATAAAATGTTTCTAAGATTTTTTACTACTTAACATTTTTATTTCTTGAAAACATACAAAGAGGGCAGCAGGGGACTCATTTCTTTTTTCTGTTTTTTATTCATTATACCTGTGGGTCTGTGTGGTAGAGGACTAGATAGGTAAGTGTGTGTATCTTATTTTGGAGGAGGGTTTTTTCCTGTTGTAGCTGTTGCTGCTAAATGTCAAATTAACATACAAGGGTGTAGTAGCCTTACGTTTTGAACAGGGTGCCACATTATTCCCCATTTCAAGTGAGACATCAGTCCGTCCTTTAGTCAATATAATTTTAAGTCACTAAAGTTAAAATGTCCATTTTAAATTTCAACTTCTCACTTCTAAAATTTGAAAAAAACGGAAACCCAAGAAACACAGAATCTTCACCTACAGTTTTCAATTTGCAGTGGCATATGTGTTGAATAATGTGACTCACATGACAGGAATACCTACTTTACGGAACCTCTCCACACTCTGTCAGAAACGAAATGAGTAGCAGCTCTCTACTATGTAGCTTGACTGATTTTTCATCCTTCAACAGTTTGGCTCCATTCATAGAGAAACCATCACTCACGGTCTTAATACCTCCAGCGGCACATGGTGAAGATTATTTACAGATGGATTTCACAGAAAGGACGATTGGGCTCCGATAGGTGCACAGAGTGTTTGTACCTGGCCACATGATTGACAACAGGGGCGAAGTTGGTGGGTCCGTACAGCTGAACCGTCTTAAGGCTTTGGTGGTAAGCTTCAAGAATCCCCTCCATGCCGTTACAGTACGGGTTCTCTATGTTGCCGTTCTGAGGAAAACAAGAATCAGAAGTGTTTGGGACTCAAAACCTGCAGTAACTTTTCTGGACTCTTGATTGCCCCCTGGTGGTTGGCTGCAGTATAGGAAATAAATCCTCTGTTCTACATATTAGCGGATGGGACATGGATCAAACTAAAAAGTCACGTCAGGCAGAAGACATTTTCAAAAATGGATCCCTGAACCATTTGAGGTATTCTTATCACACTGACGTTTGTTCAAATGCTCATGTTTCTGGTGGTTTGGGTAGTTATGATTTGATGCAATAAAAATGTGGTGAAACATCATGAGTGACAGCTGAGACTGACTCATGATCGATCCAGGAAGTGTATCGATGGAACCTCGCAATCCCCTGATTGCTACTGTGCAGACTCTGGCTCTAAATGTACAAGAAGGCAGCTCTCTATCTGGGATATGTTAGATTGTTAGATTCATTTCTGGATAGTGGGAGGAAGTGGAGAAACGTCAACCATCTTTATATACAGTCTATATCTGTGATGATACATTGCACAAACACACTCCTTCATCCACTTCTACATCACTGGAGCAAGGTGCAAAGTTAAACCACTGGAAACACTTTGATATTCTCATTCCCTTTTTGAAATAGATTGATATTAATGTCATCTCTGTACATGTGTGTTGTTAATGGTCACTTACTGACAGGAGTACTGCCATCATGCAAAAAAGAAAACCATGACGACATCCAGTTGAAAGGAATAACCAAAGTTATAACAATGTCCCTATTTTCAAATTTTATATACAAATATACTACACAATGCTCAAAGTGCATGAATAACAGTGTGTTTTGGAGTTGCCCTTTGAAAAAGTTTGGCTTTTAATGAAAGCCAGGCTGAGATGAGTAGGTAGCCTGCTCCTTCCACACCCCGCAGCAGTGATGATGCAGCGGGATGCGTTGACTGGTGCCACAAATGCTTCTCTGTAAGGGCAGAATGACATTTTGAAATCATTCACTCCCTGATGTGCTTGTCAAACTTTGCTTCATAAGGTTAGCTTCCTTATCCTGGAGGGCAAATTCCTAACTAAACATAATATGACAAATATTTCACACTAACTTTACCTTTGAACTCACCTACAAGACTAGTGCATGAGAGAATGAGGCTTCAAGTATATGGTGAGATGAATCTCAATTTGCAAATTCCATTGGAAATATGGAGTGTTCCAGACTTTACCCTGTAGACAGACTCCTCATTAGGCTGCACTATGCAGCAGCCAACGCACATTAGCTGCCTGAGAGAAGCCAAATTGATTTAAGAATCCTTCAGCCTTACAGAGGCTAATTTGCACCTATAAAAGGTAAATGGAATTCTCTCTGAATTATGCATGTCAGAGGTGTAGCGGCATTCACCTCAAAATGCTCACATCCATATTGCAGATGTAAACATGCTCACCCCTGCGTGCAGGAAAGAGCAGAAACGCACAAATAAGTGTTCACACTCTAATGTAAGCTCCACTAGGAGGGTATAAATCATTTTCACATCCGATCAAGAATCCTGATGCTGGAATAATACCTGAAATAACTTCCTAATTCACTCACCAGAGGGAACTCGTGGGAGACCCTCCCATCGGGGGGCAGCTTAGCACCGAATCCCAAGGCGGGGAACATCTTATCACTGTCATAGTCCTGGATGATCTCTCCCACGGCCTTCAGGGCCATGGCATAGGCATTCATCTGGTATGGGTTCATGTAGTGCAGGGAAGTGGACTGGGATGGATTTCCTATCAAGACGAGAGAATTCAGAGTCAGTGGTGCAAACCAGAGGAGTGGGACTGAACTGACAGCTGCAGTCGGAGACACAAGAGAGAACCAAGTCTAAATTGGATGTTCTGAATCCGAGGTGGGGCTTGGTGGGACTGTCTGGCTTCTGAGCGATTGTGGAAATGAGCAGTGCTATGGTGGTAAGTGGAGGTTCATGATTTTGAAGCTGCAATGACATTTTGAAGGGGGAATAGTCAAAATACGATATGCATGGATTGGTCTTAAGGCCTGTTCATACAGCGAAGCACCAAGCTGTAAGACAAATCTGACCTCCTCAGTCATTCACTGTTTTGTTTCAGAGTTGGGGCAAGTAAGCAAGGGGAAAATGAAAGAGGGAGCAGATGTATATGTATATTTATGCATGTGTATACACATGGATAAACCGGGTCTTTTGAAAAAACTATGAACAGTGGTGGCTGTAGGATTTTTCTAAATCAGGGACCATAAAGGGCCTCAATTTACACAGCAGGGGGAATTATATGTCCTACATCAATGCACAACTCCTGATTCAGTGAAGGTGTTTATTTAAGTCATTCCTTCTTTACCGTTAGCTCTGAAGCTTAGAGCAAAGCCTCACACCATTGAATACATTTTAAAAATACCACCACATACAGCATTGTTTTATACATTTTCTAAACTCAGTTTCTAATCACCTTCCCTGTTCTCTCTCTCCTCTTAAAATAATGAAATATGTGTCGTTCATGTTAACGCGTCAATTTCAAAGGAAAAATACCAAATATTACATGCAGAGAAAAATCCAGTTCCTTCTTTGATACATGATAAACTCCATAGTCATACATCAGGTGACAAATTGAGGCAGAGCAGGGCGGTGGTAGTCGAAACACTCACCATTTGATGCAGTGAAATCAATGGCCACTGTGAAGTGAATCTGAGTCCTGAAACAGATGAATAGGGGAAAAGATGCTGTGAACAAAAGGCAGGAAAACCACATTGTGCAGTTTAATGAGGCTCTCCCTGTTTCACTGTGCTCTCGGCTCTACCTCTCCATCTATCTGACATGAGGGGGGGAACTAAATAAACCCAAACTGTGTTGAAACTACAATAGTTTCAAGCGTATAGTTCAGTTTTTGACACAGAGGGAGCTAACATTTAATTATGGTCAAACAGCATCCAGACCAGACTTGTGATCTTTTAAAAACACATGGTTTAAAAGATTAAACAGCACAGTGGAAAATTCAGAACCACAAAACCTAGAGACACTGATGAAAGCACAGTAATTCCCCCAAATGGTTTCTACAGATAAATAATGAGTTATTATCTGGCTTAGTGCATTCGGCTCAACATCACAGCCGGGAGGGATGTGACTATTTGCAAGGCATCTGCAGCTGCAAAATGAAAATAATCACAATTCACTCTCACCTTCATTACCTTGTTTTTCAAGATATGTGAACAATAACACTGTGCACCACCACATCCATTACAGCCGCCAGCATCATCACTGTCATCATCATAATCACCATTATTGTCTTCATTTCACTTTCCTGCTTTTGTGCGCGATCAATGAAAAAAGTGAGGGATCATATTGTTCACTGCGTCAGGGTGAGAAAGCAACCAAACAAGAAGACCGTGCAGAAATAACTTGATGTGTTTTATTCATGAGCTCGTAATGATAGCCCAAACCATGAAAATAAACTAAACACTGCCAAACTAGTCTACGCCGGATTTACTTGTTTCCCTAGAGAGACAAACGCGGAGGTGAGCCGAGATCAAAGTCTATGCTCCTTCATTGCGATTAACACTGATTGTCTTCTCCGACTTCACCTCCATTGTGAAATTACAAGGAAGGCAGTATCGGAGATGATAGTGGCTTCCTACCGAGGAGAGGCTGACCCCGGCTCATTAATCAGCATTGAGCTGGACTGCTCGGCTGACAAAGGGGAATTGTTACAGTGGCGCGCCGCCTCAATTTGAAAGACTCTGCGGATTTCTGTGGTTGGTTTTGAATGTTTGGTTAGAAAAAATCAAGGTGGTGAGTTCGAGTGCAGGACCGTAAAAACAGTCACATGGGAATTGTCAAACCGCCAATTAGACAGCTACTGTGTGAAGATGAACCGAGAAGTTCATCCTCGCACCGTCGCTACTCAACTACGGTCAGTTAAACAACCAACAACAAGGAGGTAATACAGGACCGATTGTCAGGAAACTTGGAGGAATGATGCAATATGGGTGAGAAAAGTTTTTCAACATTTCCGTTGTATCTCAGAGAATAATTCATGGTCCATGGTTTTATAAAGGGGCTGCTGGGCCTTGGCAGAGGCATGCAATCTGAGTTCTCTTCTAGTAATCTTAGGTTTTAAAGGGACAAGTACACAGCACTGACCAGAGTTATATTTACAGTCTTATTAACATAATACTGTGTACAACTCTCAACCTTTTCATGAATTTAAAAACAGGGTTTAGTGTTATGTGTTATGGAAAGTAATTATTCTTTTGCTTTATTATGTTTCATATTATTATAGATTTTATATTTTCTTCTTTATTTTCATACACTGATGAACAATAAAGACAATCTTAAAAAGCAGCTTAAAAAAACTAGACCCTTTTCTAATGCAGGGTTTTTAATCTCTCGAAAACAACTGATTGCTTTTTAAAATTGCTCACTTCGGATATAAAATGATCAAAGTTATGATGCAGTTTCAGTTCAATGGAGAAGTACACAGAAAGAGAGATTCACACAAGAGCCAAGTACAAATCCCAATAAATGCAGCATGAGCAGCAGTTTCACAAGGTCGGCTATTGTAGACAAATTGGAAGATTTTTTGGTGAGGGTAAAAATAAAAAACATTTTCAGCAAGGTATTCTAGTAATTGAAAAATGTTCATGTTGGATTCCACAGATGGGGAGAAAAGGTGCTGGATGAAGATGTCACACTTTTTCTCCTCCATAGTCATAAACATTTTCCTCACAAAAACAAGGCGTTCTCTAGTGATCTAACCAACCCAATCCATTGCCATAGCTTATTTGCCACTACCATGCTATTTCCATGCAGTTACTATGGCATTGGACATTAAACTTTACAGGTTTTGCTTTTCCCTCAGGATTCACTTGGTGAACAGGTCCAGAAATTAGAGTGTTCTCAGTGATGCCACTTTCTATTAGAAACAAAAAACAAGCCAGCAGACCATGAAAACACTCTGCCCTGCTGTCTCTCCGTGGCTTGGTGCAGAAGGAGTAACATGCATACATGTGTGTCTGTGTTACAGGTTTCACTACCTGCTTTGTATCTTCTATGTTGCAACTGAAGGAAAAAATCAACATGGATTGATGTTGACTGATGCTGCAGTATTGTCTTTTTTGTAGGTCTTCTTGCAAGCAACCAACAGCTGGTCTGTAGATCCTATTTTTATCCCTGCAATCCTCCAATAGTCCTCTATAGTCCTTGAAAACAGGCAGCTCTCTTCACTTCCTTGATATATTGCTCTACGGACAAATTAATGAGGCATCTTCATTTCCTACACTTGATTAGAACTTCATAAATCTGACACCAGCCTTGAAATGACCTTTAACAACCGGATTCTGTTCAGATCCTTCAGACCAGTAATTTGTCCCAGATATCACCACTACCTTCCTCAGTTTACCATCTTCTCAGCTAAAATAACAGCTCCTCAACCAGTGTGTGTGTCACCTTGAATTACACCTCGAGTTTAAATCAGGCACAAATGTATCAGTATCATATCGACTTTCTCCTTCCAGTTACACAAACACCAGATGTCAGGCGTCTTTAATGTGAAATTCCTGCAGTCTTGGCAAACTGGGTTTGGTGGGATATTGTTTGTGATGTAAAACATTGTGACAAGGAACTCAGCTGTATTCGCCAACACACAGAGCACAACAATGAACAGAATGTTTTTCTTTCTTCTATCAAATACAGACACACATACAAATGAGTGTAGCTTGTATTGAGTGGATGTCAATATGGATATCTACAGGTGTTTCTATTATTTTGTCCATCACATCTATATGGGTAAATGATAGAAACACCTCTAAGTATAAAGCAGTAGCGTAACAGCACCACAAACTACATCCTCCAAAATAATGTTTCAGTCTATCCTTGTGAAAAGTACAGAAAGTTTATCATAACAATTAAGAAGACATCTGCCATGTAATTAGAAACTCTTAGATCATTTGTTAGAGATTTGGGGATGGTCCTTATAAATCATTCAAATTATCCTGTGGGAATTAACGATCTTAAAAATAAAACAAATAAGATAACAAAACAGAAAACTTCAGATATTTATCAGATAGGTTATAAAAATCAAAATGCATCTCTGTGAAACTTTATACATTTAAATACTGATTACAGACCTAATCCCCCAAGGTGTTCTTAATGCCAACTATCTAATATATATATATATATATATATCCCAATTAGATGTGCAATTATTTGCAGAAAACAAAGAAGTTTCAAATAAATCAATGTTGATAATAATTCAGAAAATCCTCGACCCAGTAATAATTCCATGGGAACTGCTTCAATAATCATTAATGCTATCTAGTGTTTGTTATTAAATGTGTATTTTCAAAGCAGAATCTAACCATTAATTCCTCTATGTATTCCTCAGCTCACCCACATTACCTGTAATTCTTCATTCCTATATTATACATAGTACGAAGCATCGCTAACATGAAGGGTAGTGCTACTGAATTATCAATGAGCTAACCTGACTCAGAGATTCCACAAATATGGACCTGAAACTCTATGATGTTATTCTTCACTACAAAGAGCACTGTGTGCTTTGACGCCTGTCTTTGACTAAAATACAGAACACATGATCTTATTAAACCCTCACAACCAGTAGAGAAGTCAACCTGCTGAGCTGCTCATTAGGATGAACTGCTGTGAGCTCTTGGTAACATATTGAGTCCCCACTCAGATTTATCATCAATTTATCAACTCTCTCCTCTGGACTATGGCGGCCGAGCAGTACAGCAAACATATCTGAAATCATTCAACAAAATGTATTTTTTTGAAGAAAAAATAAACCACTACAGATGCATTAAAATATAAGAATGTAAAAGAAAGATTGTCACAGCTGAGAAATGAAAAAAGACAGTGTCTCATTTCAGGACAACACACCTTTTTTGTATTAAACTATTAAACTTTAATAAGATCTCCGCACAATACAAGCCACCACACGGCCCATCTCGCTGGAGAATTAATTTTAAAAGAAACGTTTCAACATGTGATGAAAAGAATATAAATCTTTCATTAGCCTCTCTGAGTCAGGACAGTATGTGGCTTCTGGACTTTAATTACCTCTATTTGATCATATCTGTGCCACAGTTGAATCGTTAATGAAAAGCTAATTCACTGTGAAACCACTCAGGGTGAGATGGTGTATCTGGATAAGAAATTCCTTTTCTTACCCTCTGTTGAAATCATCTGAAGTTAGTTTTCATATTTAAAAAAAAAGGGAGAAGTAAAGTAAACTCACATGAGAATAAGAATCAATCACACTGCTCATATTTCTCATCATGTCACTGAATGGCAGTTATTCAGGTTCAGCTTCTAGTTTTCTCAGTTGTATTACATTTGCATGAACTGAAAAAACGCAACTTATTCACTAAGCTACAGTACGGATGCCAAAATCTATATGTGATCCACGGAGGTGTCTGTGCACTGTGCCATAACTCCTACATCACCAGGTGTGGATGTGAAGGCCTACGATTTAAACAAGAATAAAGTCAAATCTAAATCTCACCCATAAACAAACTTGTGTTTGAAATGCTAATCAATCTCCAACCTGAAGGTGGAATTAGCAATGAATAAGCACAACAATACACAAATGCATTTCATAAAACAAAACTTCACAAAAAACAACATTTTGGGGGAAAAAACACTCAAATGTGTTTTTCCGTAATGTTGTTGTTGTTTCTATAATCTCGTTTGTTTGCTGTGATGTTGTAGTTTTCTGTAAAGTTGTGTTTTCTGTAATATTGTGTTTTGTGAAATGCTGTTTTCTGTAATCTTCTTGTGCCTTGTGAAATGTATTTGTATTAACTTAAAGGTTGTTAGCTGATGTTTGAAGTCCACAATAAAACAAAGAACAAAAAATTACACCTGCAGAGATCCCTCAGTAGCTCCACCCACCACCCCAAACTGATGAACACACATTGCTACGGCAACAACAATATGGAGAAATCCACAACATCTCACCAAGAGGAAATTGATTCTCTCTCAAACCTTTTAATATTAACCTTCATCAAACAAAAGACATGCACACAAACAAAGTTAAAAAAAGTAAAAACTATGCATTCAATTTAAAAGTAAAGGGTTGTGTGGGTGGTGATGATGAGAAAAACTTTCTGTTATATCTTAGACATGTTGAATATTTTAATCAGTGTCTTCATTTGTGGCTGCATGACTAAATGTAGGTTGGTTTATGCTGAGCTCTCTGGCTCCAGAGATAATTTGGCACAAAAACCACCACGACAGCTTGCGGGGGAAAAAGATAGAGCCTCAATCAAAACAGAAAGCGAAACGCAGCGATATAATGTCCCCAACTGTCTTGTTTTGGATGGTATCTCTGCTGCTCTGTGTGAGAATTTTAATACACAAAGGTTTCCATTGTTGAGAGCACTTCTCAAAGATAACATTAGTTAGACACTGACAGCAGAAGGCACAAAGGCTGCAGTGGGTCTTTCATGATGATTTAAAAGACCTTGAGAAAATATCAGAACATCTGATGCCGGAGCAATTTTCTTTCAGGGGTTTCATATTTCTGCCATGATACAAGATTTTTTTTAATTTTATCAAGCAACAGCCTCTGTCATCAGTCGCTCTACCGGGCGCATGACTGCATTCGTACAAAAGACGTGATGAGCTTTTAACATCTCTAAATGTCTGGAACAAAAAGATGGAGTATACCACTGCATAATGCTCCACTTCGCCCCCGTGCTGGGTCGCAATAGTTAATGGTGTAATCTGTCTTTCATTTCTCTCTAAACAGTTTCATGTGATGATTACCACTTCTCATTTAACATGATGGATAAAAAGCTATTTCACGTCGCCTTCATTCAGAGTTCAAATCAATTCTGATCTTGGAGTGCGGAGATTAAATAACAAAGGATTGGCCTTTAACTACATATTGAGGTGAAATCACTTTGACACAAGCTGCACTTGACTTTATTCACCCTCTAATCACAGTTACAGCACAATGACAATCTTCCTAATACCTCACTTAGAATAAAGCATCATTCATCATAGCCTCTTCAGGGAGAAGACTTTCTCTGGGGAAACATCGAGGAAAACATAATATTTACTAGTCTACAGACAAACAGAAGGCACACCTTCTGTTCCGTTACTCCAGCAGTAGTGATTACAGGGAGGACAACACACAACAGGTGCAAAAGGAGTAGTCAGATATGTGTAAAACCATCCGCCAGAAACCCAGGGAGGAGAATTGATGGGGACATAATTGATCAGGAGTGTTTCAAGGGACTTTGGGGGCCCTAGGCAAAAGGGACACGGGGGGGCCTTCATCAAACCCCACCCCCACCACCACCCAGATATACATGATAAATGATGGCCATTCAAGTCTTAAACCAACACGATGCTTTTGGCAGAAATCTACTGGGATGGGTGGGTTTCTTCCATCGTGTTGCTGCAGTTTCCTGTACGTTGCCCACCAGAGAATTTAAAGTTTTGCAGGTTTTTATTTTACCTTGTCTGAAAATTCTCATATAAAAACTTAATTCAGGATTTTGATGTTCTACAAGACTTAAGGGGAACATTTCGGCAGGGAAAAGCGGCAAATTTCATCAAAGCTCCTACAAATGCTTTTTTTCTTTCCACATCACGTCTTATTATGTCACTTAAGAGGGTCTTATGTTACACCGCAATGCACAGTGGAAGTTTGGAAGTGAGTCTGAACAGTTGTTTTTTAGTTAGTTGGCATTTATTTCTCATGTTTTACATTTCATTTCACCATTTGTGCTCATGCTGAATTACTGCGTTTGTGAATTTTACCACTGCTTCTAAAATATAAGACATTTCAGAGAGGAGGATTGTGCTCCCGGGGATTCTCACAAAAGTTCAGTTTTGGATCAGCCGTTCTCGGGGGGCCCATCTCTGCTTGGGGCCCAGACAATTACCTGCCCACCCTGTTGTAACACCCCTGTCAGCAGTTAAGTAGTGGAGTTTATCTCCCTATATTTCAGATACATTTTAGAGTTTTTAGAGAGGCTTTCATTATTTTATCTTCTCGTTCTTAGTCTCCTCTGTGTTGCTATATTTCATTAGATTTTCTCCTCATAAAACCTTTGTATCTGCTCTGATAAATAATTTGCCACATGCCAGCAAAATCCCATAAAATGGTACGATGTGCTCCTATCTTTGCAGGCATGTTGTTTATCTAATTTTAAAGCCTTATATGACAAAGACACATTCAAGACATTAATTATAACACAAATTTGCGAGGATGTTATCTCTCACTTCACGCTGCTAAGTTTCAGTTCCTCAAAATGTCATGTGGAAATATGCGTGCACCAAATTAAAGTGAAAATCCATTTCCTAGAATAAACTAATCCTGGCTCTCAATCTTAGGTAAGTGTTAATCCAGGTTTTTGTGAATATGAAATAATGTGTAATATGTATAGGTTTATTTGGATTTTGACCTGTAGTGTATTAATCCTTAGTGTAGTGTACATCTTCCTACAGTGTTACTTCTATTAGGGTTGCTGTTACTTTAAGTGTATGTGCTGTTACAGTATGTGTGTCCATTTGTGTGAGCCGGGAACAGACCAACCGGACAGATCTGGGACGCGCAACCATCAGTAGCAAAGCAAACTAAACCAGGGCAGCCGCTGATCCACCGAGGAACATTTCCATATGAGACAGGTCGTCCTCCCTTAATTAAGCTCTTGGAAATCTTCTCCATATTTTATCAACGGCATCCATATTAATTCGCACTGCAGTTGTGGCTCCGGACAAGATGGTCTCCTCTGGGGCCACACTGAACTCACACGTTAAACATCCCAGGCATCTCAGTAGCTACAAGCAATAACACTGAAGCGCTTGCGCTGCAGGAGAGGATGAATCAGAGGAGCCAACGTAATGCACGTATTAAATCTCACTGCATTGATTTTCTACCTTATTTTCACATATTAGTCACAGCCAGAGCATTTCTACAATGCCCACAACATTCACTAATGTTCTCTATGCTGCTGGTTAACTCCCACTAATGCCTGCTCTTGTAATGCTGCATCTGTGAAACAGTGACACTTCAGACAGAGTTCAGCAAAGTGACCTCAATGTCTGTTGGTAGTGTTCTGCTAGAAAAGTTTGTGCTCAGCCAAAGAAACTAAAGAAAAAGATAGAATATTCTTTCCATTCATTTTTTTTCTTCCAATAGTCTAAAGTAAACAGTTGAGAAACAGATCTATATAACAATTTCTCCAGGTATATATTTACGTAGCAGTAAGTACTTTTCTTATGCCATTTTCAGACACGACCTCCAGAGGATGTCCATTAGAATCGGGTGCAGACTTTCTCCGCAGTTTGCCTTTCACACATGCACGACACAGCAGGTTCTTTAGTCAGACACGTTCCCAACAACACAGAAATCTCCGCAGGGTTCAAGTGAGGTGAGGTGCAGCAGGCAGAGGCAGGTTGTAACAGATTTTATTCCACTCTGGACATCGCATGTTTTTGTCAGTGTCCTCTATGTGTATGGCACCGCTATTTCATCCTTTTTGTTTTCTCATGCTCGTTTCTCACAGCGCCTCCTCCTCCTCCGGACTTTCTGCAGACTGTACACCAGGGGGCTGGCTGGAGAAAGTCCGCAGAAACTCTGGAGACACCCAGGCCACTGTGATGCACCATGCACAGTATCAAAAAAGAAATGTCAGCATCTTCCAAACACTTGCACCAAGGAGCTAATATATATGTGATTTATTTTAGATCTGAGTTGTGCTGCAGATGACAGTACAGATGGGTCTCAGCTTTGTGAGGAAACGTGGCACTTCAGACCTCTTTCAAGATAAACAGTCCGTGCCAACAGGGACAGGAGGCCTGTTGGTTACTATAAAGTAGCTGCAGAGTAGAATTTATCTGCTAAATATTTGATTTGCTCCTCTTCAACAAAAGTAGTCTTTGTTGTGACAGTCAGTTTGACAGTCACTGGTGCTAGAGACGTTAATAATGTCATCAGCATAACTAGTTGTATGGTTACATGTGATGCATCCACATTTATTGGATTTCAGGCACATCAATAGTAGTCCACAGCGAAGTCAACTATAGCAGAGCTTTCACAAAAATCAGTTTCCCAGTCCTAATTACATTTTGGATGTCAATGTGAATTACACCCTGAAACTTTAAGCATAGCATAATTTCCTGAATAACCAGAAATACATGATGCTGAAGCGTTTTGACAGACAACAGATGGTACTAGCACAGAATGGACATGAACACACCAGCAGCTAAATTTATCTTTCATGAACAACAGACAAAGTGCAGGAATTCCTGTTCTATAATGTAACTTATGATGTTTTTGTGATCTGCTTGTTATTAGCATTTCACACATTATGACACAGTTTAATGTATAAAGACATAAATATGATGAAAAGTGATTGAAGATCATCTTCAAACTTGTATGTGGCCTACATTTGCTGCTTTTTCCAATAAAATGACATCTACTCTTCCTTCGGTTAATTTGTTTCTTAGTGTGTGTACACTGGAATGTTGTGTGGAAGTTGTCGAAGTTGATTATAGAACCATGGTTGGTTTCCAAACTTGTTGTGATGCCACAAAAAAACAATTCAGATTAAAAGTGTGCATGCAGAGAAAATTCCTCCGACAGCAGATGAAGGTGAGAACAGACTCCTAGTGTCAAACTTTGCACATAAATCATTTTGCACAGTGAAGCTCGGGTAACAATAAGAAAAACTAATTTTAGAGCGGAAAATCAAATTATATGATGTCAGACTTTGAGTTATTGCTCAAATTAGGGAGCCTGCCGCAAAGGTAGACAACATTAACATAGTATGTCCTCATGCAAACAGACGAACTAGACTCACCCTCCTTTAATGTAATCCAGGAAGGTGTGCTCCGACTCCACACTGAACGACAACAAGGACACCTGAGAGAGAGAAGGTCCAAACAGATTATGTCGTGCTTGGTGATTAAGAAATATCAGAATCTACCAATTTACACATTGACACTGACCTCAGAGCAAACAACCCGCAAAATGACTCACCCACACAGAATGATTCTGACTCCTGAGCCGCGTATAAGCATCGCAATCACTGAGACCATCAGTGTGACTGAGCACTGATGGATGATCAGTGTGACGGATAACTAGCCACAGATTTTAATTACAGAGTCAGCCAAACATTAAGGCAGTGACAAAGCTGTGGCTAATATATACAAAAGAAAATCCCTCACTACTCTTCAGTGATACGACCCAGACGAATGTCCCTTTAAGCATTACTGCTGATTTGGTTCTCATCCCGTCTCGGCTCATGAGAATGTTTTTTCATCTACTTAGATTTACTGTCCGGATCAAAAGCCCCGAGACTGGGGAGGGAGCAAAAACATTTAACAGAGCTGAACTGCCTCATGCCTCCACTTAGAGGAAACACCCAGCTGAAGAGAGCCGGGGTGTGAGTGTAACGGGGAGTTTGCTCTTATCTTAGAAGTCTCACCGTCCCAGAGTTGATGTATCTCTTTTTCTTTATTTTCTTCTTGGCATTCATCACCTGGTGTGAAGGAAGAATGAAAAAAAAAAAAAAAAAGGTTAAGGGGAATGTAAACTTGCAGCACAATTCTTTTTATCCGCCCTTGGGCAAGTAATAAAAACATCTTTGTCCTCTTACTCCACGTCTGTGAGGTTAATGGAGCATATGGACTGAATCCAATAACTGCACCGGGTGAGAATGAGATAGCATTGATCATGGCCAGCAGCAGATTTTTTTCTGGGGGGTTATTATTATAAGCCCCTGTATTGAGCTGTACATTTTACATTCATATTATCAAGCTTGGGGTGGTGGATCACATGTCCCATATCTCTCCGCAAACCCTTTATTTGTCATAAACAAAATGGCAAACCCACACAGACTGAATTTTATGTGTAAATGTGCAAATTCACAGGTGTGCAATAAAGTGTAATGTGTGCAGAAACATGCACGAATATAGGGGTGATAAGATGAGCTGATAATCTAGCGCTATCTGCTGTGACTTAATGATGTGACAGTTAGCTATCAGAGTGAAATATCTCTACTGCTCATTCATTCTGTGGGTCTGCACACAAGTCGGAGGGAAAGTGTAATACATAATATAGATACAGAGTAAAATCCTCCTATCTGCAGGCTCTACTCCCCCACTCTGCCTCTGTGATGATGCCTCTCAGCGCCGCGGCCGCCGCTCGGTCACAGGCAGGTTTGCATAATGTCACATAGGCATCACCCCAAATTAAACCAGCCTCCGTAAGCATTAGTGCGCTGTCGTAACGACTCACATAGCTAATGTTTGCAGGGCTCATGCATGTCAGGCTGGGTACACAGGGATCTGCAGAGAGGCGAACATCACAGCCTGTGACCTATTCAAAGTCTTTATTTGTCAGCTGTGAAAAGGTGGCTTCATGTAGTCGTTGGCCACATCCTGAAACTGCTTCGAGGCCAATGACCTGGCTCAGGGTGCACAGAGAAACGGCTGTGTTTCATTTTCTGATTAAAATACAGACAGGCCCTGGTGAAGGGTAATGGATGCACCTTCTTCTGACCTCCTAGCGGGGCACTCACTCATTCTGCCTCCCTCTCCGTCTGTCCCTCTGTCCCCCACCATCTTTTTCCCCAACTCACTCTATTCACTGCCCTTTTCTCAAGCCAGCGCCATGACTAATTCAGAGGCTAATGTAACATGGCAAGTGTTTTAATGAGCAGGGAGTGACAGCAGCCTCCCAGCGCTTAACAGTAATACCCAATATGACCCTCGAAGGACCATCCCAAAAAACTCTAATCAGCAGTACAGTTCTGTTGCATTCCCATTTGTATTCTCACCACGGCAAAACACCCTTCCTCATCTAGTCAACTGCGACACTCAACGCTTAATTTTGGGTAGGACAAGGAGAGACAGAAGAGGCTCGCTGCTAATTTCAAATAGGCCTAACGAGGCTCAAACAACCAAGGGCCGGAAAGTTTCCATTCATTAAACTTTGGATAACAAGACCTTGCCGAGCCAAAGGGCAAACTGATTTGGTCTAAAGTGGAAGTAGTTTTCTCACACTGGCTAACAGAAAGTTGAGCATTAGGTGGTTTTGTGCACTTGCAGGAGAACCTTTGTTCCAAAGGTGCAAGTTGGTTCATTAACTAATGTAGTGCCCGTTTTCTTAAACCTGTTTTCTTGGCCTGTGGTGATGCTGGTCGCTGCTTTCTTTCTGAAACTGTTGCAGTAATTGAGATGTGTCAAGTAAAGACCTGCCGCAGGACAGAAGAATCTAGAAGACGTGCCACCACTGCTGTACAAAGAGCTGTTCAACTAAATTCAAATAAAGCTAGAGTGACCTTTGAGCACTGAATGTAATCAGTTCATCAGTGAGTCCAAGTGGATTGTGCCACATGTAATAAAATTTCCTATAAGCAGTCCTGAAAAAAAAATACTTTGAGGCCACTGTGACCTTTACCTTTGACCTTTGGCTTCTAAAACCAAATTCAAGTCCAAGTGAATGTTTAGTGCCAAATGTGAAAGGAATCCTTGATGGCATTCCAGAGATATAGTGTTCACAAGGCAAAAAAATTGCGTTGTGAGGCCAATTGTGAATTTGGACCTTTGACCTATGACCACCAAAATCGAATCAGTTCATCCTTGAGTCCAAGTGAATATTTGTACCAATTTTGAAGATATTCCCTCAAGGCATTCTTAAGATATCTCCTTTACGAGAATGGGACGTACGGGGAGAGAGAACAAATTGCCTCCAGCCACCGGCTGTCGCTGTCATAAAGACAGCCAAACGAAACGTGCAACATCAATCACTGTTTCACATAAAGCTCATATGTTCTGAGAGAAAACTGAGAGACTGTTGTGTTTTTCTTTGTCTTCACTCACCTCATAGACATTTAACTGGCTCTGACCTCGACACAGCTCTTTGTAGCTGGTGGTTAATTCACCGATGAAGTCGTGGACTGGAGGAAGGTGAGGAAAAAAAACTGCCTCACTTGCTGGTCATTCAGTCACAATACTGTCCAATTAAAATACAATACTGAGAGGAGAAACACCACAACCACTGAAGTGATGTAATAATCAGTTTTAATGAAAAACTAATAGCAATTAAAAAAGGAAATATTGTGCTTGTGGGCAGGGTTTTTATTGTTTCCCAAAGAATTAAATGTAAATCACAGTTAAAGGAGAAACTCACCAACATGAGAAAAACACCACAAATGGCTTTTTGACTATAAATGTTTGTGTGTTGAGTCCGTTACCTCCCATCTCTGTCCCAGTCATACACTTCCACTTTGATCGTCCTGTAAAACAAATCAAACAGAGGACACGGTTGGTGTGACCACATTTAACAATGAACACATTTGTCAGCCAGTACCTGAAAGTCCTTGAGGGGAAACCTCCCAGACAACACTTCTGAAATGACCAAGTCTCAAAACACGACAATAAAGCTCATTGTTAGTGAAGGTTGAATGAAATCACACGAAGCGAGTCTGTTCTGTCTTGCACACAAAAGTAATAATATAATGGTTCTGATGATATAATGGGGTTGACAGTTTCTTATATCTTTGAAGCTAGACTGTGTTGTGCACTTCTGCAGTTTTTGTCTCAGTCAGTCTGGCATCAAAAGAGGAAAATCAAGGAATGTTTAACTTTTTAAAGAGAATGGGTAAACTGGCATCAATGATTTTAATGAAATGTTGACTTTGTGTGTGTCACAGCGGAGCGAGCAGGTTGATAGAGTTGCTAACTTCTGCGCACAAAGCCAAAGATAGAGAACTAACCTCAAGGGAGGGAGCATATTTTACAAGTTCCTGAAATAAGTTGGAAGGCGAGATATCAAATAGGAAAGCCTGAGAGAATTCACTGAGACGGAAATAAAGAGCTCTCTCTCTCTCTCTCTCTCTCTCTCTCTCTCTCTCTCTCTCTCTCTCTCTCTTGCTCGATCTGACGGAAAGATCAGTATCTTGTCCCCCAACTCCTACCCCTCCCTCCCCTTGTGCTGCTGTCAATCATGTGTCGATGGCTCCGGGGGGACACCAGGTGATGGAGGGCTGCCCTGTTATTGTGACCTGAACTCATTCTGTCTGCACTCAACTTATTTCCCCCACATAACACACGTGTGTGCGATCAGTGTCGAGCAGAGAGAGATGAGACAAGAACTGTACCGTGAATCTGTGCTTAAAACACTCTGTGCTTCATAAAACTGACAACAAAACACAAATCAGACAGATATTCAGAGTCAGTGACAGAAAATGATCAAAGCCTCCTCCGACTACTGACCGACACTTGGGGCTAGTGTGTCAGATGTTTCTCGAGCGATGTGATAGTCACCATCTACTTCTCTGATGTAATTTCTTTACGGCTAATGATCTTAGATGCAGCACCAAGACGTGATCCAATCTACTGCAGAAGATACAGAAAATTTGTCCCCAGATCAATTTCATTTTGCTGCACTCGAAGTGGAAATATGAGCGATTTCACTCCCTGACAAGAGATTTGAGTGATTCACATGAGGCAGAGCTGTGATAGAGGAGCGATAACCATACCAAGGAAAAGTGATGCGGAGCACATAACATGAGGCTTCTCTGTGCTGGAGCACCGGCCATCATGTGATCTCCGTCCTTCTGCACCTTGGACATCATGGATCTGGATCTTCATCCTCCCAGAGACTCATCCTAACTCCGTTCTGACCTGGTATTAACTTCTGTCTCACGTGATCACAAGTGGGCAACTCAAAGTACTAAGAACTAATAAGCAAAATGCAGATCCACATTCTTTTTCACTGTGAACATAAGTGATTCCTGGGCCACCCTGAAGAAACGCCTCCTCAGACTTAAGTTTCAGAATGAACCAGAAATATATTTTCATTCTTCGCACTGTTTTCCAAATATTGATTTATTTGTGGCAGCCCGCCCAAATATCAACATTGACCGCCACTTATTGATTTTCAATTTTTTGTTACTATTTCAAATAGATGAAAGCGTTTTTCATTGTAAAGCTGAGCACGGCGTATTGATTCACTCAGCATCTCCTTACCCTGTTCCTTCGTCTCCCTCTAACACAAACAAACACACACACACACACACAGACAATGGACTCATCAGTCAAAGTCAGTCTGGCTACAAACAATAACACATTTTGTCTTTGCAAAAAGTAATGATGTACCGGTTTATTTCCTTTACAGCAGGGAAGTGAAATCGGATCACAAGTGGCCATTAGAGACACCTGAGGAGACACCATCTGATGCCATGTGTGAACTGACGTACTTAGAGCTGTCAAACTGCGACTGGCTCACCCAAGATCCATGGTAATGGCTGGTATGAACAGAGCCTGTGTCATTGATGATGTGTCATCCACATTCTTCACATTTGTTTCCACTTTAGTCAACTTTTATTCAAGGGAAGTAGGATAGACACCAGTGAGGTGGGGATTTTAGACTTTATAAATTAAACTGAAAATATTTAAAGAATATACGAAATAAGAAAAAAGAAAAAAACTCAGGAGCTGATTTTTGGAAATTTGCATTATCTTTAAACTGGAGAAGGCTGTGCGTTTGACAAAATGCCTTGAGTCAACTGTGGGTCAGAACCAATGCGGTTTTAATTATCCCAAAGCCATTTCATTTTTTTATTTCATGAGCCACAAGAATTTTATTTGCTGCAAAATTAGTGAGTTAAAACTTGCAGCAACTCATATCAACTGTAGATATTTCATATGAAAACCCGGGGAGACAATAAATTGCTATAGATTTCTCTTGCCATCAAAATCCTCAAAGGGAATGGAGCATCTTTCATGCCTCTGCACCATCTGTCTGACCCAATTAGCTTCTGCGGGCAGGTGAGCAGAGACGGGATCCAAGCGAAGAACCTCTGGTTGACACCGAGCGTGGTGAGAGGGTAAGATTTGAGGTGTTGTTTGATAAGTTGTACAGACTCTCATGGCTGCCTGGGTCAGCACACACACACACTGAAGGCCTAGTCACCTGTCAACATCTATAGAACGACACAAGTACAGAAACTCCTTCTTCCATTCGTCTCATTTTTTTATTTCCCTGCCAAAACTCTCTCTGCTCCTCAGGTGTCCCACGAGGCTCCTTTGCTCTGAACAGATTCAGATATGATAGGAGATGCCATCAGGAGCATGAAACGCTCTCATAGCCTCTTGCCACTTGAAGGCAAATCAATGAACAACCAGGCCAGGCAGCGTGTACACAGAGTCAGGCCTTCAATGATTCTGTATTTCAGCAGCAGATAAAATAACAGTAGGAAATCAATGCTGTCTAAATTTGACAGACCCTTCCCACTTTGAAGTAAGTACCCTGCATATTGAAACTTGCCGCTTTGATTCCCACTGGAAAAAAAAATCAAGCCGCATGCGAGTGTGTGCGGGCAGAACATTTTATTGTACATCATCACTCATCCTACCTGTTGTAGTCTCCATTGCAGAGCGCTCTGACGGGGATGGAGAAGGGCTGCCACACAGGGTTCAGCGTGTTCTTCACCACCTCGGTCTTGTGGCAGATGGTGAACCTGGAGGTCATCAGGAATTTGAAATCCTAATACACACAGCTCTAAGAAAATACCCAGCGATAAAAATGGTCCCACTGCCGCCTGCTTTGGAAGCACATCTGCATAAGTCTATATATGTATGCAGCCGAGTTCAATGGAGCTCAATCTAATTCTCTCATGGTTGCTGCTCCTTTGAAATCCACGCAACCCTCCTACCTGGCTTTGATAAGTCAAAATAAAAAACCCACTGAGGAAGAGAAAAGAGAAGCAAACTCACGTGCCGTCCTCGTTGCTCCTGTAGAAGACCATGAAGGGGTCCGATTTTCCAAAGAAGTCCTTTTTATCCAGTTTGTTGGCACAGAATTGCATGGTGGAGTAATCCTACAGACAAAGGGCGGGAGGGAAAAAAATTTAAAGCAAATGACATTGCAAATCCATGCTCCTACCGATGTTGTTTGTTTATACACGCTGTGTGCCAAGATATAAAAGCACTGAAGCACCAAATCAAAGCAGAGTGCTGACCAAATCCTAATGTGAGCAGTGCAAATCCAGCCAGTGGCCCCTATGTTTCCAATACCTGCAAATGCACTCATTACCATTTATTTATTATGCAACTGCTGCACAACAGCAGCAGATGGGATAAGGAAAATCAAATTGAAAATACCTTGTTGAGCTGCATGTAATCATAATAATAGTATGAAGGAGCGTGCAGGGGCAAAGTAATGGATTCTAAAACCCTGCCCAGGGAGAAAGTGGGGTGTGTTAGCAAAAAGGATATAGAGGGTGTGAGTGCAGCTAATGATACATTAGAAAGGCTAGTATTAGCATAATTATACTCATTTAGGCAGCATTTCAATGTGTGCTTCCATTACAAGGACAATGGACATGCCATGTAATGCCTTTGGTTCCAGATAGTCTCCCTGTGGTCAAGTTAATATTCTACATCTGTATAAATTGATGAGGCTGTACAGTGGCCACAGACTGGACAGGTAAGAAGCAGGAGAAGCTCTGCAAAGTGTCACTGGAAGCCATTACAGGATATTTTAGAACCTGTCGCCCTGGGAACATGCTGCATCTGCAAGTCAAGTGCCTTAATCATCAAATGCTAAAGCCTGAGATGTGATATCAGAAGACATTCACAGCTCTCGGGCTTTCAGGGATTGAAGTGCAGCCATTAGATGGGAATCAGCATGGTGCCGGGCAGGGCCTTTATCGACTGCTTTGACCCACATCAGTGTGGTGCGCACTGCCTCTGACCTAACGCTCACTAACCCCCCATCATGTCACTTTATGCCTTGGACACAGACCAGCTTCTATTTCTGAGGCAATCGCCACAAGAGAGGATGGATGACGGTGCACAGATAAACAGTGATTATACTCATCAATTAATTCTATTCACATTCTGCTGAAAATTTAGTTAATTTGATTATGTGCTGTCTCTAATCGTTTCAACTAATACTGTGGAAATATTGGAACAGAAGCAAAGTATCGGGCTGATTAAACATTTGAGGCTCAATGTGCTGCTGCATATCTAATTTCATCTCCTACTGTTATTGTCTGTGTTTCTAACCAGCGTACAGGAAGAAGGGAGCATTTTAATGATAATTGTTTTCCCCAGTTTGTGCAGTTGGATATGGACCAGCCACGTTATAGAGGAAACAGCTGTGTATTTTGTACCTGAATCGCTCCCATGATATCTTTCCCAGGAACATCTCATTTGCCCAGCAGGGCTTGTTTTGTGGATTTAAAAAAAGGTAAGATATTATTGAAGTGAAGTTTGCATAGGTCACTTATCAACGTCTTTTAAAATAGCACCACCCTATAACTGTCCTGCTTAGCCCTGACACAGCCTCTGCAATTACACTATCATGGTAACACGGCGCCTCAAGCCTTCATTAGGCACAGATAACACACACCCGCCTCGGTGCCAAGCAGTGTTCTCTCATTAAGTGGGAAAAAAGGCAGAACATTCATTTCAGCCACTGAGGTTCAGGAGCAGAGGGGGAATACTGAGAGCAGACTGCATCCTCCTGCCCATCTCTCTGCTTCCACCAAGATATCCCTGCATGGGGTACGTGGCCGAGCAATGCACTCCTTTCAGAACGTGGAACAGAATCCATGTTACAGGAGCTTAGAACAACCTTGAGCTCACATAGTGAATCACCAAACGAGGGGCGAGCAAGAGGATTATTGGAATCAGAAATGTACACAATCCTTTTCTATGGATCAGGCTTTGTTCCATTCAGTTGTCTGTAATGACTGTAAGCCTCAGGTGAAGGATTTTTTTGTGCGTCTAAGAAACAGTTTTAGATATATAACAAAAACACAATAATGGGAACTGTAATAAGCTCAACTTCCTTTTCTGAATGCAGCGATAATCTTAAGAATACATGTTCAAGGAAAACACAACATACAAGCCAATACATCAGTGGTAATTGGACTTAGTGTAAGTTGATAGTAAGCTGGTGAGTGTGTATACTGTACATATTCTTTTTTTTTTATGGTCGACTTTTCAGGAGTCTAAGAATAGAGGCTGATATATTGACCATAGACAATAAAGATGGACGCCATGTCTCCATTTCCTCCCACCATCCATAAACAATACAACGATACAACGATACAAATGCTGCCATCGCGTGGCAATGACTCTGCGCAGTTACGATGGAGGGGATGGAGAAGCATAATTTTGGTCCCATCAATACACAAGCTTGACCAATAACAAGTCAGTCGCTTTCTAGCATCAAATAACTAATTAAAACCAAGCTAACTTATGAAAATGAGCACTTGTACATATATCAGTGTGACAGGAACTAGCTAAAGTGACGGAAACCACCTTTAAGAAAATTCAATTAATTTTAAATGTTTTTGTTTTGTCCATGTCCCATTAATTACATAGACTAGGCTGGATTTATAATTTATACATCAACCAGCCACCGGGTGGCGATCAAGATGCTTTGGCTTCACTTTTGGGCAGCCGTCCTGTCGTGTATCTTTATAAACAGTCTATCAACAGATTGAAGAGCATTTGTGATTTTGGATTATATAAATAAAGTGTAGTTGACGATGTATATTTTCATACATACTGAAGAAGACTTACACTCATCCTAATACATAAACATGAAGGAATAAACCTCTCTGTGGTTCACTACTGTTAAACGTAAAGTGTTAACGTAGATTTAAATCAGCCAGAGCTGCGGCTGGACAGTGAGGAGGATGAGCGAGGGAGCCAGCCTCTGCTCAGCATGTCTCATGTGCCAGAGATAACAGCGGGCAAGAGGCAGACTTTTATCCATGCAGAGGCTGCTGCTCAGTCTAATGATACCTGGCAAATCCACCACCATGAGGTGAGAGCCAACCTGCCTCTCAGATAACGCTCCCTGCAGAACTTCTCCTCTGCTGGTTACAGTTTCCTCCAAACATGAGTTACAGTGTTTACCTCAGGTGATGCAGTAACTCTGCTGCCTTCATTTATTGGCCACAGGTGGATAGAATAAACAGCATCCAAATGAATGGCACCAAATCCAAAACGCTATAATTCACAAGTGTGTGAACGGTACTGACAGTGATCGTTCTTTTCTTTCATGTCATCATCCTGTTCTCTACTCAAGCCGGGAGGTTTTTCCTATTCAGGGTTAAACTCTGTAAACAGGGCAGGTGTGGAGCGACATGTCAAGTCTGTGTCTCTCTAATTGAGTCTGGGAGAAAGGAAATGGTCATTTGAACCAGCGATGATCATTTGCATTTATATTACAAAATCGCCTCTTGAAGTCGTGCTTTCAGGGGACAATGCTAACTCCTATCATCGCAGATCCAATGCACCTGATGACTCCCAGCAGCCCCTCAACGACTCTGAGCACTGACACTTTCGATCCTGCAGGACAGAACAAGTAACGGCCATCACTGCAGATTTATTACCAGCACGCCTTTTCTGTCAGGGGACTGTTCGTTTTTTGTCAGGACACAAAATTATGCTGTTAGAGAAACTTCAATGAATCAAAGTCAAGTTTTTTCAAGTTAAACCAGGTGGATTTTACTCCACATGTAGGACAGGATGTTACTAAGCTCAGAAACATTAGATAATTACGTGTATTAATGCATTAGAGCATCATAAAATATTAATACAGTCATTGTAGCGCAGTGATTTGCTTTACAGCCTCTGAGGGAGGCCAGTTGTTCCGACCAATAAGTCTTGGTACTTCCTCATGCTCCACTGGCAGCACTGCAGTGTACTGTGGTTATTTACTATCTTCATTTAACAGTGCAGAGAGAAAGCTAATGGACATTAGTGGACACAGGTTATTAGCGAGGACTCAGGGATTAACACACCCCACGCCGGGGGGAAATGCCCGCTTTAGTAATTGGAATGAATGTGGGCTCATTAAATAGCCATTCAAACTCAGAGCATATTCACTATGTACACAATTTCCAAATGACAAACGCTGCAGCACAGTGACATGGCGTATCCTGCTGGTTTAATGGGGACAGTTATGATACAATAGATATAACTGAAGTCGAGGCTATTAAACAACCCACTTCACTTCAGCAGGCTGGTGAAAAAGATTGCTCAACATGCATTATGCAGCTCACACAAAGTGCACAAGGGTGTAACAGACAATTTCACAGTGACATGTTATAATCTATCACCTATATGCTATCACCTATATGTTCAATTAAAGACCAATGCACCATTGTTGGAGGGCCCATTTCCAATTAGATGAGTATTATGAAGCGATCTGTGTAATGCTTATTTGTTGAATTTTCTAGATGACAAATGAAAAATTGGTCAATTAATTAAATTTGCCAAAATTGAATTTTTCATTCATCAATGTAAATTAAGGTTTTGGAGTTGTTTTTCCAATTTACCAGTTTTTACATGGGGCATTGAAGTGTCATCAATGAAGAGACCATCGCAGAAAGAGAATTCAGATATATACTGGTCAAAACTTTTGGGGACTTACTCTGCAGTTTCCCAGCTCCTCGGCCGACAAGACAATGGTCCCACATTTCTTCCCAGGTATGCCACTGTGAAAACAAAAAAGATATGACTCACTCTTCAACAAAAGATGTTCACATCACAACCTGGAACATTTCCCTTCATCATTCTGTAGCTTAAATGTCCATATGGTGACAAGGATTTTAATGTCTTCATGCGGATAATAATTATTTTGAAAAAGATTAATGGTCATAAGAATTTTTCTTCTTTCCAATTTTTTCATTTCAGGCTGACAGTACAGGTGAATTTTATATATAATCCAATAATGCAATACGGAATGTAACTGACACTTTCACAGTCCTAATGAGCACATTATTTTGTTTCTCCTTTGTAACAGAACCATCAAAAAGTCATAAATCCTGCCAAATGTTTTTTTCAGCCAAAAGTGCAACATAACAGCTGAGACACAGAACTTGTCTGATCCCCGTTTTCCAAAACCACCCAGAGAATGTAAAGGCTCCGCCGGTCTGCGGTTGTTTACCGCCGATTCCTGCTGCAGCAGATGATCAAGACGCGTCGCAGCAGAGCGTCGACACATCTCTGTGTTTCTGCACATTACCTCTTCACTCGCTTGTCATATCAACACAAAAACATTGCGTCTCGACAGAGTTAGTCCTAAACTTTATATGGCTGTAATTTTCAATCTCGACAACTCTCGGCGTCCTCTGAAGCCTTGAGAGGCAGTGAGCCCATTCCACCACACAGAACAACATATCTCCTTTCTGGTCGTGCAGCAGCACTCCAGCTGCTGACACTGCTGTCATCCCTCTGGATAAAGAAGGAAATTACATGGGAGTCCTGCTGCGGCCTGAGCAGGAGACCAATCGTGAGAAGGTCAGACTCGCTGTTGATCCTCATCAAGCTGTGACAGTTGATCTGATGGGCAGTAATACTGGATTCCATACCGCTTAACGGGAGGTCGTCTGACTAGAGGAGCAGATACTTGCATTATTTACAATTTAAAGCTCAAACCTGCTATGGCTGAACATGCAGTAATGGATATACAAGGAAATCTCATCGTTTTCCCAAGATGACATCTTCATCTGCGTCTTCCACGAATATGACAACATTATTTTTGTTAGTTATTTTTCATTTTTAGTTTTGCATCTGTTGCATGTTATAAACATCATCGATGCACCCACTCGCCCGCGGTGAGTCCTCCGCACAATATCCTGCTGTATCCTCATAGGGACTCATTTGGACATTTACTGGGGAGCTGGCAGGAATTTATCAGGAGTTCCGTGCATGTCTGAAAGCAGCTCTATAAGATACAGAGTATGTTTCTTTTCTTTATTATCTCCTTTAAGATAAATGGCCTTTCAGATGAATGGCACAGGATGTTTTCCATTAACCTTTACTGGCCACTCTTGGATTTTCCAATCCAATAAGACACAGGGTGTAATGCATCATAAAAGCAACTGTCCACTAATGAATCAATTTCGATCAATGCGTTAATATAAATCCTCTGAGCAAAGCATCCAACTACAGCAGCTGCATGTGCAAGAGAATTATCACAGTCTTCGATGAGACCAGATTTTAAATGAAGAGGGCACACACATTTCTTTCTCAGGCTCCATGTTCATGCTCCATGGAGACCAATCTCAAGGTGAATTAACTGTCCTTGAATTATTGATGTTTCACTCTGAGTTGCACACCATGCAGTCTGATGATGCCTCAAAGAGCCGTAAACCTCTCACTGACGAGGCCAGTAAACCCAGCACGGCCCACAGGTCTCCCTCAAGTCACAATAACTGACCAAATCGCCTTTCAAACTGGGAAATGATACCATGTGATTGGTTAAAAATCAGCTCCAAGACGCATTAGCTGCACCGCTCGGCTCTTATCTGCGGCAGAGACCAGAGCAGGTACCAAAAGGGCAACAGCATTTTAAATGAAGCATGTGTAAGTCAGCACGACATTTTCTCTGACAATGACTTAACTTAACTTGAAGAGCAAGCACTGAATGGATAAATACACTCCATGTCGTTTATCTGTGGCCCAAGCTCCTTTTTATTGCCCAGGCTGGCTTTTTATTTTATTTTTTTCCTCGCTCGATCTAACGGCCTCTGTACTGACGTGTGACTGTTGGGGATGAAATGTCCTGCATCATTCGCTCAGCACTCATTCGCTGCCAGTTCCTCAGTGGGGAAAAGGCTTTGATGATGAAACCATGTGAAATGCGGTGCTGTGATCCTCCTTCCCGCGCTATCAGCAGTGAGCGAGACCTGCAAGTCTGACTGCTGCGAGAAACTGACTGGCTTTAATCAGCTGCTCGAGTACATTTGTTCCATATTTGTCTCCACTGATCCTGCTGCAGCTCCAACGCTTGGATCTTCAAACTACTACGTTCAAACCACAACAGGGTATATTGCGATGTTTAACAGTCGGGCAGACCCCAGCTGACCGACTCATGTCAACACAGCAATGTGACTGCTTCACTGTTTCCCGTTACATCAACAACAGTACAAACACAAACTCTCCCTTTTCAGTATTGTGCTTTTCAGTATTTTTTGTCCTGTATGTGTATATCATTGTATCTTCTGACCTAGAGGTGGACGAGTCAAGTAATAATCAACTAATGAGTTTTATATCAATAACAAGCATTATTAAAATTATACCCTAAACCGTATCATCATTGGTATTCATATATCATATATCTATTAATTACAGAAATCAGTCATTCGGTCAGTCTGTCTGTCTGTTGAAGGCATATCTCAGGAACCATTCGTCTTATCGGCTTCACAGTTGTGTATTACTAAAGGCCCATGGAAGAGCAGTATGAATTTGGTGCGATTCGGACAATATTAATAAAGTTTGAATAAACAATTGACCCGCACTGTGGCAGGAGAATGAAGTGGTACTGGCTACATAAGCACAGTCACAACCTTAAGTGTATCTTAAGAAAGAAATGAGGATCTATGCTATTCTGTTATTTAATTTCTACAAGATGAAATGTAATCTATAGTTGAGAGAAACAGTCGCGAAGAGCAGATCATTTTGCCGAAGCAGTAATGATTGAATGATTGAGTTCTGATGAGGTGGTCTTGTTCTGAAAAGACTGATGACTTCCTGTCGTCATACAAGATTTCTGTGCTTACATTGAATGATTAATGTGATATAATAAAGGAATTGAGACTTCCAGCATCACAGCAATCCAGGTGAGTAGTGACTTCACGAGCCACATGCCAAGTAGCTATGTGCTTAACACCACACTCAGTAATTCATACAGTCACCTACAGGCTTCCCTTGGCATTCGACTGTTCCGTATCGTCGTAGCCGATCCAATGCCCCGCTCTAATGTGCCTGTGAAAACCTCTGCAGGCCTCTATATTTACAGTCAGATAACCATCTTGTCAGTGAGGCTACCTCAGTGGAGACAGAACTGAAGCAGAGCCTCATGGCACCGTGTCGTCCTTCCCCACGAAGGGGATGAGAGGAAGCAATGCTCTTAGCTCACACTGAAGCAGAGTTAGCCACAGCCGTCTTGACAGATCCTTCTGTTTGATCAGGTCAATGGAAAGAGATCAAGCAGCATATTTCAACATCACTACAATTGCTGGGCCAAAGTTTCAGATATTGCTGTTCTGCAGAATACCGATGAGAATACCCGGCAGAGGAGAGGCCAGTTGTTTATTCCTGTACAAAAGAAGCATCAAAGACTGTTGTGCATGACATATTATATTATGGATATGCAGGCTCAATGTATGGGCTCTATAATTTCCTATCTTGGGACGGTAGCTGTTGCAAAATGGTGATTCACAAAGGTCTACGTTCTTCATTACCTTTCGCCGCAGAGGTGGGCGGAGGCTTTTAAGATTAAAGTCCGAAGAGGGGGAAGGAAGCGATTGTTGATGCCATTCACATTAGGTCATTAGGATGAAGAATGGTCTTGATATTTAGCAATGCAGCAAACGTGTCTGGCATATGAAAGTGGGGGAGGTTATCTGCTCAGCAAAATGAATGAGAGCTCAAGCAAAGGAGCTGCTGCAGGGTGAGCAAATGAGATGGAATGCCTGCAGTGTTACCGTTCTAAGAAAACTGTTATTTTGCAGCGGTAGAAACTGTGACACTGTGCCATCTAAACTGATTATCCAGGTTTCTGAACCATCTCATAGTGGCTGAGATGGTGAGAAATGAAGAAACACCTGCTGTCATAAGAAACCTGGATACTGTTATGAATGGGGTTAATTTTCTATCTTTATTCAAGAGAGTGATCTTTCAGTTTGAGAGCAGGACTCATTGCTTTCATGTTCCGATTTTGTAATGTTTTTACTCAAAACCCAGCGCTCACACTCAAATAGCCCCTGCAAGTGCTCGCTCATTGTGGGAACTGTTGGGTTTCTCTTCAAATTTTAAGGTCTCGACCTTCATTTCTTATGGTTTGGTACTTAAAATTTAACTGAATTGAATACCTTGTATTGTAATTCAATCATTTTTTTGCCATGGATTTTGTGAAGCATTTTGTAACCTTGTTTAGATAAGTGCTATACAAATAAAGCCTTCATTTTATTTCCCTCTGTGATTGGATTTTTTGTCTGTCTATAGTCCATTCAAATTGTTGACCTGTAAAAATGTTCTGCCGTCGTTGTGGGTATGTTACTTCTTCACACTAATTACTTTAACTGGGTTTAAGTAAAGCTGAAGCTGGAGCACAGGAAATCTGTCCTGAGTGCAAGCGCATAGTTTCAGCACAAGCAGAACAAATCTAAGCACATGCAGGCGTATTTGAGTGCGAGCGCAGGGTTTTGAGGGAAAGCATTACAAAATCTGAACCTGAAATCAAGTCCTGTTCTCAAACTGAAAGACCACACTCTTGAATAAAGATAGGGGGAAAAACGTAACGTAGTTACGATACAGGGATTCTAAAATCCTGGTTACTTATTTGGACGTACACACACACAAGTGTATTTTATTGGATCTGGTGTAATTGAACTGGAGTAACTGAACCAAACTAGTTGAGTGACGGACCAGCAGAGATGGAGGGCAGACAGATAATGTGGCTTTGTGCCACAGTAAACATGAGGGGTAGTAGGCAGATCATAGTTCAACAGAATAGAACAAGGCTGCCAAACTCTATATGGCTTCAAATGGGATTATAACCTTAATCCCTCTGATCTTCATACACAGTTCACACTTCATTGACTGGGGGAAAAAAGGAGAGTGTTAAAAGTGTAGTGTCTGATTCAAAAGGACACCAGAACACCTAACTGTATTTCTCAAAGAGGAAAAGAGAACTGCTTCCTACCGGTGCTGCAGTATTGTGTTTCAAGCAGGTATAGCTAAAGGCAACCTGAGCGGAGTCTTTGAAGCTTTGTTAGAAATCAGCCCAAAGCCAATAAACAGTGCAGAGAAATGTTCAGAGGAAAAGAATCTGTTTGCTTCTTTTTCTCCAGCGGAAACGTCGGGAGAGCATTTCATCACCGGCATAACATCCTTTTATTTTCCCTCTTGTCGTGTTGTGTAATCTATAGTTTTGTCTTGTTTGGATACAACATTATCTCTGACTGTTGCATGACGACCATTATCACAACCTCAATGAAAGACAACTCGTCTTGTTATGCGTTATGTGAATGTAAATATGAAATACAACTACATTTTGAGTGTATTCCATTTTTATGAGTGTGTAGTGATGTAATGAGGTCGTTGTTGACATTTTTATTACACAAATTACAGCCAGGGCTTCAATCAGTATGACAACGCTTGATTTGTTGTGGAGTCCAAATCAATGAGATGTCAACCACCTTCAAGTAAAATAAAAATTGCTTCTTTTTTTTCTCTTTGTCATTACACAAATGATGCAAATTGCATTTTATCCCATTAACCCACTACAGGTGCATGACACCGAATCAAAGCCAATTTTCTGTTTATACCTGTCGGGTCATGAGGCCACGGCACCTTTGCCTCCCCCCCCCCCCCCCCCCGGCGTGGCAGGAAGCAAATAATGTAATCCATATATCACGTTACGCTGGTTGCCCTGACCTTCTCTGTGGTAGTTACTACTGAGACTATAGATTGCAAACTCTGTGCCGACAGATTGTTTTCAGCTGCTAAATAGATTAACAACTCGTAGTGTTAAACGTGGGGCAGCGAAGCACTCGTTCAGACTCCTCAAGGATGCTCTCTCCCACCTTTCCAGACGGCACATAGCTATGAAAGGAATGAACACAGTCTGCTCAGAGTGAAAAACAAATTAGTTAAGCTTATCTACTGTGTACAAACATCAGCTGCCCTTGTATGCACTTGCACCTGAGGCCTCTATTAATAGTGTGAAGCTAAAAATCCATTGCCTTATTATGTACAAATCTTTGACGGAAAAAAAAAAAAAAAAAAAGACCTTGTACCAAGTGGATAAATGAACTGCCTCTTTTCACGGAAGAAAAAAGGCGAGATTTTTAGATTTTGTCCCTGAGGAGTCATAAACAGATCAATTCACAGTGTGAAGGCCGGGTGAAAACAAAACAAAACAGTTTGCTACAAGTGATGTGTTGGTGTTTTTGCCTCTTGTAGAACCCAAATGGTATCTATTAAGTTCCTGTTTCATCGGACAAAAGGGGCTCTCGTACAATCAGCACAGCAGGAATACGCACCTTGTTGATGCTCCGTCTCGGAGGCCAAATTGGCATTTAGCGAGGCAGCAGAATCTCCTAATTGTGTGTGATGTCCCGAAAGCAGAGGGCGCTGATCACTGTAAGCGGTTCGAAAAACACTTCACCTCCCAGTTAAGCATTATTGACAAACACGCGGCTAATAGGGCAAATAAACGCTATAGCTGCGTCTGTCTTTCTATTCACAGTGCTACTTGGATCAGTTTGATGAGTTTCTCTCACTCCCACTCATTTAAATGCGGAGCACAGATGTTCAATCCAAAAGAACTGCTGCTTTGAAGCCTCCAGTCAGTCAGTCAGCGAGCTAACTACGTTAACCAACAACTTTAAAAGAAGTCTCTGAAGTCGAGATGAGTGAAGCGATGCCCTCCGCTTCTCCTGAGTGAACTTGTAGTGAGTCACGCAGCTTTGCTACTCGACACACCCAGTTTGACATCCTGTGAAGAGGCTACTATTACACACGCTTTCTTATTAAACAGAGATACAATTGAAGTCGTTTTGGAGACAGTGTTAAAAGTCAGCGGCTCAGCTTCCAAAACAAACAAGACCAGACAATAATTCTTCTGGCCACATTAACGCTATAACAATTGCACTTACTACCCACCACCTTAAGAAAATACCAAGAATTAAATAACAAATGCCTCATCTACAAGTCTCTCTGAATAAAATGACGCTGCAGGTGATTCAAAGCAGTGCTGCACGAGTCCTCACTTAACCCAAGAAAGTGGATCATATCATTACAGTTCTCAGATCTTTACACTGACTCGCTGTCTGTCAGGTAACTGACTTCAAAATACCGCTGTTGGTTAATATAAAACACTGGTTAAGGGGCAGGACACATTTCTAGTCTGCTGCTCCTTTTGAACCATCCACACGCCAAAGGGTCTGCTCGGAATCAAAAGAAGACATGAGAGAAGCAAAGCAGTTCAAATGTTATCCTCCACAAATCTGGAGAAAAAAACTCCCAAATCAAAATCAAATCAATACTGAGGACTTTCCTGTTTGCCACTGCCTTTTATTAAATCAAATAACTGCTCATTTCAACAACCTTTACTCTTGTTGTTCTTATCATGCGATTTATTGATTGAAATGTGTTCATTTATTTACATTAAATTATGAATTTGATCATTTGTCTATGTTGTCTGGTGTTGCTTTTCACAGCTAATCAGTTATCTTCCAAATGCATTTCATGTCAGTGAAATCGAGTCAGCTGGAAAATTTGAAAGTTTTCCAAAAGCAGCGTTGTCAGCCAACACAATGGTGCTTTATTTGTTTTGAATTGCATTATTTAATATAGCAAAAACATTGTATAATATACAGTATATGCAATATATTTACTGTATTTAAAAGTATTGCAATACAATATGTATTGTATATGTTCCTATTCCTCATTCAACATCTGCACTGGTGTGAGCAGTCATTACTTAACATTGGTACCAGCCATCAAAGTGAGATCTTAATACGTCCCTGTTGATTGTTCTAACTTTGTTCCCTGAGTCTCTGTCACACAGCCGGATACGACAGACTCACTATGGAGCCATTTGAAGCTCAGGTCTCCACCAACAGTGTGGAGACAGTGCGGGTCCTCAGAGGCAAATCACTATCACACATTCTGGTCTCGCGTCCGTTAATAATAATCTTTCCGAAAGTTTAGCAAAAAGTGTTTCAAGAGGAGATTCCATTGGAAGTGGAGACCGTGTACGCCCTGGCTTCAGAGCAGTACATTTGTTTCAGATTCTCAGTGCGACTGGCAGTAAAGCCATTACTAACAAGTGGTTAAAACCAGAAATACCTACAGCTGTTGAATGGATTGACATTAACATTTATACTGTTTAGGATTTTTTGAAAAGATAGTAATGTTGGATGGGAGCATTACAACTGTACTACCATCATTTGTACAGTACAATTTTCTGTCATTTTTTATAAATCTTTTCTTTCTAATGTGATTTGATCAATATGAAGGCGCACCCCCATTCTTTTGTTCACTCTGGGTTAGGTTTTCCATTTTGTATGTTACATTTTATTTTTTCATTTTTTTAATCTATACTTTATTTACTATTTTGGTCCTAATGCGCACTGTACTTTTCTGTTTAAAGTCGGCCCTACTGTGTATCGCCATGACTGACTCTTGCAGAAGGCTTTGAGAGATAAGCTTTCACTGCAAAATTGTTTTCATTGTTAATATAGAGCGTGACATATCCAATTAAAGAAAGTATTTCAGAAAAGCTACAGGTGATTTTAACAGGAACAAAGAAGCAAAATATGAGGAAATATATTTATTTATAGCATTGATTTGGAGTAATTAATGGAATAAGAAAGCAGGTTGGACTCTAGCACGACACACTGGTCAGTGCACATATTAAGACTCGACTTCCCACACCAGAGAAATAAATAATGTAAATCAAAGCTCCTACGCTGTTTTCAAATCTGTAAGTAAGAAATCAAGAAAGAAATCTATTAGTTTTACTTCACTTTCATCATTTATGTTTCCATCTTTTAATTTTTGAATCCTCCCCTAGGACTCAGTTAAATCAAATTTCTGTTTTGGACTTTAACGTTAAAGAAGAACACAGAGTAAAGACCCATTTCAGTTTGTGGTGGAGGCTTGAAAAAAATAAAAAAACTGAATCATACATGTCCCACTGATAACAGGCCTGAGGGCATAAAATCAATATTACATTAAACTGCCATGTTATCTCGACATCCAAGGTACATTCACAATGCTTTATTTTTTTTTTTCATCTATTCCCATAACTGCAAGTGGAGATAGGCAAAGAGAGAAGCTAAATGACACATGAAGTCACTTACTGTACATTGCTATTATTTTCTACATTTACCTTTCCTCCCTTGGTTCTCTTTGCTCCCATGCTCCCACGCCAGCACACCCACGGCAGTCACTGTGGTTTTGCTTACAGTTCATTTCCTGCTTCTATCGTAGGGCAGGACGGCACATTCACAGCTAATGGGTTTAATATGCTAATGTTGTGCTGCATTCGCATGCCCTAGTGTGTGGCATAATTCACCACACCAACACAAAAGGTTACTGTTATTTGTATAATGAACTTTATTATCATGTTACGTGCATGGCCATATTATGATTCCTGCCCACAGGCTATCACATGATCGCGACCACGAGAGTGGCGTGACAGCCGACGTGTTTTCACTAAAAGATGCCATTTACCTGCATCACTCAATCATTTTGATTTGCATTTCCTCAGCGACAGAGAACTCTGATACATGGGTCTCATTAAAACCGCATTATAAACAGAACTGATTTCTACCAGCAGTGTGCACACGTTTACATCTTAATGCAGTCACGTGGGAAATGCCATACATTACATCTTACCTTATTATTCCCTAAACAAATAAGTGTGTGGAAACTGGCTCAGGACCAAACACCAGAAGATTATGACCGTCCTCATGTGCACTGCTCGTGCAAATTTTGAAATGATTGTGTGTGGTAAATCATTCAGTGTGAGTTGCAAGTTTATGCTAATATGACGGGAAAAGTACAAACAAAATGGTGAATACTTTGTGCACATGTACTCCAATATGTCAAATTTGTGTAATATTACAGTTTTTTTATCATACTATTTCAATATAATGTGAAATGTTTCAATATCCTATACAATATCCCATATTAATTACTACTTTTATCATTACTTCATACTGCCACTTTTGCTTAGTATTAGTTTTAGTGTCTGTATCTTGCTTAATTAATCTATTATTTTTAGGCACTGGTCCTGCATTACACTGTATACACTTTATATTTTATAACTTACAATAGACTTTATATTTGGGGGGTTTGGGAGGCATTTAGCAGTTATGGTTAACGTGAACTAAGATAAGTCAGTACAATGTTCTCATTGTATTGTGTTTGTTTGGGGGGGGGGAAAGAAAGACAGCAAGAGAACAGAGAGTTTTGAAACAAAAAGTAATAGAGAACACAATGCGGAGAAATGGGTCAACCTTGAAAAAAAAGAATCTGCTGGAGAGAGAGAATAAATGAGAGATGAAGTGTGGAAAATAGGGAAAGGGGTGCTGATGTGCTTCTTAAGCAGGTCATTGGATGCAGTGTGCCTTGGGAGGGCTTGTTTAAGCATGGCTAACAGATTTCCCCAGTCCCTGCGGGAGCTGTTCCTCGAAGCTGCAGTCCAGAGAGGCTCTGTCACGTCAGGATGCATGACAAGGAAATGGAGCACAGAGCCATTAAACAACTTTTGAGCTATCGTCTATGACAGGAGGGGAGGGAAACTCCATTAGCCAACACCATGGATAAACTATTCCAAAAGGATGGGGCTGAATAAAACTGTGTCTGGAAGTCATTAGGAAGAGAAAATTCAGCTAAAGCAATATTTTGTTTTATTTTTGGGTGTCTGAATTATCTGTTAACAAGAACACTTTTATCACCATTATCCTCAGCTGCAGCTAAATTAGCCAGTGCAGATTGCAGAGTCTCAGCGGTTACCAAGGTGCCCCGCTGAAAATGCACGATCAATAAGTTTGTGCATCATGTCTGCCTGGGGCTGCTGAGCCACCTGCCTGTTTCTGATGTGCGGCGTGAAGCCCTGTTGACAACACGCTGGTGAACACTGTCTCTTGATCCTGCTCATCCTCTTATTCAGCACCGAAGGGCACCCAGCTCTGTTATCCACCGCCACCAGTCCCTGGCAGAGTTCATGGTCGACACCAAAGCCCTGCTGTTCACACCAACCCTCCGGTGCCACGGCCAGAACTGCCCCACACTTCACATAGATGCCTACACACACACACACCGCACTTCACATCCTCACACACAAACACGACATCCGTAGTGTCAAAACCTCCTTCTCACTAAAAACAGACAGATGTCGTTCAAAGAGTCCATGGGTGCTGCCTTCGATCCACTCTCTCTGTGGTAGATCACCTACCTAATGACAGTAATTGCGCTGAGGAAGCTCCCAGTCGCGTTCAATTACCCGGTTCCCATTCATCCCAAGCACATGGGTCTAATCTTGCAGTGTAATGTATGACACAGATGGATCTAGAAGACAGACATATTTATCACTGCCTCAACTTTGCTGGATCGTGTGAAATACTGCAGGGGAGCTCCACCACATTTGAATGGGCTGAGAGGTGCCACTGAGTTTTCATCACGTGAGGATATCTGAAAACTGCAAAGTTAAAACATGTCTCGTCGAGAGGATAAGTTGAGTAAAAATCCCTTAACAGTGCTGAGCGAATTATAAAACTAGGATGGCCCTCAGAGAGCACATAGGCCCAACAATTTCATTATGAAACCACAATTAAATTCCCTAGATCCTGATTTTTATTTGGATCTGCACCAAATTAGCACAGGTCGGATTTATTTCAACAATATCACAATGTTAAACTGTGTAAAAATCCTGGATCCACCCCCTGATCCAGACACACAACAAAACTAAATGGGTTCTTTCACGTGTCGTGCCTCACCTCTGCAGGAGATTTTATGGAAATTAGTGGTTTCTGTGTAATCTTGAAAACTAACAAACCAACACAGACAAGAACATAGACTCACCCCAGAGGCTTCTCCAGGCGACTGGCAGGTGAGCCCACAATCTCTCCCAGTGTACAGTGCACCTGTCCCAGGAAGTCCTGCCATGGAGGGGGGACATAAAGTGGGATGAAGAGAGACACAGGTTGGGGGAAAACGATGGGGGCATTCAGATGGATCACAGGAGGGTAACAAGGAGAGTCGGTGAGGAGTTAAGCATTGTTTATAGGCATTGTACGGTTGTAAATTAGGGACGTCTGAGGCAGACACGTACGTTAAAGTCGGTCGGCTTCCAGGGTGGAGAAGGAGGAGTAGGAGGAGGAGGAGGAGGAGGAGGACGAGAGAGAGACCAAGCAGCAAGAAGTGACACAACAGAGCATATCATGGAACAGAAGGCACACGACTCAAATACCAGACTGTCATCAACCACGTGCAAGAAAGAAGAGCAAAAGTGGATGTGTGGAGTGGCAGAGAGCCAGAGCGGGCACAGTGGAGACGAAGAGTCACGGCGTCTCAGAGAAAGAGAAAATGAGCACCAGAGAAGAAAAAGCAGCAAAAAGGTAGAAACGGTTGGTCTCCAGCACGTGGACCACAATGGGAAAGCATCACAAACAAGCATCACAGTGATGGAAGCAGAGTTAATGATAAAAGATTTAGGTTGTATGCAAACCAAGTGTTGTAAACACATTTATTAGGTGTCTGTTTAATATGTGTAGGAGTTTATTTATCAAAGCTTTTAGCATGAATTATGACAATAACATACATTCACCGTAAATGAGCTGTTTACCTGAATGTATGTTCGTTAACAAAGCACTCGCCCCTCTCAGACTTCCATTTTCTAAATATATGTATATTGTTTCAAATTACTGCATGCTGTCTTGGAAATGAAACTCTAAATTGCAAACTACACCATGGAGCACGCAGGGAAATGTGTCGAAAAGCTTTGATAATGTGCAATGCTTCATTTCTAATTTAGTAAAAGATAATGAGTGTATGCCGGATGCCAATGAAAGTTTGATTGTTATTGCTCTGGAGAAATAAAACACCTCATTTTAGAAATTGAGGCAGATGGGAGGTAAAGAAAAGTAAACATTTTCTTTGGCAGTTGAAGCATAATTCTCTCATTATTTTGCGCTTATTGTGAGCGCTCGATTGCCACAAACGTTGGTTTGCACAGAACCTAAATAGTGAAGACATGCACAAATCAAACAAATGCAAAGGTTGATTATTAAATTGGAATCCTGGTCCACAAAGAAAATAAAGATCTTCACTTACATGCTTCGCCAGATCTGGACTTTTAGAGTCAATATCGTACCTGAAATCAAAAAGGGGCAAAGAATTACATGAGGCAAAACAACAGGACCCTAAAAAATGATGACCGACTCAAATAGGAGAGACACTGGCTGCAGCCTGGACAATTTCTGGCTGTCAATCACACACCTGGGTCACTGGGTGAAAGCAAAATGGAGCAACCAAGGGGAAAAAAAACGCAAGCAATAATGTGACAGTTAATTAAGGGAAGTCATTCTATAGTTTATGCATCTAATTTCCGCTCTATGCCAGGGGGGGATCGAATTGAAACAATCTTCCGATGCATAAAAAAGTTTTTTGTGCATCTGCCAGTCAAACTTAATGTAAAAGTAATTAAGCCTCAGTATGCACTGGCTCCCACCTCTGCGATAAAGGAGAGATGTAAATGAGTAACACTAATTGTAAGGGGATGCTCTCCCTCCTTTGCTGTTCCATGGTCGCACCATGATAACACGCCAAATTAATTCATGAAGTGTCTTAAAATCCTCAGAGACCCGCCGTGTGATACGTATGGCAGGTCCACCGGGGGGGGGGGGGGGGGGGTTCATGTTTGAAGGGAAGAAAAAATAAAATATGGGGATTTTTTTTTTTTAAATCATATCTCTTTTTCTTGTGGAGGGGGGAGGAGGAGGAAATGGTGCTGACTCTGTTCTGAGGGATCCTCGAAATGAAAGCGCACCTTCCTGACCCTCTCACTCGTCTGACCTTTTCAAGAGGGAAAAGGTGGCTCGATGTGAAAGAGGGAAAAGACAAGGGGTCCCAGTGAGTTTCATAGGACTTGGTTTGAGGCACTCCCTTTTTTTAGCAGCAGGGAGATTAAGGATAAAACTTTGTATGAAATATTTATTACCCTTATACCAATCTGCTTTCAACGAGCGACTATTGAGACACAGCACCGATGAATAATTCCTCAGGAGAGAGCCAAGCTGAGAAAAGGACTTAGAGAGAGGGGGGGGGGGAAATGAGAGGCAGAGTGGATGAAGAGATGAAGAGCGAGGAAGAGGATGAGGTGGAAGCAAAAGGAGGAACTGGAGGACCGGGTGAGAAAAAGGGCGGCACATCTGAAACGCACGCACATCTCGGAGTGTATCCTCAGAGGAGCAGATCAGAGTAAATAACTTACACGTCAAAGCGCAGGTTCTGCTTCTCCTCAAAGAAGTAGTCCAGGATGTACTTCCTGACAAAGTCCGGGTTGAGGGTGTTGTCTATCACCTCCGTTCTGCCAAACTAGATGAGAACAGAGAGAGGAGGGGGTGAAAGATAAAGACGAGGAAGATGCAACAGCCACAGAGCACACAACACATCATGTATTGTTCTATTACTTCACCCCACCCCTAACGTCCATGTGAAAATCACCGCTCAGATCAGATTTGATTAACACACGTCAATGATCTCTACAGCTCCACCTCTTCTCATTGTGCTGGAGGATGAGCGAGGAAAGCAGTCTAATTACACTCATTTAATTAATACCACATTCACACCACTGTCACATCCACTTCAGAACAGAGGCAGAAGGGAACGAGGCAAAGTAAAACTGTCATTTTCACATGGGGGAGGATGGAAAACCGTCTCCTGCTCTGCGGTGTCCGGATGGAAATTGGAACAGGCGACCGGAGTGAAGGATTTGTCAGTGTTACAGAGCAAGACCCTCTGATGAGGGGATGTGCTGATAAACAAATCAACAGACACAGAGAGTGTCAACCCCCCCCCCCCTCCCCCCCGCACAAAAACATCCAGGATGAATAATTCAAAGTCGGACCTGCATAAATAAAATATCCCCATGTAGAAAGTGGTACCATAAACTGACACAGTGAATGTATAATAGCGGTGGTCGGGGCTTAATGAACAGTTGAAACAGCAGGATTACAGACTAACACCTTTGTGATTACATCCACTGGAGGTGAAACCATGGGGGTGGGGGGTGCTGTGTCTCAAATAGGATACTGCAGTCAGTTCACTTACTGTATACTCTAGTGTAAGTGTGCAGTGGTGGGATGTAGCAAAGTACATTTACTTCATTACTGTACCCATATATTTTCATGTATCTGTACTTAAGTGCATTTATTTACAGGTACTTTTCACTTTTATTCCACTATCAGCAAATATCTGTACTTTCTACTCCACTACGCTTTTACAATGCAATGCCTTAAATGTCAACAGTATTTAAATGTTATCAATCGGTCCATTGATCCAATCAGAGCGGGCAGGTAACATTAGACCCCGCCTCCTGCAGCAGCAGCATCAATTCTAAGGAGGAACCACTGAATTCCGAAACTCAGCTGTTAATTAATAACCCAATATGTTTTCATCATCTTCAGCATTCTTCATGAATATGTCAGTCTGTACTATTCTTAGATTAAAGAGAATATACAGTAGGCTTAGTTAATGATGTAGCAGCATTAGGGAATAGGTTACACTCTGCAAGTGCTTTTACTTTTAATACATTTAAAATTGAGTACTTAGTTTTACTGAAGTAGAAATGTTGATGCGGTACTTTAACTTCTTCAACCAGTGGTAGTGAGTGATAACATTGATGGCCATGGTTGAGGGTGAGGGAGAAGACTAGTGTTTTACATTTAACTTTTTGACCGATAGGTGCATATCAATGTATATGCATACTGCGTATTGCCCTATTGACAGTGTGAACAAGCACAAAACACAAAGTGACAATGGAAGAATGCAAATTGTGACACAGCATGGGACAACAGGAGGAACATTACACCTATACAATAGATGGACAGTCAGGCTGGATTGTGAGGGTGGATTTGCTGAAGTGTGACCTGCCATCGAACATAAAAGTGTGTCTAAGCCTATAAAAGTTTAACTACTGTGTGGCGCTGCCTCTTCTCTCACTCCTGTCAGAAAGGGAGAGAGCCTCGTTCCAGCAGATGCAAAGGAGGGGAAATCTCCACCGAGTCGACAAGAACCTATTTCAGTGACAGGAGATGAATGTGGCGGCAGGGGGCCGGATGGGATATTCACTTTGGTCACAGGCCAAACTTAACAAAGGAAGATGAATCAGCACCAGAACAAAGAACAGCCACCCGAGGAAGTAACAGATCTACCACTTCACATTTCACTCCTACTTTGGCAAGTACACAGTCTGTCTTAAAAGCCAGAGTCGCGAAATCACTACAATTAACTGTCAAGTTTTAAAAAATGGGGTAAGTGGATATCTATGTGCTGGCAGTATGCACTTCTTCACCTCCAATAACCCTAACTAGAATAAATTGTGAGCTGGAATGTCAGAAAATTCATCTTGGTGAAAGATTAACGACCATGACTTTGACAGGAAGTGGAAAGGTCAGGACCTGCTTGAATTTAGGGAGGTTATATTGCGTTCCACTGCCCAGCTGAGTGAAAGTGGTCCACGGGGAAAACCTGTCACGCACCAGGAGTAATAACAAATGAGGGAGTTGAGGATTAAGACTTCGGTGTCATGTGGTAACAGAGTACCTACAGTTTTATGTATTCGACCATGGATGCTGAGTAATAGTATTCACTGGAGCATGGGTCAATAAAAGGGAGCGGATGATGACATCCCCAGAGAATCAAAATCCCATTAGATCCATAAGATTTGTCTTCCTATTCTTCTCTTAATGGAGGAATGTGAGCGACTAGCGGACGATGGAGGTTTGTAACTGGATAACAGACGGTTGGTGGCACAGTGAAAGCTGCACTGACCATATCTACTCTCAGGAGGCCAAAAACAAATTACACGATGGAGGTGCAAAAGAGGCGCTTAGCTCTATCAATACACCAGGGGTTGACTGCGGTGCTGACGAAGCTCTCGTCTGTCGTCTGTTACAACAACACGGGCCTTTATCTCTTTCAGGGAGACACTTTGAGGCTGCACTCACGGCCCGGAAGCTCGAGGTGGGCCAGTGTAATCAGAGGTGACGGCTGTAGGAGGCTCTCAACACTGCACTGCACCATGCACCAGTACATTTGTATGTTAATCACAGAAGCTACCGCCCGGCTGGAGAAGAAGAACACTGTGTTGCACTGTGTTACAATCAATCACACTATCAACCAGTCTATCATTCTATCAATCAGTCTTTTTAATTGTCCCTGCTGGGAAATATATAATGCAGTCAGGTTAGAAACAACAGACAAAGACTAATTACACACAAGAGCCAAGATAGATAACACAAATACACAACTACGACATAGACATTATAATGAAATGAAAACTGAGGCTACATCCATACTCATACATTAGCTCTGCATCAGTTTGAATCCTCGTCCATACTAACACGCCTAAAAAGGCAGATCACATGACCACTCACATACACTAGGCATGCACATGCCAGTGTACACAGTAATTGCTTGAATAACAGCTCATCTCCTACACATGAAAGTAGATGTGCAGGGTCAGCAATGCTTGTAATCGATTATCCACGTTGCCTTCTAAACTGGTAGCTGAGGATAATGTCAGTTGCTTTCATTCCAGAAGGAGGTCATGTGACAGGAGCCTGACGAATCAGCGAAGGCTACGTTGTGACCGAAAAGACCCATTCAGCAGGCTGCTGTAAGTGTCTACGTCATCGTTTTCAAACTTCTTAGTTTCTGCCTCTATAGAGCCGGACTTTTCAAACTAAAACGGGGCCAGCAGCTTTTTCAAACATCTCCCGTTTAGCGGCTCTAAAGCTCTGAATAGTGCGGATGCCAGGTGTATTCGTAGAAGAGAATATGTATTTTGCGACAAAAACGTAGTAGTGTGGATGTAGCCATAAAAGTGAGTAAGTGGGCAATGATTGTCAAGATGAATATGTAAACGTTAACAACACTGAGCTGTGAAACCATCCATGCCTTCAGTAGAAATGTGAACCACTTGGTCTGACTGTGCTGTTGTGCCTCTATCTTTGTGAGAAGCACTCGCTTGACATCTTGGCCCCTCTTCACTCATTCAGGAGGATTATTGGAGGGTTAAAGCAATAGTTTGACATTTTAGCAAATGCACTTATCCACTCTCTTGCTGAGGATAAGATGAGAACAGTGAGACAACTCAAACTGTGACTTGACCTTTCTACACGTCAGTTTTAACATATGGATCAAACAGACAATATAGAATGTTAATATAAAAGGTTGAGTTTATGAGGATTTAGAGGTGCTGCTGACCAGATTTCACCTGTTTCCCCCCTTCATTCTCATTATACTAAACTTATGGTCTCCCAGCTGCAGCGTATTAACCGTGCAGGCATGAGAGATATTAATCTTATCATCCATCTCTCGATGAGAAGTGCACAAGCATATTTCTCAAATTGTTGAACAATTCCTTTAAGACTCTGTTAATGGGGACATTTTGAATAACATTTAGGTTCAGGCTATGTTGTGGTTCATGTTTAGGCACTGCATTATATCAGTGATGGTCCCCACATGTACAGCAGGTCAAACATTAGTGTGTTGCTTGGCCCTATTAAGGTTACAAAATGTCTCTACACTCAAACATGTTAAAACCTTCCTCTATTTCTAAGAACCCACGCAATGGTGGAAACTGAAATTCTTCACTTTGAATTGAGGAAATCTGTTGTGACACTTTGTGCAGCAGCGTGACACCGGGGTCTTTGTGGAGTCAAAAAACATCCTTTTCGATCAAAACAACATTTTGAGCGTTAAAGCAGAAGCAAAACATTTTGATCTTACAAAGCCTTTGGCGGCACGTACACACGGTATTAACTGTGTTGCATATTTCTGACTCTTCTGGATATAGTTTTTGAAATGTGTTTCATGTTCAAAGTATGATTGGGCTGCCTTTGAACAAAAAGAGAGGATTTACAGTATTCCCCACTGAGAAGTAATTTAATTTGGAATTTCTTTGTATGCCCATCCATTGAGATTATGGGGACAAATAATAATCCCAGAAGGACCCTGTGTCTTGCAGAAATCTCTTCCTCCCTCCACTTCACCTGCCTCTCTCATCTAATTTAATCCCAGTTGCCGGTGGCCGGGGGGGAAGTCAGGCGCAGAGGCAAATCTTTATCAATACGTGTAGCTGTCACCTTAATCGGTCCAATCAGTCACAGCTAACACAGTGCTGACCAGCACATGGGTATTCACAGGGTCAATCAATTGAAAATGATTGGCACTCACAGCATTTACCCTCAGAGGAAGCTGCCAGGGTCTGTAAACAGGGAGCAGGCTGTCATGGTGAGGAGACAGACTGATTGAGTTGTGTTGACAGAAGCGATGTGATCTCTTACCTCTCTCCACTGCTTGGTCTCCACGCCCTGGGTGTACAACACAACCACTGAGGAGGAGGAGGAGGAGGAGGAGGAGGAGGAGGAGGGGGAAGAGGTAAATAGAAAAAGAAGAGGGTGAGCAGGGGAAATACTTTGTCACCTAACAATTTCAATCAAGCAGCCCACTTATTCAAACACTGTTTGTTATGTCCCTCCTTTGCTGACATTCGTCATTTATCATCCCGCCACGCCCCGACTGCATAAATGAAGTGCCGAGCTTGATGGTGCCGCGCTGCATCATATTCTGAGTGTGATGTCCACATGCAAAGAACAAAGCCCTTAGGCAAGCAATCAAAACAGCCCCAACTCTTGGATTCTCCTGATTCCCATTTGATTTTGCGACGCTAAGGCTACGTGACCCATCATATATCCCAAGGTTCATCTTCAGACGAATACAAAACAGGGCAAGTGTGATATTTCCATAGTAGCCTGTTTATACAAAGGCCCCCCCCCCCTCGTCTCTATCCTGCAGGGAGGATCTAAGAAAATTCCTTTATGGCGGTCCCCCCGTGCATCTCACCAAAAGATACCCATTTGTATTCAAAGGCTGGCTTTTATACCCTGCGAGCATAAATGCACTTTCTGTAGCTCTGAGTGAGCAAAGGTTGTCACATTACTGTGCAGACAATATGCAGATCTTGAAGGAATACTTTGAAAATGACTCAAAGTTAAGCTCAGCAAAGGTTAAAATAAAAAAGTCAAGCTGTGCTGAAAGGAGAGGCGGTGTCAAAGAAACTGAGCAAGGAGCTAAGCTGCAATTATCATCGTCAAAAAACTTACATGGGTCGGACTTGGTGAAAGTGTCTCGGTCCAAGAGGTTCCTGTGGGAGGAGGAAACAAGTACATATTAAAATCTTACTGTCCTTGAGTTTTCATTTGAGAGCAGAACAATGAGCAGGGTGGAGCTCAGGGAAAGGACACAGAGGACACACAGGCTGCGCAGTCCAACACATTCTAATGAGAGAACATGTTTTTCATTTGCATTGATAGAAAACACCCAGAGAATATGGTAAATCACGATATGCACATAGTTCAGGGCAACATTATAACAAGACTGTATAAGACTATGCAGGACTGTGCAGTGATTTTATAGTCACAGGAAGGAATTGAGCACAGAAATAAAATGAATTAAACAGGTTCATATAAAATAAATATTTTGGCTGCAACACAAGTGATAAATCATTTATCAAAATAAAAATATTCGATGAGAAATATAAGAATCGTTTGCTTTTTCTTTGTATTTTATGACAGTAAACTACATGTATTTGCATTTTGTACGTTGGATTGTGACATGGGTAAAAAAAAAAATATATGAGCATCCAAAGAACTTTTGGTTTATCTTAGAACGCAATATCCATTTCTCTTCATACATCCATGACAACTGACCCTGCACCATATGGGGAAAATATGTTATGTGCGATAACATTGTTAAACATTACAATGACGATAAGACTTGTGCTGAATAAACAAATATTGAAGCGTGCAAACTCATGTTGCAGCCAGTAGCTGACGGCTAGCGGCATCTAGCTTCATCTGATTAGTCAAATGGTGTGAATGTGTGGCCCGATCCTCCGGGGCTACATATGATAAGTCAGGGGTTTGCATGCTGAGTGAGTGCATGGGCTCATGTAGGCTGCAGTGGGGGTTCTCTCATCAGGGTAAATTCATTATTTTTTCAATACAGTACACACCTTATCTGGTTCTTTATTGATACTCCTATTGGTTTTTGATTGTTGTCTCTTTTTTTTAAACATGACTTAGGATTAGAATGAATAAAACAAGTTTCTCGCAGAACAGCACAATAAAAAACTAAATCATATCTCTGTAGTAAAGAAATGTAGGATGTCAATAAACTAAATGATATTCCTGACATGAAACCACTGAGTGAAGCTGCATGAACAAACACAGACATCACTCAGCATCATCCTCTCCTCTGTCCTCCTCCTCCTCCTCCTCTGTGCTGATGTGGACTCATCCCCTGCAGGTGAAGCTGCATGTGAGGGGGCGGCTGCTGTCAGCCTGTAGCTGGAAGTTTAGAAAAATGTCCCACATATTTTCCGATATGTGGCACATTAACCAAGCGGTCTACATACATACAGCTTTCCTTTGAGTTCATTCGTAACGTACTTTTACAACCTCTCTGTGATTGTGTAAAACATACAGTGGGGAGGCTTAAAATATCACTTCTCTATGTGTTTAAAGCTTGTTGAACAGGTGGTGAGATTATTGGCTTTTTCACTTACTACGGTTTTACTACCATTTAGAACTTGAGTGGACTCTCTGGTCTCCATCACCACCTGTCTGCTGTCCACCGCTGGTGAGGGGTTAAGGTTGGGGTTATTAGGGTGATGGTGTGTGATTTGCATGTGTGTACTTGTACAGATGTCTTCGTGAAGACCATTTTGAGCCTAGACCATAGGGAGTAAGGACATTTTGGCCGGCCTTCACTTTCTGACCCTGTTTGAGGGTTAAGGTCAGAATAAGATTTATTTAGTGCTATGCTGTGATCACACCGCAAGGTTTATTCAGGATAAACACAACAGATGAGTCTTCACCTGCTCTGTCTGACAGGAATACAGTTGCTGCGTTGGACATGTTGCAGAAACACTGGAGGAAGCCAGCAGAAGAGAGGAGAGGAGTAGTACTGGCTGAAATAACTAAAACTGCTGCAGTGTATGTGTTGTGGAAACATCGGAGAAGCCAGCGCTGTTGTGTTTGGATCCACAAGCCGATCCGGAAGAGCACACAGCTCAGGGACTTTTACCGGCTCCTCCAGGAGCTGAGTCTGGATGAGTGTTGTTTCCAGGGCTACCGGAGGCTGTCCAAGTTGAATCAGCCTCTAGCTCCAGTGGGTGCCAAGACCAAGTCCCGTGAATTTCATTGTCAGCTCTGATCGGCTTTCACGACGCAAGTTGTCACGCGAGTTCAAATATTTTAACTTGAATGTTGGAGACGTGTGGTGCGCCACGATATAAGCGCATTTCACATATAATAAAATGTTTGCATTGACTTAGTATGTAATCTCGACGCACCAGGCATTTAGCTGATGGCTCGGTTGTGATGGAATTGGTGGGGGGGATAGGGAATGCATTATGCCAGTGTCAAAGAGGAGAGCTCGCAGTGCAACCATAAAGGACACCAAGGAACATTCAGAATATCCTTTTCAGATTTGTTTTTCTCAGGTGTTGCATCTCAGTCTTATAAAAAATGCATGGTGCAGAACAAAAATATGTTTTATCCATCAGCACTGATGACAACACACGGGGAAGTGTGATGTAAAGCTCTGGCAGCTCAGCATCAATGCAGCATGGAGGTGAAGAGTGTAGCTGGTTTGTCTCTGACCTCAGGGCAGAAAGCATCGAGCCACAACCCACACTATTACATACTGTATGAGGACTTCACCGCTCACTGCAACATGGTACTATCAATACATCGAGCAGGCCCTTCACTATGCATCCCTGGGCTAAATTAGAAGCCCATTTCATATTCACTGCAGCGTCCTGGAGTCACTGGAGGCCAGAGCGTGCTCACGGGTGCCGCAATGTTTTCTCACCTCAGATCCGGCTCTTGTGGAGTTATGTAAGTCACGCTCATTCAGTTCCTTTTACGTCTCCCTCGGTTTGGACCACAACCAAAGTCAAAACAGGCTACTACAGCCTGCCAACAGCCTCAGCATCATCAAACAAAGCACAAACTTCACTCACTGCGGAGATATTCAGTTCACCGACACTGAATCATCATCCAACATCTATTCAAGCCGCCAGACTCTCACTGATTATCTCATTCAAGATAAGAATTGCAATCAGCATTAACATATTTTAATCGATTTTTATTTTTTTGCCTTTTCCAGGCTGGATTTTATCGTTGTTTTAGGGGGAGATTTTTTTCCCCAACAACTCTGCTCATTCCTTTTAGTATCCCCTCCTCTCACTGCAGAAGATCTAATCAAACAGACATTACCTTCGAAATATAGGACGAATCCACCATCAGTCACCTTCATTCAACATTTTAGATGACACTTTCCAGATGGCCACAACAAAATTAGCATATCAATGTATTGCAAGAGCCAAGAGTATAAATATGTCTTGTTTCTGGTTGCTGAGCAGTGTCAATAAATAACTTGCAGTTCAGAACAATCCTCATCCCTTTAGGGGACAGCCAAGATTTCAATGAATATAGATCTAGATATATCTAATATAGATATCCAAGCAACAGGACATCATTCATGTGCACGTCGATCGTGGACATGAAATCTTCTGTCACAGGGGTACGTGGGGGGGGGATAATAGATGCAGCCTCGGCAGGTATTAGCCTTAAGCTTAACCTGACTAGAGTTGGAACATTATCAGTGTAATTATCGCAGGAGATAACAACGTCATCCGTGACTAACTGCCTCTTTAAATCCACCGGTTACTGTCTGGCATCCGTTACCCTCAGACAATTAGCTCGTCCATCACCGTTTCCTGTGTCTCAGTTCGGAGGAGAGTGCACATGCACATGAAAAATGGGGAAACATGACATCCTATTTCACTTTTGTCTGAGATTACTGTGGAAAACAAGCCTTCAAGTTCGCATGCCCGCTATGACAAGAAGTGATTAGAATTCACATCTATACACCAACACAAATTAATCCTCCATCTCACCGTGCACATGGTCAGAGACCACTGCAGGATGAGAATTAACATCTCAGATAATCTCTCTGCTTTCGCAGGAGTTTCAAAAAGTAACCACTTCTCTCCACAAACCTCAGTGGGATAAGAGAAGAAGATCATTATCCCGAAAGCTCCTGCTGAGAAAAGTTGGTTGGCGAGGATGAAGTTCATTAAAAAGTAGGACAAAAGTAATAAGACCAAGCTACGTTTCATCCACACATTTCATATACCAACCTGGTTTCAGACCATTAGTGAAAGACGGGAATCGAAAAATTGGCTAACACCATTTTTCCTTATTCCTCTTGATGTCCTCGCCTTCATTACATCTCCATATGTGATAATCTCCTTTCGTCATATATATATATATTTTATATTTTGTGGAAAATTCTAATTGTTTTTTTTCCCTATTACCCGCAACAAAAAATTGTTTATTAATGCGTTGTGCTTGAGGTTGTTGGTTATGCATACTTAATTAAATTAGTAAGCCAGGACCAGGAAAATCTGTAAAATGCTGAAAGTAGCACCACTAAATGGATGCATGTGCTCTGCAATCAAATCTGCAGGCTGCATTTGGTTGAATAAATGTGAGCAAGTGTTTTACTTGGTGTAAATATTGAGAAATATTTCCATCTCCAGCCAAGCGTGAAAAGGGTTTGACCTCCAAAATTGTGGCAGGGCACTGAGATCTAATTTAAAAGAATATATGAGGAATACGTGCTCCCTCTTAATCAGATTCATGGAGACATTTTAGCAGCTCCGTCTTCCATCTGATTGATTATTAAACAAAAAAATTTGGGAAATTAATTCCTGCACCCGCAGTGCCTTATTGTCAGCACTCCTTTAATTCTCCGTTTTCTCAAGAGTTGTGGAAATCATAATTACCACCTCGGAGAAAAAGGCAGTTAATTCAGTGGAAAGCAATTTTCAATAATCACCAATATGGCCGGCTGGGTCCTGTATGAGCTGCTGCCTCATTGCCTCTTAAAAGCAAATGGAACCTTAGGAGTCCGTGAGTGGGTTAGAGGAAGGAAGGAAAGTCTCTTTGTCACGTTAGAAACAATAGGAGATGGCTGGGAGCGGAAAATGAAGAATGGTTTCACTCTCATTTCACTTCCCCCCCCTGCCTGTGGCCCTACTCTTTCTCTGAAAACATACATTTTCTTTCCACTCACACACCACAGGGTCAGGAGGTCCATTTTTTGTCTAATACAACCTTAAGCAGCGTCTCAGGGGTCAAAAGGTCAGAGAACAAAAAGGAATACACATACGCTGCTGCAGGGGTTCATCCAGCCTTTGATAGAAACCGGTAGAATTCCTTAATCGAAACCGAAAAGTGGAGTTTTCCATGTGGGCATTTCAATGTACAAAATTTACTTTACGATTTGTTTTTCGTGAGAAGGCATCAGATACAGGCTGAAATTAAATCAAACGATATATAAACAACTGATGAAAAACCTGAAGCTCTAGCGCATTTCATCAGTAGAAATGATCTGTATCGGAATTGCATAAGTGAATCCCCGCATGGCGACAGATGATGACGTTGTGTTGCTTGTGTCTTGATCTAAAAAAACAAGATGAAATCCATTCCATTACATCCAGTGACAGACCCCATCTGCTGACCTTTACTGGGATGCCACCACGTGTCTTCTTCTCCTCGTCCATCTGTTTTATTATTCGGTCTCTGTCCAACCTGGGATCCCTGCACCAGGGTGACCGTCTCACTGGCACTGACAGAATCTCAGTCATAGAACTGCTCTTCTGCTCGCATAATAAATGTGAATGTGACTACGATGTGACTCCCTGTTTCCAGGTGGCTTTCGGTGTGTGACTAATGTCTGACCTGGGAATCACATTCACTGCTAATTGCACACCGTGACAGCTCGGAGTGCGCGGTGCACTTAGCCCACTATGAATTCATGCCAATTTCATCTCTCTGTTCCACCTGAAAAAAAACCCAGGCTGCAAATATCTTTCGCAGGCGGAACATAACCAGTGTACTTGAGACAGGCAACATAAAGCACTAGTACACCATAGGAACAAGTCAGGAACAGTAAAGCAGCCCTAATCTTACTGACATTTTACTTTGAAATGACAGTAGCTGATCATTAAATAGAGACATAAAGAAAAGACATGGATTCAGTGGAGTGGAGGGACCGGGTCGATTTAAAATAGTGATAATGATAATAGGATGGAAGCATGGAAGGAATTCTCTAATTGAGATCAGTGAGGGATGAGATGAGGTGACAGCAGACGCAGACAGGTAGGCGGACAACCTTGATGAGCTCGAAACTGACGAACCCCAACTAGCGCTGCGTGTATTCAGAGGTCGATCACTTTATGTCACACACTCCACTTGAAATGTAAACACTGGACTGTAAGTAAGTGCTCCAGGAAGTTTCTCAACAGACGACATGACGATCAGATTATCAGAGAGAACTGCCTTTTTATGTGACTTCACGACATGGAAGCTGCACTAGCGGATTTTTAAAGATCTATATCTTTATCTAGTGGGTCACTGCTGCTGATAGTCACTGATGATTAATTGCCCTACAGGTGTCCATGTGTTATCAACATGTTTTATCTGTTGACGTTGTATTTTTTTTTTTACCTCAGCCAAGGAGGTTATGTTTTCATATGCTTTTGTTTGTCTGAAAGCAAGATTACGCAAAAAGTATTGGACGGATCACAAAACTTGGTGGATGGATTTGGTGCGGATCATGGAAGGAACCGTTAAAACCGGATTTTTTTCCCCCACTTTCTTTATCATCGTGAGATGGCACGTTTTTCAACATTTTTACCAATTTACCAAAGAGTAACTCATGGCTCTTGATGAAAAAGAAAAATCTGACACATTAAGGGAACTGATTTCTATGAGTGTGTGAAATTTGGTGCAGTCAGATTTAATTTAAAAAGGGACTGTTGGGCCTTGGTGAGGTATGAGCTCTACTGAGTACCATTTTTAACATTTGTTTTGCGATCTATTTTTCTATTATTTTTAGGGGTTCTTTTTGTGCGTACAAAAAAGTCAACTTACAATTGTGCACCACTATGTCGATCTCATGTTTCTGTTTTTTGAGACTTTGTTTTTCATTGCTGTAGCTTGGTGGCTAGTTGGCTACATAAAAGATCCCCATTAATCTTCCATTTTGCTTATTTATGATTGTTCAATTGTTTCTCTAAAGCCACAAGGTGTATTTGCAAAACTATCATATAGAGTTTGAGGTGTCACTTGTAAAGTGATGGCCACTCACTCACACAGCCTTCAGGTGCACTTTGTGGATCAGTATTTTGGCCAAGGACACATGCGGAATGGAGGAGATGGGATTCGAACCACTGGCCTTCCGATTAGTGGACACAAAATCCTACCCTATCATACCTACTAACTGTCCATATTGTCACTGTCCATGTAGACTAATAAATCCAAATACTTTCACATCTGTTTGATTCAGTGGTTTGCTTACACTGTAAATTTCCATATCATGTCTCCTTTCCAGTGTCTGGTAAATGTTCACTCCAGTAAAATGCAGCATTTACATCATCAGACAGTAAGTGGAGTAGATGCGATGGACACTACTGTCTCCTTCCACTCTAGTCTGAGTTGAACAAGCCACTGATCTGGTATTCATGATTTCATAAATGGAAATTTTCTGAAAGCTCCATATTTACAAGATGTGATGTTTTCTGACATTTATAAAGATTTTTTGGAACTTTGCGATGCTTTGTTCGACAACTTTTCTTTTTAACACTGAAAGGCACCAAACACAAAATGGATCTATTTTTTAAACACATCTGATGGTTCGGATCTGCAGCTTTGTAGCAAAGGCCTATGCTCATTCTCTCCCACAAAGGCTGAAACTACAATCCATCCATTATCTATAATGCTTATCCTTTGAGGGTTGCAGTTGGAGCTGGAGCCAATCACAGCTGATGTTGGGTGAGAGACAGGGTACACCCTGGACAGGTCAGGGAAGAAACTAGCATAAACACGACAATGACTGAAACTAGGAAGGATTTCTACCAGGTTGGTCTACAGACATGACAATGATCTGACAATGAGTAGCTTGTTTAGCCCATAAGCCACGACTGTCAACAAGTAAGAGATCCTGAGCATATGCAACATAATGTGGTGAAATCTTCACCGAGCAACCTGTCTCCCTTTGTACAAATCCACCACCGGCTCTCATATTTCCCAGAGACGCTGTGATCTTGGGTCAAACATCCCTCGACACAGACATCCACTCACACACTCTGCTGACCCTTCAGGTTCTCTGAAAATAGTGACAAAAGCAGTTCGATACCTCCGAGCCAAGACGGACCGCTTTGATTTATTTTAGCAACGCCGCACTCTTGACTTCTCCTGTCACTCCAATCAACACTTTCAGATGACACAGGCAACATGCAGGGTGTTATAAACCACTGGCACCACAACTGTGTTTCTGCGGGATCCCCCCTCTGCTGTCATACATCCCAAATGAGAATATATTAATATCACTGACACCACCACAAGCCAAGTGTCTGGGATCCAAACTAATTTTCACTGTGTCAGGGGTTCATGCATAATCATCCGCTTCAACGACCTGTGAGACTCGCCTGCTGCAATCTGAACATCCCCAAAATTAGACGAAAAGAAAGACAAAAAAACCTGTATCCTCTTGGCACCCTCGTGTCTCTCAGCCTTGATCCCCAAAACAGATGTGACACATCAACCACAGACTCGAGCCGTCATACAAGATAAGAGCTGCGAGGTGGCCTCAGGTCAGTGTTAACCCAGAACGCGATATGAAGACAGCGGCAGAGCAAAAACACTGCAAATTTAAACTTCTCTCCGACACAGACAGAGATCTTTTATTCATATTTTAAACTCTTGAGCAAAGCCAACTATTTCCTGCCGGGGGAAAACAAAAAGATGTTTCAACAAGATAAACCAGGTCACAGGGTTTGATTGAATGTGTAGCCACAACTGAATGAGACTAACGGCAACAACAGCTATTAACACAACAACAGCAGCAGAGTTACAGGCCATAACAACACACTCGAATAAACAATAGGTTGGTTACGGAGCTTGAATCCCAATCGCGCTGCTCAAGCTATTGTTTTTGACAGATCGAGCAGCGATGCAACACCCCACTAATCGTCCTGATGATTTCATTAAACTTCCTCCTCTGCTGCAGCGATTGCCTGGTGAGGAGCTCAGATGGAGAAGCATGCCCCAAGTTTCCAGACTGACCCCCGGGGAAGAGCAATCAGTGGCCTCGTGTGCCAGGAACGCTCTCCTGCGAGCATTTGTCACGGGTTTGTGGCAGTCATGTGACCTCTTGTGTGTTTCGCCAGGTAATGAATCCCTCGGGAGCAGAGCGGCCCGGCTGAGTTAGATCCCCGAGCCATGGAATGCATTGATTGGATGCAGTGCTACTCGAACCAATCTATCACAGCAAATGAACGGTTATAGTGAGCACAGGGAGCGACGGCAGAGACAGAGGAAGGAGCAGACAGCAATCGAGGCTGATAAAGTTTGATGATCAAGCTGTCAGGTGGGAGGCAGATGCGCAGTGGAAGGGAGGGTGGCTTTGTCAGCCGATTCCACTTTTAACAGAAGACATGTGGTCTGTTTTGATGCGCTGCAAAGGTCCAATCATTTTTTATAGTACGCCCTCATTGATTTGTTAAAATTTGGATTAAAATTCCAGCTGCATCGTCGTCCCTGGTGGTTTTCTTGGATGTTAAGAGAAAATCATGTACTTAAAATGAGACAGTGTCCAAATCATACTGCTCTTTTATTTCCCCGTCCTCCCCTCTGAATGGTTACTATCTATAAGAAATGGCAACATGTAATCTGTCAGGTAAAATAAATGATTTCCCTCTTTTTAGCTGATAAAGGTTGTGAACCTTTGTCAGAGTTGTCAGGCTTATCAGCGAGTTTCTTCTTCTTGATTCTGGTCACAGAGGCATGTACAATACTAAAATCCAGGACATGGCTCTGCACTGTGATGATCAAATATACAGGGGAAAATATTATTTTCCCAAAATGAAAATTCATGTGTCGAGCGTTTAAGGGTTTTTGTCAGTGTGCACATTTTTTCCAGCGTTCATTACTAAAACTGTGCTTCACAGAGCTGGAGCCCCAGCTTCCCTGAAGTCATTGTACATGGGAACTCTGAGACAGTCTGGTAAACTGAGATATAGAAAGGGCACATTCCACAATCCACAAGGATTTATATTTACTACTCTGCTCATAAATAAGGCAGGATGTAGCAAACTGCATAGACAACTCCGGAAATATTAATCAGAGCTGCTTAAATATTAACTAATGAACAACCTCATTACTGCTGCGCAAAAGGTGGGATGACGCCTGTTTAATCACCAGGGTGCCACCGGCCCCAACCCACTGAACTGTATTTACTGGCAAGCGTTCGGTTTCCGCAGATGTTGGAACAGAGTCCACTATTGTTTGAAGAGCCGTCAAATGGCGAAGCTTGAGTGCAGCCCCTGCAGCAGAGGAGCAGATGCACTGGGATCGACTCACTGGCTGACCTGTGAGTAAAACCAATCACAGCCATAGACTTGTGGAACAATGTGCCATCCCGCCGATATACACTTGTTTTGATACAAGGTTGTCTGCCTCAGTTCCTCCAGTTTTTCATGGGGCGTGCTGCCATATTGGCAGAGGGTTAGGACAATGCCTGTAGGGCTGCACGCCACAATTCAGTTTTGTGCACATTGCAGTCTCTGGGATTTCAGGCTCGCTGAATCAATTACGGAGTTGTAGAGCCTGTGCCTGCTCACCCTCGACACCCATTTGCTGCTATTGGTCTAACACAGTTGCTGATAAGGGGGAGGAATGGCTGCATGCATGGACGTGTATTTCATATTTGTTCATCCTTCGAGCTGTCCAGTGCTTGATCTCAAATCTGAGCGACTGTAACATTCCTCTCGAGTCACAAAGAAGACGAGACGGGACCTGGAGAATTTCCATGTAAAACAGATCAAGGCCAAGTGATGGTAAATGGTCTGTATTGATATGGTGCTTTTCTAGTCTTAATGACCTGTTAAAGAGTTTTACAATACAGTTTTGCCTATCACCCATTTACACTCGTTCATTTTGTGCATCTATGTGCAACCCATTCTCTATCATACATCTATCATGCACTTCCATTGGAGGCAATTTGCCTAAGGACACTTCACCACGCAGAATGGGGAGAGCCGGGGATCCAACCGCCAACCTTCTGGTTAGTGGACAACCCGTCCTATACCTCCTGAGCCACAGCTGCTAAGCGAAAGCAGCAATGAGCTTTTCTTCTGTTATCAAATCGTGTGCTGGAGCAGGTCTTTATTTGGAGAAATGTTAATGACAGACGAGGGAGCTGCAGATCCACAGAGCCTGGAGGCATCAACACAGATTCCAGCTTAAAGTATGAAAAACAATAACAACACTGCGTACCAAGAGGGAAATAACAGTCCAGCTGCAACTCACACCACACGCCCCGAAATAGATAAAACATACGCAACCTTGGCTTCATGCAGCCTTACACACACACTTGCTCTTGCCTTTTTCATACAGTGGACCTGGGGAACAATGGTGTTCATCTTCTTTAAACTGCCTCCACACCCCCCACCGCTGCACCCGTCCTCTCAACCTGCCCACTCTGTATTCTGCATAATTAATGTGCATAATGTATATTCTGTATAATGAATCAATATCCAGTGTGAATTATAAGGTCGCCTACGTGGCAACAGCAACGCTAAGATTTCAAAGTAGCTGATGAAGCAGATTTTCACAACTAAATGGACAATCAAGACAGATTCTCCCTCTGAATCACTGACTTGAGTGAAGGAGAGATGAGAAGAAGAAGCGGAGAGAGGTGAAGAATAGCAACGGGTGTTTGGTTGATAAATCTCCAGCCTGTGGTTTTGTGTACATTCATTTTTGAAATGGCTCCAGGATCACTTTCTCATCATTATCATTATTTACATGCCTAATATAGGACTGGTGTAGCCAGGAGGTGAGAACAGCTAAACACTGTGGATTGGGGCCAAGTGACACCCTGCTGGAAGAAACACACATTAACATCAACTTAACACTGAACCAACCAGTCGACCTAACCGCTGCACTGTATAGGTTGCAGCAGCATACACAGTGACTCTACCTGCAACCAGAGCTGCCCCACCCATATCCAGCTGAAGTCACATCCATGGTAATGTGCTTTTTTTGGGGGGGGAGGGGGCAGAGGGGACACAGTTAAACGCCAATGCACAAGCAGGGGGGGGGGGGGGGTCGTGGTCTTCACGTTTCTGCAACAAACTGCTGGCAAAGCAGTGGCAATGCTTAGCATGACACGCAGCCGCAGGGGGGGAAACCTCGCCCGCACGCACCAACAAACTCCACGCACGGTCGATATCTCCTGTGGCACGCGCACAGCACTAACACACAGAGCTGCGCACTCACGAGACTCAACGGTGGATCAGATGATGATTTATCTAAAACACACAGTAAAACCGCAAATGGCGAAATAAACTGGGTGAAACCAAAAATACGCAAAAGTTCAGGGATGCTCACATTCAAAGCGATTTATTGAGGAACATATTAGTGCAATAGTATTTGGATACTGTGTTAAATCATTATTTAAATTAACACTCTATGAGGACATGTCTCTTATTCTGACACATCACAATGAGGTCTTTTTTAAAGTTTTAAATCTGTAAAATAGATCATCTTTTTCAGACACAAATATTCAGCCTTTCTTTCTAAACACAAATGTATAATTGCTCGTTTGCCTGCTCCTTACAATGTCCAGTCTGGTCACAGCAAACCGCATCCAAAGAGCGCGGAGCTCCCCGAACCATGACGCAGACGCAGCAGCAGAAGACTGGACTCACTCACCTGCAGGACACGGTGATCTCCACTTTGGTGGCCGGGATGCTCCCACTGATGGGGTCGAAGTCACGGACCGTCGCCGTGGCCTCCACTTTGTCCATGACGTCCCCCTCCATGTGTGCGGGAGACCCGGGCCAACAACAACCCCCGACCCGAGCGAGTCCCTCTGAACCTGGAGAGCCCGGCGGTGGAGAGGTTCGGCGCGGCGCGGCGCACGGGCGAGCAGGAGCGAATACGGTCCAGGCGAAGCTCCTATGTGCTGTCCATTGGACGGGCAACAACTGCATGGAAAGTTACATGTGGGGAAGCTGCAGCGCCGAGGAGACTGATCTGACTGAGGTGGGATCACATGCCAGGACGCATCAGCGCCAACTCCGCTGTTTCCCAGGCAAAGACTGAGCTCTTCAACCAGAGGAGCGCTGGAAAAGTAAGAGCTGGGAACTCCACCCCTCCTGTCTGCATTCTCCTGCATGCTGGGCTGCGACTGACACTCGCTGCAGATTCAAGCTATTGATCTGTGGCCGGATGGATCGTTATTTTAAGTCCAAATTGGTTTTAAGAGGATCTAACAGGAAAATAAATAAGCACAGAGGGTCGTGAATAGTTTGCATTTCATCCATTATCCCCTCAGAACAGAGGCATCCCCTGAAGGTGAAATTATATGACTGAATTGATCCAGCTATTAAGAATGAACCTTTCTCCTGTTACTGTTTATATTCAAGAAACTTCAGGCTCAAATTAACGTCTAAATGAAATGTTGAAGCAGAACCTTTTGGTCACATGAATGGATGAATAGATAATTTTCACAGATTATTAAAATTACACCAGCTCCTGTGGAGCCACCAGCTCTTCACTCTAATTGAAAGGCTGCTTGATGCTCCTTCAGCATCTGGACAGCTCCTCAAACTCCTACAGCCTCAGTCACACCCTCCTCCTGTTTATCCTGCCCACACACACACACACACACACACACACACACACACACACACACACACCCTGGCTACTGTATATTCATCACCAGGAGGCTGTGTGGGAGGCTGTGTTCTCCCTGGGGAGCTCCATTTCCGATTCATTAGTAATCCACCTGGTGAAATGTGATGGAATTCAAACTGTGAAACGAATAATTCAAAGGTAAACCGCTGCAGCAATTCTGTGGACACTGTGTATGTGTCTATCTGTGTGGTACCACCATCAGTCACTGCAACCAACTACCGGGAAATCACAGACGACAGGATCAGTGGTCAGAGTCATTGTTTCTCTCCTGCAAAACTGTTTTTAAGAAATCACTCCCCGTGTCCCCTGAAACCATCCACTCAGTTATCCGTGGTAAATAGGCAACTTCCTCTCTCATGGAGATGGAGAATAAACTCTCAACAAATCATCTGTTTTCGCTCAGAACTGCCTCCGTTTGTGACATCAACATACTCTCCATGTCGCACACTGTGGCACCTTCCATTTTCACACTTGAACACTCGTGCAGCCACAGAAACTGTGTTTATGTGGTCCACGCTACGAGCTATCCATCATTCTCAAGCATCGTTTCAGAGGGGTGAGCACTGTGGGAGGTCTACGCACATGGGTAATGTGCTGCTGTATGTACAGTTATACACCTGGGAAGGGAACTTAGGCTGATTGGGGGATGAGGGCTGCATATTTTGGACACTGCCTCATTATTACTCATGTTCCCTCTGTAATTAGGCCTCAGGGTGGCCCTAGGTTGGTTGATTTTGCCCACCCTTCAAAGTGCTTTTCCTAAAGCCGCCTGCTGAGTGGGTCTCTGCTGTTCCCACCCGGTGCCACCCGGCTTCCTACAGCTCTGGCAGGAGCATAATTTCTGGTGTGTGTGTGTGTGTGTGTGTGTGTGTGTGTGTGTGTGTGTGTGTGTGTGTGTGTGTGTGTGTGTGTGGTACCACCAGGATGGCTCGGTATCAGCAGGAGGAGGAGGCCGGGGTTCGAACTCAAACATAGGTGAACATCTGCAGTTACAACAGCCTACACTGCAACAAGAAAAGAAGTTTAAAGTTAAGGACCGTTACATTTACTCAAGAACTGTTTGTAGCAAACCAGACCCCCCACCCCTGACCATTACAGGATAAGTGGTATATATATATATATATATTGTATACATATAATGGACTGTTGGAATATTGGAACATTTAGTCCACTACATTTAACTGGCATCTGTTACTATACAAATACAGATGTATATTTAAATTACAGATCCCGTCCATGCAGACAAGTTTTCTTTGTTTCTATTTGAAGTCGTAAATCATGTCTGATACGACTTTTCATCCCAAAAATGTCAACTATCTGGTTCAAATTACCACAGCTGCTACACTCAAAGCACTCATACGCACAGAAAAAGATGAAAAAAGAAGTAGAGTGAGGAATTAATCAAATAGAGCCTCAGAGAGGAGTAAAAGAGAAAAAATAGTTATTAGAAAGATCAGGGCAGGTCCTTCACATTTCCTCACCTTAACACCTGCAGGGGGATTCTGAGGATGTTTATTCGGGTGCCAAATACTTTCAATTACTGAAAATGCAGCGAAAGAACAGTTTGATCTGTTGGTCTCGCAGCTGTTCTACATTTAGACGGGTGTAACTAGGTGTAATTTGCACCTTTGCATGAGCACTAACAAATCACCATGTGTAGTCGAGGTACTGTCCTCGTATAACAGAAGCTTCTATATACAGCATGTGTACCGATATAAATAAGTGCACACCTCTATCAAGCTCAGTAGTTCACGGAAATTTAATCCAACTGCAACACATTTCATACACACACATATAGATATCAGATCCCTTAACGGTTATTTCAACAAGATGACAGGATATTTTAAAAAAGCCCCGTCTCACCAATGTTTACGAAAGTGATAATTCCTGGATCTGCCCCCTGATCTGGATCTGACTGATACCGCATCCTTCAACCAAGTTGCATGGTAATCTGTCCAGTAGTTTAAGCATAATCTTATCTTATAATATTTCTTTTACAAACTGAATGTGTGATCAAATATTATAAATCACAGAAGCTGTAAGTATCACAACTTTTGCGTAAAGTATATTTTCCTGGTAATTCGTATCATACATATTTTAACTGCATGAGGCAACATTGTGAATGCAGGAATTTTATCTGTGACAGACCAGTTTTACTTGTACTTAAATGACGAAATAATCTCTGTATCATCTGCTCTCCATCAACAGCTTGATGTTAACATCAACTAAAAGTGCTTTAACGCTACATAAAGCGAAACGAAAATAGCTCCCCAGGAAAAGAAGGGCCGGATTTACATAAGACCTCACTTTCTAACATCACAGGCTATGATATGTAACAGCACACAATGAATGTACAGGGTGTGTTTTACTTCCTCACCTGCAAACATAGAAAAACAACAGATGTAGATGAATAGAGAGCTTGTTGCTCTCCGCTACTGAAACTGTCGAAGAAGAGTTTTTCATTAAATAAAACCCAATATAAGGAATGAGGACGTGGACAGATGGCTGCAGTGTTGCTGTTTGACCAGTTCATGAGCTCAGGACTCAGGTAGGTAAGTGATTCGGCCTCAAAGTTGTTTTTTACCTGTTGCCTCGCTGCTGTAGACCTGAGCCCCCCCACTGTTCCCCACACACAGGCTCTGTATGTACCTGTTGAAAAGTTGATTCTTTTCTTTACAATCTGTTGTCAGTGATAATAGTGTTTCCTGGAATCAAACAACATTTAGATCCATCATTTTCATCAAATGTGCTGCCATGTTCTTCTTCTTCTTCTTCTTCTTCTTCTTCTTCTTCTTCTTCTTCTTCTTCTTCTTCTTCTTCTTCTTCTTCTTCTTCTTCTTCTTCTTCCAATTTAAAGACATAATACTTTTCATAGCATTAAGGTAGTTTCCATCTATAGAAAGTTTGACATTACAACTGAGGTTTTCAGACTGTGAGGGAGGTGGAGGACGGAGAGACGTGAGGCAAAGACTCTGAGACAAACAGGTGTTTTAAAACAACAGGAAGTCAGTTATTGTAGTTTGATCGACTCATCAGCTCGGTTGCAGCTGCAGGAGCAGTGAGGCACAGCTCAGGGAGACAATAAGGTCCCAGTTTAGACACATATCATCTCACAAACAGGATGCATTTACATTCAGAGTGTCTATCTGAGGAGGCAATCATCTCCGACATCCACTGAAAAGAAATGAGTGTAAACCCCTTCAGAAATCACAGTATAAACTTCAGACCTCACTTGAGAATCATCAGGTTGTATCAGTGTCAGACAAGAGAGTTCATCCAGCAATCAGAAAACAGGAAGTGTTTTCCAAAAAGTAAACAGATGTATGGATTGTGAATTGAAGTTGGGACTTTAATGTCACATCAAAAGACTTTGTAAGACAAGATATAAACATACAATTATTTAACTCAAGGCTCATATTATAAAATCATTTCTTTTTCTATGTCATAATTATATAATGTTATGTGATGTACATATATACACATGGTCAGTCTGCACCTCTGATTGGCTGTTTCCCTCTCTCAGCAATCAATCATGATTACTTTAGAGATGCTCGTCTGTGGAAGAACAAATAAGTCACTTCATAAATTTGTCTCTGTGCTCATTCACTGAAAAGACAGTTTTACTCTTTAACTGAGGATCTTTTCTACAGCGGCGCTGCTACATTTACTACAGTAATCGTGTGAATGCTCGTTCCACCACTGAAGGCGACGACATTCAGAGAAGCAGAGAGAGGGGGGGGAGGGAGGGAAAAACATATGAGCATCCACATACTGCTGGCATTTCAAAACATTGCATGCATCTAACTCAAATCTATGAAGCAACATTCTCTGAATATACCGTGGCAGAAATATTGTGATTTTTCTAATTGATGCTAAAAGTGAATTTAGTTTGTTATAGTTTTATGTTTCAGTTTTAACGTCTCAGTGGAAAAGGACGTTCCAAGGACAAGTGTGCCATCTGTATAGTGCCGTATGTTGCAGTGCACAACTACTGACGAATGACTGAATCATACTAATGTGTTGATGAATTGTATTCAGTTTTTATATATAACCATTTCTTTTATCTGTTTACATTCACTTTGCTTGCTTGTACAATGTTTTGACTCTAACTTTATTTTTTGACTTTGTGTAGCTACGTTTACTATATCTGATGAGACTGTTGGACATTGTAAAGATTGCTTTGGTATATTTAATTATTCTATAACTCCTTCAATGCATTTTTCTACTTTTGTAACTATGCAACTTTTTACGTTGAACTTTTAACTTCACTGTAAAACCTTTGGTGTTGAGTCTGAGAATCCTTTGTGGAACTCAGAGGTGTGAAAAAAACGACCAGGGGCGATACTTTCAGTAAGGTCAGGAAGTGGAGAAAAGTTTTCTGTGCTGAAAATCACTGACGGGTTAACCCTGTGGAAACTTCAGCTTCATTCACAAAATAAGGAAGAAAACAAAAAACAGGAAAATTATCACGTGCATCGACAAGGAGACCTGTGATCAAAGATCCATCCATCCATGCTGCTTATCCTTTGAGAGTCAGAGCCAATCCACGCTTTCAATTTAGAGTCTCCAATCAACCTTAACTCAATGTACATGTCTTTGGACTGTGGGAGGAAGCCGGAGCACCCAGAGAAAACCAGAGCAGAAAGGAACTTGATACTGAAAGACAGAGCTTACGACAGTTTTTACAACAATTTTCCATTTTACTTTTAATATAACTTTGGTAGATAGCCTGTTTTGTAACGTATAAACCTTTTAAAACATCCCAAACCAGCTTCTGAACAGATTGGGCCAACACACATTATAATACAGGTTGATTTAGAGCTAAATAATACATTAACCTAGAGGTCGGTCAGCTCTAATAATACTTGCGGACACATTAATATAGCCAGATGCATTCAGCATTCGTCAAAGGTGACATCTGTGTCATTCCAATATTCTCATACCTGACAGACAATAATTTAAGAGTTTCAGATTAACCAACCACAACCTGCATGTTGAAAATTCAAAAATAATTAAAGGTTAAAAAGAATAAGAAGAATTACATAAAAAAAATAGACATAAACTTCTTGTCAGCACCAGCAGAACTTCACACACTGCAGCTCCATGCAGCATCTTTAATACTAACGGTGCAGCCACACTCGGTCTTCCATGACATATATCTGCGATGTTCCCATGCCGAGCTGGAAACACATTTGTCATTCTCCATTTCAGATGATTTGATTACTGTGTCAGTGTGGTTCCTCTGAGGAGACTGAAACAGGAGCATTAAATCCCTCCAGCGCGCTGATGTTAAAGTTGTAACTAGAGAAGCCGTGTGAGGGGATCTCCAGTCACACATAAGAAAACTGACTTCTACTGAAAAGCAAGGTTTTGTCCATCACTGCGTCACTGCACCAATGTGAGGTGGATGGAGCTCCACCGAAACATGCATGGAGACAAGGTACATCACAGGACAGGCTTTCTTTACGTGGGGGAATGTCTGTACAGGCGTGACACATATGTTAAGGTACATGTGTGTGCAGCAGAGACTCATCTGTTACAATGATTGAACGCCCAGGAAATGTGGTTGTCATCCGCCGCACCACCATCATCACTAAAACACTGGAGCGTGGCTGTTTTCAGTGGTGGTGAAGGGACACCAGTCGTATTTTGCTGCCAGTTCCCTGTCAGGCAGCTCATTAAGCCGAGGAAGAGATATCCAGTCCCACAGCAAAATGGAGGCACTTCTTGTTTCCAATAGAGATGCAGTATTTCAGACTGTCACTTGTGCTGCATGTTCTGGCTGAAAACTGTTTAAGAAATGGCACATAGATATTTATTTCATGGAGTAAATATCTGAGATTCTCCTGTGATAGCAGGTCAAGAAGTATAGACACAGTTTCAGCTGCAGCTTTGTAAGTTTGGTTTTAAAAGCTCAGGGTCACAGATTCTGATTTTCAGGGGGCAATTCATTCACATCATTTTCTCTCAAAAAATAAATATAAGCTTGAAGAAATCCCAGCGTTTATTGAGAGCTGTCATGCACCACAGACTCATATTACCTCTCATAATTCCCAAGTGTGATTGATAGGGGAAAAAAATGCAGGCACATTTTAATAACAGAAAATAATACTGGGGGCATTTCTCATATCCTCTGAGAGATATGTTGGTTACGTGTCTGTGGCAACTCGCAGCCCTCAGATGTGTTAGAAGTCTTTTCTCCTCCACCTCACATTCAATGCAAACTTTAACGTCGATCTCAGCTTTTTAGATCGACCGGATTATTAATGCTGACGGTGTAAGACAGAGGAATTTGGTGGGAGCAAAACTATGGGCTGTGAAATTTGTCAGCTGTTGTAATTCCAGTAGTAATGATCCCGGAGAGAACAACTGAAAACATCATTAGCAAAAACTGCACTGCACACAGTTTGCCTCAGAGACCACTGAGGGACCAGGGAGACCCTCATCGTGACAGCTGAATTCTTGCTTTAGTATTGATAATGATTTATCGCTCAGGGCAGTACGTTGGTGCAGTGGTTAGCCCTGTTACCTCACAGCAAGAAAGGTCTTGGTTTGAATTCTGAACCATGAGTTTGTATGTTCTACCCGTGTTTGCATGGGTTTTCTCCGGGTACTCCGGCTTCCTCCTCCGGTCCAAAGAGGGTGAATGATTGTTTGTCCTGTTCCAGGCCCTGTGATACCCCGCCTCTCGCCCCATGTCAGCTGGGATTGGCTCCAGCTCCCCGGATAAGCTGTATATATCAATGTATCTTATACTGTACTTTTTAGTAAGTAAAACAGCTCAAACAATCGACTGAATGTAGGGATGTACAACATGACTGCTCCCCAAAAGTGAATCCAAAGCATCTTGGTCGCCTCCTGGTGGTCGGCTGCTGTATAGGTCATAAACCCTACCTAACTCTATGTGAGTGGATGGGACATTTAAAAATCATTACATTTGGTTTAAATTCGTTTTTTGATGCAATAAAAATGGGGTGAGACATCATGATTTACAGCTGACACTGACTCACAATTGGTCGAACATGTGTTTGGCTCCAAATTCACAATTTGGCAGCGTTCATATCCGGGAGATGGATGGATGGATGGATGGATGGATGGATGGATGGATGGATGGATGTTGCGACGACCTCCAGGCTCCGGCGACATATGACACAGCTTCACCATGTTTGTATAAATATCTGTTTCACCTTCTGTTTGCCAGTGAGTCAATGAGCCAATCAATGCATCCAGTTGCTTGCTTCTTAAATGCCAAGCGGTAACAGACAGAAACGATCCCCAGAGAAGTAATTTAGGGCTTCTCAGCTGGTTGAGCCGCCTTCCTCTGAATTCCAAAAAGCCCCATAACGTTGTTAGAGACGTAATCTGCAAAAGTTAAGGCCCCTCACATCTGCATGCCTCTCGAGGGTTTCTCTGAATAGCTTGGTGTTGCCTCACGTTTCCTTGCTTTACTTCACAGAGAGCTCATCATCCACCAGCATCCTGACCTAGATCCAGCGCCGTGCTCAAATCGTATACATATTCATCGGGCTCTCTTAATCATAAGACCGACCCTTGAGCGGAAGAGAAAACTCTAATTAGTTGCTATCATTTGACGGCGGCTCATTGGGCTGCGTTTGTCTTGCCTGCCACATGTTTTTGTCCCCGTCTGCTGCCGCCGCTGCTGCATGAAAGTGACTCCATGCAAGACTGGCTGTCTTCTGCCATATATGTGGTCACTCGTTTAAGGAGTCACGATGAATTCCCACGACTCTCATTCTGCTACATTATGTTTGTCAAAGTAAACACATGATGTGTGCTTGAAGCCGCCTGAAGTAGCAGAGCTTCAGAGGCCATATTGTGTGACTGAGGTTTGTAGCTGCTTATTCTCAGAGAAATAAATCTAAAGCTCACCTTCTGCAGAGTGTATCACGGTTATCTTCTTATTCCAGATACACACCAGGCCATTCATGCAAACTGAGGACATTAAGACTTAAACAATCCCCAAAATTATAAACGGCAGTTCCCTTTTTAAACTGTTCATAAAATAAAAGTCGTCATTGTAGACTGATGACATTGGTAGCTGTGGATTGCATGAGATCACTGCATGCATTGACTTTTAAAACCACTGTGTCTGTGTGAGTGTGTAAAGCCCATACTACTATCAAATGTCATAAAGTGTTTTTATGATATAAATAAATTCAACAAAGCAATTCAATAAAAACAATCAAGACACATTTGCTATTAGTGTTTTGTATTCAGTGTATCTCTTTCATAAAGTTGTTAGATCTGTAAGACAGAAGGAAATAAGATGAAGTACCCTGAATCCTACACCTCCCATGATGCATCTTGACTTTTTGTTTGTCACACCTTCCCTGACGTTCAGGAGGGATCACTGTTTGTGTCCCATCACAGACCTAATTCTTGCCGTCTTATTAACTGTGACCATACATGTGTAGGAAAAGTAGATTTTCATGATCTTGAAATCAATGAGGCTGATCACTCCCTATTACTGCTATACTGACGACAAAGCAGCACAATCTGACACATAATTGTCTAGTTCTTAGAATTATAAAAGACAAAGGGAAGTGGTCTGATATCCTCAATGATTTATTTGTTATGAAACATGAAAGAAAGTGAATTAATATCCTGGAACTTAATCCGCATCAGCACAAAGATGTAATGGAGTCTTTCATCATGAAGTCATCATGTTTGGAGGAAATCAGTTTTGTAGTTTTTGTGTAATCCTGCAAACAAATAAACCAACAAACAGAAACAGGTGAAAAACATAACCTCCTGAAAGTGGAGGTAATCAATTAACAACATCTATAAATTACAGAAATTTGAGTCCGACAACTGTTAAAAATGAATGAATGTATAAAAACATTTCCAGTAAAAACCTCCGAGGTCTGAAGTTAATGCATCTCAGTTGTTTGAGAGGATGGAGACAGTTCTCAAAAAAAGAGCATGTATGGCACAACACGGAAAGAGCCAAACTGTCACCTGCAAAATAAAAGATGATTGTTCTTCTTCCAGTATCACGTTTGACAGCAACACACAGAAAGAGCTTAATGGAGAAAAGAAAATCCAAATATCTTCAAAGGCTGCAAAAGTGAAAATGTCAGCAGCACAAACAGAAGCAAGGCAAAGTTGACAGGTCCACAGGTTCCTCCTGTTGAGGGAGTGAAAAGCTGCTGAAATGTTCCTCCTGTCAAGGTTTAAAACTCAAACCGGTCCTTACAAATATGGATAAACAACAGACGCATACACCCACACACATATATTTCTGCACTTTTGGAATCATCATTCCCATCACAACTATATATGGCTAGCATTAACATCAAACTAGCCCTCAAATAATTATGACCACTGGTCACAAGAAAATCTCTCTTTTACAAATATAGGCTTAGACTAAACACACACACTGGTTTTCAAAGTAAATTGTCTATGCTTACTGGGACTTTGCATTGGCCCAAACCTTATCCCTACCTTAACCATGACCAATTCCTACCTTGCCCTAATCTCAACCTAAACATAATTCACATCTCAGCCCTAACTGTAACCAGGACCTCAGAAAAGATGTTTTGCCTCATTGGTACCAGGCTTTAGAGGTCCTCATATTTATGCTGGAAAATGTCCAAAAGATGTAACAAAACAAGTACAAACACACACACACACACAGACACACTAGCTGCCATCGCTTCCAAAGAGTTACAGTTCGTCGTCAGGAGCCAAATTGCAAGAAATTCCTTCATTATTGCCGCCTGCTTGCATGAACTGCGGACGGCACATCGTCCAATGTCAATCAATGAAAGAAAATGAATTGAATTACCTCAGAGGCAGGGAGCCTGAGAGAAATGTACCATCTGTTCATCCACAGGATCCCAGGCCACAGCATCATCTAAATGTTCCATTTCGCTTTCTTCATGCAACAGCAACACAAATAAATAGCTAACTGAAGCTATTTAGTTTGTGTCCACTCAAACTCAGGGGCTCCATTATTAGTGAAATGGTGATAATTCATGTGCTTGATAAAAAATGATTTAAGTGGCAGTGGCATGCAGGCTGGTTTGCAACCACAGGCTTTGGCCTCTCCCACATTTTGATCACATCTATTTGTTCAACAAGCAGAGGGTCTCATCTCATATCCTGCCCCTCTGTAGCCCCCTGCCCCTGCGATGCCAGGAGGAATTGAGACATTTTCCACCCTGATCAAAGTTTGTTTTCTTTATCGGGCAGGAGGGACTTTAATCACAGTGTTATCGCAAAGCTATATCTATGCAAATAATTGCTTTCATCCCATGTGCACCGTGTGAATGAATACTCAGCCGGGGATGTGTGAACATTACCATGGTAAGGCTAACAGCAGGCGCCGTGCTCCTGCAATGGCTCACTGAGGACACATAGAAGGATTCCTCCCACACAGTGATCAGATGCAGGTGCAGCAGAGTACCGCTGAGCCCGAGCTACAAAAGGTGGACTATCATTACAGCACACATCCTCAGATATTACCACTGGGGATCTGCCGGGGAAAGTGGAGAAATATAGAGAGCTGTATTCCTGTGGTATGCGTTGAGTGTTGACTCAATGTCCACACTAGTTGTTGTCGAGCGTGTGATGGCAGGAACTCCTGTCTCTGGAGTGGACCCTCACACGTGTGACAGGATGATTAATGTGACTCCACTCCCTCTGCATTATTCGACCCTTGTGGCGCTCACATCTAGATAATAAGGAGAGCTCGCTTCCCCCCTGCTCTCTGTGCACATGCCCTCTGGTGCAGCCATCACAGCCGGGGGGTGCTCCGTGCAGGATTTGCCATTATGGTTTTCCTCATTACAGGAGCAGCGTGATTTTAGTGAACTTGATGGGCATCCACATGCTCAGAGGTGGCTTGGGGAAGTCAGTGCTGTCTGGGGGGAGAGAAGGAGGAAATAACAAACAAGAAAAGAAAAGTCATCAGTGGTGAGAGCTGGTAGCAGTACAGGCCTGCTGTCTTTAACCCCTTGAGCTATTCCTCACCTCGGCACCAGCAGCAGCAGCAGCTGTCACTTGACATTTTCCATAGAAATGACAACTCGCTCACCTCCATTGTAAAATCATACCAGTCAGGAGGTGTTGAAGTGAGAGGGACTCATTACTTACTCAGATTAATATTCTGCAATCACACGATGTTTACAGTCTGTCCTTCACACTCTTAGGCAGACTTTATACAATCCACATGTTTATGAATACCCTCTGTTAATGACATATAGCAGTGGTTGATCTACAAGTTTTCTGAATCAGGGGCCAGAAAGGGGCCGCACAGAGGTGCCCAATTCCAATTCAAAGTTTTTCCATATTAACTGTTTGCTCTATGGCTTTGAGCTAAGCAGCACATCGTTGAATGATTCTCACATTTATTGCTATTGTTAGAATTATTAGTAAGTGACTATTCCGACAGGACAGGGGCAGGTTAGGGGCCAATCAGATTTCAACTGGATCCGCCCCTGCATATAGAGTGTGTTGTGTTACTATCAGCCAGATAACAAAACAACACACAACCTGGATGCTGTTATGCTTCATAAAGATCAGTGTGCTGCACCATTGCACCTAAACGTTGCCTGTCTGTCTGTGATTGAAAAGAAGCAGACGAGCTGAACATTAACATCTTGTTCAGGGTCGGCAAATGCTCTCGTAAAAATATTTGATCCCCATTCACGCTGTCCAGTATTTAGCCACAGCCACCGCTTTATGTGATGGAGCACCTTTGTGGATGACAGAGAAGCATAATGGCTAAACGGCCAGCGGTGTGAAGTGATTTAAAATTCGACTCAGCAAAGTAATACAAAGTGTAAATCTCCAGAAAAAAGATCTCTAGTAGAGGCAAAGGAATACAACATGAAGAGAAGAGAGCACAACTAAAGTGTATGAGAGAAGAAATCTTCTTCGTACCCAGTGACCATCTTGAAGCTCGACCCAGTCGCTCTCTGGCATCATCACCATTGTTTCACCTGTAATTGATGCAAATAGTGTTTGTTTGGTTGACGTTTATCGGAACAACCCTCCTGTAAAAGTAAGTGCATGTGTAAAGAAGAGGAGAGAGCGAGACACAGAGGCTGTGGCCCCTGGTCCACCACATTAATGCATAATCTAAAATGACAACAATAAGTGTGCTCAAAGACATCAATGTGCTCTCTGAATTTATTTCATGCTTGAGCGTGCTGTTGATGAGCACTACACTGTCCCACAATGCAACGCACAAGGCATCATAACAGGTTGCAGATGGTGCTGAGGCAGCTCCAGTGAGAACAATGAAATTAAACATAATTCAGTCAGGACCACTTTCATCAAAATTAACTTGATTTCAATAATTACAACAAGTTGTATTTGTGGCTCTGTTCTGACGGCACGGTGGTACAGTAAGCACTGACGCCTGTTCCCGGTTTGAATCCAGACAGAGTTTGCATGTTCTCCCCGTTTCTGCATGGATTTGACCATAGGTGTGAATGTATGTTGTCCCAGTGATGATGACCTGTCCAGGGTGTACCCCTCCTCTCACCCGATGTCAGCTGGGATTGGATCCAGTCCTCCCACCATCCTTAAGGGATGAGTGGCGTAGATAATGGATGGATGTGCTCCGACACAGAACAGGCACCAATGACAACTGATTAAGTGTCAGCTGTGGTGGAGGTGGGTTCATATGAGCTGTTGCCAATTGAATGCATGGAAGTGGATCAACTGATGTGGGCTGGTATAGATATCTGTGGATGTGACCTGAATGAACTGACACTGTTGTCAATTTCATTAATTCCTCTCAAGACCTATATGTTCACTTTCTTGCTGAGAGTTGGAGATTAATACCGCTCTCATGGAAGCAGCAGCTGGTTAGCTTAGCTTACAGACTGGAAGCAGAGAGCAGCGTTTGTGGACCTGATTGACACCGAGTCACAAAGCCACCCATCTGTCATAAATGTGTACTTTGGACACAGTGTCCTCCATGTTTCCAGTCTATGTGCTGCAAATATGAGAGTGGTATCAATACTCTCTGAGTAGTGTATTCCAATCAGTAGAGACTGTCGTGGCAATTTTGCAAATCCCACTCTGATTATCTAACGAGGAGCGATACACACGATCAATGAACAAATGAACATAATTACATTGTGTATGATTAATAGCTACATTTCCCTTATTGAGAAGACTTATTGAGAAACTAATGAAAATTAGTATATTAGAATGAAATTAAAGTTATTGTGAACATAGGAATTCGTTGTGGCACTTAGATATGAGCGCAATGGAAGCAGTCCTATGAATTAGGGGCTATGGATATGAAGGAGACTTTCACCAGGAGCCTGGTCACTGGTGGTGGTCATGAGGAATGGAGCATGAAAGAGGGGACAACTGATGAAGGGATTCTGATTGGACGGTTTCAAGGGAGATGAGCAGGTATACAGAGTTGAGGTGGTGCAGGGGTGGAGGCGGGTCACTCATTGATCTGACCTGAGAGCAGGTGATTGGCTCAAGGGGAATGTGTCAGCCTGTGATTGGATGAAAAGAGAGAACTAGCTGGTGGAGCCCAGAGGTGAACTGTGCATGTGCAGGAGGTGTGCCTGAGATAACCTCCACTTATCTTCATTTCCAAGAGTCGTTCTCCAAACGGGCATTTTGTCGGCTCATGTCTTGAATCATTTAAAGTTAGTAGCTTGCAAAAGAGTAAAGCACTGATTACTTGTATAGTATGAGCAGAAGCTGTAGAGTATGCATATTTCATGGTACACTCTGAATGCGGTTACTGCATGTAATGGGGATGTAGAGGCAGAAAGAAAGAAATTGAGGACGTGCTGTAAACTCTCCTGCAAAGCATGGTGTGAACTTGCAGAGGAGGAACAAAGGTGACATGGAGAGTGGGCTGAAGAAAAGAAAAAAATCATTCACAGTTCAATTAACAGCAAGAATACCTCCTCTCTGGCAGCACAGCCTTGTCACATGCACCGACAACCTAAATCACGTCTGATCTGAGAGAGAGATGATACGTAAAAATAAATGAGCAGCTACGACAAGAACAGAGAGAAGAGCGGGGGGGGGTGGCTACCTTCGCCTCTGTTCAGGCCTCTTGACAGACATATTGATGGTGACATTTCAAAAGGGCACTGAACATAATGATTGAAATTATAGGTGTGTTCCCTTTAATCAATTGAGGGTCTTTGATATTAGACGACAAAGAGTGTGCACACGCAATCAAAGTTCACAGCCTCGGGTCTTTGCACGCCACCAAATCAACCGAGGGAAGTAAGAAGGGAGAGAATCAAGATGAGATAAAATATGCCGCCCTTGTCACGTGTGCCCTTGCATAACTGCACCCCTGATATCTCATGCAGCGTGTGTGAGCTGGAGAGACGGAGCCGGTGTCGTTGCAGCAAGTACAGGGAGAGGTAGCTGTGGGATTTTTCACAGGGATTCAGTCTGTCAGGAGCACTGAATGATGACCCCCCCCCATCTCTCATCGAAGACTCATCATGTTCACACAGACGCACACACACACACACACACACACACTCACTGGGCCTCGCTCCATGAAACAAAAAAAGGGTGCATCTGCAAAACGTGCAGGGGATAAACACATCACTCACAGATCCAAAAGAGGAAGAGAGACAGAGAGAAGGAGGCAGTGAGGGAAAATTCCTCAGGTTTGAATATGAAAATCAGTGCTGTGTGACTGAAGATTTTGTGAATTAATGCAATCACCCACAGGAGGATTAGAAGCCTCTTAAGAGGATGCAGGTAAAAGATATGCAGTCTTTTTCTACCTCAAAACATAACATAGGTAAACTCCAAGAACAACAGGACTGTTAGAATGTGTTCAATTCATACTTTCTCTCTATTCTAGGTGTGAGGTGTTTGGCTGTTTGTTACACTGAAGTATGGGAGCACTTGTACACTCAATACTACTAACTCAATACACTCAATGGCATACTGCCCCCTCTTGGACAATCTTTGCCATTAAAATATCCTCTTCATTGAAGCAATGAGAGCTAGAGGAAAACCACTTGAGGCATTTTCTGTGTTTTCGTTTATGCTTTTTTTTTGCACAGAGGCTGAAGGTCTATAGCGGTGGTGATGGTGGGGGAGTCCGATTAGTGTGACACCATACGCACATGTCAAGGGCTGTTACCATGGCATGTGCCTCAGTGATCCTAAATACAGTATAGAGCTGGGTTGCTGGGGATGTGAAACCCCATTTTACATCTTGTATTAGTCTGAAAGAACATGATGCATCTGGAGATCTGGGGTCTGGATCACCTACCGCTCCTCTGCTGCCAAAACGAGCTGAATCGTACAGAGGTGGGATGAAAGAAAATTGGCCTCTGAGCCAGCTGAACAAGCATCTGTGGAGCTGCACTGCCGTAAGACAACGTTAGTGCAGTGTCAGACATCAGGGTGCAGAGGACGAGGCTTTTGCTGTTTCGTGGGCTGCTGCAACTATTACACCTGCACTAATCTCCCAGCGCTCATTATCTTCAAGCACTGTTGCTGCAGGGAAACAAAGCCACGGTACATGGCTGAGTGTCGGGGGTGTTGATGCAACACAACAAGGTGTTTAGGAGGATAATGCCAAATATGCACGACCCTGATGAAAATAAAAGTGCAAATGACGGGATGCTAGAAAAGGACTCAGGGACCGTTTTCCCCCTGTAACAGCCTCTCTGCATGCTCATCAGAGTGAGCTATTAAACTGAATACTAAGTATAGAGGACTAACTAAATCCTAGCTTTCTCCTCCCACCAGTATCAATGGTCAGCACCCTCACAAAAGAAATCATTTCCTGAGTTTGAAAGATTTGTAATATTCAAATTAAAGGCTTCACCTCTAATGGGCGCTGGTGTCTGAATCTACTCGGCTGTGGCGAGAACTGGTTGTTGGATTTAAACAGCTTCTTTCACAAACACAGGCAGACTCCTCAGTACGATGTAGGATGAGTCACACAACGTTAAACAACAATACAATGGAAGGAACATATGATGAAAGAATATCTGTCACACTCTCTGGAAAACACTATGATGTCCCCTGCTCTCCGTCCCACCAGCGCACCCTAATCACATCGAGGAATAAGCATGTCGCTCATTTGATGAAAGTTTGGCCATAAATGTAATAAAGCTGCCAGGTTATTAAAACTGCCACAGGCCATTTTACTCACAGCCCTCATATTGGATTAGGAAGAGATATATGAAGAAGCGAGGAGATAGAACTAGGGCCATTTAAAAAGGACCAGGGGAGGTTTAATGGCCTGTGACTCAATCCATTCATACACATTAATTCCTGGAGCTATGACAATCTGCAGTTGTTCATCAGAGCTCTGTGAAAACTCACAGTCGTCCTTTAAAGATGTTCTGTAATTCACCTGATGTCAGTAATAAGTTACCTGTGTACAACACATACAACATACAGCAAATACAGGCCACTGATAAACTCTGCCCAAGCTTTGATCACAGGCTTATTCCCGTATATTAGAGTTGATCAAGCTCTGGAGTTTCCAATATCAACATCTTAAAGTGTTTATTTTCCTCTAATTGGGTTTTTATAGCCTCACAATCAAGTTAAACTGATTAAACTGAGACTACTCGTTTCGTGTTTTTGGAGTCAACTGGGATTGCATTCTCCTGATCAAATGGACAAGATGGCAGTGTTCGTATCTGGGATATTTTGGCTTCATTTCTGGATAGTGGGAGGAGGAAGTGTTTTCCATCTTTATATAGGCCTATAGTCTATGACTGGAAAATGTACATTGATTAAATGTTGCACTCTTTTGTACATAAGAAGTCACATTCTTTACAAAATAGTTCACCGAATGTGAGAATGCATCCTCCTGCCCTCTGCAACACCTCCTGTGTTAAACCCTGATAATGATGGAACCGTTTTCATACAGCCCACATTCACTCTGCAGTGTGTTTATCCATCACTTCATTTATGTTCTGCAGCCCATGGTTTGCAGAGAGTCATTTATGTGTTTACTTGCAGCCCTCTTCACTTTGCTCTTGCATGCCTCGGTATAGCTCGTGAATTTGCTGCAGAGGAAACCAAAGTGGCAGATCATCTTAACAGCCTCTCCGAACTGCAGCGAGGCACAGGAATTACTGAACAAATGGATAAACAAACCTGACTCCCTGAGGTACGAGAGTGACAAGGCAGAAGAGCTCGGCTATCAGGTGCGCTTAAGAACTCGCTCATCGGAGGTAAAGAGCCCAAACACTCAACCCAAAAGTCCTTCAAGTGTTAACAGGCCTGTGGCTCCTGTTAGTAAGTAGTAGTAGATGCAATAATTAACAATGCCTTGTTCTAACATCCATTCATTATTTTCACCTTCAATGGAATTGTTCCTTTTTAACCACAAAACAAACAGGATGTTGCTGCAGCGTCCTGCTGTCTTAGAGTTTAGACCCCACACACCTGAGCCCAGCTGAAGACCTGTGATGCATGTCATCATTTCATGTCACATCTACTCATGGATGATGAGGACTGTGACATTAAACGACTCCAGGTTCATTTTAATTACTTGGTTGAAGTCATGTTCTCCACACTGAGCTTGGCTGCAGTGACTGGGCAAAGCAAAGGTCTGATTCCCTGTGTGCCAGCTGGTTTGTAAAGGGCCTAAAGGTAATTGTAGGATTTGTCAATATACGCATAACATTTTATTGAATTGAATCATGGGTCCTGTGTTATCTCAGGGCTCACACTTACAGAAGGACGCACATGTAGGATTGTTCAATTCTTTATAATGTATTCATTATATTCCCTGATCTAACCTTACATCTCACTTAATCCTCTATATTCCTTGAGGGGCATGAGGTCTAGATGATCTCCCTGCATCTGAGCCGGTCCTGGGCCACGTGTCGGGTCTCTCCCCATGTCAGACCCGTCTTTTTCAGCTCGACCATCGCAGTTCGGTACGGTGTATCAGGTACTTCGGTAGACTTTGAAAAAAAGACCTGACAGCATTGATCTGGCTTCATGTGATGACTGCAGTTTGGTGGAAGACTCTACATTTCCACACTTTTTACATGCAGTGTCATCACATTTACTTTTGTCAGAAATGTGCTGAATTATTTTTGCAGCTCAAAGACAAATGATCTCGACTAAAACAAAAAGAATTTCCGTCTCTGTTCTCTCCAGTGCAGAAACTTTTCAAGTGGCAGATGGTGTGATGAGTGAGAAGTCAATGCAAACAATGTTTCATCCTCCTCATTAAACGGAAAGACCTTTAAGCTTTCATTTATTTTCATGAGATGTTGTACGTCTCTAAAATCCAAGCTGCGAGTGCTCCTCGGCTTGTAACGAGCCAGGAAACACCTTCCTCCCTCTGCTAATGTTGGATCTCGATGCAAACAGAGGATGTAGAAAAGCTTTATTACCTTCCTGGTTAACATCTGTTATAAATCCAACACATCAATCCTTCAGACACATGCACATCAATGTTCATCTTCATTTAGGAGCTGTGACACAGCAGCTCTGCTCTGGGTCAAAAACAGATGGATTCAACAGTTGGAAGTGGAATTAAACAAATTCCCCAATATCATGTCAGCCTTTCTCTACTTTGACTTTCTTTCTTTCTTTCTTTTCTGATGAGTTATTCATCACATAAAATAAATAATAAAAAGATGTAATGTGTACAAGAGAAACATAAACAGTATGAAAGTACATTAAAAATATACATTCACTCACATTGAAGGTAAGACATAAACCACACAGCCTGTACAGATAGTAATGCAGTACATGTCACAACCAATCATTCAGTCTTACATTGTGATGCCATTAAGCATAAGTCACCTTTGTTTGTTAAAGCATTTCCACCTTCTTAAGAAGGATGTAAATTCAATTAAAACCCACACAAACAAGAAGATAAGTGCTGTTGCCATGGTGAATGGAATAATTAAATATTTACCAACAAAGATATTAAACCAAGGGACTTATCTCTCTAATTGGATGTCAAATAAATTAAGGAAGGTCTTTTGAAGAAGAAGAATTTTCTAATAAATAAATATAAAATGTCATCCACTAAAGCAGTTCTCTCAATTCAGAGAGGGAGAGAGGGAAAGGGTTGAGCTGGAGTGTAAGGTAATAATACAAATGCAGTATGTTGCACCCAAAACATAATTAGATTTTATTCCAAATACACAATGCTTTTACACAAAGTTTTTTGGGGTTTTTTTTTTATGTGAACAGAATTTTTCTTAATTCCTCTCCGTAAGCTCACAATGAAATAAATTAAGCAGTTCAACAACTTGACATCCTAGTTTGTACATTAGTAATTAGTTAGCTTCCTTTTGTGTCAAATGAAAGTAATGATGGAAGCTGCTTTTTCCCAGTTTTGGGCTCTTTTCAACCTGCAAGTTATTGAAAGAGCAGAAATTACCAAATGCTATTGTATCCTTAACTTATGACGAGGGCAGTATTTTTTAACAGTCTCCAACAAAAGCTTATTTTGGGCAGTTTGGATTCTATCAATTACTCCCAAATGGCAGCACATAAATCTTCAGGACATCTAATTAAAGAACAGGTCACCTGTAACTATAACTATCCCACCAACCATGCCAGCAAGACGTAAGCAGCTTCTTCTACAGATGAGATATGTGTGATGTCCAAGACAGGCAATTATCAAGATGTGCACCTACACCTCTCTGTGCTCTTCTGTCCAATCATTACACCATCTGCCACCAGCTGTAAGCAGGGACGCGTTTCCCTTTTTCCAAGCCATAAACATTTAATTTTGTTATTTTTTCATTATCAACACAGCTTTATAGGTTTAAAGGTATATCTGTGTGTGTGTGTGTGTGTGTGTGTGTGTGTGTGTGTGTGTGTGTGTGTGTGTGTGTGTGTGTGTGTGCTGTTTCCATCCACACATCTCCTCGTCTCACTGAAATCCTAACAAGACAGTCAGCCGGTTGAGAAGCTGTCAAGCGTATCAGGGATTACACCTCATTAGAGCAGCATTCAGAAGCAGCGTCCCCCACATTCTTCTCTCCACAAAATGCTCCTGATTAGTCTTTCTTTTATCTAAACTCTGACGTCCCCTCTCCATCTCATCCCTCTCTCTTTCAACTTCCGGAGCTGGTGGTCTCTCTCTTTCTACTCCCCCCCCCCCCCCACCCCCACCCCCCCACCACCACCAGCAGTTGATTGTTCCTTCTGAGCTGCAGGGAGCCGACAGACATCATTCCCGTGGACAAGCAGGACAACCACTCATCCCTGGACCTTGTTTCTCCACAACATAGCATCATGTCATGTAGGAGGTCCTCCAGCTCTTTATTACCGACTCTGACTCTCCCCTGAGGGGAGACAGGCACAGATGGTGGCACGTCTGTCCGGCTGCCCCTGTCAGCCTGGAGCCAGGGTTGTCATCCAAAACTGAATATGGCATAAACAATGGAGTGAAATGCATGGAGTGAAACAATGTGTGCTGTTCTGGTTTACAGGTAAATGTCAGTGGAGTTTAAATGATTTACAACAACAAAAATAATCACTGATTTATACTGATAAATGAGAGGGTGGGGCTTCAACACATGAGATGTACTAATTCAGACTAAAATGTTATGTACAAAGAAAGTTATTTAGAATACTTTATTGATAACTTTATTAACACTCATAGATTTGGGCCTGTATGTATGTATTGATCACATTAGTTGTGTTTTACTTCTAGTGTTGAATACAGTAACTTATCAGCCTGCAGAGGTGACTTAACATGGAGTGTGTGTGTGTGTGTGTGTGTGTGTGTGTGTGTGTGTGTGTGTGTGTGTGTGTGTGTGTGTGTGTAAAGCTGGCCATGTGTTTATTGTTAGTTTTGTCACATATGCCCCTGAGCTCAAAACAGACCTGTGGGCCAATTGTTGGTTAGTGCACAGGGAAGCATCTAATCTCCCGATGGTCAAAAGCCATAATCTATCTTTGTGATTTCATTTTATATTTATTTTACTTATCAGAATAAAATCTATTATTGTGTTCCCATCCCTGGCAGCAGGCTTTCAGATAAGCAGGGCTCCAATATGAAGACTTAGCTGGAACCATATTGAGTTTAATATCAGCAAACTTTATTTTAAGCTTCCTGAGCATCAGCCATAAAACCTTCAGCAAACTATCAGAATCAATATCCATGGGTTCACTAAATACCACTGTGCGATATTTAAGACCATTTCAGACTGGAACCAGTGGAGTTACCAAAATACAACAACAGCAGTAAAGGGAACTGGACCAGAAAACTGTTATAAACAGACTATTAATAGGTATAACTTAAAGAAAACTTTATTAATGCGTTTAACGCTTAAAATGATCCAATCAAGTTTACCTTTAGCTAGAAGTAAATAAAAGTTCAAAGTATTTACTTACTTTCCAGCGTCCGAGTAAAACGTTTGTGAGCCCACACTGCACCTGTCTGAGTGTGACGTCAGAACACGTCATGAATTAGTCAGGTGCTGTCCAGGGTGCTGAACCCTGAGGTCTGTGAGTGTGAAGCTGCCACAGCAGGTGTGTGTCTGTGTGTTGCGGTGTGAAGTCTCAGGACGTGTAGGTTTATTACAGGAGAGATAATCAGACACGCAGGGAGAGTTTTCTAAGAGCTGCAGGATCAGACTCCAACTTTTTCTTTTAGCTTTTCTTCTCCTCTCTGCTGACATGGATCTGCTTCCAGCGCAGGAGGCGGCTAAGATCTACCACACCAACTACGTGAGGAACTCCCGGGCCATCGGCGTCATGTGGGCAGTGTTCACCATCTGCTTCGTAATCATCACGGTGGTGGTGTTCATCCAGCCCTTCTGGATCGGGGACAGCGTCAACACGCCGCAGGCCGGATACTTCGGCCTCTTCCACTACTGCATCGGCAACGCGCTCACGTCGGAGCTCACGTGTAAAGGCAGCATACTGGACTTCGGCTCCATCCCCTCACCTGCGTTCAGGACCGCCATGTTCTTCGTGGGCTCCTCCATGCTGCTGGTGGTGGGCACCATGGTCTGTTTTAGCCTCTTCTTCTTCTGCAACGCGGGGAACGTCTACAAGATCTGTGCGTGGATGCAGCTGGCCTCAGGTGAGAGACAGGTACATGTGGGCTACTATACTGCTGCACTGCAGTTCACTCATGTACTTCCATTTCATATTAGTGTGTAGAATAACTCTAATACAAAGAAGAATAATAACAATAATAATAATAATAATTTAAAATAATAATAATAATATAAAATAGCATAGCATAATCATACTTTTGTTTCATACCCATCTATCTATCTATCTATCTATCTATCTATCTATCTATCTATCTATCTATCTATCTATCTATCTATCCATCTATCTATCTATCTATCTATCTATCTATCTATCTATCTATCTATCTGTCTGTCTGTCTGTCTGTCTGTCTGTCTGCTTAGAGATTATTTAGCTTCTGCTTTCTTGGGTTTTTAATTTATTCTAATCCTGTGATGACATTAGTTCTTCCTATTTTAAAGATTAATTATTAATATTATTATTGATATTAATTGAGAAAACTCTGAACTCAACTAAATGAAATTAATTGTAAATTAATTTACCTGCTCGATCCTCCATAATTTGTTCATTTATAAGATAAGGAGAAAAAACACAAAGGCACTAATAGGAATTGAGGCAAAATGAAGCCTGTGGTAATAGTATTGCAGTGTCATCCATAAAAAAACAAAAAAAACATTAAGTTTGGAGTGGAACTTTGAAAAGGAAACTGTTGATATTCTATGTTTGAGTTAGTGTCAAAATCTTGGCCAGGGTCAAAAGTTACATTCTGAAATGCTAAATATATATATATATATATATACAAATGTGATACAAAAAGTGCAAGTGCCTCTTATTCTACTTTTTTAAACCCTGTATTTTGTTCTAGTATCAGTTTGTAATCATCCAATTTAAATGACCGAACATTCTCCATGTTCCAGAAAACTAAATCCTTTAAATCTTAACCACCATTCTGCCCCTCAAAGTAAAAACTGACAAGCGTGAGACCTGTGCTTCTCTCATGAACTGTCCTCGTGGTGACAAAGTCATCTGGTTGTGAGCTGCCTTCTCACCTCTTTGGTTTCACACATGATGTGCTGTTCCTTCTCGATGTGCTGTTCGTCGCTGTGGAAGCCAATAAAGGATCTGGTTTCTGACACCTCTGCGGGTGGATTGGTTTCATGTAACACAATCAGGTGTCGCTGTGTTGTTAACCAATCTAAACTTGTACCTGAGACATACCAGGGCCAGGGAAACGAGCCAGGCCTTTGTCATATGTATTATAGCTCTATTGTATAGGGTGCAGGTATATCTAACCAGTGGTGGAAGAAGTTAGATCCTTTCTCAAGTAAAATTCAGTAGTACAAAGATGTCAAAATATTTCTTTAAGTAATGATCCTCTATTCAAACTCCTACTTAAGTATAAGCAGAAACGCAATATCAGTAAAATACACTTTAAGAATGTTAAAAGTCTACATTTTGTGTAAAAATTTCTCCTGTGTGACCAATATAACACAATTTATATAAAAGAGATTGTTCATACAGATCAAGCATGACCAGCCGCTCCAATAATAAACAGTAGAGTTAAATTTAGGGAAAGGTGGTACAATAAAAGTACTTTTCCAGCTTTTATTCAAAGGAAGCTGACTCAGCCTATCGTATCTCCTCAGGCCCAGTGTTCAGGAGCCTCGGGGCTCTTATTTCAAAAGCTCCATCCCCCTTAGTAAGTAAATCCCAGTTCACGAGTGTGTACTTGTTCATTACTTTCCAGCACCCCAGGGGACAGTTCCTTGATCTTTAGCTTGACAGTTGCTAAATCCTACATTTGTACAGCAGCTTTGGCAGAAACCCAGAGGAAACTTGAACCAGATAAAAATCATAAATGATGGAAGACCTTTTATAAGAATACACAATAGAAACAGCTCCACAGAGCATCTTTGGCCCTGCTGCACCATGAGTAAATGAAACCTTTGTCCCTTTATGTGGGTGCATCAACGCAGGGATCAAAAATACCTCTCTCATAATTATTAAGCAGTGTAATAGCACACAGGGGGTAATTATAACAAGACTCTGCTATTTCTAAGTCCTCCTTCCCCCGCAGCCGTGTTGATGGTAATGGGCTGCATGATCTACCCGGACGGCTGGGACTCTCCGGAGGTGAAGAGGATGTGTGGCCAGAGGACAGATAAGTACAGCCTGGGGAACTGCACGGTGCGCTGGGCCTACATCCTGGCCATCATCAGCATCCTGGACGCCCTCCTCTTGGCGTTCCTCTCCTTCACCCTCGGCAACCGACAAGACAAACTGCTGCCGGACGACTTTGAGATGGACGGAGCAGGTAAGGGTTACTGCAAAACTGGTGAAGGCTGAGGGTGTGGAAGAAAAGAGGGAAGTGACGTCTCTGCTCTTAGTGCGGTGGGGGGGGGGGGCGTTGTCCCGGAGATGTTTTCCTACTTGTCACAGTTTGAAAAGCACAGGTGCCCCAGAAAGACGACATAGTGAGTCAGGACTGTGAAAGTGAAGACACAGTTCAGCCATCATTGATTTTATTATCTAAACCTGTGATTTTCCTACTGTGACATGTCACAAAAAGCCTTTTGCAAATCATTTCAAACAAAAGCTTCAAACAATAACTGAACACCCCCCCCCCAGGTCCATTAAGTGACTATGTTGGAGCTTTTGATCATATCCCATGATCCTCAGCAGATGGGATTTGTTCAGATGTCATGAAAATTGTTGATGTAGGTGTTTTCCTGAGAACATTAGTAATTTTTATCTCTCATTGTTTTCATAGCTATATATTTGCATATCCTGATTTTAGGAGAGGTGGATGTTTAATATGTGTAGTTTTAAAAAAAATTGTTAGTTAATTTGGGCCTTTTTGACTATTTTGTAATAAGTTTTGCAATTCAGTGTTTTATTTACTTCATATACATGATTTTGTAGATCTGTTTGCCAAAACATCAGCTCATAGAATTATCCATGTGCTGCATGTCCTGTCATTCTAAACTGCTCCTGCTTTCTTCAGTTATTAGAACTGTCTCTCTGCTTTTAGGTCAAAATTCAGTTTGGATCTTATATAGAGTCTATGGTTTGGATGTCTACTGACCAGTGTTACCAGTTGTGAACGAGAATCAGAAATCCCTAAAATAAAGTTTGTCTGCTTTTTCAGAAAAAAACTGATGGACAAACTTTCAGAAGAAGCGTGTTGTCTGAAGGCAACAAGGGCCAAGGGCGAGGATCTCGAAATTTCATGATGCGGTTTAGATCACAACTGTATCTATCATTTTTTTTTAGCTGTACTAATATAGAACTCTACTGCTTCATTAGCCAATTAATAATAAAGTTATAGCAGTTCCATACTTCATGTCCAGAAACTAATAAAGACTGAAAAACAAGCATGACAGTCGTTGTGTATTGTATGAATCTGTTTTATTGTATGTTGTGTTGTACGGATTTGTAAATCGACAGCTCACACAAAGTCGATGCTCTTGAATCTGACACTGAAACAGTAAATTTCATTTTCACCGAGGCCTCGACAGAAACGTAAGTCACTCTGATATGATCGTTTTTGTGGCGTAACATCAGATCTCCTCATGTCTATGGTAAAAACAGATGTTAGTGAACTGTTGGCCACACATACAACTGAGCTCAAACACATCTTCCATACGTTTCTTAATAAAACACAGCTACCCAGCTAAATCATTTTAGCTAAGATATACGATTTGTTAGAAACTGTACATAACTGTAATATACATAAAGGCAAACTCTTTGGTACAGATATATACAGTTTATTTTCACTTATTTTTTTCCTTTTGAATTGGGCTTCTTAAAACGCTGTATTTTCTGAAACCTTTCAAACACTATTTTCCTGAATTGTAATAAGTGTATGAGAATACCAGCCTCCTATGAGAAAGAATGATCTCATTTCCAACAGGTAACTAACCACACTAAATACCATGTGATTTGTTGTGGCTAAATAATATGACCTACTTCAGACAGTGGATGTTTCGGTAAGAAAGTAGTCGTTACCGCAGTCAGTGTGAATGTAAGCCCAGTGTGCAACTTCCTCAACCTATTTTACAAATACAAAATGTATACCTTAGAATGTTATATGAGATAAAGTAATCCATAAAAAAGGAACACAGCACTAATGAAAATGAGGAAAAGGGTGACGGTGAATCCTTTTTTACGGGGACGAAATGATCAATGAAGCTACATACCCTTGGTTTGTTGAAGTTTTAGTGCAGGAGTGTAACAAACAAGGATGAGTCACTAGCAGTACAATAACAGGTTTGCTTAGCCGGATGGGTGAACAAAGCACAGCAGTTGGAGCCAACGTAACCACAAAGAAATATAATCCACTCGTTTTCCTGACGTCATCACACCGAGAGAAGAACCAACAAATACAAAGCAAACATACACAGAAGCATTAGCTCAATAACAAAAACATAAGAAATCCAAAACGACAAAACAAAACAAAAAAGAAATAAATATTCATCTGATATGCCCAAACTGGAAAGTGATCTGTTGCAGTCTCTGGAGAGAGGAGGGAGAGGGGAGGGGAGGAGCAAGGGCAGGAGGTGTCCACTAGAGGGCGAGCCAGGGGTGGCGCAAGCACTCTGCAGCGGTGGCCCTCTTCTCGGGGATCAGCTCCAGCATGGGGAGCAGGAAATCAGTGAAGCACTCAGCTTCTTCGCGGGGCCACTCGTACTTGTCCACCAGCACCTCCAGCAGCCCCCACGGCTTCAGCTTCGTGATGTGTTTCAGGTCACCTGCAGACGACCAGACACAGAGCGCTGTATCAGAGGCACAGCCGCACAACTTCACAGTGTGTGAACTCAAGACTCAAAACAGTTAGAGCTATGAGAACGACATGGACATGCATTAAAACTATCTAGAGATATTTCATACAGGGAATACTTGATCTATTTAAACTTTTTAAAAGGTTACATTCAATGTTCAAAAGGTTTTTAACAATAAATTAAAACAAAAAGGTATGAGTCTTATCAGCAACACTAGTCCATGATCCTAAGGACACACGGACGGAAATCTCTCCAAACTCGACACCGACACTTTTTGTTTTACCTTTCTTGGTGAAAAAATCCTTGGAATATTTGCCAGTCACTATGAGTTTGCGTGGGACACTCCCCAGCAGCTCTATGATCAGCGCTATATGGTCTACAAGGCAGGTGGTTGCCGAAAGGAAGAGGGAAAGACAAACAAGACAAACCACAGGTTCATCAGACAGCGTCGGAGTCACAGGCCCACTGTGGATGTGTGGACGGAGGGCGGAGGACGAGCGGCATCAGGCTGACGGCACGGGTCAGATTGTTGCAGAGGTCGGTGTGCACAGGCCAGATGTCAAACACAGACATCAGACATGGTTCAATGACATATTCCTACTTTAAAAAAGGTACAAATGGCAGATGTGATCTTTCCGAGATCTGTTGAAGCCAATTCTATGAGAGCTTCATCCCTTTCATTAATTAATTCATTAACGGGTGCAAACAGAATTCTGGACTTTTTCATCGCAATCACATTTCAACAAATAAAAATGAATCTCTGAATCTATAAACTAAAACATAACGTTATCAAGACTCTAGGACTACATGTCCATGGACTAATCAATTTATCGACTAATCATTTCCGCTCTACAAGAATCTGAGTCACTATGATTGGCAGCTGAGTGATTTTGTTGCAGGTTCAAGTCCCCCAGCAGGCTCTGCCCTCCACACGTGCTCTAAAGCTTGACACTGAAACCAACCAGCTCCTGAGCCTGGGTTCACTTTGGAGATGAGATATTTTTACTGATACGTGTCTAAGTAATTTTGGTGAAAACACTTTCATTTTATGTTAGGAAACTATTTGTATACACTTTAGACCAGTGCCTAACAACAAGCTATGGAATTTAGTTAAATTTCTCTGTGATTTACTTAATGTATTTGATTCAATTTGTTCGACTGCTGTGACTGACCTTATATACGACTCCCCTGTGGAGAGAAAAAAGTCAGGAGAAATTACCTAGCAGGGATCAGTACCATACGTATCCAGCCAAGCCCTCTGGCAACAACAAGGGAGGCACTGGATGTGCTTCTAACAGGCAGCCGTTGGCAGAGCTACTGATACTTGAATCAATGACTGATGACACCATTCAGACATTTATTGGTCTGTATTGAATATTTTGCTCACGGGCCTGTGCACACCGACAGCTTTGGTAGACGTGAGCGTGCCGACAGAAACCTTTACCCTCCTCTCTGCCGTCCACCACTGTTCCCACAGCAGGCCACAGGCAGAGGGGTGGCATACCTCTCTTGGTGAAGTATTCCTGTGAGTATTTCCCACTCAGAGCATAGTGACGAGGGATTTTACCGAGCAACTCTATCATGAGAGCGAGATGGTCTGGAAATGAGGCACATCAGAGGAGGAGAGGGAAGATAGGAAGTTTGGGAGAAATGAGATGAGATGGGGACAGGAGAGAGATGACAAACAGTCGTGGAACAATGTATTAGGAACGATGGATGACAATGTGGTATGACAAGAAGCACATGTATGAGAATACTGTATTATTTTGTACACATTTACAAACATTTGAACACATATAGGCCATGAACTTTCCTTCAGGAAAACAAAACAGATACATATATCATTAAAAAAGGCCTAGAGCACAGCCAACTACCCTATTTGCATAAAAAAACGTGAACAGCAGATCTGATCCAGGAGTGATTAGTAAAAAATCCCATAAATCACACAACAGAGAAAGCAGAGGGAGAATGGAGAAAAAACAGAATCATAGGTGCATGAAGGTGAACAAGTTGATTCACAGCTGCAGCTGAAATGTGCGGATGAAAGCTGAAAGCTGGAATCTCAGACTGACATGCCACAGCAGGGGCTACGCAACGAGCCAACATTTACATGGAGAACACCTAAAGGAGGCGAACAAGGAAGCGTAGCGATTGAGTGATGAGGAGGTGAAGAAAGAGGGAGAGAGGAAATGAAGAGATGGCCCCGTCTCCAGTGCGGCAGAAATTGTGATTTAAGGTGTTAAGAGAGGACATAAACACAGGAATGCTGGTACTCATCATCACGTCTATATTTCTTTTAAGTTTGACATCACTGTAATGGAGTACCTCATTGAAGTGTTAACGCTGTGGAGATTTAAGCAAAGTGCAAAATGTTGTGCAAACTGCACATGAATTTGCAGTGAAGTACTTGTGAAATTATTATTAGATGTTTAACAATTCATATAACTCAGTGTGAGAATAAAAAGGGCTGTGGGGCCATTTAACAAGAAAAACATAATGAAGCTGTTCTACAGGAGCAATAACCATTTACCAACAGTGATAAAACCCTTAGAATTGACATTGTGCAATTATAACTGACATAAAATAGAGCCTACCTTCATCCCTGGAATAATCTTCCCCAGAATGTGGTTCAAACAAATAGTCCCCTGTGGTGAGCTCGAAGGCCTGAGGAGACAACACAATCATCATGAACACAGGAAACGTCACTGTATGATGGGGTAGATTTATTCCCCCACACAACTTGCTGCAATCCCATAATGAGCTCTACTGAGGCACACTATGATTGTTCTTCTTAGGTTGTATTATTAAACAAGTTGACTGTCAGTGCCATCTCTCACCATGCAGGCTGTGCTCCATACATCTGCTGGTGTGCTGTATCCAGCACCAATGAGCACCTCTAAGGAGCGGTACTGCCGTGTCTGTATGTCTTCCGTAAAGTGCTTGTGCTGAAAGAGGCAAGAAGAGATAAATTCAAAATTTGTAATCGAGTGGAGACTCTAGAGAACTGTATCAGGGCACAGTCACACATATGGGAACGTGAAGCCATTATCGCAGGTAGAAGTGCACTAAAGTTGAACTCCGTTCAAAGCCATACTGTTGATTTCCTTTGCCACAGGAAACAAATGTTTTATTCGCCTCCTCACACGCACAGATTGAAAGTGAATTGGAGGCGAAGATTCGTCACTGCAAAATTTTCAGTTTGAAACATGAAACTTGGGGAACTTTGTAATACAACAAGGCCATTGTTCATCTCCACACTCCTACCCTCCTACCCTGTTCCTCTAATATCTATTCAAAAAAATGTATTGGAGGAAAGCATGTGCATGCGTATGTTCCAATGTAGACACTGTGTTAAATAGTAATGCCTGCAGAAAATAATATTACACTGTTACACCATCAAGTACGTCCTGTTTGAGTAATAGCCATGTCTTTGTAGTGTCATGTCTTTCTCGTGTGATGTCCGTCATGGAAAACCTACAATAAATGTGTGAAGAGCGGTGCCAGGCCACATTCGCCATTCAGCATCTGAAGTGAATCAGTACACGGTACAAGAGCAAAGAGATGAAAGCTGGATGTATTTCTATTTCGGTAGCAAGATGACAGTGGATATGTCCCTCGCTGCAAGACTTCATCCCTAATCAGGAAATCCCTCAGGTCATTAGCAGACTACTCACCACCCAGCAGGCATTTCCCAAGTCTGCAATCTTGACCTTGATCTTGTCTGCATTGAGTGGCTCAAGGGGGTTAACTAGCAGGGCTCCTGCTGTGAGCTTGTCTGAATGAGAGCAGAGAGAGAGACAGAGAGCAATAAGGATTGACCAGGAATCTAATAAACTGTTTGACAATCAATATTACAAAGTTCACATGGCAGAGCCTTCGTTAAACATCCGAGGCAGCCCAGCCAAAACAAACCACACCACAAAACCTGTTAGCACATAGCAGATATCACTGATTCTGGCCAACTGACCGTTTATTGGGCTTTCTTGGGTTCTATACTGACAGTCGGGTCCGTCCTCTCCCTCCTCCTCCAAAATGCTTTGATCCAGTTCTCCCTCCTCCAGCCCAGCAGGGAGGAGTATTTCAGGAACTCCACTGCTGTGAGCGCCCCTGCCTTCAGTCGGAATGTCCAGCTCATTGAGATCAGCCGAGTCCACACCGTTGGAGATGTGGTGGGCAGGGGACTCCTCGTGTTGCTCCTCCTCCTCACTGGCACATTTCTCTGTGGCCTCTGCGTTGCCATTGTGTTGGTCCTCGTCCCTCCACTGGGATTGTCTCTGCTCCAGCTCCACATGGCCATTACAGTTCACCTCCGGCAGCTCCTCTGGTCCCGCCCTCATGAGATCTGCTGGTGCACTGCTCTCTGACAGACAGACGGAGAGGACAGGTGTCATTATTTTTATTTTCTTGAAATGGCTCACACCACAACACAACTTTAACCGGCACATATAACTCCAGGGACGTAGGCTTCTCACCGCCCGTTTCCTCATTTCCCAGCTGCTGAAGAGACACCTGTCTGAGAGGAGCACACACTCGTCCCTTTGGAGACTGTGGATCCTCATCTTCATCATCTTCCTCCTCTCGTGTCTCTGTGGTCTTATCCATTTCCTGCAGGTCCATAATGCACTTCTCCAACAGTTCAGCTTGACGCTTCTGCTTCTTTTTTAACTTCTTCTTCTTGTTCTTGGACATTTTTACTGTCTGTCAGCGATAAACACAGGGAATAAAATGAGGCTCGCGCTCAGCAAAATATTTTTAGGACTGCTTTAAAATTCTGTTATACAGCAACATGGGAGTCTGATGTCCTCAACCAAAAGTAAATAATAACAACAAAAGGTTTGTACCTGTTTTGGAGCAGGTGCTGTGCTTACTGAAAAGAGAATATCAGATGAGTACAAACTGTTATCAGACCGTGCTCATGAATAAACATTTGAATGTGTGTTTGTCTCGTACTTGCTGAACCAGAGGGAGGTGGCGCCCCAGTCCTCTGCCACTCTGTAGCTTCGGCTGCGAGTTTCCGGACGTAAGGCTCATCAACACTCATCAGGATGTTTTCTGGCTTGATGTCTGTGTGGATGAATCTGACACTTTGTGTGCAGATAGTCCAGACCTTGGAGTACCTAGAAAATGAATGTGTCACAACGTTTATAAAAAGGAAATGCCTAAACCTCTTTTACACCAAAATTAGCAGACAACACTTTACAATTTTCTTATTGCATGAGGCATGTTAAGAGGCTCACTCCCTGAATATATTTTCCATCATAACAACATGCTCTGGCCTGACTGGTTTCCATCCATTCACACAGCCTGGCAGCCACACAGCTGAAGCTTCATCACGTGTCATCTGCATACAAAAGGTGTGGCCCTGACAGTCTCGTGTTACCTGTCTTATGATGCTCTTCACACATGGCAGTGGCAGCCCCTGATAATTGGACTTTATTATCCACTTTAGTAAGTGATGCCCCAACACCTCAAACACCATGCAGACATCTGAAGATCACAGCAGTCAAGGTATAAACAATGTCCAGGTAAAACCAAACTGAAAACGCATTAGAAGGAATTAGCATTTAATGAAAAAGTCGAGGCCCTGAGGTCATTCCTCTACGTGAGGCGGAGCATTTTTTATACTGAAAAGAGAGCAGGTCCTAAGTCTACACACCACAGTGTTGTTCAGGAGTATCATATTACAGCTATAGCTATCCTGGTGGCATTCAGGAATCTAACTGAGCCAAAGTGTTGTGATCAGTGGAGGTCTGACACACACGTTTCCATTTATTCAAACCGACACCTGCTGTTTACTCTGTTACTTATACACTGCTTCCCAGCAAAATTTGACACCGAGGGAAGGAACAACCATTTCCCTGAAAAAATATTTTTCCAGGATTTAATGGGCTTCAGTCTTTCCAGTCGGAGGCAATTAAACACAGTCTATTTTGAGTCAGAAAGACCAGGTAGGATTTGCATTATTTGGCTGCAAAGGATACGAGTCCCATTGACACCAGAGATCTTAAAGTCATCGAGCAGCTGCACCACCATCTCACGGTTGGGGTCATTGGGGTCAGAGTTTCTTACCTGAGGACAAAGAAAGGGATCAAATTACTAATATTTAACTGGGCCTGTGCAAGATAGACATTAACGTCCCTTTAACCATTCTATAACCGTGTACTACTGCTTATACACACATGACTAAACAACTGAAACTTGTCACACAGTACTGTACAGTCCTGTTGTCTTGTTCCCTATGTGTTATAATTAACTGTAAAAGCTTTGTCTATACTTGTACCATAAAAACGTGTTTGTGTAAGTTTACAGTGTATCCCGATGTGTGTGACATGAACTCATAGAACCTACTTTGTGCAGAGAGTTCTGCAACTTACAGATCTGAGGAGTTTGATCTCATCCACTGCCGTCTCCGTGTAGTGCTCTGCACTCTTCACCACCTTCATTGCAACAAACCTCTTTGCCCTGCAACCACAAAGTAAAGAAGTGTTCACTAACAGGAAGCACCGTTCAAAGTCTTATCACAACAGTCTTAGTCAGCTGCTACTGTGTCTGTTATTCAACATCAGGTCTCAGAAACAAAACAGTAAAGCTTTTTTTTCCATACTGGATGTCCCGGGCGAGCCAAACAGTAGAGAAGTGTCCCCAGCCCAGTTTTCGGATTACATGGTATTTTCCGTTGTAAAGGTCTCCTACTTTCACATGGTGGTAGCCTCCTGCAAGAGAAGAACATGCACATTTACTGGTTAGCTCAAAAGATTTGAACATCTCTTGTGCAAAAAACGATTATGACATCATTAAAAAAGGTCCTAATAGGAACTGTTTATTTTCGTTGATTTTGGTTACTCTCTGGACAAAAGTGGTAGAGTTTCCACTGTCATCTGTCTTAAAAACCTCGGTCCAGACAGCGTGTGCATTTGTTTTGGAAGGAGTGAAAAAAAGTCACCCCCACATGAAACAAGGACTGCAGCAATTTACATCCTCTTCTTTGATCACTGTCTCTCTCAGCTCCAATTGCAGAGTGAGAGAGTCATTCCTGCGTGCACGTTACAAAATGTGACACAGGGCGGTGGGTGTGGGGGGGGGGGGTCACAGACATTGAGAATTTATATTCTGATTGTCTCATTTGCTGTTGTAGATCATAAAGAGGCAGCTGTATTAAAATAAGACCATTTCATAACCAATTAAAAACCCATTGGGTTATAAAGAAAATACACTGGTTATTGTAACACTTTATCAGGTTAATCTGAGCACAGAGTGAGACAGGACTCACCTTTGCAGTAGTCATTAGGATCCTCCTGCTCCTCATCATCAGAGCCAAGAATCTCCTCAGGTTCCTCGGGCTCCTGAGGCGAAGCTTCGAGCTGGGGCGGTTGTCGGCTTCTGGGATTGGCTGGCTGCTGCCTAAAGGACAAACAAACCAACCATCGTACACTTCAGTCCCTGACAGTCTCACACAGTCTTTGTGCGAGTGTGAAAAGTCTTCTGCAGTAACCTTTGCAGCACTTTTTACCAATAACCTGTGATTGAATTATTGAAAATCCATTTCTTTTTACCAGGCTTTACATGGAAAATAACAACAATAATAATAATAATAATAATAACTATTTGTATAGCACTTTTCATTACAAGTAATAAAGTGCTTTACAACAAACAGTATAAAAGAGATGAAGAGACGAGAGATAAAACAGGCAACTAGTCTAATTTCTTCTGGCAGATTGCTCTTAAGTGTAGGGGCCCTCACGGCAAAGGCTCTATTAGATACAGACGTTATTCATCAAGAGTTTGTGAATAAATTGCTTTCATCAGCCCCCAGCCTATAAATCCAACCACACCTCGATCTTTGCTTTAAATCCAAGCCAAGTTGTTAATTTGAGTCATCCACTGGGAATTAAGTTGTAAACTGACCTGAATATCATCAAAAGATGGGATTCTAAGTTTCTGTCCTGGTCTGAGCCATTGAATTTAAGATAGACTTTCAAGTTAAATACGTGTTTAACACCATTCAGAAACTTATATAATAATAATTACTTTAATTTATTTGTTCAGATAAATAAATAAGAAATGTCCAGAGCTAATCTACAATGCTACCGATTTTTAAAATAAATATACGCCAACAACTCAACAGCCTCATTGCAGCGACTGAGAGCAATGCAAACAAAATGACGTTGGGTTGTAAAAATATTTTTCATGCGTGCCTGTCAAAACCTTCCTGCCACAACAGATCCACACTGATCATTCTCCTTCCACACGCTTCACACTGAAGAACACTACAAAACACAGCAATCTTCTAAAAGGAATCTGCGCTGCAGGGTTCGTATCTTAATGTACAGCTGTCAGCACATGTCTGCATGATAATGGCTTTACTAATTTTACACCTGGCCTATTTCGGGCTAAGTAGCTGCTGTAAATCCCTGTTAAGGAGGAAAAAATATATATAAACTCTGCTGCATCAAGACTTTTGCACTCAGTCATAAATCGCAAGAGTAAGCTGCATTTAAGAGGAAAGAATATATGTATCATCGATAAGAAACATATTATTGCACAAGCTTGTGTACCACTGGTGTCCCACGGTTACAACTCTGTTGTCATTATGTCAAGTTGACGGACAGAAGAGACAAAGTCCATCTAGAGCAAGTGGTAGAAGACTGAACCCCACCCCACCCCGACGAGCAAGTGTCCTACCACCATTTATATTTGAGATTTAGTACATAAGGCTCGGCCCTGTGTGCAGACTTTTTCGATCTATATATTGATTGGTGTTTTCAACATAACTGCTGCTAAAAATCAAAGCAGGCATCACTATACAAGAGGATGGCCGGCAGTCATGTACTTCAGATTTATAGGTTCATTTATCAGTTGAGGTTTCTTGAATTTCGACGTGCAACTCTCTAAATGTGAAATAAAAATATTATGGTCCTGGCATTTCTTCGAAGCACAAGACGACCTTTTTATGTGCAAGATAATGTGTAACATCCTATAATCTGTTTGCCAACAGTTTGGTTGCTAATATTAACTTGAAAGCCGGGCAGCCTGTTACTTCCTCCACAGAGGAGATTAAGGCTGCTCATCACGGTGGGAGCTAAGTGAGCAGAGAGCACACTGAAATGAATTCCGAAACTCTCTTGTCTGTTAATGTCTCACAAATGAGCTGCTGGTTTCCACCTAATCTGCAAATTCATGCCATGACGTGGTTGTTTGAAGCAAAGAGGTTTTAAGCTTGTTTGTGCACCAACTGCAGAACAAACAGCTGCAATTTATTACTTAACAGTTTGGACTAAACATTTTTTAATGAAGGCTTTTCCATTTGAAATCCATCTGCTACTCTTGCATAAGAACAATCTTTGTAATTAATAACGCATTTGTTGGAACCAATCAGACCTGGAACTGATCAATTATGATCAGACCTGGTTTCTCATTCACTGTTGACATGTAGGAACCATGGCAACACAATAACACAGTTGTGGAGACAAACACTGTTCTTTTTAAAAATCTAAACATTGTTGCTGACATTGTTATTGGATTCTCGTATTTCTTTGCCTATGTGCTCTAATATTTAAATCATTCTACAACACCCTTTCACTTACCCAGACAGCTGATACACAACTATAGCCAAATCACTCCGCTATAAATCCTCCTAGATTACAGAATGCTATTGCCCTTTCCGTATACATGGTGCTCAGGATGCAAGGATGACCGTGGCATGCGACGGTCCTATTTCAAGTCACATCTCTTAGTGTCTTATAATTCTTGTGCCTGATGGACACGCAAGTTTCAGCCACGAACATAACACTGTCAGGAGATGAATATCTGCAGCGGCGCCTTTTCCAGTGAAACACCATGGTTCGGTGAGCTGATGTGGGCTTCTTCCTTCTCCTGTTATAAATATAGCGCAGGCTGTTATGTAAGGCTCCAGAGGATGGCACTGATGGCATGATTAGTAGATTGTTAGGTACGCCAAAACAATCGGTATTTAAGTTCGAACACTTGATGGGTATATTGTCATCCCTGCATGTTGTATTATCTTCACCTGATCATTGATAGTATGACGTAACCTTTGGGTAGTGTAATTTACAATCTTCAGGAGTTGTACAAGGCAACTGGACAACATAGTGCATGTGTATGTGCAACTGCTGAAGATACCGTGACCTGGATGACATATTATTTTACAATCAGACAAATACAAAGCTGCAGAATTCAGACAACTATTGTTATTATTATTGTATGAATTGTTGCTGCTAGTCTGTCAGAGCTGAAACATGATGGTACCCACCCCCCCGGAGATTTCTTCCAGTTAATGAGGGAGTTGGGTTTCTCTGTGATTTTTAAGGTCTTGACCTTCTCTGTAAAGTACCTTAAGATAATGCACAGTATATTAAATCAAATTTAAATTGGATTGAAATAACAAATTGGATATTATAATTTGGAAACAAATGGGAAGCTACGGAAACCAACCCAGTGTGCTCCGGAATCTTCTGAGATATATTAAGAAGCGTTTCTCTCCTCTACCTCCGGACCAGGCACAGACCAGAATTAGGTGGGAGTGCAAACATGCAGCCAATGACCTTCACTTGTCAGTCTCGCATCTAAACGTGCGGGCCACGTTCAAGACAACACACGTAACAACACAACCCCCTGGGGAGCACAACACACAACATGCACGCTGGTGTGACGGGGATCAGGAAGAGAAAGGAGAGGTGAACACTGGGAATCCCACTCACTTTTTGCTGGTCTTCTTGGCTTTCGCCCTCTTCTTCCTCGCCTGCAGTGCCAGAACTGTGAGCAGAGAGCAGACACACATGAACTCAGCTGGGGATTGTGCGGAGCTGACATTTGATCTCGGACTCGCACTCTCAGACACAAAGCCAAATGACACAGTGGGAGGTGAAGCATACGAACACCTCAGCTCCCAACCCGTGCCATTGTGGCTCACGGGAGATCGTGTTCACGGTTCTTTAAATCAAACCTGCGCTGCGTGGGTCACCGGGTTTTCGCACCGGAGACCCTCTCGCGTCAAGTCACCGGGCTGCCCGCATAGGTTCATCTCAGCACCGCTACGTTTCATGGAGTCGTTTTTAAAAACACACACACACACACGCAGGGTGGAGCTCGCTGCTCGGTGAACACGGTCTATCTATCGCTGCATTCGCGTCGGTACGAGACAGAACGAGGTGAGAAAGCTCAACGTAGCTCGCTAATCCTGTCAATGTCTCCGTTGAAGCTAAGGCTAACGGCTAACGCAGCTCGCCCCAGCTCAACCGAGCGTGACAGACGCGTTCAATTGAATTCACACCCCGGACCGGATGCACGCAGCTCGGCTAAACCTAACGTGTGTCACGCACACACAGTGTCGGAGACGAGACACACACACGACGCTGCTAACAGTGTGTGTCCGTGCGGAGATTTACCTTTCCTCTCCATGTTGGCTTCAGCTTAGCCGTTAGCTACAGCGGGCAGTGATCGAACGCTCCGCGCATGCGCACTGCTTGGTTTTGCTCATGGGGTGACGCGGAGGATGAGGAGGGTAAGGAGGACTAGGAAAGTGAGGAGAATGAGGAGGGTAAAGAGGATGAGGAGGACAAAGAGGGTGAGGAGGATAAAGAGGGTAAAGAGGATGAGGTAAATAAGGAGGTTGAAGAGGACGAGGAGAATGAGGAGGATAAGGAGGGTGAGGACGTCTCCAGCGCAGATGAAGATGCAGGTCAGACACCTCATGTCCGGATGAGTGCATCAGGAGGCCCCTGTGTGCAGACATGTGCTGTTGGGCCCCTGGTGTGGAACATGGTTGAACCACATGGCCCCTGGAGGCAGAGCCACGATCAACCAGCTGCTGCCACATTTTAACATTTGTTTACTGATGAATCAACATCCCGGACGAAGCTGATCCACTGTTAAACCGGGTTTCAGTTTTGAAATAGGATTTGAATTTATGAAGGGAATTTTGTTTATGTTTTTTATCACCATTGGTTTCAAGTTTTGAGTTTTATTTGTCCTATGCAAGTTAACACAGGGTCAACAGCACAATGAAAGGTGTTGGACAAGAAGAAAACGCTCAGCTCAGCAGTGCAATAATTCAATTAATAGAAAAGCAGGGTAGAAAGAGCTTACTATAAAAAAAAGTTAAATGCAATACTAAAACTATATAAGTTCAAAGGTGCATTGTGACATTTGTTGCAAATGAAGTAACAACTTTAACTGTGTGGAGTTTGTGTGAATAGTTATTTTTGCACCGTGTGTGTATCGGTTATAAGCATTCACAGCTGATTCAATACGGAAACGACAAGTCACATTTCAATCACACTGAAGCGTTGAAGGTTACTCGGGTGCCATCTGGGGCTTTGATGTTCTACTGAGGTGTTTCAGATTCCTCAAGTAACGTGCAGTTTGTTAATTTACCAAAACCTAAATCACAAGTCGAGTAGGAGATCTGGGCCCCTGGTATCTGCCAGCTTCGCTTATGGTTTCATAAGACAACACTTACTTATACATGATGGTCACAAGGGGGAGAGAGGAGTTAGTTCTCATTTTTGTTGGATGATTTAATAATGAGGGAAGGACGTGACGTGCATGTTGCTTCTCCTTTTTGGATGGAAAATTAAATCTATGTTAATTTATGTAACTGGATATTTATGTTGTGGGGTTTATTTTACTACTTATGTCGCTGATATCTATTTGTGACTTTCACCAAATATATTTTATTTTACTTAACTAACTAAAAAAATGTTCTAACCAAACTTTATACACATACAAGTATACATACACATTGTCACTACTGCCTGTTGCTTGTTTTGTTGGTCAGAAAGATTACACAAAAACAACTAAACAGATTTCCATGACACTTTCACCATTTCCCCACAGAAAAATTCATTAATCTTAATGAAAGAAATCAGCTATATTTAGGGAACTGATATTCACTGGTGTGTAATTTGGTGCAGCTTGGTTGGGGACTGTCAGGCCTTGTCAGAGGTCTACGCTGTACTGAATTCTAGTTTATTTCTGTCATGCCAAATGTGGGGACAAAAAGGACAACATTTTAAATAATACAAAGTTACTCCATAAATGAAGCAATAAAAAGGTTTTTTCACATCTCCCATTACATTACCCTCAGCAGATGCAAGAGGAAACAAACGGGAAAGGAAGCAAATCCACAATACTGTGTATATACACACATTTCTTCATATATAAACTAAACTAATTAAAAAGCATTAAACAAAAGCTGACATGTGTCAATGTTTTAGACGCTATCAAAGTCTGCAGACAGTCCTGCAATAAATCCTTCCCTTTTGAATGTTAGAATGTTCCAATTTAATTAGAAAATAAGTTTTAGAGAGGTGTAGATTTAATAATGCATTTTTCAGGATGTAGTTTGTGGTGCTGCTGAACTGTGTTGCATTACACTGAGAGTTCTTTCATCACAGTAGAGTACAATACAACTGGGCGTATTTTAACAGATGTTCTCTGCATTCATCTGTTATATCAAGCAGACTATGACGCCTTATTTTGTTTTTTGAAAAGTTCAACTGGAGGATGATGATGATGGAATGGACAGAAATATATAAAGTAGAGGTTTTTCTTTTGTTCTAAACGTTCAGTGTGTAATATTTAGGTGAAAGGGATTTATCTGTAGATATTGAACATGAAATAACACTAGGGATGTTTTCACTAGTGGGTTTTCATCTGAATTGTACAAATTGTTGTTGTCTTTACCAGACCTCTGAGTCCTGCTCAGGTTAAGGGTAATAACACTAGGTTTGGTTTTTGACCACTTTTCTAGAGATGGAACAATTTGTTATAAATTTATATGGTTGCAAATAAATATTATTTTGATAACAGATTAAACTGTTCAATATTTTGTTTGTTGATCTTGAAAATAGTGAGATATGTTAATCATAGACCCCAAAGAGACACTTTCAAATGTCTTGTTTAGTCAATCAAAAGTAATTATCAAAATAAATACAAGGAAACCACAGCAAATCTGCACATATGAGAGGCTGTCATTTATGTCTGAAGGATTCCTTTTTTTATTATTGACAAATCAACCAGTTATCTGCTTGACTTGAAAGTGGTTTTATCCCTTCAATCGTAGGTCTTCATGTGTTTTGAAAGTAAAATATTATCTAAGATTATTTTAGTAATTGGAGTAGAGCAATAATATTTCTCTGAATTGTATTGAAAAGTGAAGTGACAAGAAAATACTCAACATAAATTGGTCATTAAATACAATGCTGGCATAAATGTCTTGGGTTACTTTCCACTTCTGTGTTTTACTAGAGTCAAGCTACAGGCACTAGAGACAGCAGTCTGCTATACACAATACATTGTGTAGTACTTACATCGTAGAGTCAAAGTTATAAAGAACTATTCCCAGAGACAAGAACTGAGTCCTGCAGTAGATGGCGTGGCCCGTGTGAGATTTCATTAAGTGACAGAGGACACTGAGACAAACTCAATCCACAGAAGGAGTGTAGTCAGTTCTCAGACATTCTTTCAACAACCTACCAAGTACTTTTAAAAAACTGTGCACAAGTGTAACAATACGGGAGAACTGTTCCTGCTTTAAATGCAAAGGTTATTCGACTATTGTTAAATAAACAACTTCAGTAAGTTCTCAAGCAAAAACTTCAAACATTGGCAGCTTTTGTTTTTCGTCAACAGATTAAATATCTCGGTGTTTCATTAATACACTGATCACTGGCCATTCTGATCTTTTCAGAATAAGGAAGTAAAAAACATTCAGTAGAGGCAATAAACACACCACATGTCTCTTAAAAATAAGTCTTTATTTTGTTAAACAAATGACTGAAGATAGTAGTAATTCTGCTGGACTGAAAATAGTTAAAGGGATCTTTCGATTGTTGTCTATAAATACCACCTCCACAAAGTATAAATACATGTAGAATCCCTCTTTTACACATTTAAGCAGTATTTCTATTAAATGTTTCAGCATGACACTTAAAATGCCTGTAAACTAACAACACACCCTTGCAGACACACACAAAGTCTTTAACTGATGTACTGTACATGCTAAAAGTCATTGCTTCATAACAGAACCGCAATATATCAGAGATTAAAAAATATGGCACAGATATTTACATATTTTTGAGCAGAGCAGGTACCCATAAATATTTATTTTCCTACTTAGGTGCCACATTGAAAAGCACTATCCTTTAACAGTTGAGGCTCAGATTTTTCCGTGTAGCCAAAATATGCAGAAATGTCTCACAGGGCGTCTAAACTATGAACATTAAAATGTGTGAAATTCATTGAGTGAGCACTGAAGGTCAGTGACTACACAGAACAAGCACATTCTCAGTTTGTGACATATCTAAAAACTTAAAAACTGTAAAATTCACAGTCACAGATATGAAACCCTTCAAACGTATCTCTTTAAATACAGAACAATCATGGCGATGACTGAATCAAACCTCATGTTACAAATACACTGTGACCCAGTGCTATATGTGACACCGTGGCAGGGTGAGCGGCAGACCAGCATATTAGCATATTTATTTTTTGATTGATAGATACAAAAGCTTATTCATAAGTTACTCAATAGAAAATTTAAAACACAAAATAGCACAGCTATAGGACCAGGTGTTTCAGCATCTCAGAGTCACAGTGATAAGTCAACGTCAAAATTTTGCTAATATCTGAAGAATATAAAATTAAGCCACTTATTGGCAACAAGTGACCTTTCCCAGCATTGGACCATCAGTGGTTCATAATTGACAATTAACGACAACTGGTCAAGCTCATGCTTTCTATGCGCTGGTAATGGTCTCCTTTACCTAAAGGCTAATCATGGACAATATTTTCCTGATCAAAAACGACTAATACAAGTGTCTGAGCATTTGTTTACGACTAATGTTTGTGGTCGTTACAAATTTGTGGGATGCTGGGATGTGGGTGGCACTTCTTACTACTCCATGTCATCCTCATCGAAGGGAGATGGCTCGAAACTACACAGCTCCTCGAAGGTTAATCCTGCAAGACACGAGAAAACGTCACAAGACTTCAACAAGCAACAGGGTTCCACCACTGTCAGGAGGCAACCCACATTTTACAGCTTTCAGTCATATTAAGGTAGATCAGATTTCATTTCATGAAGACATACGTTTCCACTCTTCAATCTCCAGCTCGCGGCTCTCAAAGCTCTGGTCGTAAGGCTCGGCCTCAGGCTCGTCCTCTGGGTCGTGGTACTGAGCGAAGTAGGAGTGGGCCAGAGCCTCGGCTGCTGTTATCCGTTTGTCCGTGTCCAGAACCAGCATCTTCTCCAAAAGGTCCACAGCTGAGAAACATGTGAACACAATTAAATCTGTGTTTCATTCATTCCCTCAAAGACTCTTTGAAAATCATAGTGTCCTTTCATGTAGAGTTTAAACCAAGATTAATGGCCAATTTACAAATAAATATCTATTTACAGTTTACAGGGATTGCACAATAACAGAGCACAGCTCGTTCTCATATTACCTTGAGGGTTGGCACCGACGAAAACATCAGCAAAGCTCCTCTTGGGCATGTTTGGCAAAGAGCTGATGTAGTTCCTGGCCTGAGAAAATGTATAGAGTAAATCAAATGTCTGCGGCTACCAGCAGCAACATGTAGCCCACATTCAGCACCGCCTGTTTCCACATGCTCACATTATTTCATGCTATTGATTCTATTCAACATATTCTATTCAATGTCATATTGATGTGGCACAAAGATAATACATGTTGGTCTTAAAGCTTGAGCCCTTTGCAGTTTACTACACTAGCAAAAATATGCTGCAGCTCTGTTTTTAGAATGTCCAGACGTGTTTACACTATAAATATCTTCAATATTTTTGGAGTCAATTGTAATCCTTTTTTAAATAAGACCACTACATAATTTTTGGATAATGTAGTGAATTAATGTAGTTGTGAAATTTGAGGAAAGATGTATTTTAATAAACAACTGACTTGATAAGTGCCTTGTCAGTGTAAAATAAAAGGTTTAGCTTGCAGATTGAATTATTATGTCAAAATAATGGAAGAAAATAAAGTTCTAAGAATTGTGCAACAAAAACAGAAGGAAAGCCACAGAGGGAAGGATCTTTCACACAGAAAATCCCGTTAGTAACAGCAGGCCTGGCTATTGCACAATGTGCATTTTTATCTCTGAAAAGTCACTTTAACACTACTGGGGTGAAGTGACAAGCATGGAAATGTATTCACCACACAGGCTTAGAGCTGCTTGTGGCAATCATTACAATCACATGCAAGCATGTCAGATATCACACAAACACTACGATAACACAGGAAAGCCAAAAACTTCAACCCCTGCCTTAAGAGGTTATGCTCCTCTTTATACCCCACTTGACAAAAGGAGTAGTCCCTTAAGTCCCGCACTCTTATCATTAGTGTGGTTGATAACAGCGAGCACATTAAGCTAAGAGCTGGGCAGCTTTAAATATAAAGAGGGAGAGTATAATACAGTAGGTCTCACTGTCCTCCCACCCCGCTCTTCTGTCTGGTCTAACTAGAGCAACTGTGGATCCGGCTCACCTCGTGGCTGGGCATCCTGCTTATTAGAGATGCTGGGGGCGTTCCTGTCAGACGCATTATCTGCTGAAGCTGGTTTATATCTATGAAGCTTGTGTCAAGGGGAGTATAGCGACAGAGCAGAGTTGGTTAAGAAGCTGCTTCTCAACCCAACACCGTGGGGCTAAACTCTAGATGCACTACAATGTTATGTTGAAAAGCAAACCTCAAGCTTTGAAGCAAAATGCGACAAAAACAAAGTTAGGAGGAGGAGGAGGAGGAGGAGGGATTGTCAGATGTAGAGGAAAGAAATAACACATCACTTTGCATTGCAGTCAGTGAAAGCCAGCACTCAATCACCTGTGTCACAATGATCCCACAGCAAACAGTTGTATTCACTCAGTTAAAGGAGGGACAAAGCAAGTCTTAAACCCACACAGCTGAAGGATGGAAAACATGCTGTCAATTAGAAAGCTGCTACAGTTTATACAAATGTTGAACAGCAGAGGGGCAAGTTTTAGTTTAGAGCAGAAAACTGGGTTAGAGAAAAAACTTGCATTGTTTTTGTGAACTCACAGACTCTGAAGATATTTTCATCAAGAGCCCGGGCCCTGGTGTTCCGACGAGCAGCATGATTAGCTTCAACTGATCAATGTCTACAAGCACACGGTAAAGGAAGACCAGACGCTTGGGGGGGGGGGGAGATCTGACCTCCATGTAAAATTTATACCACTTAAAAACCATGTTTAATATTCAGTTTTACTATAGTTACTGTATGGTTCACACAGAGAGGAGCAGAGGAAGTCAATGTGAAACCTGTGAAAGCAGAACAAATTATATAAGAACAGCGCACAACAGGAAAAGAGTGGAGACAGCCCAACTGTACACCTACATACAAGCACAGCCGTTAGTGTGAAAACACTGGCAGGAAGAGAGAGAGATAAACACAATTCTAAGCAGAGACACTGCAGATTGTTAGGCCCTTACAAAGACTGGCAGTGGTGCAGGCAGAAAGTGGACTCCAGCCAACAATGCATACTGATGGTGTAGGAGGAGTTGAAGCACGCCAGTAGAAACATTGCAGCAGAGGGTACGTGTCGAGACAGAGGGAAGTTTTGCAACAGGTACTGCATGTGTTCTGTTTACATTACTTTTTTTTTTATATATAAAAAAGGCACCTTAGGCGGCATCATGTTGGAAGAGAAAAGCAGAAAAGCAGGTTGTCGTGAGTGGACACAAAAATCAAAGGATTGCAAATCCACTCCTTTTACTATGCTTACAAAAACAAAATAAATCAGTGAAACCACAACCAAATCAATGTCCCATATATACTGTTCTCTCAAAATGAAAAGGATACGGTCAGTGCCAGGAAACAGGGTTCTTCCAGTGAGGAGTTCTGCCATTATACAACCCACTGACCAAATATCAACTGAAACAAAGAAAAGAAGGGGAATTAAGATTTGATTGTAAAACGACTTCATGATGTAGAGATGCAGAGAGACATCAAAGGAGAGCAAAGTTTATGTCATGGTTTATGATGGATAAATGACTATCAGCTGATATATCACTATAAAACTTTTCTGTAACTGTAACCACAATCAATATCAACAAACATCTATATTGATATGGGCTTCAAAAACCTTGTGTCAGTCAGGTTATACCTGTCATGTTGTAGTGCATCCAGTTCAACATGATCTCTGGGGCTCGATACCAGCGGGTGGCCACGTACCCGGTCATCTCATCATCAGTGTGCCGTGCCAAACCAAAGTCCAAAATCTGAGAGCAGTGTAACAGAGTTGTAAATATTCACATTAGTGGGAAGATTTGGGGTTAAAGTGATGTTTTAAATGAAAGCAGCAGTTCACTGACCTTCAGCTCACAGTCTTCATTCACTGCCAGGTTGCTGGGTTTCAAATCCTGAAGGGAGAAAAGACATAAATGTGAATTAGTGTGATTTAAGTTTAGGTGATAATAAAAACAATATTGGGTCCAGAAAACATTCCTGCTCTGGAGAAATAGTAAAATAAAATAAAAACAAGTATATCTCTTCTTCATTAATATTAAAATGAAGGAATGTTAGATGATTAACACCATGGAAAGTAAAGGTCCTATGCCACAAGGTGTGGGAAGGCCCCCGGACTGGGGTAAAACTGACATTTGTCAGATTAAAATCAAACAGTGACACTTACCCTATGAATGATGTCTGCTGAGTGGATATACTGGAGAGAGATGGAGAGCATGTACATTAAATTAAACATCACCAAAGACACAGTATATTGATTAAACAGTAAAAAAAAAATATATATATATATATATATATATATATATAAATCTTTCCTCTAACCTAATCATTTGTAGAATTTTTTTAAAAATAATAATTCCACATTTTGTGAAATGGGATTATGAGACTTGGATGATGAAAAGAAGAAGATCAATATACAGAACTATAGCCAGTTAGCTTAGCATTAAGACTGGAAACAAGTGCACACAGGAGACATAACTCTATCCCCAAAGGCAACAACATCTGTCTCTTACCATCTTTAAAGGTCATTATTTAACACATAATATCTGGTTTGTTTAATATCGAGTGTAAAAGCTTCAAACTCAACTATGACACAGACACACAGTGACACACTTGTATACTCAGACTGGGTAAAAAAAAACATAACTCGGTCTTCATTAACAGAAATGGCGTACATGTCAGTTAGTATAGAGCAGGGAGGTTAGAGCCGATCACAAGATGCATGTGGGGTCACATTTTAATGCCAGGTGTGAATGCACCCATTCAGAGCGGTCCACTTGCGATCATATCACAAAAAACACATGTTAATACCAGGTGTGCATGGGCCCCTTCTCACTCTCAGCGAAATCAAACTGTTCATCTAATAATCTCACCTTTAATCCTCGGAGGATCTGGTATATGAGGAACTGCACATGGTCATCTGTGAGCTTCTGACATTTCACTATGTTGTTGAGATCTGCACCCATTAGGTGAGTCACCAGATACCTGCCGATGAGAAGAGATGTTTTTTTACACCTTGAAGAGATAAACATCAGAAGTTATATCATAATTTCTAACATCACAAAAAGCCAGAAGGACATAAATCAATATATTTGCACTTCTATCATTTTTAGAGTTGTTTGCAGGATGAAACTAATTTCCCATATGGCTGCGTGAGCTTAAACCCAGTTTAGCTGCCACTTCTTTCCACTCTCACTTCTCTCCAGAGGCACTGAGAAGGCCAAGCCCTTCACAAATGGAATGTCATTAAACAACACACCCAGATAAATGGGCTTAATGGGACTGCATCAGTGCATAATTCAAATCTAATCCCACAGCATTTAAAAATGTCAGAACTGATGGAAGAAAAGGAGCAGCAGGATGCTACAGTGGCAGTTTTGCAGCCAAAACACACAAAGCCATGTGCTCCTGCGTCAGTCTGCTGCTCAGCAAATATCCAAATCAGGAATACTCTTCTATTCTCACACGGCACAGAGAGCACAGCTTTAAAATAGCACCTGGTTATGCTTGAACTTGTTCTAAGCAGCACTCACGGGGAAAACAGACGCTCTGCAAAGTTCACCCGCCTTGGAAAAAAGGGAGATATAAATAGTGACCTCTGTTTTCCCCTCTCCTATAGAAACAGGAGCATGGCTGGAGCTGCAAGGAGCCTTACTGCAGCGTTGTGACTCAGTTTGTATTTTTAGAGCAGAGGGGAGACCGAATTTACAGCACCTGCATATCTGAGATTTTTCCTAGATATCACATTGCACGCAGAACATTTCAAATGTTCCAGCAGATAAGCAGACAAAGAGAGCCGTGTTTCCTTGGGACGACCTGTCTGCTATGTTGTGCAAGAGAACTCGGAACTCCAGTCTACACACAGGCTACATGTGTGATCTTGTATTGCCTTCACATTATGCAAATCAGGGAGGAGCGCAGGGACATTTTCAGTGTTAACATCAGAACCTGCAGAGTCACTGCTTCTTAATGTAGGTTCCAGTAAATGTCTATGTTCCTGTTCGAGTTATGCAACAATTCGGCAAAACTGCTGCTCATTCAAAGACTCCATCCTGCACCAATTTAGTATTAAAGTTCTTTAACACTGCTATATGCATGACAGAATGTTAATAAAGAATGTCACTCAGGAGGATGCATTACTTCACCAAGGCCCAACAGTTCTCTTAAATTCCATCAAGCTGCACAAATTTCACAACCTCATAGATATCAGTTACCTAAATGGGCCTGTTTAGTTTTTTCCTCAAGATCTATGAATTTCAAATGTTAAAGGAAGTGAAACATAAAAATCCTAGATTCGCCCCCAGATCTACACCAAAATTGAATGGGTTATTTCCTGACCCATCCTCCTACCACATCTTTTCACCAAAATTTGTGCCAATCCAAATCAGTTGATTTTGCGTAATCTTGCTTAAAATAATAGCTCAAAAATAACACAGCAAAACAGTTATTGTCCATTTTATTCCACTCCTTCCTAACAATGCTATGATCCATAATAAAACTCCAAAACAAATGCATAAAATAATTTATGGTGGAATTTTGCCAACATCAGAATCTATATAATATCATGAAATTAAATTCTGGTTGATCGCCACAGACAGCAAGTATGAGGTTTTGACTAGGTGTTCAGGAATAATTAGTGCTGTTGTTGAGCCTCAAAACTAATCATTTCTGGGTATTGAAGTCAGCAATTTCTCTCAGAATTTAGGTGTGTTTCCTCCCACACTTATGACATGTTAGGTATGAGGAAATGTTCTTGGCCACAACTTCAGATTTGAAGTGGATCTCAAACTGGGTGCAGCACGGCTCACTGCGGCAAAGAACATTTTAAATATGAACTCAAAAATGCATAAGGAAAACAAATCTAGCTACAGTTGAGGCACATTCTTATGACGGGTGTCAACTGAAATCCGTCACAATCTGATTTGGAGACAAGAAGAGGAAGAGGAAAAATCCAGTCGACATACAACGGGGGAGGTAGCAAGCACGTCTGAGGAATGAGTCATTGTCTAGTTTCTCACTTCCCATTTCTAACAACTTTCAACATCAACCAATAACTATATGTTTGCCATAAGCAAAGCAACTACAATGTGTGCAACAAAGCTGGATACTGAGAATCACAGAAAAGGAAGCTGGTGGTGAAGTAAGTCTTGTAACAGGCAGAGATTGAATAACTAAGAGTGAGTAGTCTGCCTAAAATGTGTTCCACTTTGCTTTGGCCTGCTGGCCGGCCTCCAGGTGTTTCCTAGACAAAGCTAGGATTGTCCACTGCTGCAAAACTAAAGGCTGCAGCTTGTTGAACCCTGTTGTTAAATTATGCACAAGTGTTGCTGAGGTGACTCTCTGACCCCAAGTCAATGTGCACAGAGAGGGAAACTGGGGATTTACTCTGGGTAAACTTACACATCAGTGAACTCCTTCAGAGAAGTAGCTGGGGAAAAGACGTCTAGGAGGCCAATCACCTGCACAAAAACAAAAATGATATATATATATATTGACAGATTCACAAACCAAAGAGCAATGGACAGAGATTTAAGTCTGTAGCTACAGACTGTAAGGCATTACATAACCAAACACATACTCTGTTTACCACCAGACAAAACCAAAAGAGAAACAATTTGACTCACATTTTCATGTTTCATGTGCTTCAGCAACCGCAGCTCTCTGTACATTCTCTTGGCGTGGATGATGGACTGAAATGGCCGAGAGAGCTTCTTCACAGCGATCTTCAAATTACTCTTCCTATCATATGCAGAACTGTTGAAGAAAACATTAAAGATTAAAACTCATTAATCATTAACAACTTGTTTGGGATCATTTGTTTTGCCAGTAAGGGCTGCTTTAATTATCCAAACCTGCCAAACAAGTACTGAGCAGGTTCAACTAGATATGAACTTTAGAAAAGCAAGCAGGCCATTTTTTAGGGAGATGAGAAAAATATTTTCCTATGGCTCAGAATGGGCTGAGTTTGCTCTCAAAATCAAATAAGTTGCAGGAAGGGCTGCTGAAGGCTGAGGAAAAAGACGACATCAGCAGAAAATGTCATCTCTCAGCAGACTGGGGGCAGTAGCGCTGCCTGCATCACTCCTTCACTCTGAAGGCTGAGTGTCCTTTACTCAAACCTAACATTTCCTCCTGCTCAGCTCAGCCGAACATACATCCACACTAATTCGATTTCATTTTAAAATGAAACCAGTCTCCACGCAGAATATAAAAAATAAAACAGAGTTTTCAAACAAAAATGTGCCATCTAGATTTCCAAGAGTCTCCGCATTAAGGGCTTGAACACTCTGGAATAGCGTGGGAAAAAAATGAATGTTCTAAAAGTCTTCTTCCACATTTATAAGAAAATATAAATAATATTCATCAGTAGGTGAAACAGGTCGTCGTCCAGAGTTCACTCCCTGGCTCCTTGTGTCCATGAGTCAATGCCACATTGCAGAGATCTTCCATGGTGCCATTGTAGTGCAAGTTTGAATAAGAGATAAATTAAAAAACACTTAATGTATAAACAAAGTGCAATCTCCACTAATGCTGCTGTATATTACATTTTTAAAATAAATGTTACTATGATTAGTATTTTTTTTTATGGTGACGTGGACATTCTCAGTTGTGTGCCATCACTACAATGTCAAACAGATCTTAAGATGGTGCAGTTCCAGTATAAAATAACTGGTGAGAGATTCTTTATAACTTAATGGTAGAGTCCATCATGTAAACACTGACGATATACAAGGCAGTGTGCTAAAAAAAAAAACAATCACACTGGTGAGCAGTCAGTAATCTGGCCAGCAACAGATTATCCTATTGCCCAGCAACAGCACAGCTGTCAGCTTCCATTTGCAAAACAAACATCTGCCCACTAAGTCAAGTGCACGGCTGACAGTTGTGTGTCCTGGATAGTATCAGCATAACCTATTTCAGCAACACACCACAGAAAAAGCATCATTCAGTGAAAGCAAACTCTCCCTCCACCAAGGAGCATGAAGTTAATCCGCCTTAACAACAAGGTGCTCTCATAAGAGAACAATAAGAGAGCAGGTATGACAGGATCTCAACTGTAAAAGCAAACGTTTGTCCTGTTTTTTTATCAATACTTTTTTTAAATCACTTTAAAAATGCTTTAATTTAGACATGCTATTAATTGGATGAGACAATCTAACACATAAGAACTATATGACCAGAAAATGTATTCTTTCATGGTCATACTGGCTGTATTGTAATTAAGTCATACACAATTACAACAATGGTTTTTATTATTGACTAATCTGTTGGAATATTCTATAGTTAATAGTGATCATGAAGTCTTACAACTACCAGAAAACCAGTCCAAAAAAGGACAAATATAACAAATGCTAGTTAATCAGTAACTATGATCAATGGACTGTAAGTTAAAATAAGTCATGGATCAGCTATTTTCCTTTCATCAACATTTCTAGTCATAAAAATAATTGGCTCCACGGATGTAGCAGGTTGTCCACTAACATATATCGAGAGTTAATAGTCAATGTACAATAGTAGGATAAGAGCTTTGAGTGTTTTTAAGACGACATGTAACTGGTGGAAATTACCTAGATAAGGGCTGCTTTTTTTGTTGCTATTTTAGAAATTCAATAAAATAACAATAACTAAAAAAAAATATCCTGCAGATTTCAAATAATGCTGATTATTGTTAGTTGCAGCCATATCTGAAACATTACACAGATTGCATATTTGTATGTGCCAATATTGAGAAACAACATGTAACCTGGCGCTAAAATGATTAGCTGATTAAAATTAGTCAATTCATGTAACTATAATCTGCAAGAAAAGTAATAGTTTCAGTCGTTTTTCAAGCAAAATACAATGAAAATACAAATATTCGCAGATTGTAAACTGTCACATGAAGGTGCGTGTGCAGCAGTATGATGGGAATATGAGCACAATTACATGCATGGACGGCATTGAAAGATAGAAAGTTAATATGATCAGATATTGCACCGTCTGTGGTGGTGAGTCACAAACACATTAACTATCCGGGGACAGCTGGCTGCTAACCTCATCAAAAGGTGATGGGGGGAGTTTCCAGGTGTTACTGTAAAACAAATGATATTCCGGCAACAACACGTGAGCCTGCGGTGCAGAAAGTATTAAGAGCGATCGATTCAATTCCATTTGATTTGTACAGCGCCCAATCATAACAAACGTGATCTCGAGACCTGCAACGTTACAGAGGAGCCCGACAGTTGATGAGTCAGTTTCGTGGCTGACACATGCACACCGATCACACGACTACTTCCTCGGCAGTTAAACATAGACGTAAGTGAGCCGCTTCCTGTGCGTGTGGAGCTCGAGAGGAGAGTTGCGGGTTTTTACAGGTGGAGAATTCGCCGTAAAACAACAAAGTCCCCAGGTTTTGTCTCGTTGAGAGACACGTCGTGGCTCCACCTCGCTAGCAAACAGCCAGGACGAGCTAACCTTACTTTAGCATCTGCTGCACAGGCCTCGTCTAAATGAATGGGGGTTAAGTTAGGTGACCAGGCGACGAGGCACAGGCTAACTTGACGGGAAAGAGGTGGGGGGGGGGGGGGGGGGGGGGAGGTGACTCACCACACGGATCCGTAGGCTCCGGAGCCCACCGGGGACAGGCTCTGGTAGCGCTCCGGGACTTCCCATATCGTCTTGTTGACCTCCTGTCGGTAAAACACGGGTCTCTCTTTCTGCGACATTCCTGCAGGACCAGCCGCCGACCGCACTTTCTGCGCACACCGAGCTGGGTCCTCCGAGCGAGCCCGAGTTCAACTTTTCACCAAGTTGCGAAGCGAAGGGGCGCGAGGCGAGCGGGTTCCTTCGACCGCTGGACAACTTTCTATCGTGTTTAGCGAGCCGCCGTCGCGCCGAACGCTGCAGAACCACCGTCCTCTGCTGCTGCTGCTGCTGCTGCTGCGTGCACGTTTCCAGACGCTCGCGCTGGTCGCTCCCTCCCTCTGCTAACTCAGACACCTCCGAGATCACAGCCCCGCTTACTGCCTGCACCGCCAAGTCCCGCGAGAACACACGACCCGGGACAAGCCCCAACTGAAGCCCGTGCTGCTTTCATGCGCTCCCGGAAGTCATGTCATGTGTGTGTTATTTAGAAAAAAACTGTTCGTTTATCACTGATATGTGACAACACATGAGAACAAAGGACTACTAACAGTTCATTAAAATAGGCAATTAAAAAGTGACTCCTCCTCGACACCCGGTTGTGGACAGTAACCAAATACACTTACTTAAGTAGGATAAAAGTTAAGATAAGGTACAACTTTATTGATCCACACACTGGGGAAATTCCGTTGTTGCACAAATAGGGAAGTCAGAATGAGATAGACAAGGGAATACAAATATTATATGTTCTGCAAATAAGTTTTGAAACTTGCACTTTACTCTAGTACTTTTACTTTATACTTCTACCACTAGACAAATATCGTACTTTTGACCCTGCATGGGGGTCCCTACTGCCAGCTGACTGTTTAACTGTAGCACCTTGTTAATTTGGGAAATTAGACTAATTATATAAAATAGGACATATAATGTATTTTTTCCATTACTTTTAAGTTATGTTTTAATATTCTCTATTCTATTTGGGAGTTTTTGATTATATAATATGCTGTATTTGATTTTAAATTATACTGTTTTATTTTGCTTCTTGTCTTTAAAGTTGTGTATTCTTGTTTTATTTGTCCTCTTTGTGAAGCACTTTATAACAGCTGAATGATACGATTTAAATAAAAATATAATTTTATTATTACTGTTGTTGTTGTTGTTGTTGTTGTAGGTAAGGACAAGATGATACTTTCTTGATGAGTAAGTAATCAGCATTTACTACTGCAACTTTAGTGATGTACACATAAATGGATCAATATTTATCATCGAGTATCAATCATGTAATAAATTCAGGAAACATTACATTCTGTGCGCTGATAACTTACTTTTGGTACTTGATGCTAAAACCTTAGAATTTATACTTTATATTTCGACACAGTGGTACTTCTTCCAACACTGGTGATTGAATGGTTATTTAGATCAGTTAATCAAAGTTGCAGACCACGATGTAAATATACTCCATTAAAAGTAAAATGTTGGTAACATTTCACATTTACTTTTGTAAAAGTGAAAAAAAATGATTAGTGTCAAAAGTATAAATATAGAATGTACAATATAGTTTTATAGTTTATTGTAAGATTATTATCATTGCTAAAGCATTGATGTGTAAACACCATTTTAATATTGTTGTTTGACATGATTTCCTTTACCACTGGATAAGTAATCTAAAAGAATACATCATCTTTTTATTAACTGAACATGTTTTATATTTAAACAATCTTAATCCATGAAATAACTGATATCTATAGCTGATACATACATTTAAAACAAGTTAAAAGTACTTTCAGTCTCAGTTGTAGTGAAAGAGAAGTGTAAAGAAGCAGAAAACGGAAGTAACCTACTTAAGCACAATTCTTCTCTTAGTAATCATTGCTCACCATACTTGATTTAGCAAGATTTACAATGTGTATGTGTGTTTGAGTGTGTGCGTGTGTGTGTGTGTGTGTGTGTGTGTGTGTGTGTGTGTATGAAGTGATGAAATGTTTTGTGCTCTGCGATGTGATACTACAAGAAGAACCTGAAGGCAGCATTTGAGCTCATTCATTTTGAGAGATGCACATTTGTAGTTTTTCAGTGTAGAAAATGTCTTTACTTCACAGTAAAACAAAATAATGTCCTCAACTTAAATGCAGCAGACAAGATTATCAAAAGCCATAGCAAATACAAATAATATATTACCAAATAACAATATCTAACTAGATCTCTGGTCAAATAAAAAGAGAAAAATGAAATACATAGTAAGATTTCTGTAAAATGTACACAAACAATCACATCTATAAAAAGTGTGACTTCATCCACAGTCTCAGATAATCTTTGAAACACAGTTTTGAAGTTTTTAAAATACAGAATATCCCCAATGTGGAGACTTTGTATTTAACTATTAGATTTGGAACATGACAAATAATACTATCACCACTCTTTTCAATATTTCAACCTTCCTCAGTAAGCCTACATCCTTCATAACAAATAAAAATCGTTCACAGCCCATCTCTGTTTTCTAGAACACCACAAACATCTGTTTGAGTGTGTGTTGATGTCAAACCATCGAAGATCTGTTCATCGTCTGATTTAAGCTTCATCCGAGTCCTCGTCGTCCTGTTGGAGGCGAGAAGATGACGACTTCAGTGGAACCGAGTCAAATCCGTCTGACGTCCTCTGAAAACACACAGAGAGAATAACATGAAGCATGAAAAGCAGCCCCATACTGTATGTGTGTGTGTACTGTATCTTATATTTTTGTGAGGACCATTTCGAGTGTAGACCTCATGGAGTGTTAGGCCAGTCCTCACTTTTTCAAAGAGCTGTTTGTAGCCTAAGACTTGCTTTTAGGATCTGGATAGAGAACTTTAAGATAACACATTAAATAGTGGTGAGCTGTGATTATTAAAGGTAACGCACACAGTTTGGTTGAAAGGCAGCCAGTCCACTAATTGCGAGGTGGGAAGGATTTTATCAAATAATTATAATAGATAAGTCTAAATCAGGTTTAGGGTTGGTGTTTAGTCGTGATGGTTAATGTGAGGGGGAGAGGAGTGAGGGAATGCATCATGCCAATGTGTGTCCTCACCAAGATAAAAGTACAACAATGTTTGTGCGTCTGTGTGAGTGGAGCGGTTTACAAACCTCTCGTGAGAAGGACTTAATTTTGGTGAAAAAGGATTTCTTGGTGAGGTCCATGAGGTCGTCCTCTGCGTCCTCTCCTTCCATTATTGCACAGCTGTCTGCGGTGGGCAGCTCACACTCTTGACCTCCGGAGCTCATCATCAGCTTGGAGTATTTATACTGCAGCCTGCAGGTGGAGGATGACAGGGATACACAAATCTGATTGGAAAAGCTTTCATGCTATTACTTTAACAAACAACCAAAAAGAGAATGTGGAGCTCAATGGTCTCACTTGCGCGTCTTCTTCCAGAAATAGCAGCTGACACTGATGAGCAGCGCAGCAGCAATTATTCCCGTGGTCACACCAAACTTGAGCCAGAAATCCAGACTCACACAGGCGCTGACTTTTTGTGCTGGTAGAGACACTCCTCCATAACACTGCAACGGCTGCTGCCACACATAGGTGGTTTTCTGGGGGGGGGGGGGAGAAATCCTCAAATTGTTGTTAAGGGTTAAGGACAGTGATTGCCACACCTTGTTAAGCGCTATGAGACAAATTGTAAATTGTGAATATGGGCTATACAAATAACATTTGATTGATTGGTTGTTGAACTATTCCTTTAAATGTGCCCATAAACAATAGATGAAGATCAGTGTTTCTGTGTCATACATGCACACACAGAACAGTAAGTAAAATACAAGATGCTGCTCTTTGTGGTTAAATGATCACATGAACTGGAAAACGCAATCTATCTTCTACTATACATCATTTAATATGTTTTTTTTCTTCCTGTAAACTATTCTTACATATTTAGAATCTTTAAGTATTTATTTTCACACAGGATGAATTTAGAGTTGATCTGTGATGGATTTGTAGGGTTGGGGAGGTAAAGTGTTTTTTGTCTCTACCTGTATTCCCTGGATACAAGCGCTGACGATTTCTCTGTAGTGGCTTTTGATGCAGAGTGGACATGCATGCTGGCTCTGCCACAGGAGGTGGAACACACAGCCATCACACGTCCCTTCCGAACAGTTTCTGTGGAGGAAAACAAAGTAAAAGAGATGTTTGGAAGCTGCGTGTGGAAAAATGTTTCTCCAAGGGAGTCACTTTGTTCAGAGAGCTGAGTCAGAAAACCGAGCTCGGTTGTGGTGTGAGATACCTCGGCAGCGTGATGTGGTCTTTAGCAGTCAGTGCTGGATCACATCTCAGTCTGATGGTGGCCGACCTGCCTTGTTTACAAGTCTGAGTCGTCTCACTGGACCTGGACATGTCACGAACAAAACAAACGTAAAGGTCTAAACTTATCTATTAATTTTACCATGATTCTTGATTTCATTTTATTGCTTAAGCATCAAACATTGGCTGTGAAACATATGTATTTGAAAGCATCACGGTGGATGAACAAAACAGAATAAATCATGATCGTATTTACTTGTAATAGAAGATGACGTCTGGCAGCATGGACGTGGAGGGGAACAGCCAATCGGGAGAAGAGATGCTGCTCAGCGTTGTGTCAGTGGTCACACCTTCACAATGACAACATGTAACATATGTTTGTTGTCTGATAAATGACATTGACACAGTTTAAACTAACGGCTCTACCATCTTTTTCTTGCAACACCCCACAAAACAAAGCCTGTTTTGATGCCTCAGCCTGTGAGCTGTTTAATCTCAGAGGATCTGAAATATTTTCAGAATCTTGAAGAGGTAAACACAGTAAGAAACAATAGGCTTGGGTTTAGTTCAATGCCAGCATGCTCACAGTGACACAGTAAACAGTTTTTGACATGACAGGTCCCTAAAAGTGAAGCTTTGATCGCCCCCTGGTGGCTAGCTGCAGTATAGGTTATAAACCCTGCCTCCTGCATGTCAATGGATGGGACATGGTCCAAACTAAAAAGTCAAAGTGCACGATAAATGCATTTTTCTCAAAGAAGGTTTCTGTTATTTAAGGTAGTTCATATCACACAGTTTTTGGTGTGTTTGTTTTTAATTGGTTATTTGTTGCTTTAAAACGAGGTGAAACATCATGATTTACAACTGAGACTGACTCATGATTGGACGAGCCTAATAGATATCAGTGCCATAATCATGCTTGATTTATTCTTTTATCAAGCAGATGAATTATTCCTTGCGAAATAAAAAAAAAAACAACCCTATTTCGCAATGTTAACGAAAGTTCCTGGATCCGGCCCTTTGTCCAGATCAGCAGCAAAATTCAAAGTGTTCTTTCTTGGCCAATCCCCCATCTTTCCACCAAGTTTACTGGAAATCAACGCAGTAGTTTTTGTGCAATTCTACTGACAATCTCGCAAACCAACAAACAAAGAGGCAGGGGCAATAACACAACCTCCTTGACGACGGTAATATTATATAATTCCGCCGCAATTAGATGTAGTTCTATACGACAGCAGAGTAAATAATCGATGGGAGAAAAATGAGTAGCTGAAGCACCATTAGTGGCAATAAAACCAAGAGGAGTTAAATGAGAGTGCTCTCTATTTATCTATGAAACACTCATGACCAAATAAGGCACAGTCAGAAATAGAAGTTATGGAAAGGATGTCCTTAGGTGATATTTACTAAAGGTGTTCACATTAGTGTGACAATGAAAGGATTTTCCAAGCTCTGCCACATTATGATGCTGAGTGAAAAATCCTGATGCAACACACCACCCGCGTGTGTGAAAGAACAGACTGTGCTACCAGAGTTTACTGCCCTTCATTAATGTTTGGACATTTTCATCACACTTTTCAGCAAATGACTGAATCTGTTGTTGGAAAGATCGAACACATATATCATGGCATTGTACAGATGGGGCATTCAGTCCGTACCGACAAGTGAGTCCCCGATGAGGAACGGCTGTGAGGACACCACGCTCTGACTCCTGATCGCAGACGGAACCACAGTGGACTGGCAGACGTAACCTTTGACTTCCTTCCCACTCCCCGTTGCGTTGTCTGCACAGGTAGCTGGCATACGACCCTGTAAGAGAAACACAACAGGTGAAAGTCCATGTGAAAATGTAATTTACACAAAAAACATAAATATGGATTGTGGCTTTCTGACCTCTTTCCCACACAGAGCCACATTAAAGCTCTGGAGATATTTCAGGCCTTTGTTGGTGAAGCGGGGGCTGCTGTGGAAGCCGGTGACGTTGGCCAGAGGAGAGAAGTCATAGCGCAGCCGTGCTCCTCCTCTCGTCTGCACAGCCAGCGCACAGTCACTGAGACACGCTGAGTAGGCCTGGAGGGGGAGGTCAGGAAGTCAACACATGCATTTACATGCACTTCATAGTCTGTTTGTAGTGGGTGGATTCATGTGGGAGATATTATATTAGAGATATTCTAACAGCTTGTTCGAAAAAAAGATTTCTGATGTGGAACAAGATATATATTATAATTTAAAAAAGCACAAATGAAGTAAAAAGCACTTAAGTCAACATTAATTTCGGTAAATAAGCTGTAAATGATTAAATATAAAAATGACTTTTTTTTTCATTAGGGAGAACAGGTACACAAGAACAAGCATTATCATATATAGTTATAGATAGAGATATACTTCAATTCAATTTAGTTTCTAGGGTTTTAGAAATGCTGAGGTTCATCCCATCAAATGACAATTTGCTAAATTATCAGATTTGACTGTTTAAAATTTTATTCATCCATTAATCCCCAAATGATATTTTGAAGCCTTGTGCAAATGGCCAGGGAAGCAAATATTAAATCATATTCAACATAACTTAATTTTATCATTTCATTTTTGTTAATATTGTATTTTTTTCCTCCATAGAGTTGAGGAATAAACTAAAAACATGAAACTCATCCTTTAATAAAACCCCACAGTGTGTTCATGTGTTGAAAGAAAACATTCAAATCCTCCAGAAACAAGCCTGAGGACACGAAGTCACCTGTAAACACTGATAGATTCAGTCATGGCTTTGGCTTTAGAGTTTCTCAGCGACCAGCATTTTGTTGGTCTCACCTTGTTTCTCTTTGTGTTTGGACCACAGAGGATACAGGCGTCCTCTCCGACCGGCTGCTCAGCCCTGATGATAGTGTTTGGCGAGCATCTCTTGCAGAACCCTGTCCTGTTGACCATATAGTGTCCCGGTGGGCAGGGAACACAGGCCTCGTCGGAGCTCAGGGCACAGCGGCGACACTGTGAGGCTACACCTCCGACCACGTTGGTGATGTGGATGGCGTAGATCTTTGCAATGTCACCACTGTACTTCCTCTCCTGAGGGAACAGAAGCATTAGGTCTCAGTCACCAGTTGAATCCCTCTATACACAGTGAGATTGCTTTATATATATATATATATATATATATATAAATTTAAGTATTGTAACTATTCGCAAATTTAAGGTGTCGGATTTGAGTATTTACATTTTCTGCTACTTTCTATATCCCCTTACTTTGCAGATTCAGATTAGAAATATAAAATAGAAGCAACAAATAATTATGATGTATTATTTTAGATAAAGATCTGACCTGGTTGATCCTGATGGGAAATTATATATATAATTTGCATTTTTTTTAATTAGATATTTTGGTTTAACTAATGGCCCTGAGTTTCATCAGGCCCTAATGGCCCTGATGAAACTTTGGATTCTTTAAATATAATTTGTAAGGTAATACTTTTGTACTTTCACTTCAGTAAAAGTGAAAATGCATGAATGTATTTAAGGAAAAATTCTTGTTAGTCATGTTGACTTTTCTGAAGCAGACATACAGCTCCACACTGCCCTCTAGTGTTAAGAGCAATGTTTGGAGGTTAAACCTTCTGTCCTGTCAGCGCAAAAACACAGATGAAATATGATGCTACATCATTTAAAACCTTTACAGTCATTCTTTGTGCTTAATATTATTCACCTCTTGCTTTTCCTCACCCAGTGTTTAAATTAGTTTATTCTTTTATGCTTATCCGAATAATGACAATTCTTTATGAAGTTTTCTCTCTGATGAGGCAACATAAATAATACACTAACACAGGGAGAATTCAAGTAACAAGGTACATTTTAAAACTAAAAATGTCTTTAACCGTCATTGTTAAGATGATGCTGACATTTGGATTTGTCAGTGATCTTAACCTTTTTGATTCTTGCTTTTATGTGGATTTCTTGTGTTTTGTGATCATGTTAATTTCTCTTAAAAAGTCAATAAAATCTGCCTGAGGGACTGAGACAGATCATGACTTTGTGTTTTGGGTTGTGCTGCTGTGTTTGTGTCTCACAATGTTAAATTCCTCTGTGCGTTGAAACGTCCACGTGAAGCTGACGGTGCTGTTGCTCTGGATGAGGTAGGAGTACGACTGTTTGCTGCTGCTGCCTTTCCACTGCTCCACCACAACGGTATTCCACTGATTATAACCCTGCGGGAGAAATGCATTTTATTCACACTCCTGTTCACGTGATGCTCGGCGTCTTTGTCGTCACCTGACGCAGAGAGTTTAACTCACAGCGAGGAAGAAGAGTTTGCATTCAGCTGTACACATGGTCTCAAAGACAAAGGTGATGCGAGACAGCTCACTCCTTTCACTGTCTTTGGCCAGAGACTGAGGCAGCCTGCGGAGACACGTGACATTTCAATCAACTTTTCTTACACACACACACACACACACACACACACACACACACACACACACTGTACAGAAAGTTGTATGTATAATTTCTTCAAGAGAAATGTTTGACTTCACCTGTATCCAGGGACGTTGAGCATCAGCATCAGATAATCTGTGTCCTGATCACCAGGGGTTGTGTAAACGTATTCTCCAGCCACCTCCCATGCTGTGAATACAGATTAAAAAACACAGTGATACATTCCTATGCTGTTAAACCATACTCTGTTTATAAAGATGGACGACCTGACAGCTCTCCAAAGGTCAAGCCAAAGCGGCTCCACCTGGTGGCCGGCTGCAATAAAGGTCACAAACCCTGCCTCCTCCATGTTAGTGGATAGGACGTAGCCCAAACTAAAAAGTCACGAGTACAGGACAAATCATCTTTCCTCAAAGATGGTTTCTGACATTTTAGGTAGTTCTTATCAAAGCGATGTCCAAGTGTTAATTTTTCTCGGTAAGTTTGGTTATAATTGCTAATTTGATGCTATAAAAACAGGGTGACACGTCACGATTGACAGCTGAGACTGACTCGTGATTGGTCAAGCGGGACATCAAAACCCCACAGCCTCACCCCATGCTAACTCCTGCACAGACAAAGCCTTCAAATGCGCAAGACGGTGATGTGCTTATCCAGGATATTTTGGAATCATTTTTACAAAGTGGGAGGAAGAGGAGACCTGTCGTCTTTCTTTAAATACAGTCTGTGTCCGACCAATAACACACACACACACACACACACACACATATTGCAGTAAGAAATTGTGATGCTGAGCATGTAAATTTAGTTTCCGACCACGGACAAAATAATTGACTTAATGATCTTAAGGTCTGTTTACAAACTTCTGCACCATTAGATATTTAGTTAAGGTGATTCTGTCAAAACGCAGATTGTTTTATACAAAAATCCTCTCAAATGAATGATTCCTGGGCATAAACGATGTCATATTGTTCATTCTCTATCTGTTTGAAGAAGGGCCTTACAGTATTTTTTTGAAAGTGATTACTTCTATTCCGTGATGCTCTGAGGTCATTATCAGGTCAGCTGTTATGACGTCTACCCTCTCGGACGCTGTGCGGCCTGATATTTTCTTACCCGTTCTGTGGTCGGAGCCTCTCAACTCTCTGTTTAAGATGGAGCTCTTCATGTTGCTCGGCATCGTGTTCCACCATTTGTACTCGAACCCCACCACTGGCTCCGTGCCGACAGCACACTGAGCACAGGCTGTGGGTGGATAATGCGTTATCATGTTAAAATACAGTTTTCAGTGTGTACCTCAAAACTGGATGAAACAGGGGTTAAGCAGCACCGCTATCAAGTTTGAATGGGAAAATTTAAAAAAAGTTCAGTGTTGTATAATCATAGTTTAAAGCTTTTATAAACAGAACAAACTCTCATATATCAATATAAAATTTGTTGATGATTGTGATAGTGGCTCTGTACCTGTTCCGTTTGAGTAGAGGCCGTTGGTGCAGGGTTGGCAGATGGAGAAGTTGGTGACAAAGAAACCAGGGTTACATGGTGGACAGGTGTGTTTCTCCCCTGATGCAGGAAGCGTCACCGCTCCTTCAATCGTCTCGTTGCAGATCTTCGGTTCAATCCACTTGTACATGAGCTGCGTCTGAGACACACAACAAGCCAGATATAAACACATGTAAGGTGACATGTGAGGTGACCTCTGTGACACAATCAGCAAAGACAATGTACATCTAAGGACACACAACAGCTAAATTAGATGATTGTGACCAGCAGGATTCTGAAAGATCCGCCTTTTGTTGTATGTCTCCATCAACCAGTGCAGTTTCAGCCATCATACATTTTTGTCCAGAGTCATATGAGGTCACAATGACCAGTAACCAGTAAAGTCTGATTCATTTTGAGTCCAACTGACAATGGGTCACAATTTGAAGACATTGTCAAAATACAAACTTGATATATAGTGTTCAAGAGGCCAAAAATGTGTTTTCTGAGGCCACAGTGACCTTGAACTTTGACCTTTGAACACTAAAATCTAATCAATTTATCTGTGAAGGCAGGTTAAGGATCTTTGACCACCAACTTCTAATAAGTTCATCCAGGAGTTGAAGTTATAATTCATACCAAATTGAAACAGCTTCCGCATTCAACAGAATGAGACAAACACAATTACAGAAAAAGGATGCCTCTGGCCAGTAGCTGTTGGCAGCGCGGAGGCATAAAAATGAGGCAGGTTCAGCAGAGGTGAGGCTGCATGACAGCTGCCTCCACGTATCATATCTTTGTGTCCACATTACCTTTCCCTCAGAGTCACAAGGTGTGTGAGTGTAGAAGTAGTCACTGTTTGTGCATGCTGGTCTCGGTTTACAGCTCCCTGAACCAGCCTCTGAAAAAACAGAAAACAAAGAACAGTTTACATTAAGATCCGGTGATAAGAGACTGCACATACCGTGTAACCTCTAGAGCTGTAAATGCTGCATTTGCATGCAGATATTACTATATTATACTGTGCTATATGTGCAATAAGCAAATACAAAGTGGTTCATCCACAAACGTGATGCCGAGCTAAAGAACACGCCAGTGATATGATACTCTTTGTGGACAGAGCATTAGAAATGCAAACATGAATACCTGCATATTTGTCTTGTTCACACTGATGGCAAACAGTGGCGCCCTTAGTGGAGTAGGTACTAGCGGGGCAGGGGGCACAGCGGGCAGATCCTGCTTTGGCACTATGGGTGCCAGGTTTACAGCGGAAACACTCGGACGTGTAGGCCACACCTGGAAGAAGAAAATCATTAACAGAGGAAAACAGAAGAGGAGGAGTGAAGAAGTGTTTTTTAGCCGGGCTGCACACAACGCTCAGGGGTTAGTCTACCTGAGATGGCGATGTTTCTCAACAGCACAGGTTTGACAGTGTCGGCCGGCAGAGTGTACGCTGTGGTTCTCCAATACAGCACATTGTTGCCCTTGTTCAGCTCAACCTGCACAGAGTCGGTGTGAAAAGTGAAAGAGGAACCGAAGAGGTATAGAGGAGCACAGGTAAATCTCTATAAACAGAGTCTGTATGTGAATATACAGAATCTGTAAGCAGGGGACAAGACTTTGGAGGAAAAAGAGGCATCAACGGAAATGTCTGCTTTTGGGCATCATCTGGACCTCAAACATCTACAAAATCTATCGCTGTTTGTGTTTTGTTTGAAGAAACCTTCAATTTAACTAATAAAAGAAACTGCACTGTAAACAGTGTACAGGGAACAGAAGACTCTTGGCCCAAATGTACACTGTCTACATCGGAAGCCCTAAAATATTGTCCGTTGCCCCCAGAGGCTAGAGATTGCACTCGGACTAACCTTGTATTTACTCCAGTTTTTCTCTGAAGTCTTCATCCAGCGGTTTTCAGAGTCTGTGGACTGACACTGGTCATTCTGAATCTGCAGGAGAGGAGGGAAAATAGCACAAGGTCACCAAGTATTTCCCCCTGAAAACAGCTTCATCACAACCCACAGTCACTTTAAATCACTTACAAAGAACTCAAAGTAGATGCTGCTCTCCTCGTAGAAATACTCAAAGGACACAGTCCCAGGCTCCTTCAGACTCACAGCGTAGGACAACAACGCTGTGCACTCATCTGTGTTTGAGGCGATGTAATCCCCCTTTGGAGTCCAGGCTGAGCTGGAATAACATCAGCAGCAGAGACTGTTTAATGTTTCTTCAAACCAACTAAACACAGAGAATAATCGATCGAGACAAAAGAGATAAAATAAAGACTTTGTGAGGAACAGTATATATTTACTTGGAGCAGTCCGTGTGGCTGTCCCCTCCATTTGTTACCTCCCCATGGGTGATAAAACCTGTGGGCAGGCTGTCCCACTCATCAAACGCCACCCCGGTGCCCAGGGAGTAGGTGCCTGCTGCACACTTCTGACACTCCTGTGACTGCATGTCCAGAAACTCCCCCTCACTACAGGAGAAGGCTGGAGGAGGACAAAAACAAAGGGTAAAAACAGAGAAGATAATAACAATGAACAGATACAGTTTTATATTTACACCTGAAAGCTGGAATATAGGGTGAAGGTTTTCAGAAAGTGTACAAATACAACATGTAAAAGTAAGAAACTCACTGCACTGAGTGCCTTTGACTGGATCTGGTAGACCTGTGCATGTGTTGGCTTTGTTGGGAACAGCCACTCGCCATCGAGAGCCCAGTACGTCACACTCGGTGTACTCAAAGTGATAATCTGACTGCAAGGACATAACACAGGTGTGAGGTTCACACAGCAAGTTGAAAAACACCACAGTAGAAATAAAAGAGCTACGATCTAATCAAATTATTTGATTAATCAATCACTTTATCTACAAAATTATCGAAAATAGGCTGACCATAGAAAAAACTATCCAAGTTGAGGAACCAAATGTTCAAAACCCCAAAATATTTTGTTTACTTTCATGTACGACAAAGAAAGATATCAAATCCTCACATTTCGGGAAACTAAAACCAAGAAAATCTTTAAACAGAAACAAACAATATATCCATCTTTTTATTCATTTGTTTTATCCATTTATTTATTTGTATAGCATTTCTAAAAACCACACAAGTACAAATACATTAAAAACATAACACTGAAATAATTGAAGTCCTCACACCAACAACAATAATAAAAACCAGAATTAGGTAAGATCAGAGAACGCTGCACAAAAAAAGTCAGTTTTAAGTTTTGGTTGAAAGAAAGCAACTGATTAACAGTCTTACAGTCATTAATTGACTGTTGCAGCTCTGCAGAAGATGCACGTGAAATATAATTTAGTCTGTTCATAAAAATGCCTGATCAGATTGTTTTATACCTCTGGATTTTAGTTTTTCTCAAACGAGGCCAGCCTCTTTTACCAATAAAAGTTGGAGCAAATATTGACCCAGGTCGGTCTCAACTGTTTTTAATCTCATTCATCAAGGATGTGCTGACTCTGGAGCCACAGGGTTTATTTACTTGGCCGAGGGGGAGAAATGGTGATTCATCTATTCCTTCTGTAAACAGGGAATTTCAGTATTGTCGCAGAACTTTGGAGACAGAGGGAGCTCAAGTGCAGAGCCCCCCCCCCCCCCGTGTTTTGTCTGTCGTGTCTGAGATAATTACAGTAAGTGACTGTCAAACACTGCCCCACCCTTAATGATGTTATTTGTGATGATGTGACACAGCGTCAAGGGTTATCTTGTTGATCTGACACCTTCTGAAGCAAGTCATGAATACTGAGCACAGTGGGATCTTAAGACTCGCTCATTGACCAGCCTGCTGTTCCTGGGAAGGTCAGTCAGCACTAATCCAGGCACACACACACACGGAGACACAGCCTGTGGGATTAATAGTTAACAAAAACACACACAGCAGCAGCAGCACTCCTCTGGCCTGTGTTTTCGATTAGAGCTGCTACATTAGCTGTGGGGGTATCAGGTGAACACGGCTCTATGTGGGAGGACCTGATGTAAAAATGCATTAAACTGTGGAGATGGGCTGCAGCTTAATCGCCTATACTAGAAACAAACATGAGGAAACCACGGCAACGGGACATCATGACCGCTGTGCCTCATGGTCAATGGACTGGCATGGAAACAGAGTCACCTGGAAAAAGTGTCAGCGACCAGAGCTCCTTGCTTATTGTGAAAATAAAAGCTCACAGCTCCCTGGTAAACCACACACTCTGGCGTAATATCCAAAGTCAACTGATAAAATGTTTTATCAAACTGTTCTGTTACTATGCAAAGTGCAAAACATGGAAAGGAGAGGACGGGGGAGCACAGCAGCTGACGATGCAGCATATGGAAGATCTGGTAAAACAAGTGTGAGTGAATGACTAATGTAATTCAAACACTAAGAGAGCAAACATTTGTTCACTTCCCATAAACACGATATGTTCAATTGTTGGTGCTGCTGAAACACACCGTCGAAATGTACCTATTCAAATCTCCCATTTAGAAAATGTACATTTTAATTTGTCGGCATTTAAAGTCAGCTCTCCGGCAGAACAAATTTAAAACCCAGAACTTGAGCAGGTTTCACTGCATTGTCAGACATTAGGAGCGAAGCTGTTAAACAAGCTTTAGGTCAAACTAGAAACACCTAGAATTTGTGTTCAACAGGCTGAACTTTCCTTTTAAAAGTCTCTTCACCTCAGAGCAACACACATGGATCATTTGTTGTTTTTTAGATGAAATGTCTATCTTATAATTCTGCTATTTTTTTGGTAAATGTAAACAAGTTTTGTATTTACATGAAAATCTTTATACCCGAAACTAAGTTAAACTCTGAGAGGGTTGTTCCTGATAATGTATCAAAAGAGTCATGCAGCGCCTCACCTCCGTGCACAGGGGCAGATCCTCAGAGGCTTGTGCAAAAAGCAGCCACAGTGAAACGTGGCTCAGGTGAATCAGGCCTCGATGCATGGTCGCCTCCTGTCAGTGCTGAAGTGATGGAGCACTGGAGGGTCTGACCTCAACCCTCAGGTGCAGGTGCTGCAGGAGGCGGGTGTAACACGTCAACTGGAAGCTGATTGGCTCCGGCAACTGTTTGCCATCATCTCCTGAAAAAACTCCAGACTTATTTGGAGCTGCACGCTAATCAGTAATAACCAAAAGTTTATAAACAGTAAGTATACATTTCTCCATTTACATAGCAGTTATAAGTGGGGAAATCATTTCTAAAGCAGTGGTGGGAAAGTAAGAAAAGAGAAATACATCCCACTGTGAAAAATACACAAAACTACAGAAGTGATGTCTTGCAAAATGTACTTGAATCCTCAAAATTAAAAGTATTCATTAGGATCATTTCATAGGCCTACGTGTCATTTTACAGTATTTTAATGGTGTTTTATTACATCTTCAAATATATTACATTATATCATAATTATTACTGATGCATACATGTATAAGTGTAATTTAACAGTATTTAAATGGTGTTTTATTGCGTATTCAAGTCTAATATTACATTATATGATCAGTATTACTGATGCATACATTTATAAGTGTCATTTTACAGTTGAAGCTCAGTTGGATGATCAGAGGTGTTGGCCTAGTTTAATCGGCAAAGCCCCCAGTCTCATGAGGACGTTTCTGAACATAGTCAGACCCTAAGAATTTATAGAAATTATAAATTATGTTTAGGAATGAAATAAAATATTAAAGTGCATTGAAAACACACACTTTTGTTAAAGAAAATAAGACTGCAGGGAGGAAAAGTTCCTCAACAAAGGTTTTATTTTGAAAGGGTCAACCGGAAAGTGTATGTTGCTTAGAAACCAGTTGGTGTTTTGGTTTTAGCGTCGTGTTGTTATTTAAGATGTCGAGCAGGGATCCTTTCTCCTCTCCAAAGTTGGAAAACGAGTTCAGCCTCAGCGGCTTCAGACCGCAACTGGTGAGTTTATTTATCTATATTCAAACTTTCAGTCCATATATTTAAACCTTAATTTTTTATGTTAAACTTTCATTCCACATATATTTAAAACTTCATTTCATATATTCAAAACTTAATTTCTTATATTCCAACTCTCATTACATGTATTGAAAACATTACACAATTTAATTCGATATATTCAAGCTTCATATTGTAAATATACAGTGTTATAATAAATTCCCTAAGGGTGTGCCATAAATTGTTAATAAATCTTTATATGTTTACCTGATGTTTATGTTGTTTACCTAATGATAACTCACTTAAGTTTATTGCTTATCTGATGTGAATGTAGATAAGATACTGATAACTCACTAATGTGCATTGTTAATTTGATATTATTGTAGTTCAGCTGCTGATACCACACTTACATTTATTAATGTTTTTCTGATGTGAATGTAGATTAGCTACTGATAATAACTCAATTATGTTTATTAATGTATTTGTAGTTTACCTACTGATAACTCACTTGTGTTTATTGATGTTAATCTGAAGTTAATGTGGCTGTTGGTGTCCAGATTACAATCTAATGGCTACAACTTTGCTCTTGCTGCTTGCTTCAAGTGTTCTACTACATTTGCAGGATTATAAAGCATATCCAATGTTTGATCATCTGAAATGTATTAGTCCAATACAAATTAAAATGACCCTGAGCAATGAGTGACCTGAGCAATGACTGACCCATCACGCGATGCCAATTTGGATTAACTTACATCATTTATTTTGTAAACTTGAATTCATTTCTCCTGCCCTCCTTCTGTGAAGAGACAAACATGCAAGAAACCAACACACCTCGCCCAGACTGAGGAACCGTGGAGTCGCCTCTATGATAGACCAACTTTGGCCAGCACCAGACGCAGCGTTATGTCCGACGAGCTTCAGGTGAGCTCCAGCCAGGGTGGGTTCACCTTCTCTCATACAGCCAAAACTATATTATTAAATGCACCACTCGTCTTCTTTACCTCAGGGTCCGAACGACAGCCTCGACTTCAATCTAAACTCAGTCTATGATCACAACAAGGACCTCTTCTATAAAAAGAACCAGACTTTATATCAGAAGGAGAGCGTGTCTGAGGACCACAGGTGGGTGTTTGTGGGGGTGGACCGGCTCACCAGCTTCACTCTGGCTTTTCTGGATTCTCTTAAACTGTGTTAATAAGTTTTTAATCATACTTTACAGGAAACATGAAAACGTAAATCTGCAGAAAACAGAAGAGAGAGACATCATCGTGTGGGTGGACCCACAGAGGCGCTCCATTCACAGTATCAAGTGACGCATGGAGGAAGTCAGGGAAAATAAAATTCCCAACATTTATAATAACAGCAGATAACGCCTTTGTTCAGAAACTAATATTGAGCAATGCTTCTGATTCAGATCTATGAGTCTGGAGGAAAGTGTTTCTTAAATACCAGAGGGAGAACATGGGCGGCTTCTTTTCTACATGAAGCTTTGGGTACTTATCTAAAAGCGTTTTTTTAATCACTTGCTTTTCCAAATGACACACGGTGAACATTGAAAGGTGACTGATGGTGATTTGATTTGAGAAACCCTTAAACCACAAATATCTTGATAAACACTGAACATCTTTTCGAATAAAAGTGGAATGAAAATAAACACTTATCTCACTCTTCCAATTCATGACTAAGATATTTAAATGTTGTCTCCACTTCTGTGCCAATTGAAAGATATGTCATAAACAAAGAGACACATATGGTTAACTAAAATAGCAGGAATGTATTTTCATGCAAACCCTATTTTTCAGTCAAATAGTTACCTACTTGATGCTGCACTGCAGACTGAATGAGGTTCTCAAGTCAGATATAAAATGAAAATGAAAAATAAATATACCCATTTTAAATAGAAACAGCAGAACATTTTATTCAAATATATAAATATGCAAGGAACTGTTGCAAATATTAACATTTTGCTGCACGGACAAACAAATGTGCAAACTACCTCAGTATAAATCTATAACCTCGTCTTTGAAATGCTCAATTGTACATTTGTTCATTGTACATTTTGGATGGATTCACGTCTGGGCTTTTCTCTGAATCGCCCGTTTGATGAAGGCCTTCTCGTCCCACTGGTTGGGAGGAAGCATGTAGGGGCCGTTATGGACAAACAGGATGGTCATCTCCTCGGCGTACTGGAGATTCTGCAGCAGCTGGAGAAGCACAGCGGGAGAGGAAGTTCAGGAAAAAGAAGAGCACAGATTCATGTGTTTCGGTTATAAATGTCGAACTAGATAATAAAAGATGTTCTATGATATTTATTCTCTATATGTATTTGTTTTTTCACAGGGTTTAACCTGAGCCAGGGCCAAACAACAACGATGGCAATAATCACTTCAATACAGGGTTAGTAGCATACAGCTGTTAACATATGTTTTTTTGTTAAATGAGACTCTTGACTCATTAGAAGGTAACAACACTCACTTTGGGTGTTATGAAAAAGTACTGGGACGTGGTCTCTTTGCAGGCTGTTCGGACGACAATATCAAAGACTCTCCTCTCATTTACAGGATCCATCCCCTACACACAGAAGAGAAACAGACTCTGTAACATCCAAACAAACAATCATAAAATCAAGGGGCGAAAATGGGTGACAAAAGAATCAATCAATATTTACAGTAACAAATTTGTTGAATATGAAATTATTGAATACAGGAAGTGGGTATGAACTTGTGATCCTTTCAAAACAGTCAGCATCATTGTTCATTTGACACAGAGAAAAATGACAGGGTTGACGCTTTGCTAATCGTTCATAACGTGAAAAAGTGCAGAACAATCTTCATTTTGACACATGACATCAAAGCAACATCCTTTTTCCCCACTGCTGTCAGGGTTTATCATCGTTCTTCCACTTCTTTGAACTTTTCTGTTTATTTTCATACTTCACCCACCAAGGTGTACACTTGGATTATTCTTATATAATTACTTACTAACATCTTCTTATTTGGTTATAATAGGTTGTAAATAATGCACTGGCTCGACAAGAGACTGAAGTAATGTGTGTGTGTGTGTGTGTGTGTTAGCTACCTGGTTGATCTCATCCACCACTCTGAAGGGGCAGAGGTTGAGCTCCTGCAGGGCCATGAGGTAGAGCATAGTGGTGACGCTCCGCTCTCCTCCGCTCTGATGGTGGGCCGTCAGCTCGTGAAGCTGACTGCTGCTGTGAAACTTAACCCGAATACGGATCCCATATTTGTCGTACTCCTCCTGCAGTGGACAAACAGCTTTGTCACTGTGTTGATATAAGAAGACATTTTATTCCAAACGCGTTCTATGAATGCTCCTATTCTTCCCTTTTATTCTTTTTCAGTCCTCTTGCAAGAAGTAGTGTGGGATCCACTATTCAGAGGTAAGTTGTACAACAAAGCACAGTTTGAACTGGCTGATGTTTCAGTTGTAGCACATATGTTGTGCTGAGTATAAGAGAAATGTGTATAAAACAAAACACAAGACATTCAAAATGATCAATTTGACATGCATGAATGTTCACATTTGGCTTATTACTGAAACGTGTGACACAGACGTGGTGGAATGGTGGAAATCAAAGGTTACATTTTATGCCCAGACCACATCGTAAGTGGCACGCGTGTCGGAAAGCAACCACACTGATTCAGTTGCCTATTGTTTCCATGTAATGCATGCACTTTACAGCAAAATAGACAGTGAAAAGGATCTTTCACCACAGTTTCAATGTCAGTGGAATATGTCACATTATGTCCTGTACCGGTTTCAAAGTAAAAGCACTCAAGCTAGAACTCTAGCCTGAACCATCATTCGCTGCACATGCGTCCTGTGCGACCCAGGCATTAAGGTTTTTAAAAGGCCATCTATAACATTTTAAATACATTTGTGCCCGAGTGTGTGTCTGTATTTACCTCATTCTCCGTGTGCAGATCGACCTCACCTGCACACTGCATGGAGCGAAAGAAGTCGCTGAACTTGACGTTTATCTGTTCAACAAGCTGCTTCAGAGGGTTCAGCCAACATTCCTTCGCCTGTGACACAAACAACATCTCTGATACATTTATACACAAGGTGGCATTTCTGTCATATAATGAAGAACAGACTGAAGCATTATTTGAAAAAGAACTGTATAATAATAATAAAATTGGTTGCAGACCTCAGCTATGCTCTGTCGGTAGGTGTCTAGAGCATTGCTCTTATCTTGCAGCTCTTTCTCCAGATTCTTGATCTCCTGCTCTCTTTTGTTGTACTCGTCAACAACCTTCACAGCAGAAAGAAACAAACATTCACACTCTGGACATGACAAACATTCACACTCTGGAAAACACAAAAAATTATTTGCTGGGCATAAAACTCATTTGTTCTGATCAAACTTTTCTGTAGAGATGTATTATATAGCAGTTTAATGGGTCCAAATCATTACACAAGCATTTCAATCATTTATGAACATTTTTCCAAACTATTGGTGCCACGATTTATCTCATGACTTTACAAATACTTTAATTTGGAAAATTCTGCCAATCGTGAAAGAAAATGATCTGGATTTCTTCCATGATTTCCAGGCAAAGAAAGGCTTCGAACTGCCTTCTGAGAATGAACATAATTGAGTTTGTAAAACATTAAGCGCTCCTGATTCTTACACTTTCACTGAGGCCAGTGAAGCCCTCGGCTCTGGAGTGCTCCTCATTCAGCATGGCATCGATCTCGTCCAGTGTGTCTGGCAGCTTAGTGAATGCCTGCATTAACATAACATGAACAATTAACATTTTACAAAGCATTGTTAAATCATATTTTGTATGATGAAAAGTTGTTCACAGTTGTGATTATCCTGCATTACAGGCTAATCGTCCAGAAGCATAGAAGGGAATGCAGTGATTAGACTGTTCAGCACTAACGTTACACAGGTCTTCAGGTAAGGACTCATTAGGCTGCAGCCTACAGATCGACTTCCCTCTCTTCAACAAGCCTTTGCATTGTTCTGTCAGCTGAACCTTCCTCTGCTCCAGACGCTGGCACTTTTGCTGCAAGAACACAAGGACATTTAATCTATTTAGAATGGATGCGTAAATATACCTTTAAATCCAGGTGAGATGTTTGCATGCTCCTCCCTACGTCTACATCACAATGCGAGTCACTAAGCTGGGCCAACAGGATGAGTCATACCTGTATAATTTAAAAATAATCGTCAGTGTTGTGTTTCATTGCAGCGTCATCTGTTCACAGCTTCCTTTCGTCCTGATGTACCTGAACTCAACACCAGCTGGCCAATCACAGCAGACTGGGCTTTAAAGCTTGGGGTCAGAAGCTGAATCTGGCTGCAGCAGTGAATACAATAAAAAAACTAAAGCGTTTTCTGAACCTTGGAGCCTGTAAACCTATTCAACTAGTGTCCCTAATTCAAATTATGAACCCCAAAAATAAAAACATCTTTTTTTATGTTTATGACATTTGGGAATGAGGCAATGTTTTAAAATCAAAGCCAAATATTGAAGCTATCAACTGCTATTCAAAAGTATTCTTGAATGTTTGCAATTCTGTCAGTTCTTCAGAAAACCCTCAGGTTTAGGTGGTTGTTTTCAAACAATGCTCAGGCTTTAGAGTGTGATTTGTTCAGTGCCTTAGGTCTTAATAGGTTGATATAAGCAAGTGAAATAAATGAGGGAATATCGTGGAGAGCCCCGCAGGACAAATGCTGACATGACTCCTGTTTCTTTCAGTGAGCAATGTGTCATCAATCCACCCTTCCTCCAACTTTTATGTGAAATACTTACATCCGTGGACTTAAGTTCTGAGGCACCTTCTCTACAGTCATTCTCCAGCTTGGCCTTCTCTTCCGTCAGCCCCACTGTGTCCAGGGCCAGGTACACCTTCTCTATAGTGAGCTTGGCTCTCAGCTACAGAAGCCGAAAAGAGCACGATGACAGTCAAAGACATGAAGACCGACAAAGGCAAGAGAAATCATGAGGATGGGCGTGCATTCTTAGAAAAATGCCGTGAAAAAGCAATATTCTTAAAAATCCAATCATAATCGAATCCAATTATAAACCCTCTTTCTCTGCGTTTGGTTAATAATGCAAGACCTAATATCTGCCAGAAAGTTATTGTAGATCTAGCTAAATGCTACAGTGTAATAAAGACATATCACATAAAAAAAGAAGGGAGGAGGGCACAGACAGAAAATGTCAGAAACGTCATCTTACCACAGCTATTATTGTGTGAACAACCTAATGTAGTCATACCTTCATTTGGGCCATGAACTCTGCCACGATGGAAACCTTCTGTGAATTGACAGCCGCAATTTTCTCTTTAATCCCCTTCTCAATCTGATTCAGGTCAATGACATTGTGCTCCATATGCCGGAGACTAAACACATGAGGAGGGAGATACAACATATAAAAGGCAGGTCGCACAAGCACAAAAAAAAATACACCCTCTTATTCTGCAATAGGTTCATTGACCATACACATCATCTCCTCTGATATCTCTCTTTTCTGCCTTGCAGTATAAAAGGTAACTGGTGTTCCACATTTTTTGGTCCACTCATTTTCACTCGCCACTGTTTGAAATACACACACAATGACAAAGTAACCCCTATGCCAATAAGACCCTGTTCAGACCTGGTGTTCCAATCTGTCCTAAGTGATCTGATCACAAGTGGTCAGCACTATGTTCAGGTCTGAACGCAACAAAATCCGTCCTCAATGTGTCCTGATGATGCTGTCTTGTGATTGGATCTCTGAGGACCGATGTGTAATACCAGGTCGGAACAGGGCCTTAGTGTTTTTATACACCAAGTATAAATGTTCACAATGGTGAAGTGTAAATCAGCCTTAACACATCTTTAAAGAGATCATCAAAAACTGAAGTTATGTCAACACAAGTCATTACTGTTCATGTTGCACCACAGACATACCTGTCTTGTTTGGTACTGATTTTCTGCTCCAGTTGCCTCTTTTTGCCCTTGATTTCAGAGAGATGCTTTTTCTCGGCCAACAACTCATTGTCTCGACGATCCAGGACGGTGACTTCCTTCTGCAGGGCCTTGATCCGTTCTTCAATGTCTCGTAACTTCAGTTCACAGGCCTGGTCACAGTGGGTGTTAACAATGAAGCTCTCAGAATTTTCTTATGGCACAGTACATATCGAGAAATGCCAGATTTCCTACTAACAAATCATTAAAGAAAGGTGTTTGGGTTGTGCTAAGATATTTGCTGCAGCATCTCACCTTCATCTGCTGCTCCAGCTCCCGTTTCCCCTCAGCATCCACAGTGATATTGAGGAACTGAGAAGGGTTCACTGCAGAGTTGCTGGTGATCATCTTTTTAGAGTACTGAGACCTCTTCACCGTGTACCTCTCCTCTGTCGTGTATAACACCTTGAGGTAGGGCTCCTCAATCACCTTTGAGAGAGAAAATGCACAGAAAGTTTGGCAGATACTAGCGCTCACCCAACTTGAAAATTAAATCAGACAGACCAATTCAATTTTATGGGTGGTGCATTTTTTACAGACATCACCGACATCCAGTACATCCTGATTCGAACATCATAATTTCTCTGCTGTGGAAAGACGGACGTACCGTTTTGATCAATGCTTTGGTTTGATCATTGCCAACTGGGACCTCATGCACTTTGTACTGGTGACAAAGGAAACTCATCACCTCATTAGGAGCATCGAACATCTCACGCAGATAGGAGTAGAACCCGAAACGCCTGAAAATGTGTACATATTTTTTGAATTTGTACGAAACTTAATGGTCTAAAACATAGATACAAATCATACAAATAAAGAGACCTACACAAATGTATACAGTTCATGTTGATTTTATTCCTCATTACACTAATTATTTTTCTCTCACCTCAGAGATTCGATACATAGGGACGGCTGCTCGTTAGAACAAGATTTATCCGGGGCAGAAATGGAATTCACCTTCAAGTTCAATTTGTCACGGACCTGAGGGTAAAGAGTGTACAGTTTTGGATTTGGGAGGGTAAAACTCCGAACACTAAGTTGGGATCGTCGGACGTTAAGGTTAACTGGAATTTGCGCTCTGTATAACGCTGACCTCAGTCATGAACATCTCCATGTCGTCTCTCCTCTGGAAGACAAACGACCGCAGGTCGCGGAACGGGATGTGAGTTTCCACATACTTGGCGAAATGAGGATCTTTGACATTGATCTGACAAATAATGAATAAGAATTAATACACAGCTCCATAACTGATTTTTAAAAAATATCATCATCACAATACTGATCAGTAAACCAACCAGGTTTCAGTTTCTGAAGGGAAAGTGTCCTTACTTGTTAACATTTTTATTCCCATTTACCTCAGATTTTACCTCTGAACTGAACTCACTTATCTTTATCTTGTGTATTTTTGTATGTACAGTATTTGAAAAATAGAAATCTGCTTACAACTATATTATAGTGTCTTATTATCCATTTATTAAATGTTCTGAAACAATGCTAAACATGGCAGTTTATGTGTATTGTTCCCCACATGGTTCACTTATACTCACCATCAGCATCATGGGCTCATAAACATTCCCAGTAAACATACTTCTGTTCTGCCTGAGCCACTGAAGAGCAGAATGTGTGTCCCTGTGGCGTCCTCGCAGCTTTTCCTCTTTGGCGTTCATCATGTTGCTCATGTCATTGAGCTTCCTCTCCAACACTGGCAATGAAAATGAATAAACATAATCTACATGAAACCAACTCTGTGTGTTACAGACAAAGGCAGAGCACAAGTCCCAGAGAAAGCAGCATTGTAATGTGGTCCAGAGGACACTGTGGACGACACTCACTCCTGGACTCAGCAAAGACGTTGTCCCTCTCCCTTCGAAGGTCGGCCTTCTCCCCTTCAATCTTGGCTCTCTCCTCCTGGATGCTTCTCAGCTCGACATTGATGGCATTGATCTGAGGCGTCACATCTGGATGATCGCCGACTTTGGCGAGCTCTGTCTTCAAGTCATCAATCGTACGTCTGGTGTTGCTGAGTCGCTTCTGCTGGTCTTCCGCCTCCTTTTGCTTGAGATTCAGTATTTGTTTAGTATCGTCGATCTGCAAAGGAGAGTTGTTATTCATTATGAAAAACATACAGCTGCAGTTCAAGGCTACTTTGTACTCCGATATGGACAACTTAAAAGATATTAGGTGGGACTATACTATACTGACGTAGCATACTATTTTCAAATTAACTGAAATAACTTGAAACCTATTTGCTTGATTACATAAACAAATGTTTACATGAGCATTATTGGCTGCTGAATCTGAGATGGAAGTATATTTAGTGTATAATGACATGTCTGTGTTCTTCACACGGTTAAAAAACTGATTCAAATTTGACTTTCAATGTTTTGTTCAGTCACAAAGATGAAGTCTTACCTCTTTTTCTTTTCCATCCAACTGATCTTGTTTCTGTTTGCACCTGTTTGATGCGTCTTTGATGGCGGCAGTCTGAAAAATGTTAAGCTCATGTTAACTGTCATGATATCGCAACAAATACATTCACTGTAGAGAAACATACTGACAACCCAGGCCTTTGATTTTCCATAACAATATTAAACCAAAAATGTTATGAATAATTGTATTTATTCCTGATTTACACAGGAATTTATATTTAAGAAATATGCTCAGTCTATAGTCATGGGTACCAGCATGAGACAATAACTATTCATTAAATGTTAATGTCTAGTACATTGATTATAAAACTACATCTAAAGAAGTAGACAAGTTTAATTCAATTGTATTTTACCGCACTACAGAAAATAACATAACTTCCCACATTTCTTCTTTAAGACCTGACTGTGATTCTTAAGATACATCACTCGGAGTATATCAATATTTGCCTTTTTACCTTAGCCTTTATTTGTGCATCGGTGGGCTTCAGTTTGTCGTCAATCTGCTGGATCTTCCTCAGCATGGGCATCTGGGCCTGCTTCAGGGCAGAGAGCTGCTTTTTAGCCTCATCTCGCTCCCTCTTTGCATCTTCCAGCTCCTTACGGGTGGCCTCATACTCCTAAAGCCAGAGGGAAGGAATTCAGTGTAGTCCGACTGTGTACAGTGTTCAGTTGTCTCATTTTCTCGTGTTTTTTGGTTTCAACCACTCACCACCCACGGTTTCTTCTTCTGAAGCAGCAGGATCACGTCAAGATGTCTCTTCTTTTCGTAGTAACGGTTCACATCGAGTTTGTTCCTCTCGTGCCTCTGCTTGGCCTTCTCCATGAAGCTGACCTTGTCTTTCACAGCGTTCTAAAGGGAAACAAACCAGAGCCGACACTGATTAACCTGTAGGTGTAGCAAAATGGTCTTTATATATTTTTTTAATACAGATTAATAAAAATTTTAAAAAATCGATGACGTGGAACTGTGATTTTGTTTTGGGACTACAGTACAGAAGCCAAAGAAATTCCAATTATGTTTAATGTTAACACATACACTGTTTTATTTTTATATATATATATATATATATATATATAAATAAACACAATTATTCTTGTATTTTTGTAGCTCTTGAAATAGTACTGAGTTTTCAACAAAAGAAAAATTGTATCCAAAGCAATTCCCCTTAAATAAAGCTCTTGGTTTACCTCCAGTTCTCGTTCCTTGTTGCGAAAGTTTTTGAGCTTACAGTGGTACTCGTACATCTCTGGTGGTCCCACTGACTTCTCAGTTGCTTCTAGCAACTCAATTTTGGACATTTTGGCAAACTCTCCCACCTTTTCCTATAAAGACAAACCAGCCACATCAATGGAAAATGGTGAGTAAAAAGTTAATCGGATATGGCTTTTAAGAAAAACAGGAGCTTTGAACTTCTTAGATCTAAGAAATTACAGCCCAAATAATTATGTGCTGTTCAACTGTCTTGCCACATAACAGGATTAATTAAGCATAACGTCATACCTGAGGCAGAAACTGGCAGAGGTTGCTAACTTGGATGTGCAGAGCTTTAACCTCCTCTTCCACAGTTTTCTGGTTACTGGGTCTTCCGTTCAACATCCACTGAGAATGATTGTTCTCCACGTGGATCTCTCTGTGGATCACCACGTTACCACCAACCTTGTACCTTCAATAACAACAAGGAGTGTGCTCCAACAATCAGGTAAACATAGCACTGGTAAAAATGGACAGAATGTTATTGAAATATTATTCATAAGATCATGACATGGCTGATGTAACATGTTTTTTTTTTTGCTAAATTACATCACAAATTTAATATCGACATGCTTTCTAAACTGGTTCATCAGAACAAATGCAACACAAATGGACTCCATTGACTATATCTAAAAGCTTACTTTTCCTAGTAACAATGGTGTGTGTGTGTGTGTGTGTGTGTGTGTGTGTGTGTGCAATTGATTTCACATAACTCACAGTTCAATCTCAATAAATCCCTTAGTGCAGCCACGTTTGACATAAAGCCCAACCTACAAAAAACAAACAAACAAAGAGACAAATCTTTTTAACAGGCATCATAATTATCAAAAGTATTTGTCAGCTAATATAAGTTTATAAAAATTAGACTTGGTGATTCTTGCTCTGCAAGAGGATGATGAATGACATTCAAATAACAGTATTAAAAAAAGAACAGTTGTGCTGTTCCTCTCAGATGAAAACCTACATGTCAGCCATGTATGATGCAATTGAAGAAAACAAGGCCTGATAAAAATGTAACTACAGTGTTGCTCTGCTGTGTACCTTGTCGCCTCTGCCCAGGATAGCGGTCTTGCCTGCCAGGCCCAGACAGATGGCACAAACAATGCTGGACTTGCCAGTTCCATTAGCTCCAACAATCATGTTCAGGTTAGGTCCAGGATGCACCACAGAGAGGTCATAGGTTCTGTAAAAGTTCAAAGCAGATATTAAAGGTTTTCCTGCAGTGTTTTACACCAGACATGGGAGACCTTTTTCTGAAATAAAGAGCCCCTCTACTGACAATGTAAATAAATAAATGAGAGCAGTTCCATTCCATGTAGCATAACTTCAGGGTTTGATGTAGAGACTAAAGTGATCACAAGACTGTGCCTCTGCTAAACAATCTACTCAGGGAAATGCTGCAAATCACCTTGATTTGATACTTAATGCTTAATATTTGATTATCTGCATCCGCTGGGTGTCTGTCTGTGAATAACAGATGCACCATTTATTATTCAAAGATTTTCAAGATCATGCAACGTGATACTCGGGCACTGGACGTCTCTTCACTTGCCCGCATCGTTACCGCTTTGAAAAAACGGTTTGTCAAAAAAGTGCAATGATAGGTTAGGTTGGGCCGGGAGGTTTGTTTCTCAGGGATGACAGGACACATTCATCGGCCGCATTAGAAAGTGCTTTTGAAATGTGACGCACTGGCCTTTCGGATGCAGCCTCCCAAGGATGCAGCACTTGAATTGAGACACATCTACAGTCTATGGGGAGGATGAGCACTTGGACTTACATCAGTGTGATAAAGACATTTTTACTTAAATTACTTAACGTAACAGAGATCAACTTTGATTTTTATTTTACGTGTATTTTCATTTTTCTGTTTGGTCCATGACCCATCCACTCACATGGAGGAGGCGGGGTTTATGCGCTTTAAGGCAGCCGGCTACCGGGGGTAGTCGCTTTGGCTTCACTTTGAGGAGCAGAAACATCGTCCATCTTTAATAACAGTCTTCTGCTTTAGCTCTTTAAGTGCACGACTGTGTCCTGCTCACACAGAGGCCAGATCACCCGGATGTCACAGGCAGACATGTTAGCTTAGCAGCGCAGCTAGCACAGGTCCTAGTTGTTGACTGACAGTTGAGGGGAGGCAACTTACAGGAAGTTTTTCATGGTGATGCGAAGAATGGATCCTTCAACGAAGCGAGCCTCCCCCTCGAGCCTGTCCGTGAACATGCCGCTGGTCTGTGAGCTGCTGTGAGCGTGTGAGGGCCGCGGTCGTTTGACGGGCGCCGCCATGGTTAAAAGAAGTTAAAAGAAAAACAGCTTCCTGTTGTTAGCTCTACATGTGAGCTTCTCCCTCCCGCGCTTTGTCACGTGTGTTTAGGTCGACGTCATCGTAAAAACGCACGTTCATTATCGCGAGATCTCAGACATGTCCTGCTGATCGTCAACCTCTCGACTCCCATTGTACAACTTTATTCGATGTTTAACGTGATTTAAATGTGATAAAGATGCTCAGTGTACCTTTTGTGGGTCGGCTATGGTTTTTTCTGCTTCTCTTAAACCTGAACACGTGTTCTTTGTTAATTCATTTTTTTTTGTGCTTATTTCCATATTCATAGAAGCAAAGTAAAATAAACTTTTTATACACGTTTGTTCCTCTTCTGACAATGTAAAATCAGTGAAGTAAAAAAAAGTGTGCTGCACCCTCAGATTTTATGCATTTTTGTATCTGTAAAGATGACAAAAGCAAAGAAATATTGTATAAAATAATGTAATGTTAATATAAGTAATATTAACTTAAGATAGTGTCTCATGAAACATTTTTCAATCACTTATCCTGAACTATCGTTCAATCTACCACTGGTGATACGAGTTTGATGTGGAAGTCTGTAAAAACTATTTCAAATCATGTAAACCCATGTAGAACATTACTCTGGTTTGATCACAAAAAAAATCCAAACAAATCCATATTTAAATTCCAAACTTTACTGTTCAAATGTAGTTGGTTGTCAAGCCATAAATATAGTACAAGTAATAGAATAAAAGTAAGTGTAGACAATGCGTTATTGATTATACTTGGGAGTTCTATGCAATCAAAATAAATTACTTTTTGCTGCTATTTTGGATGAAGACAAAGATTTTATTTGAAATGGAGAAATTACGCACAAATAAAAAGCAACAAAATGTAATATCGGAAAATCAAACAAAGCTTTTGATTTTAACTTATATACTAATACTTCTTGGTTACATACCTGTGCATACCGGGCATATGATATGATGAATTGCGTGTACACTCAGTAGCAAAACCTGCAATCACCTTTTACTGATAAGATCATTAGGCCACTTGGGGGCAGGGAAAAAAGGTTGTGTAGAAGTATACTACTACAAATAAAGTGTGATTTATTCTCCACTGAGGACTAAGGGGGAAGTGCTTCTAAAATAAGAGCACAGAGGGACTAGAACACCCAGTCCATGTAAAAACAGCAGACTGAGTCAGTATAGCTTTCTTCCTTTGAATCAAACCTTAAAACGCACTTTTATCGAACTACCTTTCCTGATTTTACCCAGTTCTAGTTTGTATTATTGTAATGGTGGTCATACACCCTTTTTTTAATGACTTATTCGTTGTTATTTTAACTGTGGTAGTGCTTTGTGTGCTGTGTAATATAATACGATATATTAAGAGCTTTGTTTTGATCAGGTCATGAGGCAAATTGTGAAAACGGGCTACATAAATACAAAGTGATTGACTTACATCATTTAATCTTGGTTGATATTGACTGATAAGAACATTATCATCTTAAGAGTTTTTTGCCCAGTCATAGGTAAATGCATTTATATTCATTTGTTTCTTGCATTCCTTTGTGAGGCTGAACACGAGTTTCTGTCCGTCTCAGGTAAAAAACAGGTAACCCCCTCGATGTTCCTCACATCATGGCGGCATCTTGGAACGAGAGAAGTTCCAAACAGTCCAGGCCCCCCTCCTCCTCCTCACTGCTGCTGGTGTGGTTAGATCAGAATCGCCTCTATACTCATTGTCCAAAGCGGAGGTTTGAGAAGAACTCAACAACGCAGTGAACTAGTATATCTGATCAACTCATCACCTCGAACCACAACAAGAAGCAGTGGAAGGCTCTAAGCTTTTCGTGATGCCGCTGCTCATCGCCTCGGAGGCTCGAGAGCGTCTTTCCTATCATTTCCGATCAGAGCCGAGCCGAGCCCGACCGGATCAAATAAGATCACTGTGTAGATTTTTTGGAACAAATACACACTCTCTCACACACGCATACGACAAACTCACTCACACAAGCACTCGACACACGCGCTCTCTCTCTTTCACACACAACACAAACACACGCCATTCATACTATGGAGGACCCGGAACTTCCGGGGCGGATTTATATCACATGGCCGCAAAGAATCATGGGAGAAACTAAAACAGGAAGTATAGTGACCTCGTGTGGCCGTTAACGGAAACGATCTTCTCTTCTTTCTCCTTTTATTCGATATTACTTACTATTAAAAGCAGAAATTACAGTTATACAGCCTAAGGAAGTTTATCAACACACACACAAAGTTCAATATTTTATAAAAAAATTAACTTCACAGCACAAATGGGTTTAAATATGGAAATACAACAAAACAAGACCAAAACAGGATAAAACACAATGTTAAAGGCACAGTAAATAAAAAGATAAGTAAGCAAGTTGTAGCTGTATGTCTGTAAGGGTATTTTAAGAAGGGTGCTTTATGTTCCCTTTTAATCATGTTATATTCTTTTATTTGATCTTGTTTTTACTCTTTTCTCACTGGTACATTTTATATTTCTCTGTAAAGCGGTCTTACGATTAGTGAATAAATAGACAATAAAAACTATACATATCTATCTGTCGCTATCTATCAACAACTCTCTGTCAGTCCAAGTATTTTCTGGACACAGCTCATACACAGCCTGGGAAGAGAAAAAAAAACGAACCTGGATTGAAAGTCGAAACAGGATTAACAAGATTAAAAATGTGAACACTGAATGAACTTTGAATGAAACCACGTGTCATGCTGTGTACGTACATCTACATACAAATACACTTTTGAACCTGCTGTGTGTATCGTTGAGGTGCATATGCAATCATGTACAATAAGTACACAAAGAGTTTGCCATTTAAGAGAAAAAGGTCTTTTGCTGAAATAAGTTTTGATTATTTCCTTCTCTATGTAAACAATATGCAAACACAGAACCATATATTTGAACTAATGGTTATACTTGAACGCATGTCTCCAAGAGCCGACGAACCTAGAGCAAAAGGATTCCCACCATTTCATACTAAGCACAGTATGTTGTTTAGCCTGAAAACCTTGTTGGTTGGAGTCTCAGTCAGTATTAATGGGCTCGGCGGAGGAGGAATCTGGTAATAGTGCCGTGCTACGTTGGATTTAAGCTGCATTTCTGTCGGTGGCAATTAACTAATCTAGCATCCTGTGACCTGTTGGGGTTGGGAGGTAATCTTGAATGCCGTAATGAGATTTCAGCGTCTACTACCACTATTGACTACTTCCAGGCAGAGTCTGAGGCTCCCTCGTGAACAGCAGCATGTTGGACTCGAGCACAGAAAGAAACACACAACAGACAAACAGGCTACGTGAGGAGCTGTGATTCTTTCTATCAAAAAATGGACTGAAACAGGTTCACTGCTGCTGCACCGAGACAGTGGACCTCCACCTTCCTGCCATGGAGGGGTCAACTGCAAAAAAAGTGAGTTCTTGCAAGTTGATTTCTGGGGCCTTCACTACTGTCTGAGTGACAGGTCACAGGTTTAGTTGAATTCAGGTCAGGATTTGACTTTAACCTGAGAGAGGTAACAGACAAGGCTTATTTTTACTTTTATACAATGTGTCCAACAGACCTTATATTCCTCTTCATATGATTAACAATATAGATCGTCTTGACACAGGATACCTTCACTGGGACAATCAAACACTCACAATCTCTAATTTAATAATGTCATTTAAATAAACAAAAATATGAGTTGTCACTAGATATTGTTCTCCATATCTAAAGATTTATTTTCTAATTGTGGATAAATTCTTCCTTCGTTCTCAGATCACTGTTGTGCCACTTCAGAAAACTGATAGAGACACATCTTGCTTGTGACTTTTTAGCTACTATCAGATATGCAGCTCGAACACTAAACTGCAAAACATAAATATTGCGTTTATGTATTTTAGGGTAAAAGCATCTTTAATAGTTATGACAAAACAATTCAGAGTGTCTGTGCAAGAGAGAAGGAGAAGCTTTGAGACATGAGGATGAGTCATTTTGCTGGAATCCATCCCAGCCCTGGATCGTCTGTCGGACAGCTTATGAAGAGAAAAACCTGTAGTCTCTCTGAGAAAGGCTAGACAACAACAGCATCTGCCATCTGTTCCCGGATCAGTGTGATCATCTCCTCAAAGTTATCTGGTTTCAGAGGGTGTGGCAGAGGTATTGTTGCCATAGGACGTTATATCATAGTGAACTAAATCAAGATATTTCCATCATTTTCTTTTTAATATAACAATACTCATTACAGTGTGGTTAAACCTAACGTTACCGTTCCTCTGACGGTCAGAGTTACGTCACCTTCGGGCTCCAAGTAAACACAGCTCACCTGCTTAAGCGGCACAGCAGGCACAGTCGCTTTTAGCCTTTATCTGATTACGCCCTCGGTCCAGTCAGGTGAAGATCAAAACACCGTCAACATGTTTAACTCAGTCAAATGACTAACAGCACATCTTTTCTTTTTCTACTTTCACACGACAGAAACCAGGATATGGGCGTCACAAAAAAGGTACTTTAATGCACAATTGCTCCAAAGTAGTAGAAGTAAAACTAATACAAACAGGCACACGGCTGACAGTACTGTGGATTTGAATATGAAGTATCAACTATTTAACCCATCAAATGCTGTAGATCAATCAGTCTGATTAAATGACTGATTGATTGATTGGTTTGTTAAAACAAGCTTGAACCTGATCAAATTAAGTCAAGTTCCATTATAGTTTAGCGATGCTTAAGTTTTGAATTGTCATTGTTTTTTTTCTCTTTGATTAATTTGACTTTGTGAGTCAAATAATCAAGAACATACAAACACTGATCATCAGTTATAGTAAGGTGAAGTTTCTCCTTTGTTTATTGCCATGTTGGTAGAGTGTGTGGCCTGTGACGAGTTGAAGGAACAGATTGTGATATTCGCTGCTTTGTGCTCCTCAGAGAATTTTGCAGGCCACCAGCTACTGTCCCGTCAGTCCACAGCAGACAGCAGCGGTGATGAGACCGTCCACCCCAGGAAGCTGAACGGCTCCTCAGCGGACACACCGAGCTACCAGAACCTGCACCGCGAACTGCTGCTCAGCCACAAAAGGTACAGGAGGTCAAACATTAAAAACACCATTGATCTTCTCAGCATCAGAGATGGAGCAGGGCATGATGGGACTGTGTTTGTGTGTACTGACCTTGCAGGGGCCTGGTGCTGGAGGAGAAACCTGAGCTAAAGCGAGTGTTGGAGCAGCGCAGACTGGAGCTGCACAAGGAAGAGGAGATGGCTCGACGGCGGCCCTCAGATCTGGAGACGGAGCTCCGCAAGAGGCAGCAGAAGCTGCAAGAGGTCAGATATAACACACAGCTGGGAGACATCTAACAAAAACATTATGAAATACAAATAAATTATCTTTGGCCTAAAGACACATTTGTTGCGGGTGTTACCATAAGGGTTTGACAAGGCAGGGAGTTTATGGGCCAATGCAAGTACTCAGTAGTGGAAATTATAACTTGTACAATGTAGTTAACTAGTGTACTTGAGTAAACTTATGAAGTACTCACACTTTGAGTTTTTTTTTCATTTTCTGTTATGTCGTGTTGAAACTTTTGTTTCATGAGGAAATCTGTTTTATTGCCCAAATAATATTTAACAGATGTCAGTACTGGTTAAAGATTGAACCAGTGTCTCCCAACCTTTGGTGACTGTGACCCCTCACAAAAAGCCCCATGTAGTGTGGCCCCTTGTCACGTGTTCATGTGTCTATGAGTTGTTAGTCCCATAAACTCTACCCTTACACTGACTCGCGCTGTTTTGCTAGTACGAGCAGGAGGAGATCAGGCAGCGGGAGAACCAGCAGAAGATCCCAGAGTTTGTCCGGGTGAAGGACAACCTGAGGCGCACTCAGACATCGGAGCAGTGAGGCCTCCAGGCTCCCATCAGCCCCTGCAGCATCTCACCATAGTGGCCCTGAATGTTTCTGTTCACTGTTTTGTGAGTTAAATGTTTGATTGATTTATGTGACTCACATGTGATTCTCATAAAACAAAAGAAAGATGCAACTTCTGACTTTACATCTCTTTGTGGATTTAAATAGCATTTGAATACCAGAATTTGTTTCAGGACAAACCAGGAAATGTGTAATCCATATTTAGAAATGTCCCGGTTCTGTTTCTGATGTTTGAGTGGAAGTGCTTATTTTTTTATCATTAGTATGTATTTATTTATAATATATATCAATGTGGATCAACAATTCAAGAAGCTGCTACTGTTCAGAGGCTGGATTTTGTTTATGTTTTCTATAACAATTATAAAATTTAATTTAAATAATAAAAGTTTTTTCAAATCAACTTCACATGCTTCTTCGGGGTCACATCAGTCAAGCCTCATTCTTACTTTAATAGACCACTGTTGTGAAATCACTGACACATTTCAACAGAACTGATTTGCATCAATAGAAACCCCGCCCAGTGCTACAGATTTGCATGTTTGTTTATTTGTTTCTGTCATGACTTTTTATTTGTAGCGTGTCCGTGTTCTGTGGAAATAAATGGCTTTATGGTTTGCAGAAATGCAACTGTTTTGTTGGAGACAATTCAACGCACTGGGGACTGATTTGCATGCAGCTCTTCTCCCCGAGGGCTCTCACGCTTCTTTCACATGGATGTGGGACTTTGTTTAATTAGCTGATCCTTTCATTCCATCACGGGACGAGAGGAGAAAGCACAGGCCATCTGGAGGAGGCTTTTCAGGATACACAGGCCAGGAATACCCAAGGGCCTGGTTAAAGCACCAGAGACATTTGGGCTAGTCGGTGAAGCCACCGGCTGCAAGCAAATAAAAGTCGCATTTCAACGTAAAATCAACAGTGAAAGAAGTAGTCGGATCTATTGCTAGTAAAGTAAAACTATCAATATCAATTAGAAATATCGTAGACAAGTAATACTGCTGTGTTTAAAACTATACTTTTTAAAAGCATTAAAAACTGCACTGTCGAGGGTGGATATTATTTTAATTTACAATTGTTTTTTATATTCTCGTGATTTTACAATGTACTTTACTGCAATAATAATGTGTAATAGGCTCATCACCTGTTTTGTATGTAAAAGCTGAATCTTTGGTTATATAAATATATATAAATATATTATAAATATAGTGGAGTAAAAAGTACTTTCCTGTGAAATGTAGTGGAGGCAGCAGTTATATCTTTAAAGGGTTCATAGCTGTAATCATTTGCTCTATTAATAAATCACTGACTAATGCTTTATAGATCACGTATTTGCCAGGTCATGGAAATTCCTCCTCCAATATGGCACCTTTTTGTGTGTCATTAGGGAGACCCCTCCAGTGGGAAGCTTGACCAGTCACCTTTGGGAAAAGGGCATCTGGACCAACCTTGAGTTACAAGCACATTATTAAAATCTAAAAGCTTAATGTGTTATTAGAAGCCTTGCTACTGTATTTACATTTACAGGTGGCTGACTAACGTTTGCTGATAGCTTATAACAAAAAGAGAAACCCTGGGAAATGTATTAATGACTTACTAACATCAGACTTTATGGGTTGGAGGGTTCTCGCTGATAAACTTAAGTGTCATGATGAAGGAGGATATACCACAAAACTGGCAACCAAAATATTATCATGTTCAAGGACATACAACTGATCCATAAAATAGTACTAAGCAATCTATTGACCATTAAGAAAACTTTTTTTTAAATTTATTTACACAGCCCATATTCACAAATCACAATTGACCTGATTTGGCTTAAAATGGTGCATTAAACATCAATCACCGTTTATAAGGACATTTTAAATTGTGTCCTTATGGTAAATGGAAACTTTACATAAAAAATAAAGTCAAAGAAAAAGAGAAAGAAATCCAATGCAAGAAACACAATAGATACATATTTGCATGTGTAGTAATCAAAAGTGCATTAGTGTCTATTGAATGGTCTTTGAAAGTCTTCTGGGATGAAGGGTGGCTCATCATCATAGTTTTCATAGTGAGTGTGGTCTGGTTCAACACTCACATTTACTTGCCAGCTGTTCTGGTCTTTTCCTCTCTTTTTTTTTTTTTTACCAAAACTTGTCTCTCCCTGCGTCCATTCATCTTCTGAGGGTCTTTTCAAATTAAAAGCCCCTTCAGAGAGTCGCGTGCTGTGTCAACATCTCAATAGTCAGAGCGTGTCTGGATAGTCCGCAGTGCTAGACCGAACCATTTACAAAAACTGTGTGGGGGGGGGGGATCAGAAGCAGCAGATTCTTTACTTTCTCCCATAAAAAAAAACACTTCCTTGATAACATACAGTTTCGAACATTAGTAAAAATAAATATAAAAAAAACAACAGTATGTGAAATTTAAGAGGTATTTACCTTTGAAATAAGTACTTCAGTAAAGCTCATCGTCGTCACCCCCCCCCAAGTGGCAGTGGATTGGTCTGAAACAGATGTCCCAGGCGTCACTCTCACACAGGATCAGAAAGTGTGGACTGCTGCTGTGTGCAGGGAAGATGCGGTAGAGGAGCACAGGACACAATACAGAGTGAGTACACAACTTTATAACAAGGTTTACTATGATGGGAAAGAAGGAGCAGAGAAAGAGCTGCAACGTGATCCCAACCACAGTGTGTGAGACGGATAAGTAAGTTTGAATAAACATTATACAACAGACACCAGTGGAATAGAAGTGGCTATCTCTGCTGAAGAAGGGCTACAGAGCATCATGTCATTGTGATAAGAGCTCACTCTACTTCCTTATTGCACAGTAATAGCAATGGTGTAACTTAATGTAGTAATCCTATCAAAAATATTTGAAAGTCCTACATTCAGAGTAAGTGCAGTAGCATTAGTAAGATAGTACTCATTATAGAAATGTCCACGTTCATGATGTTATGTAATCGACCCCCCCCTCTTGTGCTGCAAAATGAAAAAAGAAATGATAAATATTGTACATGTCTTATACTTAAAGTGAGTGGTAATAACGAAGTAAATGTTGTGCAGTTTAAAGTACACCTCTCTCGCTGAAAAGTATCAGTGTGAAATTGAAATACTCAAGTACAAGTACCTCAAAGGTTGTACCAGTATTTGTGTACTTAGGTACTTAGTTACTTTTTCACACTGGTAACTTACTTTACTCAACCGTCTGTACTTCAATACAACGATTAGGGACTTATAATGTGTTCAAGTATTTTCTGCTTGTACTCATCAGTACTTCAATTAAATGGCTCCTTATAGTAATCTAATACCAATGTGAAAGAAACAACTCTTTGTAATGAGTACATTTACTTTTACATACATATTATTGTTGATACCACTGTATTTTTACTGAGTAAAAAATTCAGCAGAGCTTTAATTTAATGGATTATTATAGTATAGTATAGTATAGCATGGCATGGCATAGCAAAGTATATTATAGTATAGTGTGGTGTATTATAGTATAGTGTAGTATAGGTACGGCAAGGCAATTTTATTTACAAAGCACTTTTCATATACAAACAATACAAAGACAAAATTTAAAGTTCCATTTCAAAATCTGAAAGCCCATAAAAATACAATTTAATATAGTAGAGTAGAGTAGAGTCTATGGTAAATATAGTATATATAGTAAAAGATCTGAGTACATCCTCCACAACTACTTCTTTTTACAAAAAGAAAGGTTATTAACCTTCAGTATTATTAATATCACAAACAATGATGTGTTGGGTTCTTGCTAAATGAAAACTTGTTTACCATTAATATTAGTTGAAGGGGTTGCTTTCACTTTAAGAAATAAAAATGGGGGACTACAGACTTGAGGGTGGCAGATGTTTGCGCCCACTGCAGCAGAATAAACACAATCCCCCTACGGTCGTCATGTTGACAGACATGCAGTGCGACTGTGGTGCCAAACACAACACCTCTGTGTTGATATGCCCCTGGACTCCCCCAGGTTTTTATGTGTTAACTGGGGCCACTTATGGGTGAAAGGCTGAACCCACTTCCTGCCAGTGGCCTGTGCTGACCACCGGTGTCCACTCGGATGCCTCAGCCTCAGAGGGACAAGGTGCAGTGATACCCGGGCAGCCCTTCGGCCTCTGGTGAACAATGGAGCATCTCTTCTTGCCCTCTGTATTTACGTTGTCGCTGGGCTGTGACACTGCTGCTGTGTCTGGGCAGCATATGGCCTCCAGAGACTGAGAGCAGGCTGGTGTGGTGCTCATTACCCCTGTATTGTGTCTGTTGGAAAGCTGCAAGACGCTGCACTGCTCGACAGTGTTGATCTGAATGAGCACTGACAAATAAAAGAGGCTCACAGTGTTTAAGCCTTTAATATCACCGTCTCACAGCGATGGCTCACATTAACTTCATGTTATCATAGCCTCCACTCTGCGTTCTGCTGCTGTCTGTGGAGTTTCCAAACTCAACACTGCTTCTTCAGGCGAAGATCTGACTCCAGTTACTTGCTGTGTAATACAACACTCAATTTTTTTTTTCTATTTTGCCGCTCCCCCACATTGATGCACTTTTCTTTCAGCAGCCCATAGTGTGTAGAGTGGATCCATTTTGCTGAATGGATTTTGGCTTCTCATCAGACTCTGAAATAAGGCATGCTGTAAAGTCGTTTGGTTTCTTCCATAGTATCAGCACTCAGCGGAGAATCTTAATTACAGGGTTCAAACAGGCCTTGGTCTGGTTTCAGGCATCCCTCACTGTTTCCTCGGCGAGGCCGGTCCCCGTTGGTAATTCCTGGGCCGACCACAGTGGTAATGAGCACGGCGGCGGTGGCGGCATTCCAGGAGATCGCAGCTCCAGAGGCTCATGGGAAAGGGTGGTGGGGGAAGTCTGCGAGACAGTGAGTCCACATCGTGATCTCTTGCCATAAACACCCACTTCCGTTGATGTTGCGCTGTCACGGTCGGGTGAGCAAGTGAGGATGGGTGGGGACCTTCAGCTCGCATCCCCTACACGTTTCCAGAGTCTTCATTAGCAGTGATCACACGCTCATTTCAATTATGATGTTATGAATACATCAATCTAGTCTGCCGGGTGGAGACAGTGCTATCAGCTCCCAACCCTTCAGGAAATGGGCTTCTGTTAGAAAAGTGTTGTTTTTTTTCTTCCATGAGTCCAGGTTTTTTATGAAAGCTATGATAAATGGCTCTGCAATAAGCTGCAACTTCTCGTGAGATTCACTCACCCACCCACTCACTCAGCCTATATCTCCGACCACAGACTCTTGTGAAAGTCTTCAGAGAGTTATGGGGTGTAAGTGGGTAAATCCCACATTACTCTGCCTGTGTCTGATTACCGGGCTGGATTCCTGTTGACGTCTTTCAGTGAGAAAGCGCCGCAGAGCTGGAGCCGGGCGTTTTTTTGAGAGTACAGCAGACCCCGGGCCTCGCAGGGTAAAAAAAATAACTCAGCACTGTTACTTTCTCCACCTCTCAGCTGCAGCCTTGTCTCAATATCGGCCCAACAATGCAGCTGAGGCCTGAAGCAGAGTCGTCAGCAGATATTGTGCCTACAGCAGATTATTCAGACCGGTCGGTGGATACAGGGCCTTTGTTGCACTGTTGTTTTACTGACTCGAGCTGCCTGGCTCTGCCTCATTGTGCTACCGGCTGTTCGTATAGCTGTGTCAGTTCACATGAGTTGCTGTGGTGAATGGGTCCGGCCGACGGGGTACACAATAATATCCTGTTAGAGGACGTTCTCATCCTCACGGGCTGTGAGTCTTCCTGGTCCCTGCAGGAAAAGGCCTGATACCGATCTCCAAACACAGAGCATGAGACAGGAGCTGGGGATTATAAACAGCAGCTCTCGCAACACACTCATTCGTGTTGTGTTTTTAAGTCACCCTGCCCCCCCCCCATCTCCACCCCTTTATTCTTGACTGATAACTCATCATTTACTTCTTGTTTTTTCACCCCTTTCAGTTTGTATATAAGCAAGATTATGCAAAAACTACTGGATGGATTACCATGAAACTTGGACGGATGTGATATGAGTCGAGGAGTAGTGTGGTGTGGCTCCGGATCAGGGATCTGATCTTAACACTGAGATACTGTGTTTTTTGAAACAGGGAATAATTCATGGATCTTGATGGAAACGATCAGGTACATTCAGGGAACTGATATTTATGTGTGTGTGTATTTTGGTGCAGCTTGATTGACTTGAAGGGGCCTGTTGGGTGTTGGAGGAGGTATGGGCTCCACGGAGGGACATTCTAGTATTTACATGATTTTAACAGGAGTCATCAAGTTTCTGAACTGTCCCTTAAATGAATGTGTGGCCTTTGATGCAATGCAAGCCAATAAGACAACAGGGTCTCTCGTGACCTGCTGGCCTTTTTAATGAGATGTGGAGGGTGTAGGCAGACATGTGAGATCAAGAACTTGAGCTAAAATAAAAATAAAGGCAGCCTTTTTTTTCTCTTGTCCTGAGGCCATTTTTTACGAAATCAGTCACACACAGATCTCCTGGCCTGTTTTTAAATGCCTTGACTTATCCTTAAATGCAATCTCCAACTTGTTGTTGTCACCGTTTTCCTCTTCTTGCAGTCTTTCCTTTCCAAATCTGGTTTTGGGTCATTGTCAGTCAGATGTTTGGTGGGAAAGCGACAATGGAGCCGTGTGGGCCATAAACATGAATTGTGCTCGCCTGTTTGTGAAAGTGTGTTATTGAAAATGGGCAGCGTTGCACAGGAGTCAGCAGGGACCTTGTGATCCGATGCTGTGTGGACAAGCCCAGCATTGAGACATTCTTCCACTTCAAAGCCCCCAGAGGGTTTTCTGGACACTGGTTGAATGGGAGCTGAGGGAGGGGTGCGCGGGGGGAACAGGTGCAGTCCCTGAGTGGGGTAATTCCTGCCGCCATCTGCTTTCTTTTTTGGGGTCTGGGCTCTTTAAACGCCCTCTGACACGCCTCACGGGGACACGCTCCCCTAGCCAGCCGCACCGTGCCCCGTCACCATGGCATCACGATTCGGATTAACCCCCGCACATGTGCCGAGTCAACCGTGGGGGTCTGCCTCCTTTGTGATGGAGCATGGGAGGCAGAGGGAGGAGGAGGAGAAGGAGGAGGAGGAGGAGGAGGGAGATGTGGAGCTGCATGGATAAGTGTGTGAAAGGACACTCGCCAGTCATTCACCTTTGTTAAGTAAAGGAGGAGGAGCCCGAATGAATGAAGCCATGTGGCTGCAAAACAACAGCAGAATCTTTACTCCTCTAAGTGACCAATCTGATTTCACTAACCCCAACAAACCTTTTTCAACAGGTATTTAATAAAACAACAACTTGAGAGCATAGAGTGAAGATGACGGCCATCGAGAGTAAAGAGGAGATCAGTGACACCGACAGTGGGATAATCCTGCACTCTGGTAAGAACATTGTGAGGAGATTATCAACACAGAAATACACCCTCTAATTTCCAAACATTTCATCTTCAGATTCAGGCTGAACTATCAATAACAAAACACAATGACACTGCTCATTTTAGGGCTAATATTCATATTTGAAAAAAGTTTCATGATCAGCTATTAATAACTTATTTTTCGATAAAAATGTGTGTTTTGATTCATGTTTAAATGTAATTTACTTCGAGGAACTTTTTTAGTTAAAAAATAATTATTTTGTTATTTATAAAACAATATATACACTGACACTGAGTGTTTTATTTTTCACTGAGCTAATAATGGCCCTCACTGACGTACTGCTCACATAATAGGCTCACAGTGATGTCAACAGCCCACATGACACGGCACCATGCAGGCAGGAGAAAACACAGACAAGCAACAAAAGGCTTTTATACTGTGCAGCACTGAACTGCTTAGTTACAAGATATAAGCACCAATGCCAGTGTAAATCCAGAAGAAACACAGTTATAAATAGTATACTTACATTATATTTTATATTAAATATAAGTTTATTTCCACGGTAGATACAGAGGCTGGTGAGGAAAGGTTGATCTGATCCTCTCTGTGTTTCCTCTGCAGGTCCAGACAGCCCCACGTCCCCGGTGAAGGACCTGACCACTCACACCAGAGCCCTGAAGCTGAAGCACCAGTCTCTGGAGGAGCGTCTGGAGTTGTGCCTGCTGGAGCTGAGGACGCTCTGCATAAGAGAGGCGGTAAGTAGCCCTGGTAGATGAACGCGTGTCGGCACTAACAAGCTTTTATTTGTAATGAGGAGCTCCTCAATGAAAGGTTAGGATAGCGTTCTGTGTGTCAGGGTCAAAATTACCTCTGCCAAGGAGGTTGTTTTCCCCCCTGTCCATTTGTTTCTTACATTGATTAAGCAAAAACTACTGTACGGATTTCCACCAAACTCGGTGGAAGGATGCGGCATTGGTCAGTGAAGAAACCATTACATTTGGATGTGGATCTGGATCAGGGAGCAGATCCAGGATTTCTTTAACATTGCAAGATTGTTTGTTTTTTAACAGAGAATAATTCATGTATCTTGATGAAAATAGTTTTGTTTGGATTTGGATCCAAATAAAAATCTGGATCTATTGAATTTAAATGTGGTGTCATAAGGGTGTTCTAGTTTTTCCATTGATGTAATCATATCTTTTATTTTGTTTTTTTACAGGAGCTGACTGGTTCACTTCCCTCTGACTATCCTCTGATGCCAGATGAAAAGCTTCCTCGTATCCGAAGGAGGATTGGAGCTTCCTTCAAGCTGGATGAAGGTCTCATCCATCTGGATAACCAGGTACGAGCCTGGTCAGTAATTTTGATGAGCGGGCAAAAGAGGCTTCAACCCATGAGCTAAAAACTAAATGTCAGAACTTGCCTCTATCGCAGGATTCAGAGCTGCATTCACTGGAAACTGACTTGGCTCTACAGCAGCAGATTTATGAGGCGGCTCGCAAACTCTCACTGGAGGAGAAACTCAGTAAACCGCAGAAGAAGAGCCGGCTGCAGCAGTGCAAGAGGGAGGAGAAGAAAGTGAAGGACCTGCAGGAGGCAGTGATCCAGTACAGGATCAAGAGCGAGTGCAACTCACCGTGCATCAGCATCGCAACCAGTCAAAACAAAGGTGAGGGAGGCTGCTGCTCCCTGCAGGCCCATGTGTACACTGCACTCATGAACAGACTAATAAAAAGCTTGTTTTCTGTGTGCAGATGTGTGCATGTCTGATGACAGCTCCCTGTCTGATGTGGTGGCTCTGGATGAAGGTGAGTGGGGGCGGGGGGATTCATTAATATGCACATCATCACTCTCTCATTGTTTGTTTAAAACATGCAGAGGACAGAAGTCAGTGGGAGAGGAAGCAGCAAATCAACAGTACCTTAGAAATATTCTTTAGCAAGGCATGCAATTAAATGTTATGTAGAAGAACAATAGTATAAGCATTGAAGTATACTCAAAGTACCATAAGTAGGAGCACTCATGATGCAGAATATTCTATTTTAGAATAATAGATATATTATAATGTAGTACACCATGGATGAACCATATTTGATCTTAACTTGTATAAATATGTATCATATTTTATTTGTTAATAATATTTTGTATTTCTAACCTGAGTCTGCAGTGTAATGGGTAGTTATGTAAATACATGTAGTGCCGTAAAGAGCACAGTATTTGTATTTGTGTCTAAAAGTGTAATGGAGTACAAGTAGAAAGTATCAGACATTCTCAAGTACAAGTACCTCTACATTTTAATTAAGAACAGCACTTGAGTAAATGTACTTAGTTACTTTCTATCATTGTATGTAATAGCTAATGTAGATCAGATATATTTAGGAGCAGTGTGATGGCCAATTGAGCAGATGGCAGTTTCAATGAAGCATCCATATTGTTATGTGCTGAAAATGTATAAGATTAGTCGGAATCAGCGTTTTTTTGAAGTCAAGGGACAACAAAAACAAAGCATTCTCTCACAGTCCTGCCTCAAACTGATCGATCTTCTCTCTGATCGTCCACAGACTTGGACTCGTCCAGCTCCATCTCTCCTCCTGTGTTGGGCACCTCCTATCCCGACCCCCTCCAGCTGTCAGCCAAGCCCCTGCAGTCATCAGGCCAGCTCAGTGTGGGGTACGAGCGCTCTCCCATCCAGAACTCTCCGTGGAAGGAGACCAGTCTGGACCAGCCGTACCAGAAGGCGACAAAGCCTCAGTCTGCGTGCAGCAGCAGGTCCAGGTGTGTGTTTACAACCCATCGAAAAGAGTCCTGCACCGGGTTGGAAACTCACAGACAACCTCCTAAACAGTTGTTTAACGGGAAAGAAACGTGTTTATCGGGAACAAATATATGTAAATATATGAAACCTAGACAGCCGCAAGCATTGATTTTATTGGGAAGGCCAATGGAAAACCTTTGACCACTTCACTTTTGCTCAAATAACTATCACTGCCAGATTTACACTAGCTAGAACATTGAACTACACAACTGTACCTGGTAAATATGTACATATTTTTCCCATATTACACTATTAACACAAGCATTTGAGCTAAAACAAGTTTGTTTTCAAATTGTTTTTTCAAAAACATGTTCATAAAAACCTGTTGAGGTGAATTGTGGTTCATACAGTTCCATGAATGTGTCAAGTGGAAAGTTGCTTTGTGGCTGGCACATATTTTGCTCATAAAATTCCCCTCCAGTTCAAATAAGCTCCCTCATTCCTAGTATAATTTCAACCTATACACTATATTTACCACTAGAAACACTGGGGAAAATGTCAGTTTACACACAACTTAGCTTACATGTTTATGTTTTCGATGGATGTGCCAAACCAGTTCTATACTATACAGTTAAAATTTCACAGCCTCTATTGAAAGAACATGTTTTATTTTGATATTTACAGATTAAATCTCCATAAAAATGAATAATATTGAGATCTATGTGTAAAGCTGCCCTCCTGCCACTGGTTCAGGTTTTATGAGGGACAATCTGCAGTGAGGAGATCTGCTACATGCTGCAGGACTCATGTTGTCCCTCCTGTGTTTGCTGTGTGCAGTAGTCCAGCAGGAACCCAGGTATCAACAGAGAGCTGCAGGATTCCTCTGTCTCAGTTCATCAAGAACTCGGCCCTGCGCCACAACAACTCCACCAGCGCCCCCTCCACCCCAGAGCTGCACATACGTCGCCAATACTCCCAGTCCTTCAGGTAAATTATATAAGATTCATCAATCACCTGGTGTTCAAAGAGCATAACAACACCTGAACTTTAGTTTTACAGTTTCACATGATGTGTCTTCTCAGACTCGCCAAAAATAAGCCGCCTGCTGAACCGGAGCGCCTGGGTTCAAACAGTCGAGGACGAGCCAAGCTTCCCCAGCTGCGCTGCCTGGCCGACCTGATGGTGCGTTCTCCAGAGTACTCCCCCCTGCGTCTGTGCCAGTCCAGCTCTGAGGACAGCAGCTCGGAGCACTCGTCCTCCTCCTACATCAGCTCTCCTGGTAGGGAGGGCCCCACTGAGATGCCAAAGCTCTGCCCGCCGCCTTACGGGTTCCACTTCGGAGCGCAGAAAAAAGGACCCTCCAGCTTCCCCGGCTCCCACAAGAACAACACCCAGTCTCCGCCTGGCACCAGCTATGTCAAGGCCATGGCAGAAGATGGCCCCCTGTCCCCTCAAGACCTGGCCATGGGGAAGTGCTTCTTCTCCACCCCCCCTGTGGCGCGCCGTCCTCAGCAAAGACAGTGTCAAGACGGAGCGTCGTCCCCAAGTAGAATCCTGAAGCCCCCTCCGCCTTACACCAGGCTGGTGCGGGCGCCCTCTCTGAAGGAGTACCCCAACCACGCCATCCGACTGATGCCCAGGGAGATTGTGTCGGAGGAGCTGAGGTCGTGGCATCAGAGGAATCAGCTGCAGAAGTTATGGCCGGGCAGCATGGATCAGCAGAGCTCCACCTTACCTCACCTGCATCCATTTCAACAGGTTGGTACTGATAATGATGGAAATATAACAGGCCAGGTCCGACCGGAGGAATTAAAGGACCAGTGTGTTGGATTTAGGATCTCTTCACAGAAATTAAGTATAATATTCATAATGTTGTTTTCATGAATGATTTTTTTATTATTACTATTTATTTGAGGAACCATATTGTACAGTTAAATCAAAGACGGTAACCTGTGACAAAAATGTGTACGTGCTCCCCCTAATCATCTCAAAGTTGGCTTTCATGGGAGCTCAGGTCCTTTTCAGAGGGGCCTAGTTCCCCATAGTTCCCCTTAACTCCCCTGAAAATTTAACCACAAGTGGAACCATCACATTGTTTTGCTTTTTGGTTTTAAAAACGCACAGAATGCACAAGATGAGCGCTGATCCCATGTGTTTTTTTGCAGGGCTCGGGTAATGTGATTCTCCAGAGAGCAGCAGACGGGACTCCGCTCCAGTGGTTTGTGGCTGAGGACGCTGAAATCGTGAGCCAGGTGTAGCTGAGACCTCTGCAGCCTCTTCAGTAGGATGTACTTTGTGCTATTTGTTTTTTATTTATCTCTGTATTTATTACGTCTTTGGACTCTCTGTGAGATTTAATGTTGACATGATGCAGAAACCACGGACCTGTTTGGTCCCCCGATGAGCACATTTCTCTCCTCTTTTAATTTAAAACTTAATGTAAGGTGATATACCACTTTTATTTATTTTTAAATAAATTTTCCTTTACATGTTGATAAAAATTTGAAATGGTGAACTGCGGTTCATAAATTGAATAAATGTGTCAGATGGAAAGTTGCTTTGTGGCTTGCACACACCTCAAGTAGTTTTCAAATAAGCTTTCTCATTCCTAATATAATTTGAACCGATACACTATATTTATCTACTATTTAAAGTTTCCCTTTGCAACATAGAGACTTATTGCTGGAAATTTGAAAATGAAATTTATATATATATATAGTTACAATTTTACATCTGTCTATCCATGACGTGAAGTAAAATGAATCTTAACGTTTGCTTGTAACTCTTGATAATTAATCACTGATGCCTTTAACGGTGGTTTGATGAATGTTTTCACTGCAGTTTGCTGTTTTGTTACTAACCAAGGGATTGTATCAGTTTTGATATTTTTTTGTATATTTATAATAAATATAAAAATGTGACTGAAAAGGATGTTTGTGGTATTTTTTTTTATCTAGAAGGTGGAGATGAAATAAACGATTTCAGAACAGAGTTACATCAAAATGTTTTATTCTCTACACACAAAGAGCTTTCCAGCCAGGTGGCTTACACACGTACTCTTCAGGGTCCAGTCGAATGGATCCAGAAGAACAGCTCAAGGCTCAAATGTTCCATTGTGAAGCTTCCACAGAATGTACGTCAAGGTGATGACAAAGAAGAGCACAAACAGGTACAAGCAGAGGACGACCCAGCGGCAGCGATACAGCCAGTGAGTCAGAGGACGTTGTCTCCACGAAGATCTACACCTGGTGAGAGCGTCAGTGAGTCGGTGTGTGTGCAGAGGAAATACTCATCGCAGTCATCTAAATTATTTGAATAAATCTGTTTTTACTTACGTGCCGGCAGAGATCCGTCGGAAGATATTTGTTCTCTTTTTCTCCTTGTCTAACTTCTTCTTTGACAACACAGCTTTGCCCTTGTGTCTCTGTCGCAAAGTATCCGGAGGGGGGCTGTGATAGAGACACACATTTTAAAGATGTTACTCCAGCTGAATTATTCCACTACAATATCATGCAAAGTTACAATGGGAACTGCGTAACATGACCTGTGTTGTCTTATAATGGATACAAAAATTGAAAAGGAAAAGGAAAATAACAGAAAAAGCCTCTAACAGTCTGCTATTTTTACCCAGTCTTGGGTAAATGTCAATTGTTGGGATTCTTTGGCGCAAATTGCCAGATTAACTTGTAATTAATTAAATTACAGGCAGCAAAGTCATTGCCACACAAAGTCTGCGGCCAGGTCAGTAATCCAGCCTTGAGAAAACAGATAAACAAACATAAAACCTGCGGGTTCAACTTAATTATCTCTTCCAAGGAGGTTATGTTTTACTTGGTGCCATCTTGTTTGCCTGTTAGATAGTAGCATTGCAACTGAAGCTCATGGACGGATCACCAAGAAACCTGGTGGAAGGATGCAACGTGGGTTAGGAAAGAACACATTCCATTTAGGGGTGGATCCGGATCAAAGGGCAGATCCAGGAAAATAAAATCACTTTCCTTATGGAAAAATCCAAATTTCTAATCTGGCTTGTTTGTAAGTTACCTTAAAAATGGACTTTTAAAAAATGCAATGAACGCATTTGTACATAATAATCATTAAATAAACAGGTCCGAGGCAGCTGCAGAGTAATGTGACGTGGCAGCATTAGAAGACCACATGTGCCACAAACACAAACATTTTTCATTGATTTTTGTTCCCCGACGGTACTTTTTGTTTTGTGTTTTCCTGGTGACCACTTGTTTTAAGGTGGGGGGCTCTATGTTGGGTGTGGGAGGAGGGTCCGGGGGGTCCGGAGGAAGCTGAGCAGCTGAAGCTTGTGGTTGATTTTCATCTGGATCAATTGGCCTGAAATAAAAATTAAAAAAAACAAATCAGGTGATGCATGCTTGTTGATTTTAAACATTTATCATGTAGATCAGATGCAGAGCACAGACACTCTAGTCTCTAGTTGACCTGTCGTCCACTGAGTAACCGTCGTCCTTGGCGATGGCACAGCAGCTGGACTCTGAGCTCAGGGATGGAGACGGACACGCGGGGAAGGACTTCCTGCCGGAGGAGCCTCCATGAGCCGCCCGCTTCTTCGAGTCTCGCTTTTTCTTCTCCTGCAGAGACAAAAAAGAAGGAAATCGCCATTTGTATGGATGTGTACTAGATGGATGTGACACTGAATCTCCAGCATTGACTTGGCTCTGTGTTCAACAGAAACTGAAACCACTACTTGAAGGTGGGAGAGCTCAGTAAAGAAACCTTCTTACCTGTGTTTGACTGGGAATTATTGATACACTGATCCTTCGACGGCTGTTGTTCTAATAGAAACAAGAGGGAGAGGAGATTATGAGCTGAAGTGAGATGAGGTTGAATAAGTCCCATTCTCTCCGTACCTGCTGAAAGCTTTTCAGTCTGCTGTCACTGTCCCCTGGATCTACGACAAGAGATGCACTCATCAGTCAAATGTCGGCCATGACAAACTCTTCAGACAAACAGACGGACTAAAGTAAAGAGGAAAACCTGGTGAGGCTCTGGGGTCGATGATGTTTCTGCTGGAGTTCTGCTGATGGATCATCTTCTTGGCCTCTTCCAGCTCGGCTGCGTTTCTGTCTTGTCGCCTCCTCAGATTCTCCACATGAGCCACCATGAGCTCCACTGCCCGACTCACTCGAGCCTCCTGCCTCACACAGGAAATAACGGATAAATACTTAGGTTTAGAAATGTATACAATCATGCAGATCAGTTCTGAATATGTTACAGATCAATATTATGTTGGGTTGCCAGGTTAAGAGTCACAATTAAAAAAAATCAAATAAAATGAAAATGTCCCAAGTGGTGCTAAGTCCTCCAGAAACAATTGACATTACCTGGTGAACGGCCCCGAGGACCTCGGCCGTGTTGGAGATTCGTTCCACCGTTCCACCGAGGATGTCCAGAGAGAGCTCCAGCCTCTGCAGGATCTCACTGCGCTTAATGTCCAGACACAGGCCCTTCAGTGTCTGAAAACACACACACACACACACACACACACACATACGTGACCCCGCTCTGTGGTGGTGTCATACAGAGACTTCAGATCAACCCTCTCATACTGGCTGTACCTCCAGGGTCTCTCTGCCTCTGGTCAGCTCCAGCTGAACTGTTCTCCTCGGCCATGTTGCGGGCGTGCTCCTCCGCCTGCAGCCGCTGCTTCAGGGTGTACTGATCACAGCGGAAAGCCAGCGTGATCTGAGAGAAGGCCGACTGACAACACAAAGCAACACATCACTCAGGTTTTCAGTAAGGGAACATTTCTTTTGGGGGTTTCCTTCTGAATCTATGTCAGGCTTCACTGAGAAACTAACACAAACTGTCTTGATTCAGCTGTAATACTTTCTTTAAAATGACAATAAAACTTAAAAAAAATTTGAAAAACGTAAGCTTGAGGAGAGTATTTTAAAAGGTAATGGACCAGATTGAATCAATTCGGAATATTTACGGTTTCAGGACAAAATCAGAAACCACAAACTCAAAACCAACATTAGGGAATAAAGTCACAAAGAATTCAAAACACAAATGATGCACTCATGTAATATATCAAGTGGTAAAATGCCCAACACATCACACACACAAATAATGTATTCTGGGTTTTCCCAAATTTAGATCCAGCAATCTGCATACTGGTTTTACCTCCTGTCAATAGGAAGGATCGAGTTTTGATGTGTTTATTAAAGTATAATCAGAGGTTGTAATTTTCCAACCAACCAAGAATGAAAATATTCCAGGGACAGCTAAATTTGTCATCCTCGGAATAATTTGACATAGCCTGTTTTCTTAACTCTTCCAATATAGTTAAGTGAAAGAAATTCACAAGAAACATATCTTATCTTGATATTAGACGTGTTTTAAAAACATTTTTACCACATGACAACACAGAATGTATCATGATCATTTTAAGTGGGAAATATAGAAACGTTTCATGGACCACCAGGGTACCAGGGTACGAGCAATGTCACAGCTCCAACCACGTCTTTTTTTTTATTTTCTTCATCTTTTGTCTTATTTGAAATGTGTGGAATAACTTAAAATACAGAACTCGATAAACAACATAATCTGCAGGATGTGAATAACAAGTAGGAGCCTTACCTCCAGATCTTTATCTGACATCTCTACACTGTGATAAAAAAGAAAGGGTTAATGAATAAAAATAAAATCTATTATTTAAACATATAAATTCTGATGTTAGGGTGAAGGTTGTGTGTCTGTGTCAGTATATTGCACCTGTTGAGGCCTACGCGCTCTATGATGGACAGCTCGTTCCAGCTCGTGATTGGCGGCTCCTCTTGACTGGTTTCTGCTCCCAAATTAAAATCCAGATTAAATTTCGAGCCATTGTCACTTTTTTATGAGAGTTTCTGTTTCAGCTGCGTGCATGTACCTTCTTCACTGTCCTCACTGCCCAGCATGGGGGGCAGACTGTAGCTGCTCGTCTCTGCATCAGGCTGCAACAGCTTCACAAACATCAGGTCGGAAATCATTAAACAGAAAGTGTTGAACAGTATTAACAGGAGCAGGCAGCAGATTACCGGACTCACCTCAGAAGGCATCACTTCATTAGCTGCCATCTTCACAACAATAATCCAAATGTCTCCCTCAGATTACATCAGAGCCTCCACACCGTGAACAGAGGATTTCCATTGTTGCTGGAAACACACATTTGAAAACGTTCCCGTCTGTGTTTGGTTCATTTTCTCCTTCAGTCTCTCTCCTGTACTTAGAACAGATAATCCTATTATGAGATCCACAGACAAACCAGAGTATCGGACAACTGGCCCAAGAGGCTCATGGGTAACCGCTATCTGCTGCTAGTGTTCTATCTGTAGAAGCAAATGCTGGTGTTTGTCCCAGGTGATGAATCAAAAGTGGCACTTGTGCAGCTCTTATCACCTGAGCATCAAGTCCACCCATCTGTCCATCCAGTGAAACGTCACCATGTCTCCTGGCATTTAAACAGTTAACTTTGTTTTTCTGCTTTTAATCGGTTGGAAGTGACTTCCTGAGAATAAGGACAGCATGAAGACCTGACAGGTGTTCACATGAATCCCCTTAAATAAGAATGTTTTGTTATAAGGTGTTCTCTTTCATTGATGCCTTGATATTTTCTAAACCATTTAAGTGGTTTAATTCTTAAATTTAAAAATGTCTTGCTTGTACTGGTGTCTGTCAGACATTGGAACTATTGCGCCCTCAAAACTGATCAGCTCAGAGCAGGAAGGTGTCCATTATCAGCTCTTAGTCTATGAATGTTATCACTAGGTTCAGGCCCACATTGCATCAACAGCACAGACACATGGATCATATTGAAATTCATGACATGAACCAGGATTTTGAACAGGTGCAGGGCATTTGTAAAGGTTATTTTATAGTTCTTCCGTCGGACCTTTAAATGTCTCCATTATATTTGATCTACACCGTGAACCAAGAAGGTACGTTACCAAGTAGTCCTGAGTATTTCAGGTTGAAAGGAGGAAAGAAATCACTGAAATCAACCAAAACATAAAATGAAGCATTTAAGACCATTGAGTTATAAAAAGCTACATTTCAAACAACAGGAAGCAAATCTGACAAACAAATAAACACAAACAGTCAACTTTGGAGCATCTCCTTTTTATTAATAGAAAAGCGGTCCTTTAGTAGAGACGCTGGGGTTTGCCCATGGTGCTCTTGATGTAGAGGGCACGCACGTTCTGCCAGTTCTTCTTCAGCAGGGACACCAGGAAGTTGACGGACAGGTGAATGTTGTACACAAGTTCGTCCTCTGTCATCTTCACATGACCGACGGCCACAGCCAGACAGAGCACCTACAAAAACAAACACAGGTCAGACATAGATTCTGACAAATAAAGTGTGCAACTATGGTTATGCAATAATGTTAAACAAGAGATGTTTGCATTTAAATTAAATGTTATGGGCTGAAGCGGTGGATGGTTCTACATCTTCAAAGTTGAGTCATTACAAAATCTACAAATTGAGTTAACAGATGTTTTAATTGGAGCAGATATTTGCTGTGAGGCCTCGAGTCACGACAGTCCTGTAAGACTGTGGCATGAAGATTCCCTGTCGATGTGGAGGAATAAAGCATTTTAAAATTTGAGGTAGTACTGAACATACCTTCTTCATCTGGAATTTGATGGTGGATTTGACCTCGTCCACCTTGGTGTTCAGGTTCTCGTTGTGGGTGAGCAGGGAGGGGAACTTGCCGGCCTTATTCAGACCAGGACCCAGGATACGTGGGATCTGCTTGATCAGAGACTCGGAGGCCAGGAAGGCATCATACTTCTTGGCTGGAAGGGGACAGTGGGGGAAAAATCCAAGCGTTAAAAAATACATTTCAAAACCACATGCTACAGGATGTCTTGGGGGTTTGTGCTCTGAACTACATACCGAGCTTCTTGACCATCTTCTTGTTCTTGTTGAGCTTCTTGAGAGCCTCGATGTCCATGTGAGGCAATTCGGCGGCTTTGGCCTCGTCGCAGTGCTGCTGGTCTCCCAGGACGCACACGGAGAACTTGGGCCTGGGGAGAGTCTTCAGCCTGCGTGTTAACAAAACGGCAAATAACGGTCACTTCAAACCCAGAGGTGTCTGTTGGAAGCACTGCAGGGTGCGGCTGAGAGAATTCTACCGTTTACAGTGAACTAATGTCAGGAGAGGGGCTCTGACGGTGAAAAGGTTCTTACCCACACCACCATCATGGCCGGTGTCCAGCTGACCTCTTGGGTAACATTATGTAAATGGGTCGGCTCGAGTACCTGAACTTACCAGCTCAGTCACTCAAAGCCTCCCCTCATATTTTAAGACCCAGGGTAGGGGTCCGCCTGCTTCGCCTTCACCAGCCGAGGCTGATTGAGCTCAGTCAGACTACCCAGAGTACTTCTCCATGTCTGCCCCTGGCCTGTCTGGACTGCTTTATTTTTTTTTTTTTAACACTTATCAAGCCTCTAACTGGCCATAGAAACACACAGGCTGTTTTCACCCTCAGACAGGGCTGGACGCAAACATGGAAAAGGTTGGGTGAGACAGTAAAAGGTCGAACCTGACGGTGCCGGAGAAACGCTTGTCCTTCTGGGGATCATAGTTTTTCAAGCTGATCTGCAGCTCCACCGTCTCCACGAACCTACAAAGAGACACATTCAGTAAGTGTTAAGTTCTGGAATGAAATTATTAAAAACCAGACGCCATTAAAGAGTCACAAAAGTATGAAACCCCCCCCCCAGGAAATTTAGGCAGCCAGTATCAAACAATGCAGTCAAACACAAGAGCACAAAAATAATAAAAATGTCAATTAAGTTCACTGCAGTGGGACGAAGGTCCAGCCACCAGTACTACTACAAAGTATGTGCTAATGGAGATGTTGAAAATACAAATATTCAAAGTACAAAGAGACATTTAAGGAGGCAACAGAAACCAATGTTAATGAATTAATGGTAACACAACGTTACAATCTGATGGAGGCACGTTTGTGTGACTCGTGGACGTGAACTCACTTCCTTGGCTTGGTCAGGGAGTTCGACAGAACCTCCTTCACTGCTTCATACAGCGTGTCTCTGGACACCTTACTGTTAGACACACAAACACACATGTCAAGTCAACCACAGAGACACGCGTTCAAGTCTCATTTAAACCAGACGATCTGCGGCGCTGAGCTGCAGCGATGAAAAGATCGTTAAATGCGGATAAAGTACAGTCGGTTTAAAGTTAATATAAACTACAAGAGTTCATCTCAACGTCTGGTGTTAAATATAAACTTAGATGTGTTCTAAACGCGCGGATGACACAGGATTGAGAAGTGAACGTGATGTCCGACATTAGCGGAGGAGCCGGTGTCATGCGCTTCACTCAACTTCATTTAATTCAGAAATTCTGGGTTAAATAACACAACCGCCGCTTAACACAGTGACTCTACAGGCGTATGTCGCTAGTGTAAGTTCACGTAAATGTGGAAAATACATTTTATTTCACGTTTACTGGTAAAATTGTCTCTGACCTCATTTTGGCGGCTCGTCCCTCCCGTGTAGCTACGATGAAAAAGGAAGTGCAGCAGGAAGTTACGCACAATATAGGCGACCGTGATGACGTGACCAAAGCGGCAGCGTTGTAAAATAAATAAACAACTTTTATGTTATAGAGATGTTTGAAACCTCATTTGTCAAAAGACAAATTCATTTAAATACATACAAAATATATTATTTATTTCTATTCATTCTGATCCTCTATTATTTAAATATTTTTTGTCGTATTTTTATTCTTTGGAAAAAAATGCAGTCTAATGTAGGGTACCACACACGCACACGCACGGAGGTTGTACATCCCCTTGAGAAAACCAAATGTTACATAAATAAAAGAAACAATTTCAAATCATTGCTATCCCAAGTTTGATTACTCCATTTGAAACCACACAGAAGTACAATCAATCAAATCTACTGTATCTCAGGTATTAAAAGTAAAAAGGCAAGTATTCATGCAGCATAATCTTATTACAGGTATATATAGTTTAAGAATTTCTTTAACACATTCTAGTTGATGTGGTGATAATTATGCTATTGGGTAGTTTAATTTAGATTGAATATTCAGATTAATTACCATCCAGTTATTAATTTACTATTTATCTTCATACTAGTCCAGGGTTTAACCTGAATCTGCATCAAATTATGTAAATCTGCAGAATAACTATTCGTTACAGCTCTCAAATAAGTGCACTGAAGTGGGAGGTACAAGATTTCCCTCTGAAGTTTTGTGATTCAAAAGATGAATATTCCATATTCATAGAATATTCCTCAAAATTATATTAAAGGCTACGATCGTGTATTTAGCAGTTCTCCAGCACACTATTTTTTAAGTTAGACACTTTCTGTACAAATAACAAGCTCAGAGGTACAACAGGCATGAGACTTCCAGATTTACAGTTTGTACACTGCTACAAAAGGAGACCTGAGGCGTTTCATTTCCACTTTAAATTATTGTAAAGATGTAGACACAAACTTAATTGAACGTGTTTATTTACATGTGTGAGATGCAGATCAGAAGAAGACTTCATGTCCCACCATCAAGTCCCAACATTTAGCTTTTATAAGAATCATATAAACATGAAATAAATACTTAAAGATCCACTATAATGTAGCCGTTTATTCATGTAATGTCAAGTGTCCATAAGTGGAGGCTTGTGTTTAAACAGATAATAAATTATAATACAGTAATTCAGATTACACTGACAAGTATTGTACAAACCATACAAAAATGTCCATCCATACAACTGCTCACAGCTACATTAAACAACATTTATTAAATGTGTATTATAAATGCTTAATAAGGGGACTTGAAGTAAAGTGCTATCAGGTTGTGTGTGTTATTCTTTTCAGAGCAGCTTGAAGAGACTTTTTCAGGAAGGTTTCATTCGACGTCAGACAACAGGACAGGGAGTGTTTGTGTGAGGCCGTCACCTGGAACAAAGGTAGAAACATACAGAAAGAGCTCAAACACAGTTTTATCCAATGTTCAAACATTAACTCATAATATAAACCTGAAAACTCACATGGCTGCTATATTTGGTGAGGACGGTTAACATCATTTTTGCAAACTTCACAGACTTTGTGAATTGAGGACCCTGTGTGAGGAGCTGTTCGGTGAACTGTGTGAACACTTCCTTCATTCAAGTCAGGCTGGAAAAAAGAAAACAGGCAGTTCAATAACAGTGAGTACTGGGTCTGGTCTCACGAGTGAACACTGGACTCACCCTGGACTCGAGCAAGCTGTGGATAACAGAGAGCACCGCCTCACTCCACGCAACTTTGAATGTCAGTCTGGGAGAAACAGGGTTAAAAAGAAAGGCAATCTAGAATTACTGCACTGCCTCCTCTGCCTGCTGTGGCACCCCTCACCTGAACGCTCTGGAGATTTCTGTGTTGTGAATGCATCTGAGCAGAGATTCTCCTCCTGTGTTGCTCGTGTGTGTGAAAGGTAAACTCCAGACCCTATTCTGCGGTCATTCTTTTCAGTTCATGTCTGAAAAAACACGCCTATAAAAACACAGCCTTTGGACGCATTATCTTACTGAAGCAGCAGGAGTCTGTAATGAGAATCCAGACAGCCCTCTATCAGTCGGTTCAGCAGCTCCGCCTGTGGATTCCCTGAAAAGAAAAAAGAAGGTTCAGAATAGAAGATCAATTGAAGTTTGGGCAAAGGACCGGGTTACAGGTCCTGGCTCATCTGTGCTGTTTCTGTGTGCTCTAACCAGGACACTGAATCCACTGCTGCTCTTTCAGGCAGACTCTGATCCTCCATGAGACAAACTGTGTCCATAACTGATTCATTTACAGTTGTTACTCAGCCGTCTCCTCACCTATGTTCTCCTCCTTTAGAATTGGTCCGATTAGAGCGTGGCACATTGGTCTTGGATAGCGTACACACAGCGAAGTTACTGCAGTGACCAGGCACCTGGAGGCCGGTTCTGACAGGGACAGCACCTACACAAGCAGCACCAGTTTGCTCCATTAGTATCAAACACAGCGACGCAGTTCTGCATCCTTTGCATATGCAGGGCTGTACCTTCTCCAGCAGGAGGCTCTTGATGAGTGCTGCGGCCGTGCTGTAGCTGAGGTCAGGAGAGAGAGTCAGAACACTGCTGCACAGTTTAGGCAGAGTCGGCTCCGGGACGTCAGGCAAACTCAGCGTGCTGCATAACACCTCCACCTAGAGAGCGGAGGTAGAGGAGCGGGAAGATAAGGTTAAGTTAGCTAGAGAATTACCCTCAATATCACTTAAACTACAGGCAGAGACAGTGTGCATCTATAGCACAAGTGTACATTATCACAGTGTGTTAATATCTGTGTCGTTGATAAAGAACTACAACAAAGGGAAACATTAGAAACTATGGATGACGCCACAGCATTTCTTTAAGCAAATCAAATACTTTAAAGCAGTGGAAAAAGCACATTAAGCACAAAACTAAGAGATACCTAAACATATTCAAGACCTTGTACATAATATTTTAAGATATTTAAGGCATTTTAAGGCTTAAAATTCAGATTGTGGAATTGAATAGGTTTTGTTTAGACTAAGGGGCTGGCTAAAACATTGCAAACCCCTTTAAATATGATACAGCAAACAAAAAGGTGTAAATACACGGGCCTTTCTTTTTTTTTTTTTTAAACGCACTTGGACAGGATCGCAGTCATTCAGCACTTTGAACACATCCATCGAGCTCTGGTCCCACTGAAAACACACAATAAATATAATTATAATAAATACCACTTTTTAAAGACTGCACTGGGTAGATAGAGAAACCAACTGTCCTTACCTCCGTATGACTTTCCAGTAATTCTTTTATTTGAAGAACAGAAACCTAAAAGATAAATACACAAGTTGTATTATTTCAAATCTAATCTGTGTTATTACAAAAAACAAATGTAATGTGGGATTAGTAGACTGGCTGTGATCATCTCAGCTCCATTGAACCAAAATAAAACAAAGAAAATTGTAAAAGTGGATGATGAATTTTGTCTCTAACCTTTATGTGTTCAGGCAGGGATTCACACTGACAGTCCGGTGCTGGCTGCAGTTCTTCAGCAGGAGTTTCTCTTTCCAACCTTTCGGATGTCTCCTCGTGTACGTTCTGTTCTTCTGCCTTCTGCTCACTGCCACAGACATCCATCTTTACCCGTTTACTCTGCTGTCCCGTCTCTTCATCGTCTGAGTCCACAGTGACTAAACTCACTTTCCTTTTCCTCTGTGTCCCCAGCTCCGACAAACTAGATGCACTCCGAGAACCAGATTCCACCGTTTGATCGCTGAGGCACTTGGCCCAACCTCCGGTCTCACCGCAAACAACCAAACGCTGTGAGAGCTCCTTCAGTCTCTGGCTGCACAGGGGAGTGTACAGAGGCTCCTCATCGTGCACGCCCACACTTCTCCTAATCTGACTGCACAGAGCGGAGGTCCAGGGGCTGGGATGAGGGTCCTGGCTGAGGCACTTGAGCAGACGCAGAACGGAGGTCTGAGGAAGAGCCGAGTGGATCAGATAGACGAAGGACAGCAGGTTTTGTTTGAACGATGCTGGAAACAGGCTCACCAGGGGTTTACTAGAATAAGTGAAGGGGGGAAATGGGTGTGAGACATAAGCAACTGGTATAAGACTAAATATGGCAGCAGTTTGTCTTTGGTAAAGCTGAGACGATATGTTGATTAATTGATAGAATCAATCACAAACTCAATTGATTGACAAATATTTCAAACAGAAGTCATTCAGCCTCTGTTATGTTACTGTTTTTCAAAATGGAGACACAGAGACACACAGACAGACAAAATCACAGACAGACACACTGACAATGGAGACAATGTCACAGACAAACAGAGACACAAAGTCACAGACAAACAGAGACACACACAGTCACTGACAGTGAATGACTTTACTGATCCCAGACTCACACAGACAGGGGCTGCTCTCCAGTCTGTGAGCAGGTGACCTCGTCTTCACACAGTTTATCTATAAAGTGACACAGGGACATTTCCGGGTTCGATCGCTGCTGCCTGTGGAACACGTCCACCGCCCTGTGGAGACCGGAGGCTCCGGACATCAGCGAGCGGAGCAGCAGCTTCGACTGGCCGTCGAACCGACTCAGAAACATGGTCATGAATCCTTCACTGTTCACTGCTCCCCGCCATTTCTGTTGACATTTCTTCTTCTATTGTATCTAATGGAAGTTTGCAAACAGCTTTTAGATGCATTGCCGCCCCCTTCTGGATTGGTGTGGGATGGAAGGTTTACTATTAAAGTTCCACTTATTATACGACCTAAAACTCCTCTTTATTCCTCAAAAATCACATTTTTAAAACGGTTGTGAATATTTCCTGTTGTCTTAAAATTACTTTAATGAAACTCTGCACCTTCCCTCATTTCATGACTGCGACCATGAATACGATGATACTGTAAACGTCATCCTAAAATGGCATTTGCACTTGGAATGTGTATTGTCACTCACTTTCTGCGATTCGATTACTTGTAAGCCTTGCCAATTTATCAAGAATAATAAAAAATACAAGAGAACAGCAGGCTTTTTTCAGTGAGACAATGTGAAGCAATGTTTTATTTTACTGTGTACAAGTACAACTTGTTTAAAAGAAATAAAATGTTAACAATTTGTATTCAAGCCAAAACCAGGAAATGGTTTTTCGTTACTACCCCTTGAGACAGGTATTATCGGTTGTGGACATCAGGAAGAAGGGGCACAGTACACTTTTTATCTTTAGACGATTAAAACTTCCATTCACATAAGACTATTAAAATATCAAAATGGTGCAAATTGTTCGCAAGGGGGTCACAGGTTAGGAATCGTATTAATCCGTGGAGAGGTTCAGGGGGAATTTGACAATCTGCAACATATTTGAAGAACGACAGCCATGGGAGGGTAAACCCTTAATAATCAGGAAGCCACAGACTAAACACAAAATTATTAGAGGGGACAAATCTTGTTTTTGTTTTTTTTTTGTATCTGGGGGGTAGGGTCAATGATCTATGTGCAATGAAGCGGTAACTGTACTTATTTTCATTTTCAAGCAGACAGTAGAAGCTAATTTCACAGATTAGTTCTTGGGGTTGAATCATCTGCTGTAGTCTGACTAATCAATAACATGAACACACTTGGCACTCCACGGTGCGTGGTTGTTTCCCCTTGTCCTCTAAATGGCAAGTCACAAGTTGTTTCAATACTTAAACAAGGAAGGCAGAAGGGTCAAAACACAACTGTGTGTTCTCCTGGGACCAATGATTGTGTAAGGACGAGGCCCCAATCAGTGGTTTCAGGAACTGACAAGAAGAATGAAAAAAAAAAGAAGCTCAGAATCCGTACTCCATACGTGGGGGGAAAAGAGTGTAATAGGCCTCAAAGTCGTCGTCATCTTCATCATCAAACTCAACACTGAGGGCCATGTCCATGAAAAAATCCAGCAAGGCTAAACCCACAAAGTCGTCTTTATCTTCTGTAGGATACTGTAAAAACAACAAAATATCATGTAATGCACGCAACAACCACAAGAACTCATGAGAAACACTCTGGAGGTTTGAAGTATAATTACCTGGAATGATCTTCGACGTAAAGGTTTATCATGTCGATAAAGGCACTCCGTTTTGAAGGGACAGCATCTGTATCGTGCAAAGTAACTGCAGCTTTTCTGTCTGTAAACGTGTAGAGGCAGAGGGAGAGTCTTCAGTAGCACGCGTGAGTTTATTATACATGATGCATTCAACTCTACAACTCATTTTGGCAATATGTAAAAATAAATAAATAAAAACCAAGTTTATTAGTTTCGTCACACAGCCCCCTTTCAGTCAACTTTACAGCAACAGGTAAAAGAATAATGGGCGGAAACTGAGAAGTTAACGTGGAAGGGGCCTGTCCAGTATGAGGAAAAGCATTGGTCGCCAACTTGTTGATCGCAATCGACTGGTCTATCTCGAGAGTCTTCACTGGAGATCCCTGCCAAAGAGCAGCTGTGTGTCGGATGTCTGTTGTTCACAGGGACCGCTACTGGCAGCAAAGCTGCTGGTTTATCTACTACACTTCACTCTTCAATACAAGTCCAACTATGTACGAAACTAAATGTCAGAACTCTTCCGGTCTTGCGATAACAATCTAAGCCCTATTAGAGCAAATTAATGGATTCAGAGAGTGAATGCTGGAGTGCTTTTACTTTGAAACGGGTTCAGGAAGTGCCTTTCTTTGTATATATTTATTCCTGTACATTGAGCCTTTAACAGAAATAATAAATATGACCCTCTTAAGGTTTTTTGGGGGGGAAGATATTCAGGTGGTAGATCTCAGCTTAAGATTCAAAGTAAAAAGTGATCTTGTGCTTGAAAAGTTTGGTGACCACTGAGGTAAAGGACCAATGACTGAGAGCTATGTTGTTTTATGTAGCAAGTTAAAATAACATGATGAAAATCCTTCCAACGGCACTGATATGGATCAGTTGTTTTAAACTTGGAATCCCCTGTACCAACCAAAAGTCTTTCCTTAATTCTTAGTGACCTCAAGCTAATTTCCAACTAGTAATTTACTCAAATAGAATTTATCCTTATACTTGACAAAAAAAAGGTATTCACATGTAAAGTAAAGACTGTAAATCTTTTGACAAGAATCACTGAGACACAAACGATCCATACCTGCATTTCTCTTTAAAAGCAGCAATTACATTTTCCTTTTCCTTTCCGTCGACCCAGTATTTGCTTGGCACGTAAAAGGCAGATCTCACGCGACACTGTGGGCAGCTCCTGAGGAATAATCATTAAAACAATAGTGTTGATTCAGATGAGTTAATGTCGTGCCATCAGATACAATTAAACAAATGTTCAACTGTTAAATACACCTACTTAACCACATCCTGCCCAAAGTCTTTTGTTTTCCTCCAGGTCCTTATACATGGTAAACAGAAGGAGTGATTGCAGTTTGGCAATATTCCGAAAAGTTGGTCACTCAGTTCAGTTTTTTCGTAGACTTTGTCCATGCAGATGCCGCAGGTCATGTTTTTACTGTTGAGGAAAGACTCCCTTTCCTCCACTTCCCCCTGGCTCGAAAAGGCTGCAGCTGTAGCCCCCTCCTCTGTTGTCTCTGTTGAAGAAGTCTGCTGAATCCAAGAAAACTGACATCAGTAAAATCCAACCGGTTACTTTAACAAACTGCTGTGTCATCTATATTACTCACACTTAACACAGCAAATTAGATACAAACCTGCTCATTTCCCCCATCACATGCCCCCGCTTCAGCAGCATCTGATCTTTGGACTGATTCCCGAGAAGCAGTTAGAGAGTGAATATCTGGGGAAAAGTAGTAAAAAAGGTAGTTACGTGTGAAGAAAGTCTGACCATAGTCAAGTCGTCCATGAAAATATCTAATACCTTGTGCTTGTTCCACAGGGATATTTATTGGCAGGCGTCCGGTGTTGTGTGGAGGATCTGAGATATGAAACACCCGCTCTGATCTGCTGCATTCCTGCCTGGACGTAACCTCAGCCCGCAGAAGAGCAGGCTCCGACCTTCTTCTGTCAGGCTGAGGGTGGGCCACGTGTGAGGAGGAGACTGTAGGCGCCGAACTCCTTCTACCTGCAACAGCTGCATCCGCTACAGGCTGGAGGATATGGATAAACCTGGAATTGGATGATAATGAATGAGTAAACAAACCTGTGTGCACTTCATCCTCTTCATCCAATTATCTGCACAACTGAGAATAAAAAAATTAAACAAAGCTCACCTGCAGCGATCGCCATACCAGCATCCACCTTTCTGAAAGTGTCTACATATTTGGGCTGACGGTATGACTGGCCACTCATGGCGATAATGACACCTTGGACCAAATCTGCAAGAGCCGCTTAGGAAACTCCTGTAATGACAATGGAAAGGAGTAAATTCCTACCATGTGGCGTCAGAAGATACAATGACATGGATGAATGAAAATCTTCCTAGTTCAATTTTCATTGTCAATTAATAGTTTGATCTGGTTTAGTCAATGGAACCTTAAAAACACCCATCCCATTCGCACCGAGTTTTATTTCCAACAACTTAATTTCCCAATCATCCAAACCTGCACCATGCTTGGTTTAGAGATATATGAAAAAAAGGAAACGTACGGAAATGTTGATATGTGCAAGACTGAAAACAGAATGTTCCAAATTGTTTCATTAATTTAGCTTGAAAAGACTGAATTGATTATCATAATTGTTCCCAGACATGTTTCTATCCATGCATCCCCCCCCCCCCCCAATAGATGAGAGCAGGTCCAATGTCAGGTCAACCAGACAGATCCTGGATTTTAAACTTGGGACTCCTGGTGAGAAATGCTATAAATTTGTGTTAGTAAAGTATTTTTATTATAAATAAGTACAAAATTCAAACCCGTTGACTTGAAACCCGACATTGTTAACAAATGCAGTTAAATATATATTTTTTAATTTATCACAATTGTTTAACTTTGAATGTAGCTGACTTTGAAACTGGGCAGTTAGAAAGTTATCAGAAGCGGTTTCGTGGATTATTTCCCTAAAATCCACGCTTGATACATATCCACCCGTTTATTTATATTTCTACACGCTGCCACGGTCTTTTAAAAGTAAAACAAACACTAAAAGCGACCTGTTCTTGCCTTATTTGCTTCAATAACCGACTTAATCGTCAAAATAGTCGCTTTTACGCGATAGCGAACGCATTTGAACGCAGCACGGCGACATTTAAAAGTGGCAGAAGCTAACCGGAACTAACAAACAAACAAATACTCCAACCGTGTTTTTGACTCTTCAACAAACCTGCTGCCGTTTGAGCACTTCGCGGGTTTCAAACACGACAAAGAGCCGCTTACCTGCAGATGCTTCCACTGCGACCAGACTCCATCCTCCGTGTGATTCCCGCACGTCCCGCAGCAGCGCCCTCCATCACACCGTCTAGTTATCAGCCAATTTACTTAGCAACCGACCAATAGAAACGTGACGTCTACGTCTGTGCGTGACACCTGACGTACGAAACACCTCAATTTGACGGCGGATGAATTACGATAATCGCACGCGGGCATCAGACAGGCTTTGTGATCACATCGAGTAAAGTGTGCGAAGGGAACTGGACTTGCTTGAGTCCTGGGGGGGGTTTCAGGTGATTCCCCTCGGTGGGTCTGTACCGGTGTTGGAGTCTTTATGCTGATCAGGCAGCTCTTAGCCCCCCCCCCCCCAATTTAGTGGGTCTTCGGGGGTCCTCTGAGTCAAGGTGTGAATGGCTGTTGATGCCTGGAAGTTGTGGACCCACCGTGCTGCTGTGTGACTCTTTAGGGTCACTGCCGGAGCTAAAGGTTCCGTGTGTAGGATTTTGGTCAACAGGAATTTGGGCAGAAATTGATCATAAAATAATCCTAGTGATGTTTTCACTTGTGTGGGATCATCTAATCATTTGTACAAATTGTAGCTTCCTTTACCCTGGAATGGGCCCTTTATATTTAGATACTTTATATTAACATCGGGAGCGGGTCCTCTCCATGGAGGCCGCCACGTTTTTCACAGTCGTCCAAACTGGACAAACTAAACACCCTTTGAGTTTTTATGCCAACTGAAGGCTGCCACAGGTTCTGTTTCATGTTGGGAAGGGGGGGGGGGGGGGTGAGATGAGGGGTATTCAGCTGCAACATGCAACTTCACTTCTAGATATCAAATTCCACACACTGAACCTTTAATGGTCTGTATTTTCTGTGGAGCTTTTCTATTCCTGATGGCCACTCTAAAATGCTGTATAGTATGTTTTACATTCACACACACATTCATACAGTGCATCTATGTGCAGCACTTTCTATATGAGATGAAGAGTATCTATCCCAAGGACACTTCAGCATGTAGACTAGGGCAGACTGGGATCGAACCACAGCCGCCAGTCGGGGTGTTGTTGGGTGCTGAGCTGTCTGGGGGAGGGAACTTAGTACTCCCATTACTCAGTTAGACCTGAAGAAGCCTCTTGGATGAGAGGTGAAAAGTCTTCAAGAAACCTAAGCACTTCCAGTCGCCTACGTGCACTTGTTAACAACTTCTGAAGATATCATGATCTTCACAGAAAAGTGGAGAGGAAAAAAAAATCAGTGTTTCTAATCAAGTTTATAAGTTGGTTGTAAACTAGACTACATCTGCAGGTAGGTTACATGTGACGATAAGGACGAAAATCATTTCAAGTATTCACACTTCCAACACATCTGTTCCATCCATCACTTACACAGACATAGAGGTAGCTTACCACTTTTTTTGGTGTACTTTCTCATTTTTTATCCATCCACATCAGCCAATAAAAATCAATTTTGCAACAGTATACCAAAAAAGCTGGAATTAAGGCAAAAAAAAAAAGAAAAGAGGTCATTAGGAAAATTGTCAGATATTGGATGAGCCAAGTGGAAGAATGTCATCACAGATCATACATTAGAGGTAGATATAGGGATCAGGACAGAATAAGAGCACAGGGAGAGGCGTCTGAAGGGGGAGTCTGTGTGCACCGCGGCTGACGTACTTAAGTCCACTCAGAATAAGTACATCGAAAAAATAAGTCTGACAAAATATTGGGGGAAAAAACAGAAACGTATGAATCCTGGCAACAGTTTTGTAAGGCTGTTACACTTTGTGCCTCTCCTAACAAGACAAACCAGACTGGACACAGACAGGGTCGTAATCTAGAACTGTTTGTAAATCTTAGATAAACAGAAACAAATCATACTTTACTAGATGCTGATTGATTTATCGTCAATTATTTTTTTGGGGACCAATGATGATATCACAGAACAATATGCTGGTTTAAGGTCAATCCTGCTAAGGCGTCAAATCCATGTTCCTCATCAAGGAGGAAAAAAAATGTGTTGGGTATGCTTGATGATATATTTGGTACAACCTAAACTAAATAGGCAGGCATGTAAAATGAAATAAGACATATACTTAATACATAAAACAAAGATGATAATGCAGGTTTTGTCCTTACAAGTATGATCAACAATTACAAATAATTAGTAACATAATTACAAATGAACTAACAAAAACCTTGAAACAGCAAGTTTATGGTAGTTTGCATGTTCGAGAAAAAAAACTAAACAAAACAAAAGAAAAACATGTTGTCCCTTGTACGTCAGCGGATCATGCGTTTGTAGTGTCAGCTTCAGAAAGTAAATCTGTGCAGCACAGTCCATTAGTTACCACTTGGGTAGATGGCTTTAAGACAAAAGCTAAAAGAACTTGGATCTCCACATTTATTGAAATAAATGGAAATTGTATTGCACAGACAGCTGCGATGGGAGAGCTGTACACTGCTGGAGCCAGCCCAGTTTGTGTTCTATTAACCAAACGGCAAAGGAAGAAGTCATTGATGATGAGTACGATGTAAACATAAAACCAATTTGTGCGTCTTCAGTTTCACCCAAAGTCAGGCGACAATCACTCTAACCAAAGACATTGGCATCGTAAGAAACTCTGCAAAGTACAAACTGACGGCTCTTTTCATTGCAACTGAGCCATTGGTGAAAGAACATGAAATGCGTTCCCTTTACGGCAACGCTCAGAGCCGCGGTGAGCGAGGAGAAGCTCTCTCTAGGACACTGCTCTGGGGTCAGCTTTTGCTATTAGGATGAAATAGGAGCAGCCTCGGTGAGAAAACATATCATTCTCTCTGTTAAGTGACCGTTGTGGGAAACTTGGACTTGCAGCAAATGATTCCAGATGTTCATCTCTCTCTCTCTCTCTCTCTCTCGCACACGGACACACACACACGTTACTGTGATGAAGGTAACGCTGACACATTGAAGACGTTGCTGATTGTGTTAACTCTACCATTCGACTTTGTCTCACCTGCACATGATAAAATCCAAGCCCGAATGTGAAACAGTGCTTGTACTGAATGCAGTGTATTATTTCAAATGTCAAATTTAGTCTGTAACAGTATTGCTGAAAGAAGTCTGTGCTGAAGAACACTAATACATGTCTTTGTAGATCTCCTGTAGTAAAGGGTGGAGCGAGGTCTCCGACTCAGTCTTTTTAATCTTTTGGACAAGCAGAGCGTTCTCAGTAACCAGCTGACGGAGGTCGGCCATCTTCTGCAGCAGCTTGGGGAAGAGGTAGAGGGAGTCAGAGTGGTTTGCTTGGAGATGGAGGTCCAGAGCCTGGAGGATGTTGTCCTGACTCTGCTCCACCTGCTTCACGTTCATTAGCCCGGGACGATCTGAAAGCAATGAGACAGGACCGAAAAAGAGCTGATGAGGAGTCACAACTTTCACAAAGCAAACGCAATCATTAAGTCCTTGTCAATACCCGTTTCACAATCAAAAGTAAGAATGTATGATGGGAAACCACTACAGACAATATGGCCAAGAGTTATTTATGATATCACCTTTTTCACTGGTAGTAAACTGGATCATAAGAATTCCTAATGATAAAACCAATTGAATTAATGTAACCTGGAACTGACATTAGTAACAGTAAATGAATGGAAGGGCTAAATATATACAAGTTGTTTATTAATTTGAGTTCATGTTTTTGCCTGAATGGTCCGTTATGAGATAAAAAGCTTCATAGCAGTAGCACTATTGCAACTGGTTACAGGTAGCCGTTGTGACAGTTGTTTCAATTAGTGTAACAACACACTAGACTAAATCAAAATCAGCTGACAGAATGGACACTTTCTTCTATGGGTCTGATGGTATTAACTAGAATTCCACAAAAATGATTTTAACCCGTTTAAAACATCCCACGTTTAGTTTATCTCCTGACAGGCATTTTAAAGCATTTTAAAACTAATTTTACTGCCTATGGCCGACTTTAGAAAAGAAAAAATGTAAGACTGTGAACCCTTCTAAGGTCTTTTTTATGAGGAGGCTCAATTCTGAGCCTTTTAAGACTTTAGAAGACCTGCAGATATCCGGAACATAACAACAAGCAAATATCACATTCTTCATACGACACAGGAAAACCCCTCAGTCTCACCTCCACAGAGAATAATGGCAGCAACAAACAGGGCCAGGTCACTGTCATCCAGCTCCAGAGCATTAAATTTGACAGCAAACTCAAATTTGGGCTCCATGATCTCACTGAAGGGCTTTCTTAGGCTTCGCAGGAACTCCCTGGTGACGAAGCCTTTGCCGTTGGCCACCAACAGTCCATCTTTGTTCATGAGAGACGGCAGCATGGCAAAAATAGCCTCATGCACGCCATACTTTAGCAAAGTCACCTGCAGAAAGCACACACACAATTAAACATTAACATCTTCCTTAGTAGTCACACTTTAGAATGAAGTTATTGTATTGCACACTGAGGAGGAAGTGACTCACCTGGTCATTAAGGTAGAGGTCCACAAACCCTGGAATGGATTTGGCAAACTCGGTGAGCTCTCGCACAGTCTCCACCGTAGTACACTGACAGCGGTAGAACACGTGGACCCCGATCTCCTTGGTCAGGGGCGCACCTGGAAGTAACTGGCTCCACACCAAACCACTCTCTGCCTTCCAGAGTGTGTCCACATCGTAGATAACAAACGGCTGAAAGGTCGGCCAAAAATACATTTCTCTTAAATTAACATTTGTAACTGCATAGGCTTAGAGCTAATGTTGACTTGGTTTGATATCTGGAAGGGTAGGGTATCGATGATTATCACAATAAATAAGTGGAAATGAATAAATGTATAAACAAGTACTTTGTAGTAAGACTGACGGAAAATATTTTACTATGCTTACGTTGCGAAACAATGTATCACTGAGAGTTAATCATTACGTTTGTAAAACCAGCCTTGCCAGATCAGATTTGGTGTTTTAAGACTGGAACGTACCGAGGTGCTGCTGGTTTTGCCTGTCAGGATGCTGCGGGCCCTCTTCTTGGTCATACTGAGGTTCTTCAGGTAGGCTGCGTTGACTTGTTTGGCCAAGGTCTTCAAGTCAGAGCCACCTGGTTTGCTAACATTCAGTTCCTCTGCAAGCAGGCCAGCCACCAGCTTCTTCCTCTCCGCCTCAGGCATTCGTCCGTATCGGATCGCTAAGCAAACACACACATGCTGGTTACATTTTGAGTGGATGTTTCAGGAGTGTATTTCTTTTGTGCATATACATCTTGGTTAAATTCTTGTGAATTCTCCATCACCTAAACTTGAGACCAGGGAAACTCGAGACCAGGGAAACTCGAGAACCAACAATATAACATGAATTGTGTGATAAAACTCTTTGAAGCCTAAGTCAAATCAGATCATAACGTTTTCTTGCATTTGTAAAAAAAAAAAAATCAATCAATAAATTGACCTGATTCATGAAGTTAACTTGATTAAAAAAATAGCTCTCACCATCATGGGACATTCCCAAAGACAGGCACTTCTGGAAGCGACAATATTGGCACTTGTTGCGATTCTTCTTCAGAATCTTGCAGGAACGCTCGCAGCGATCATACTCCAGTTTCATCCTCACGGTTCGCCGGAAAAAGCCCTGAGTGAGAAACAACTCAACTGGTTCAGCCACTGATATTGGATAAAAACCTGCATTATCACAATGTATAACCTCATAAAGCTATTCTGACCTGACACACAAAATGCTTTACCTTGCAACCCTCACAGGCGTGCACGCCATAGTGGAAGCCTGAGGCCTTGTCCCCACAGACCTTACACTCCACACTGATCCCTGCCCCTGTGCTTTCCTCGCGGCCAAGACGCAGCTGCTCTGACAGCGAGGGGGACGAGGTATGGGACAGGTCTGAATGAAAAAGTGCATAAATATTAAGGCTTAAAAAATGACATGCAATCAAAATATGTCATGTTCCAGTTTAAAACATGCCCCAAAAAAAGAGTCTTACCTGTGTAGCTGGATGCTCCACTGCTGTTTTGCTTGCTGCAATTGTTCTTTTCCTGATCCAGATGCTCCTTCTCTTTGCTCTTCTGGTCCCCTTTCAGGCATTTAGAGACAGGCGCTCCCTCCTTCTTCACCATGTCCTCCTCATCCTCACTTTCCCTGGCCTTCAACTCTTGCACGTCTGTCAGCTCTGACACACTTGCCCCCCCACAGCTGTCCGAACCACCGGACTCTCTCTTCGGGGACGTCCACCTGACATCGGCAGCGTCCTGGGGGGATTTGGGCTCGCAGTAACCGTTCACCCCGTCATGCTGCTCCGTAACAGTTGGCTGAAACCCTTCCATGGTTCCTGTTGAAGCGGACTCAGCAGCTCCCCTCTTGTCACGTTGCCATCATAGCTCCACTATTAAAGAGTAGATACATTTGTTTTAAACAAGCAATATTAAATTAACAAAAACAACAATTGAGTTTTTATCAATTGTAACTGAAATGAGTGAATTTACTAATGTTTGACATCTTCTTTATTTAGGTGTCCTTTCCTAAGACAGTCAAGTACTGCTGGTTGCATTTGAGGAGCCAGGGGATGTTCTTGATGGTAATAGGCTTATGACATGATACCGACTTGCTGTGGATTAACTGTGAGGCAAGTGCTACAGACAAGCATGGGTGCCTGACCAATAAGGTCCCTGAACTAAACTTCCCACATCTTATTGATCCGGGCATGTTTTTTGAAAAACAACCTGTGTTGTAGTATTAAGTCATTTCAAATTACATATTGATATATCATGATGTAGTGCATTTTCTAGAATATGTGTCATAAATTGCATTCAAAAATGCAATAAAGCCAGTAGGTTGCCCCCCTGCTGATTTATATACTTTCTGTGCAATAACTAATAGGTAACTACTCTTCTATTTTAAAGTATGTATTAATCTCATATATAGGTGGTGTCTATTGTTGGATTTTAAACTTTTTTCAGAGGTTGCACCTCTAATTTTGTTGTAGTTCTTTCTCTTGCACAATGACAATAAAGGCTTTTCCCCCTATTCTATCCTAATCTGTTATACCTCCTCACTGTGCAAAATGCATAAGCAATACGTCCATATATATTGAACTTTTGTGACATTACTTTAGATATAGATTATATTGCAATGATTATTGATATTTCTTTATTGCCCCACCCTACTAGAAACACTGGTTAAATAAAATAAAACCATTTATACAATCCACAAACAAATATCCTCAAATCAGCCGCTCTACATTTCTAATCAGAATATGAGGCTTTTACCAAACTTTAAAAAAACAGGCCTGGACACAAATAAGAGCCACAGTTGTACTGAAATACAGAGACCATACGACACACAATCCCCTCCCTGGGCATTCCTTTGGTGCAACATGGTTGCATTTCAAACATTTCAGTGTGTCCTCCGCTATCTTATAAAGTAAACGTTGTGTCCTGTGCAGCTCGCAGACATCTGTATTATTGTTTGCCTCAGCTCCATGGTAGGGTGCACTGTGTACTTGGTGAGTGCTTTAAGGGGACAGTGTGCTTGCACTGTGTACACACTGAGCGCTGTTGATCGCTGGTGGAGGAAAGGGCTTTGGGGGTGGGGGGGGGACTTTTTTTTTCTTTTTTGCCCCGTGCCCCCCTAGCGGATTAATCCGTCCATGAATGTAGCCGTGCCCTGACAAACATCCACAGTAGTTCCACTTTAAATTCATTATGAACACTTTCAGGGTCGAAACCTCCAGGATGAGCCAAAGAGGAGGACAAAGTAAAACAGAGTTTGAGACATTTTCGGGGGAAAGTGAAAGAAGGAAAGCAGTTTAGGTTTGGGACTGTTGGGACTTGTCATCCAGAAGACAACCTGTCACACTGGTTCCAGGGGATTTCTGCAACATTGCAGCGAACTCAATGAATCGGTATAACTTGATACAAGCAGAGAAACTGAGGGGACAGTTGCCTTAAAGACGCGGCTGAAGTCAAACTTTTCCCCCCGACTGTGAAAACAACACGAACCGTTTTATAGTGAGTGGCTCCGACGTCGAGGAGTGAGGCGCGGCTAGCTCACGGTGCTAGTTAGCTACTAACCTTGGATGTTGACTACCACTAGCTGTTAGCGTGGCTGACCCACATTCCCCTTTAATACACGTTAGCGGGCTGGCCAGGTTAGCTTACCTCTCCCTGTAGTGCTGAAGGTTCAGACGAGTTCTCGGTGCGGGGGAACTGCCGGGGGGCTAAAACGGACGAGTCCCCTGAGTGGCCCGGGCCAGGTCCAGGATCGATCGGCTGTTGACAAGTTGGGAAGAAGTAGCCAGCGGGAGTGAGGGAGCTAGCGGCGGGGAGCTAATCAGCTAGCCCGAGTGCTAACATAAACTTACACTGATCCCCGGGCCTTCACGGAGCGGCCGAGCTGACACATCACCGAGCCCCGGGGGAGGGAGAGACCGTCCGGACACTGGTGTTGCTGGCTTCCATATCACATACACATTGGTCTAGTTGACTGATAATCCCTCTGCGACTCCTAGGTTTGACTGACTCTGCTCTGCTCTGCCTCACTGACCCCTCTCCTCCTCCTCGTCACATGCCAGGACACAGCGCCCCCCCCCCCGTCCCTACAACACGCACACAAACCCAAAACCTCTGCACAACAAACCCAGAGCCTTCATCCAGCAGCTCTCTGGCTGAGGAGTCAAGGTCTCTGTTGTTGTTTTTCCGGATGTGTGTGTGTGGTTTTTTTTTTTTCCTTCTCTTTTCTTCAACAGCATAAAAGTAGAAATCACATTTATATTACTTTAAAATTCACCCTGTGCAGTAACATGTATATATCACCCCACCACCTATACTGCAAACAGGCTAAAAGTAAGCTGTGTAACACTGAGGATGACTTATAAAACTTATGGCATTATCCATTCAATATTGTCTTCTACACAACTGAACCCCTTGTATCCTTGTAAACAACCTCCAGGGGCTGTTATTTATATGTATTCATTCATGTATATGGTCGTATGCATTGTCCATTTATTGTAGTACTTGTTCATTCTTATTTCTGTCCTACTTGCTTGCCTATCATATGTTTATCTTTACTTATCACCACTCGGCTTTGTTGTCCTTGTCAATGTTCAGCGGTATCTTACTGGACATTGTTATTGGTACTGTGTGTGAGTACACTGAGATATTCTTTGTGTGTGCAAATATACAGACTATGTCAATATACTGTAGCTCATTGGGATTCTGAAGTACAAGGCCCACCACTGACACATAGCAAAAATCCTGGTCATGCTCACGTGCAGCTTCAGTTTATAATTATTTATTTGCAACAATGCACATTTATTAACATGCATACTTATGTCCAACATGAAAATGTGACTGCTTTAGTCCTGTAGGCTGGTTTCAGACCTCTCAACATAATGTAATTACTGTGGGAAGTTTTCACTGAGAGTTTTACAACATTACTGAACATTACGTCATGTGTCAGTGGCCAATATTACAGCGCTGATAAAACATCTTTACCAAGTTTATACTGTTTCACTTTTATGTATATGGTCAGTAATGTGAACATTATATACAGTAGATGTTTATTCCTGACATTGTTGTTAAATGTGGCTTTGCTTTTCACAAAATTAAAATGAGGTGATTGATGACATTCAAAATGTAATAATACAACAAATGCTACTACTAATAATAATTATAATATAATTTATTTATATCGCACTTTTCTTAACTATGTTACAAAGTGCTTGACAAGAAGAAATAAAATCAATTAAAAAAAAAAGTCAAATTAAAAACCAGACAAGGCAGTAAAAATTAATAAAAACAAAAACAAATAAAAAACAGTATAAACAAATGAAATGAATGCAAAGCAGACGTTCCCTGAAGCTTTTAGAAAGAGAAACATTGAGAAAAGATGTTATCCACTGATATTCCTAGTTTACACTCTTGACAGTAGTATAGCCGTGTAAGCTATATAGCTTTCTTACATTTGTGTTTTTATAATACATTTTCATTTACTGGCTAATACCTATTTCTCTTTATTTGTAAAACTTCAAGAAATGTAATGAAGATAAAGTTTTGTTAAGAAAAAATATAATCTTGGATAAAATGGCCAAAAATAAAAATAAAGATTGTTATTACTGAGAGATCAATATGGCTCTTTTTAAAGTTATAGCTGATTTGCATCATTCCAGTCTACGTGCAGTTTGCACGGTCTGTCAGGGGATGTCTCTGTTCACCCGAGCTCAAGTTTTTACCAGTTAGAGGCGTCATGCTAGTCAGTGATGACACATTTCCACTTTGAACGAATGAGGACTCAAATTCAAACTTAAGCAGACATGTGGTTTGCTACTTAACTACTTCCACAGTGTGTGGTCTTTGAAACTGATTTTATTACTGTTTTATGATTCACACTATCCCTTAACAATAGTTCATTTATTTCCGCTATTCATCTTGTAATGTATGCAAATGTAATGAAAGTTAGGATTAAAGTGTATTGAGTTGCATATCACACATCATTAAACCCAGGGAAGATCACTCCAGAAATCTGGTTAGGGCATTAATTCACTCTTTTATTTACAGTTGTGTTAAACAGTCGAAGCAGGAAGTTCAACTAGAATCTCTATCTTCCCCCCTCTCTCTTTCTCTTTCCTGTTTTATGAGGAGTGATACACGCAACTGAAACTCATAATACTGAACGAACTTTTCACAAATACCAGGAAAAGCGTCAAAAAGGCGAACCACACCACGTATCCCCAACAAATATGTAAAGTTAACAAATGGTTATATTACAGAGCTAAACAAATGAGCTTTATGTGTGTAGGTATTATTAATGAAACATGAACCTTGTACTTTCAGCATCTCTTACAGCTCATTTTCTCTGCACTGAGGTACTGTATGGTTCATGTCCAGAACAGGCCTCACGCAGGTCACACTTAGATGAGCCGGAATTATTGCAAATCCAATTTCTCATGAAAATGTGTTAAGCTGTGAAATGAGGTCAGTAAATTCCACATCAAATGGTAGTTCTCTAAATTCGGTTTTAAGTGTAAATGTCCCACAGTCTTCACATATTAGACAACCCTCAGCCTCTTGGCCTTCCCGTCAGAAACCCTCACAGTGTGACCAGATGTGAGCCGGGCAGCCTCTCTCTGATTGATGTTTTTCAGGGGATGTCCATGTCTCCATTAGAGGCATGGGAGTGCCGTTTTTCTAGATCACACCCAGCTCTGTCGTCAACGTTTTCTTTGCTCTCCTCGTCCTGGCCCTCCGAGTCCGATCTCCTTCTGAGACGCAGCCCGGGATCTCTCTGCGTCGGGATCTGGAAGGCTGAGAAAGAGCTTCCTAACGACGGCCTTTTCTCTAAAACCAAGGAGAGTGACAGCAGAACACGTCAGAAACAGTTTAAAGGGGACAAATGAAATCAGAGTCTGCAAAGTTTGCAAAAAATTCTGCCCTAACCACCCTATCAATAATGGCGATAGTGCCCAATAGTACAGGGGGCATAAAATCTAAAAATAACATAATTTGTCTCCCTAGTGAGACAGAGACAGACAGTAGAATATTCACAAACAATCCCTAAACGCTTGTCGAATCACTGTTATAAATGTCAACCACAGCGATGGCATTTAACACAATGACCTTCAGTTCATTCTAGAGAACAAATTCAAATGTTAGTGACATAAAGCAAAACTATTATTAATTATACACACAGTATTAAGTTTTATTATCATACAAGTCTGAGAAATATTTAAAGTCCTGTTTCATATTGCACCATCTGGTCCTGCAGAGGGGACACGTACCTCCTGGTCCGATCGGCCGCATCAGTCTGTTCATCTGGACATTCCAGTGTTTGACGTTGGTGCTCGCCAGGCGAAGTTTCCTCTGCGCAGCCTGTCGGAGAAAAACCCATGAAAAGTTCTGTTTCATAAGAGCAAGCTGACATCTCCTCCAAGAAATAAGATAAAGGCGATAAATGTAGTTCTTCTCATTAATATGAAATCAGCGAGGTTTTAGTTTTTTTGCTTACCACTACATCCTGGTCAACCCTGTGCCGGTTGGCCCGGACCTCTTCAAGCTGCCTCTGCGCCTCCTCCAGGGCTTTAGACTTGACCTCCATTTCCTGCTTGAGCTCCTGCTTCTCCCTCTGCGTCTTCAGGATGTACTCCTCCTGTTCCTCCTGCAGGTTCATCAGTGCCTTCATTTTATCCTCCTCCTCAGCCAGTAATCTGGACACAACAGAGAACAGAAAACATGGTATTTTCAAGAATTTATAATTGACACCAAGCTGTTATATTAATATAATGTTTCAGGCAGAGGGAGAGAAGATGCACAGAACCTGATGTAAGGTGTTTGGCAGATTTATGGGATACAGTGTGCTTTAACATGAAAAGGATGAGAGTACAGAAACAGCAACACAACAGATCTGACTGATGACAACATTTAAGAACTTCCTCCATCGACAGCTCAACTTCCTCTCGAACACAACACGACATGAACTCTTTTCAGCAGCTGAGCTGAAGATCAACAATCTGCACTCTTGACTACCTGTTAACAGCTAATAGCTCATTGTTTTCAAGCTCGAAACTTAAACAAATGACTTCTTGTGAAAGTGTTTGGCGGAAATGAGTGCATGGCAGCTACACTCTACCCTGTTTGAGCATAGCGGAAAGCCTCCTCATCCAGCCTGGCCTTGATCTCCTGCTGCAGTGCCTCTTCCAAGCGCTTCTGCATCTCCTCAAGCTCCTTGATTCTCTTCCTCTGCTTCTCAGCCTCCTCCTCCTTCAGAACCATCTCTGCCTGCATACTGATGCGGGCCTTGAGACATAGACGGATGACCATTCACATATTTCTTCATCTGAATTCAAACTCTTTCATTTTTCTTCTTTGCCCCCACACTCACCTCCTCAGCCTCTTTCAGCTGGACCTCCAGGGCCTGCTGGAGCTGCTCATGCTGCTGGCGCCTCCTCTGCTCGTCCTGCTGCAGGAGGGCCTGAGCCTGCTTTTGTGCCTCCTTCAGGAGCTCCAGCTCCGCCAGCTTACGCTCCCGTTCCTCCTGCAGGGCCCGTAGCCTCTGCAGCTCCTCCTCTTTGGACTGTTGTCTCCTCTCACGCTGCTCACGCTGTTCGCGCCGCTTCATCTTCAAATCTTTGTGGAGGGACTTTTTCCCCTCCACATGCAGCCTGATAGCTGTTTGAATGGCTGCAGTATAAATAATGGTTAGATTCATCATATCAAAGGTGGATCAGTGATTTATATCAGTGTCTTCTGACCTGTTGTCCACTCCTGCCTCTGTCTGGTGTCTGAGGCGCTCATCTCATACGTCTTGGAGAGGGTTTTAAGACAAAACATGCATCTCTTCCCATCTCTGTCCGGCAGCACCTGTTCAACAAGGGAACCAGTCACTGTATCAATAAATAATGTGTGATCATGTATTGATTTTCTTTTTTAGATTTTTTGTGACCATTTCTTACATATACTGTGGTGAATAGAAAAAAAACTGTCAACTCACTGGGAAAAGGAGGTTTTTGATCCATTTTGAACGACCAAACAATATTTGATCATCGTCTACTTCCTATAATAAAGCATGATTTCAGATGATTCTTTGTTTTCCTTTAGAGTAACACATGTAGTGTGTAGCAGTGTGTGGTAAAAAGGCAGAACTTGACCAGATGTTTGTTTGTCAGTACTCAGTTTTGTTCAGTGTGGCACTGATGGGCTAATAATTGACTCAAAAGCAGACATTAGGAACCACTCTAAAAAAGCTCTGAGATACATGAGGAAATTATAATCTGACTATTCAGAATATGATCAGTTTCTAATTTCTGGCTGAGTTTTAGGGTTATGATACCTAATATGTGAGGCAATATCTAGGGACCGTAGGAAAATGATCAGGGCAAAGGAGTTTTCAGAAAGGGTGGGATTGTGGGTTTTTTAGTTTTTCACTCAGTCAAAGAAAGAAGGGTCCAAGTCATCATAAGAGCATTTCAGAACTGAAACATAAACTTGTGCCCTCCTTCCTCCACATCTCAATAATTTTGATACTGAATCTTCTGACTCATCATAAATGGTCGCACATTCGTCCAGGTTTAGTTTTATTTTATGTTTTAGGAATTTTTTTTTTTTTTTGAATCATGAAGAATTTTCCAGCAATTCACAGGAAAAACCATTGTTGAGGGAAGTCATAAAAATAAATGATCTGTTTGTCATCTTTCTGATTCATTCTGCAACCTCTTCGGGGAGTCCCCACCCCCAGGTTGCTAACCGCTGTCTTAAAGGTAACGGATTACGCTGATATTCAGGTCCATTATTTTAAGTTGAGTTATGAATTGAAAATGCTCTTTCAGAAATCATATCACTTTCCTCATACCATCCGTTGCTGCAGCTCCTCTTTGCAGCCTCTGTCTGAAATGCTTGGCTTTAGCTCCTGTGTCTTTAAGGCCCCCTCCTCCTAATAAAGCCCACTCCGCTCTGATTGGTCAGCTGTTTCTAGTGCGTGTAGAAAATGTCGGCCTTTCTTCTCGCTTTACCAGAATCTAGTAGTGGGCGTGCTAGACTAGCTGCTAGACGTGAATAATGCAATAGTGAGTAATCATGACATATTGGCCTGATACTAACGTGGCGTTTCAGGAGCAGTGTTTTCTGTGGGGGGGAGAAGAGCTATTTTAGTTTCTTTCTTTTCAGTCTGATTTCGGTGTATGACCACAGCACTGCAGTCTCATGTCCTTTTATGGGCGTTGGGGGGGGGGGTTTATCTATGCTAATTAGGAATGACTGGCACAAGCTTTCAACTTACGAGATTATGGGATTCATCAATATAGGAGCAAAGGTGTGGACAATTCTGCAGGTTATGAACACGTCATGTTAATTAATCTAAAGTTTACGTAGGAACTTTCTTAAGAACAAATTTAAGAGAAAACCTCCAGTGCTAAGTATTGAGCGATTGAGAGATGATCATCTCCGGCTGCTTACCTCCACACAGCAGTTGCCATCCAAAGCGATGTTGCCCTGACAGTCCTTGCGGTCCTCCCCGGTGTAGTAGCACAAGCTGCTCGGCCTTAAGGTGAACCAGCGCTCCTTCCAGTTTCTCCTCAGCTGACCTTTTTTCCAAAGATATCCCTGCATGCGTCCAAACCAACACACACACACACACTGTTACTGCCCGAGACACGTGCCCGTCAGGACCCCAAAAAAACGATCTTCTTGTGGTAGATGGGTCACCTACCTCTTTGAGGACATCACCAACTATCTCTCTATACGCTTCCTCTATAGCCATGCTGATTATGCTCTTGTCAATTCCTTTGGTAATTTTCCCTGAGTTCATCATCTCAAGAAAAACCCAAACAGTAATGCCACTCTGCTGCACTGAGTCCTGGGAGAAGAAGTCCTCTAATTCAACACAGTTGAACTCAATACTCATGGCCATGCATACTTTCTTGAGGAGGTACTCCACCTGAGGAGGAGAAGAAACCAAACGTCTTGAGACTGAAAACTTAAAATGACTCAATTGAATGATCTGTGTTTGCTGCATTATACTCAAGGGAAGATGTAACTAAAGATAATATTTGTTTTACTGTAATCTACAACCTCTTACAAAATTTGAGTGTAATGTATTTTTTTTCACTTTACTATATTTATTGTAGAGCTTTTCCCACTAAATCTCCTTTTTCATACGAACTATCAAAAATCGCTTTCAACAATGTAAATCCATTTATAGTGTAACTTGTATTCATTTGTTTCTCAAAACAGTTCTTACATCACTGTGGTAAATATTACACCACAGTTTTCTCTGTACAAGGGTCAGCATGTGAAGCTAAAATACCAAAATAAAACTGGATCATGTTTACTTTAACTCAGCATGAGAGTAACAACTCTGCCCTTGAAATGTAGGGCTTTCTCTTGGCAGCAGCTGCAAAAAACACTTGACAGGAAACCAGAAGGAGTTTGCAAGTGAGAAACTAGCCCACACGGCTGTGTTTAAAAAAAAAAACAGTGTTCCATGATGGCAAGAAACAAGGTTTCAGCCTGGGTGCATATAAGGTCCAACAACATTTTTTAGGCCACTGTTGCTGACTCCAGTCTTACAGTCAACAACAGAGCACAGCAAGTCGAAACATTCATGCGACTAAATTTAGAAACAAGCAGCAACTCTGACTTCAAGATGTCCCAAATAGTTCATGTCATCTTTTTTCAGTCTGTTCATACTCTGTCCAAAAGCAATACCTCTTATCCTGAATAAAAATACACTACACTAATAAAAATATATATTTTTCAATCTGATATCAGATTTGCTTCGTGGTTCTAACTGCATTGAGTTCATTAAAAATACATTTTAGATTTAAATATATCCTAGTTGAACCTACCTCATCAGGAACCATAACCAGAGGGTACTTGTCCTCAGACAGAAAATTAAAAAGACACCAAAGTTGGAAAGCATCCCTCTCTGGCAGAACCGTGCTGCTGTTTTTGTCCGTCTGGTAGTTTTTCTTTGCCGTAAGAGTCCAACAGAGCTCGTCTACACTCTCCTTATTAAAAGATCCTTCCACAACCTACAACAACAAAATGCAGAGACAGTGTCCTTGACTTCAGAGCGATTCAAATTAGAATGAAACAAAAAGAGCACGTGGTTGTGTTTTTATCACCTTATCCAGAATGTATTTGTTGAGATAAGGCATATAACCCTGACTGGACACAGGACCATCATCATCATCTCTGAAGTGCTCCTCCAAAGCAACAGGATCATGTGGGATAGACAGGACTGTGCACAGGTTGTGGGACAAAACCTGAGGAATCACAATGTACAGGACACACGTATTGTAAAACTGTTGCAGTGAAATGCTAAATGTAAAACACAAGCAATTCAAATCAAGTATTTTGGCGTGAATAGGATGTTACACCACTGCCAAAGTTTAATATTCTAGAGAGATGAGTTTGTTAAGGAGAAATGCCGGTACCACTATTTCCTCAGACAACCTGATCTAACAAGCTGTGGAAAACAAAATGAATGGAGCTGAAGCTGTGAATTTTCTACTGGATCATATATTTAAAAAAACAACAACAATGTTTTAACGTGGATTAGTTTGACAAAATAGTGTGTATGTTAAATATTTAAAGAGAAACAGCATGGAAACATTTCAAATAGCATATTTAAAAACCATTAAAAATAAATCCCTCAATTAGTTTCAGTACTTGTTTAGGTTAGAGCAGCTCAAAGAGGTTTACAGTGTGTGTGTGTGTGTGTGTGACATTTGTTCAAAAATATAGAGCGATATAAAACAATGTGACAAAAAAAAGTAATGTAAGTAAACAACTAGTACTTTTCAGTGATTACATAAAGTGTATTTTGTAAATTAATACTTCTATTCAAACTATTTTGTCAAAAGAGATTGTATCCCATAAAATCAGGCCTTTGCTATTGCTGCAACACTTTTTAAACTGTAAGTATGCAACATCCTCAGATATCTGATGCATTTTATCAGACAACCAGTCTCTGTATGTTGAGCCATAACCACATCCTGTCTCTCGTCTCCTGTGCACTACAACATCTGTCAGTTTTAAGGCCATGGCGTGCAAACCGCTCGGCGGCAAGCATGTCTTAAGAACATGGTGCCTGTACACAGGCTGCCTGCATGAGGGGGATAAGCCCAGTCATGAGGCTGACCCGCTGCAAGCCAGGAGCGGACGGCTGCACATCGCAGGAACCTGGAGGTGGCTGGAAATGGAGTCTGGCCCACACCAAGACCAAGTGACATAACAATGAGATCAACGAAAATACAGCTGCCTCACTGAAGCCCTGTGGCAAGAGACAACAATCACCAACATGTTTCCACTTTTTCCTCGCTCTCACTGTAACAATGTTCTTTTGACGTACACAGACTCATGTTGTGAACATACTCTATTCAACAGGCTGTTCTCTGGGCAGGTCCAGTGTCAGAGGACCCTTTGCACTACAAGCTGGTACATCGAGGCCCAGTGCGAGCACAGCTTGGAGATGAGGGCTCCCATTCATATACAAACTGAGAGCAAACTGTTACTCTCGTGCTCCTGCCAGACAGAGGTGCATATTGTGTCCTCTGTCAGCAGTGACAGCATTTTATTAGAAATATAGGGAACAAATTTGTTCCTTGTTGAACAGAATGCGGTTTAAATTGGTTTGTTTCACACAGGAAATATAAGATGATATACACCCTTATTTCCTGTAGCACAGAATCAAATGTAACAAAGATTAAGTAAGAAATGCATTTGTGACATTTAGTTTGCTGAGCACTTATATCTTCACTTCATCCTCCTCTGTGTGAGCCCACATGATTGAATATGAATTGAGGGAGGAAATGAGGCAGCGGGGTAAAAAAGTTAGTGGCTTCTCAGATTAGAAAATAAAAATGACTGAAGTCCCAGGTAGAGGACCCTCCACTCACCTTTAGCTGAGACTTGGACACCTTACCGCTCTTCTCCAGATCCAGGGCCGTGAAGCCGTACCAAATGGACTTGAGCAGCTCAGACCGCAGATCCATTTCTGCAGCAGTGTTACTTTCTGGTTTCCTCCTCTTGGTCTCTTCTTCTTCCCTCTGCTGTTGACACAGGGCCCCTGGGTGACAGCCAGACACCCACAATGTGTTGCTGCTGTCAGCTAGGCATGGGCTTTTACCAGTCTGTTGGCAGCGACACCTGCTGGACGTCCACAGTCGCCGACAGAGTGGGAGTGTCTTATTGTTCACTGCATTCTCTGATCCTGCCCTCCAGCAGTGGAGAGCACAACCACAGCTTTATGAAAAGGCCCCATTACAAGTTAGTGTCTTGCAGTCAAATTTGTATCACCCTGAACTTTCTTTCTAACCTTTTATTGGCCAAACGAGTACTCATAAACTGTCACATTAACTGGTTATTGCAGCCGTCATTATAACAGATATATTTCCTAGTTTGAGTTTTATTGCTATGTATATTGTTTTTGGTCTTGGTCCTATATTTTGTCAAATCTCAAAGGAATGATACCAAAGTAACTTTAAATATATTTGTAGAATAATTATTGTAGATGTATAATTCTATGATTCTAGTTCTCTGTGCTGCATGAATAAATAAAGAGTAAATAAACAAGTTATATAATGGTTAAATTGTTTATGTTGTCTTAGGATACAACTCATTTATGAATTAAGATCAAAAGACATAATAAAAATAATAAAATACCATAAAGACACCACAAACGAAAACAGTACATCTGCATAACTCCACATCCAATCAATGGCTGTTTCGGTTTTGAATGATAAAAACAGAAAGCTTATTTTTAAGTATTTGATTTGGTTTCTGTCATGTCAGTGGTTTCATGTTTGTTTGATTTGCTCTATGTTTGGCTGCTTGTTTTGTGTTTTTTACTCTGGAAATAAAGTTCTATTCTATTCTATTTACACGTGGTGGGGGTCCGCGGGGGTTCGGGGGGGGGGGGGGGGGGGGCCTTAACAAAAAAAAAAAAGAGTCACTTGCTAAAACTTTCGCGTCGTTGCCATGGAGCTGTTTGTGAGAATCTGATGCTCATTGGTCAGCGACGCTGCGATAACCTCGATGCGCGCAGCCATTGGTCGGCACGGCTTCCTCTTTCCACCAATGGCGGAGCGCGCTTTTTACAAACTGCCGCGAGTCCAGGAAGTTGACAGCGCAGCTCGGTGAGAAAGAACCAAACAAGGGATCTTTAAATTCCTACTAAACGCCCGGAAAACCAAAACATTCGGATTTCACTCCACCAGAGACTTCACTGGACGGTCAGAAGGAAGGAACGGTGGCCATTTTGTATTTGGAAAGTACGTATGATATGCAGTATACGGCTTTAGATGTGAAGGTGGCGTGTGTTACCGACGAGAGGCTATAATGTATCTCTTTGCTCGAGTTAAAGCTAATTTCTCATGTTAAAGTTGCTAGAAACACTTTGGTTTGAATTGTGTACAGGCTTGGCTGCTATCAGCTATGTGCTCCATCTGTTAGGCCAATACATGTCATTATTTATAGCCTGATATAACTTGATTGTTTTGTTGCTGAAGGGAAATGCTGAATTTGGAATGAATCTACTCTCTTTAGTATGAGTCTGTTTGGTGCATCATGCTCAACTTTAATTTGAATTATTTCCTTCTTGCTCCTCTAGTTCTTCATCACACCACCACCACCCTCCTCCTCCTCCTCCTCCTGTCATCATTATGGATTCCTCTGCAGTCCTCCGGCAGCAAAGTCAGAAGAAAATCCACAGTGACTTTCTGAGGTAAATTAGTTTATTTACACACATTTTTCTTTTCTCATTCACTTTCTGGGCACTGAATCGTTTTTTAGTACAGATGTAAATTTGTCTGTGGTATTTGTCAAAGACTGTCAAGTTCCAAAGCTGTTAAGGAACATTCCTGTCAGATTTGTAATTTATTTTGTATTTAATTTTGTTCCTGTTTCAAATCTTAGTGTTTTGTCTGTTTCTGAAGATTTTTGTTTATTTTTATTTTTGTTCAGTTGGTTGGCTTCCTTTTCTAAATAAAATACAAAAATTAGATGGAAAAAATAGTTTTACTCATGTAGAATATCCAGCTCTACCACACCATATAGGTGTTCTATTGAATTCAGATCAGGTGTTTGACCTTTATATCCAATCTATGTGATTGACGAGGCCTTGGACGTTCACGGATCTCATTGTTGTGTTCGTTCAATTTGAATCTTTCGCCTTGGGGCATGATCACGCTGTATGTAGCCATTTAGTTATGATCCTGCCATCTGCAGCCTCAGCAGAAATCCAGATTAATCAGATCCGGCTACGTTTTCATGTTCAAATATCCAGATTTCACAAACCTGTGTCCACTGCAGGATCAGATCCCTGTTCTTTGTTGTAGACCATTCACCTCAACATTCGACGTGTGGTGTATTCTGAGATGCTATTCTGCTCACCACAGTTGTAATGACCTCAGTAACTATGGTCTTTCTGTCAGTTCCAACCACTCTGGACATTCTCCTCTGACCTCTCACCATCAAGGCGCTTCTGTCCACAGAACGTCTCCTCACTGGATGCTTTTAGTTTTTCACACTATACTGAGTAAAGACTCCAGAGGCTCCAGAGTGTTGAAATTTCCAGGAAATCCACTGTCGGCAGAAACACTCAAAGCAGCAAACAATCATGCCACTATCAAAGTCACAGAGATCTCATTTATTCCTCATTCTGATAATTGATGTTTCAACATTAACTGAATCTCCTGACCTGTGTCTGTATTATTTTATACTTTGTGCTGCTCCCATATGATTGGTCAGTTGAATAATTGCATTAATATGCAGATGTACAGGTTTTACCAATGAAGTGGTCAGTGAGAGAAGTTTCATCTATTATTTCACAAATTATTGTTTTTGTTTTTTTCCACACAGAATGAAGAATGAACACAACAAAATCCTAGCCGACCAAAATTCTTCCAAACCTGTGTCTGCACCTCATCTTTCTAAACAAGACAATGAGAACAAAGATCCAGGAAGTTCAGACACATGCAGAAAGGCAGCTGTGCGACCAGCTGTAAGCAGACTGCCAGTGCTCGCTAAGTCTCTTCATCTCCCGACTTCCCGTTGACTTCACTCAATCCCACTGTAGATGGGAGGAGAAACCTCTGGCTGTAAGTGCCTCCGTCCAGATTTAAATGCTTTTATTTAATCTGATAATTGTTCCGTTCTTAAGACTTTGTCATTTCACTTCAGGGGAAAGCTAAGAAGAAAAAGCCGTGCACCAGGCCTGTTCCTTTTAACCTGTCTCAGCCCAAGAGTTCAGCAACCAGCAAAAACCAACAGCCAAAGTCACAGCCTGGTGCTCATGCTGTCCAACCTGAAAACAATGTAGGCAATGCTCGTCTGAGGACCCAAAACATTATTTCAAAACTTACTAAACATCCGGCTGTGTCAAACAGCCATGCTGACTCAACACATAAGTCTCATGGAAAGGCCACAGAGAAAATATCCCACCTGTCAGGGCAGTCCGAGCCCCCGAGCACTTTCAAGACTTCAGCCACTTTGTCCAATCCTCTGTCAGCCTTTCATAATAACGCTCTGCATCAGAACGGTGCTGCCTCTTCTGCTCAGCCTGCTCTTAGTGCAGAGACCTGTTTGGAAAACATGAACCGGCTCAGCCTCAAAGATCCAACCAAGTTATCAGATGCAGACCAGAAGACGCAGCTGACCACGCAGGTGAATTCTTCAAAGAGTTCAACTGGTAAGTGAGCACAATGCTTTTGAGCGGCTTCTTCTGTTTTAAGCAGCATCACTGAAAATATCAGCATTTTACATTTGTAAAAAAATATTTTTGCCTTTATTTGTTGTTAAGTGTCTTGGTTTGTCTGCTTTCTATATGTTTCCCTACTTTACTTTAACTGTACTTTATCCAATTGTATATAGCTGTAACAGCTGAAATTCTCCAGGTAGATAAATGGATCTCACCGATACAATAACACACTTGTAGCTTATTATTAATCTGATCGCTAGAAATTTTATCAATTTTGATTTGTTACTTTTTTGACATTTCTACTTGTTTCTCACTTCTTTTGTTCTTGTAAACAGTTGTTAACGCTGTTTCTAAGATTTCTTGATTTCCTTTGTGTTCATAACAAAGGGGAGAACTTTCAGCCAAACCACGCAGCTTTCCTTAGTATCCTCCGGAATGAGGGCGTAAGCACCGCAGCTCTGGGATCTGCAACTCCACTGTATAAATATATGGTAAGGTGGTTTGATGATAGTTGTTTACTGCCTTATTGTACAGTGTCTTTCGGACCCAACACTTTTACTGAAGAGGTTGTTATTGAGATGTTACTTTTGTTTTCATAGGGATTTATGTTCAACAGTTTTTAAAATCATCAATTTCCAGAATAAGTCGAATAATGATCTGTGTATCTACTGATGATTCCCTTGTTTGCAGCCTCAGCGAGTGTCTATCCTGAAGAGTCGACAAAAAGCTGCAGCAACCACAGGTAAGCATCAGACTGAGAAACATAATATGTCATTCAGTTTAGTATGTGGCAGGTAAAGGCGGTTACATTAGAAAAATCATGTCTCATTATTTCTTTCTTATTTTGTTTGTAACAAATTGGCACAGAAAGGCAAAGTGATCATAGTTAATTTATTTTCAATTAAAGGTCAACATTTCAAGAAATCCATTCGATAGCTGTGTTACTGAGATTTACATGAGATGAACCAGAAGCCGATATCAATAAGTAATAAGTCCCAAGGGATGTAAGCTGATATTTAGTATGATCGGCAGTTAAAAAAAACTTAAAATATGAAATCAGTATTTGTTAATTTGAAAATGGTTCAGTATTACTCTGTAGTAATACTGGGTTATATGGGTTTTACATATCCAGTCAGCCTGTGCTCTGCATGTGTGCTCTTCTTACAGGATTAGAAAGGTTGGTGCAGTTCTCCCCGGACACCTCCGCCCTGCAAAGTATCCTCCAGAACGTGGGGGTGAATGCTGGAGGGCTCGTAGGTGCCACGCCCCGAAAGTCTGTCTGTCCACCAGGCCGAGGCACTTCAATCTACACAGTACGACTCAATAAAAGCGTTTTTACCTCTTTACCTTTTTTTTTTTCAATATATTTCTACGCTGCTTTTGAAACAGTCTCATTTTCTTTCCCAGGCTCAGAGAGTACAAATTAGGAAAAATCTCACAGAGGCGACCGGTGGACCAGTGGGTAAGACGCAGCAGTATTGTTCTTGTTGTTCTATAAAACCTAATGACCCCTTATCTCTTTGTCCTTTTTATCCTGATGTGACTCAGTGGTTTTGTCCTCAACAGTTGCACTCAAGCAGACTCCGCTGAAGAAATGGACTCCACAGAGAATCCGCGACAGCAGACAGAAGCCCATGTCAGCTATGGTCAGTATTCATTTATTGTATGCCCATATTCTGTATTTTTGACATCATGCATTTAGATTTTTTAATCTTCACATCATTATTCTGCTGTTTTCAGAAATGGCATTTATCCACACAGCAGTCCCCTTATACCAACACTCCAGGTCTGAGGAGCTGCAAAACCAACCTTCAACCGCACCAGGAGGTGATTCATTCTGTCAGTTTTACAATGTGTATAGATACATTTTACAGATTTGGACTTAAAGGTTCAGTGTGTAGAATTAGGTGACATCTAGTGGTGATGTTGCAGCTGAATACCCCTCACCTCACCCTCCCCTTCCAAACATGAAAGAGAACCTGTATTAGCCTTATGGTAGTCATAAAGGTGTTTTAAATTGTCCAGTCTGGTCTACTGTAAAAAACATGGCAGCCTCCGAGAAAGGACCTGCTCCAGATGTAAATATAAAGTATCTAAATATAAAAAGCCCATTTTCGGGTAAGGAAAACAACAATTCTTAAAATTTAGATGAAACTCACTGGTGAAAACACAACTAGGATTATTTTATATTCAATTTCTACCAATAGATCCCTTTCACCTAAATTGTAAACACTAAACCTTTAACAAGAGCATTGTCAAATGGGAAAACAAAACAAAACAATGTAAGGCATCTCCTTCACAGTTTTGATCACTTTTGAAATTAGATATTTAGCTGCTTTTGATATAGATATAGGGTTAACCTAACCCTAACCCTGAATGGATTCAACATTTCCCGAAATGTAAAGATGAGGCTTCATAAACAAACTGCAATGTTTTAAAAGCAGCATTCTGTTTCTCATGTGGATTAAGTCAAGGTCCTCGCTGTAGTTGTTGGCAGGCCATTATACAAACATTTGAGCAATGTTTGTATAATGGGAGGGAATAAAAATATACACAGTGCTGTATATTCAGTATTTCTCTCTCTAAGTCTGAAGATGCTTAAATTGAGGAGTCTTTACCTGTTGAGTAAAACATGTTATATTTGCTCTGGATCTCATGACTTTACTGTTTGTCAGCAGGAGATCGTGCAGAGATTGTTTGACGATCAAGAAGAGCTGAACACTGACGAAGACCTTGAGACACAAGCGCTCCCAGTTCAAGCTTTAAGTGTAAGAAATCCCAAACTAACACCAACACATGGATCCAAATTGAATTAAGTTCTTAGTCTAGTCATGGAGTATTTATTTATAAATCACTGCTCTGTTTTGTTTCCTCCCCCACTTCTCTAGACTAAACCCCACTGTGAAGAAAAGGGAGAGTCAAGCAGAACTAACACCAGTGAGGATGAGGATGAGCAGAGGGTGGCGGGTATACAGCTGTTCCTCCAAGAACCACAAAGAGAGTCTGTCATTTTTTTCTCAACGGGCAAAACGCTGCTCAGAGCTCCACGCTTTGAGACGCAGGAGAGCTCATCTGATCAGGATCAGCACGTTCCAGTTTCATCAGACCAGAGAAATGTGCAGCCGCTGCATGAAGAGACGTCTTCTGTGTCAGAACCAACCTGTCGGATCAACACTTCTGTTAAGAGTCTGCACAGAGGTAACACTGACGTATCACATTACCATAATAATCACTGTGTCTCATAGTGTTTAACATACAATCCTCATAATCCTCATACTGCTGTACTGACTTGAAAACCAGACTATTTATATTCCTGGAAGTACTGCTTGGAATAGTTTTATTAAAGTTAGATCAGATTGAAGTTAATTGGGTCCACTTCTTCAAACGTATTAAAACAACAGAAAAGTGTTAATCGACACAAAACTGCTTCAGTTACACTTTTAGCCTAACTCTCCTCTGATAGCCTCCTCCGAGGTGCATTCACGGACCCTTGGATCCCACAATTGTGGGATTTACATTATACTTTAATGGAAATATTTAATATAAAAAATGTAGGAGTAAAATCGCCAATGTTTGTGTTTTCTGTTAAAGTTTCAAAAGAACAGTATCTCGTGCAAGCTTTACGAGCTGAACTACTCAGTGTTTTTCTTCTTTTAGTTTATTGTCCTTGAATTTTTTTTTTTTTACATTTACCACTAATATAGTGGCTGTCATCTTAATTTTCATGGATGTCATATATTTTGATCAATAAGGTTTCTTCTTCTGGTCTCTTTCATTTGTACCGTATTTCACATAATCGTCACCATTTGATGTATTTAATTTCATACGTCATCTGTGAGCATTAGCTTGAATTGCCGCTGTTATGTTCAAAATGTCAAAAGAGACTTTTTCTATCACAGACCTCATTACTCAGAAGAGTCGCGGTCTGAGTCCTGTGGTGGCGTTGCTGCGGAAGCGTCTTCCTCCTCTGGAGGAGCTGCGTATGGATGAAGAGGTGGCCACCTACACCTCGGTGCCAGTCTCCACTGCTCCCGGGTTTGTTCCTCCCCGGCCTCGCTGTGGAAACCCACTGGCCTCCATCCTGCACTTTGAAGAGTCCTCTGTGAGTACACCGCTGACGGTGAAGTGTGACTGGTGCTGTCTAAAGCAGTTTGACTTAAATCAGTCACCTTAATAACAGTTTTAATGAAATGATCTTGGTTATTTCTTATACAATAAGCATTCAGTATGTGTCAGAAATAAATCTTTAATTAGCAGAGTTACAAATATTTTCACACCACAAAAGGATTAGTGAATTAAAAACCTCCTGATCGTCCCCTGGTGGCTGGCTGGTTCTAAACCCTGCCTCCTCCATGTTGATGGATGGGACATGGATCAAACTAAAAACTATACATTAAATACATTTTTCGTAAAGATGGTTTGTCATTTCAGGTAGTTCTTATTACACCCATTTGGTTTTAATTGGTTATTTGATTCTATACAAACGTAGTGAAACATCATGACAGCTGCGCCTGACTTGTGATTGGTTGAGCACATATATCACCAGCTACCACACCACGATCACTTCTGTGGTAAAAATGGCAGCACCTGTATCCAGGATATTTTGGCTTCATTTTTGTTAATCAGGAGTAAGTGGAGCCGTGTCATCCATCTTTACATACAGTCTTTGAGGAAAACAGTTACCTGGCTCTGTCATAATATGTTGTTTACACTTAGGCTTAACAGGTAGTTGTATCTTTATTATACAGACATGAGAGTGGTTATCACTGCTCTCAAATGTTCAGCTATTCCTTTAATTCACGGAACAGTACGATACAGCACAGTGTTGTATTACAGCCATACAAGTTGTCTCATTTATTATGTCATTGAGTGACATACTTCTCACATAGCTCTGAAGCGTTAAACCTATACGGAGATATTCTCTGTAAACATTTTGAAAGACGAGCTTCCTTTTTGTTTTCCAGAGATTTGTTCCCATTGGCTTTGATGTCTCCTCTGGTCCTTCTCCCCCACACGGCTCTCCACAGCAGGAGAGATGATTTGCACTACAACTACAGTATTTGTTTTTTTTTTTACTGTGAAAGTCCAGAGAGGATGTTGAGCTGAAGCTAATGTACTGATGACTTTGTTTAATGGAGCAGATGATGTTTGTCCAACACTGATGTTTGCCAGCCTTAGTACAGGTCCAAAGAATGCTGCTGGTGTAATTGTTTTGAACCACAATTTTTTTTTTTTCTTAAAAATGTTATTACTTTCAATGGATGCTTTGCAAAAGAGGTAATATCTGTAAAATGACATGTCTTTCATCCTGAAGTGTTTATGATACGAGTCCAAAACTGAATGTGGGAAAAGGTAAATGTTGTAAAAGGTCAATGAAGGCACTGGACCTCATTAGTGTTATAGATGTAGGTTACTTATAGATTATTTTGTCAGAGCATTTTCAGAGAATTGATTTTCAAATAATTGTTTATTTGGATTTTTTAATGAGGACCGAAAATTTAAGTTCTTATTGTACAGTATAATAAATGTGTATATGTTACTGGAGATCCATGTCTAATTTGTGGGAATTCAAAGGTTGAAATAGTTTGAAGGGACAGTCCTTTCTTACTCGTAAAACTCGTCAGTACTACTTGGTCTGTGAAAACAGGAAATTATCAGCTGAATTCATACCAAGTGGACAAAGTTACAATATTGGTTGTTTGATGGGAATTGATCCAGTGTTTTTGGAGCTTGAGTCATACTGTTTATTAAATATACGATTGCTTATCTGGTTAAAATACACAAATATGTTCTTGTTCAAACCACTCAACTATCACAAGTCGCTGCTCCTCTATTTTTAATCAAAAATGTTTCAACAAATATTGTTTCAACAAATAATGTGACCTTGAGTTCTCAGAATGAATGACTGTCACTATTTTTCACCAGTACCTTTTATGAAATGAATAATTTTTAATTGCAGCTGTGTAGTTTTTCTATATTCGAATAATAATATGACCTAGAAACACAACTCTACAACAAATGGGCTCAATGTAAAATAAAATCCTAATGTATGATTATTCAATGTTGACACCAATGTTGTAACTTCCTGTTTTATCCAGTTTGTAATCCAGCTCTGCTTGTACCTCCCTCAACTTTATGAAAGCACAACACAACATTTCTGCACTACCTTTTTAACTATCATTGCAACAACCACAACCAGTTTCTTGTCAGAACTTTATTCTTATGACATGCTGTTGCTGCTCATGTGAACTCCTTAGCGACAATGTGGATAAGATCTCCCACGTTGTCCTACATTCCCCACGTCTGGGCCAAATGTACAAGGTGCACGTATGGGCTTCATGTGAAGGTCATGGAACATTGTATCATGTAAGGAAAGAAGACACTATAGAGGCATCCGCAGCAGGGTGTATTACACGTACTGTACAGTATACATGTGTAATACACCCTGCTGCGGAATCGGCTGTCTCATTTGGGCGTGGAAATGTCAAACGCTCATGAGACTCAAAGAGACGAACTCACTAAACATATGTTGTGTGTCAAACTTAATATAAAAAGTAGAAGGAGCTGGAATGATTTTCAGAAGAACGTGCACCTCTGCCAACACCAAACAATCACATTCCCAGACACCAAGGAAACACAAATAAGAAACTGTACAATTTGCCAAATAGCAAAACAAGAGCACAAGTGAAAGTCTTTGAAACAAATACAGAACAGCAACTTTGATTTAAAGCAAATTTACCAATTAAAACAAGAACAGCTGGAGGTAAAATTGAATTTGAATTGAATTGAATTGCCATAAGGATAAAAATGAGTTTAGATTGTTCTGTTCCATGTTGCAGGTGCATGATGGGAAAAAAGCAGTCATCTGCCCCTTTAGGCAGATTCACACCAAAATTTAAATTACTTTAAGTTTATCCCCAATGGATTTACCAAGTTTGGTGCAAATCGGTTTAGTAATGTTTGTCTAATTCTGCTGACAAACACAGGAACACATAAACCCCTTAGCGGTAATGAAATAAAAGGAAGAAAAGCATTCATATCAAACATGCACAATTATATATGATTTGTAATTATCATATGATTATCAATGTTGACTAATTATAAATTGTCACATTACGGATTGTTCTTTTTCGTCAGAAACTTTTGAGATGTGCTTAGGAACTATTTCATGTGCAAAAGTAACAATGTCGCTTATTAATGAATTAATTGGGGAAAAAAACGCTGTATCCCTCTTACCTAACTTTCATTTCTGAAGTGGTGCCACATTAGAGCCATGTGCATTGTGTCCCCCTCCCTCTAACTGTCTGTCGCAGGTGGTTAAAGAATCGGATGTATATTTAGTAGAGTTTGGTGAGTGTGCAGTGGAGGGTGTCAGTGGGAAGGGGCTCGGGGAGGTCTGTGTGTGTGTGTGTGGGGGGTGGGGGGCAGGATTGTTGCCTATAAAGCCTGCGCCTCCACGTATGCCTCCCCCGAGAAGCAGAGGGCAAAGAAAGAGTAGCCACACTCTTGGTCTCTCTCCTTTTTCTTTTCCCTTCGTCGTACCGACCTGTCCTCAGGAAACATGTCCGAGAACCCTCATCTGGCCATGGACCCCACAAAGATGGGGCTCGGACGCTCCATTGCTGTGCTGACGTCAGGAGGAGACGCCCAAGGTAAGCAGAGCAGGAGGCTCCACTGTTTAGATCCGAGTAGATGAGTTTCAGGAATTAGCTGTGGGACAGTGTCTCACATGTTGATGTGTCTCTGAGCTGAATCCCAACCAGCTGTAGAGGCTCGCTCCATCTTGCAGGCTCCAATGAGAGTATTGCATTAAGGCTCTGAGTGCACAGCAGGAGCCAAAGAACCAAATGGACGAGCAACAGTTTTCCAATGTGTCAGAGTGGCACAGTAGAAGGCCAGCTGTCAGGATGATGGCTGCTTGACTTTAAATCCCATCTGAAGTCATGAGTGGGAAAAGATTTATGACGAACAAAGCACTCCTGATTTTAGTAGTCAGGGTTTTAGCCAAGGATTTTGAGACTTTTTCCAACTCTAACCTAGAATTTGACATCAAGCTTCTATAGACACTTACTCCATCATCTGTACTCGAAGCTAAGTTTTAGGGATGTCTCATATTCTCTTCAGATTTCTTCGGTGGTCTTTTCCTGACTCTAACCCTTTAGAGTTGTAATCTGCCACTTGTCCTCTCAGTCAGTGTTGTCCGTTGTTTCACATCTTTGGGGCTAATTTTAGTGGCGGTGACCTTTTTCTGGTATGGACGAGAGAAACGCCCCCTAATCCACAGCTGCTGTCTGGTGAAACAAGAGCTGCAGGCGCTGCCAGCGTACCACAACACAAACACACGCTGTGGCCTTTAGTGTATGGGACATCCAAGGGCAAGACGCTACACAAGACATCCAGTCCCCAAACTCTCAGCTCCAGTCTGTCCCCTTTGGGTATTTTTGTCTCATCTCTTGCCAACGTGCAGGATGAGTCACTTAAAGGTTAAGATGGCCCTAAAAAGTCCTCCGACAGGAAGCGCTAAGTCAGATCTGATGTGGAGCTTGTTTCGTAAAAATGTGTCAGTCATCACTTACCATGACATTTGTGTGTCTCAGGTATGAACGCTGCCGTGAGAGCCACAGTCAGAGTTGGTCTCTACACCGGAGCTAAAGTGTACTTTGTTCACGAGGTATGAGCTGCACACTGACACGCCATCACACTGCAAATTAATACAACCCAAAGGAATCTGAAGCCTCTTTTTATCGATATCATCTCTAAGTTGTGTGTTTGGTCGCACTGCAGGGGAATAAGTGTATCTGTGTTGTGTGCTGCAGGGCTACCAGGGCCTGGTGGACGGAGGGGACAACATCCGCCTCGCCACATGGGAGAGTGTGTCCATGATGCTTCAGCTGGTGGGTGCCGTGCAGCCGAGTCAACGCACACTGACCCACACAACAATCACACAAACCACATATTTATACTGAAATTGAAGTGTACAAAGTCAGCAACACATATATGCATCCCTCATAGTTATAGTTTGAGTTGTCTTGAGATTTCTGCCACGAAATCAATACACTGAAGGTGAATGCAGTTTTTGTCATGGTTCTCACAGTGATGCAAAATCACAGTTAAAAAGTTAATCAGCAATTCAGTCCCTATTTCCAGAAATTGTCCACATCATCCTGTATAATCCACAGAACACAATGTCAACAGTTTACACAGGGACCGTGTCCCCAGTCGACAGTAGCTCCTGGGTTTACAGTGAGGTCTGTGGGTTATCCTGAGTAACAGGGCACTTTATATCATTGTGCCTGAAGTGCAGACTCACAGAGCTGCTGGCATGGCTGCAAACTCTTGGTCTTAATGTGATTAAAACACGTTGTTAAAGTTTTAAAAAAGAAAATCTTCAATGCTGTGCTACAAGTAAAATAACATTTGTCTCCATTGAGAAGGGGCCGGCAGCTTGTCCAAATAAAATGACATCATGCAGGTACAGCTTGACCTTGTTTGGACAACCTTTAATCTTGCACTTACTCCACTTCAGGTCTCTGATAACATGGGAAACTGTGATTCGGTGTGAGGATATTAAACGACCCTATCCTATGACTGAAGGATGATGGAGATGCAGTAACATTGTGAAGCTTGTGATTCACATTACACCTTTCATCTCTGTCGGCTAAATAAAGCGGCCTGGGAGTGGAGAAGTCATGACATGCTAAGATTGATGGAGTGGACACAGGCCAAATTTCCAGGATTTCACCTTTACAGTGCCCCCCCCCCCCTCCCCCCCCAATTACAGAGACTGTGTTATAAAGCTGCAATCATTCCTCTTATCCATAGAGATGAGTATTTGAAGCCATGAAGGAGTTTAAATGTCAGTTATCACCGACTCCCTGTCATTTTTCTTCTTTCTCATACAGATATTGTCAGTGTCTGTGTTAAAATCTGCTGCTTCTCCTCACGTCTTAGGGAGGCACTGTTATCGGCAGTGCCCGCTCCAGGGACTTCAGGACCAGGGAGGGTCGTACGAAGGCAGCCCAGAACCTGGTGAAGCTGGGCATCACCAACCTGTGTGTGATCGGAGGCGACGGCAGCCTGACTGGAGCCAATGAGTTCAGGACTGAGTGGAGTGGACTGCTGCTCGACCTGGTCAAAGCTGGTAAAGAGACAAGCACAGAATGATGATTATGGGTCCTGAGGGGTGTGTCTTTCTGATCCATCTCTAAAAGGTGGATCGGAGGAACAAAATTTGAATACAGAAGACTGAAGTCTGTTTCTACCAATGAGTGGGAATTGACTGGATATTAGTTATCACAGTAATCAAGAGGACAGATCAACTAAAGTTTAGGTCATAATCCAAGAGATTTTCACCAAATCTCAAATGTCAAACCCTATTTTTAAAACTGATAAAGACATTTTCAGCAATAATTCTCATCATTGAGAGTCGGGGTCCCCCATTCCTGCCTTGGATTCCAAATACTTTATATACTCTACTTAATTATTGCAAACTGGGCTCAGAAGACCAAGAATAATGTCTGTGAAATGTCAAAAAAGCACTGATTTGACTGAACATGTTTTTCCAGACTGATCTCTATGATCATAAGAAGATTTCTAGAAATTATACAACATATTCATTTATATATGTTTAATGTTTTCTAGGTAATATTACGGACACAGAAGCCAAGAAATCTTCCCACCTGAATATCGTTGGGATGGTCGGCTCCATCGACAATGACTTCTGCGGCACTGACATGACCATCGGCACCGACTCCGCCCTGCACCGCATCATGGAGGTGGTGGACTCCATCACCACCACAGCACAGAGGTCAGACATCACTGTCCCACTGTGGATGTAGTGATGGAGAAAATCCATGTTGACTAAAGGTCATAAAACAGAGAAGAATAACACATGCACGTGTGAGGCAATGCATCTTAAAATAACACAGTGCAGCATCAGGTCGGGCTGCTCCTGTCAAGAAAGAGTCAAATTACTGTACAGATTTACAAATTTGTAGCACTTGTCAGCTTATACACAGAATATGCAGATGTTTTTATGTATAAGATGTATGTATGTATTAGAGGGATAACATATATTGTATATTCATTGCATTTAAGTCGTTCCTTTCTTAAAACATTTTCATCCACAGCCACCAGAGGACGTTCATCCTGGAAGTGATGGGCAGACACTGTGGGTCAGTACCTTGTGTGTTTATGTGATTTTGTTTATTTATATGTATTTATATTTATGTGTTTATAGTGTGTACTGACAGGGACACATCTATGGATAGTAAATATACAATGTGATCACTCTAAAATCCAATATATTTCCATCTATTTGAATAATCCGCTGTAGCATGATCACCTATTTGTTCACATTCTCATTAAGTCAAATTTGGCCTTCAGTGCTTCTTTCAACATGTATGAAATAGAAAGTAACTGCTATTTGCATTCAGAAAATAATAATTATGTGTACTGTAAAAGATGTAGATATTTAAACATTTGCTCCACCAGAGCATCCTTCATTATTGTTCCATCCCAGCAAAACATCCACCAAGTACCTTTAATCAATGATATCTTACTGATCCACCAATTAACACAATACATGCAATTTCTTTCTTGAATTTCAATATATATCATATAATAAATGAAGGAATTCTGTTTCATTAGGACTTTATTGAAGTTGTTAACTTCAAAAACATATTCGATCCAAGAAAATATATTGAGAGAAAAGCCACATAATGTTTGCAAGTTTGCTTGAAAGGTTTCTCATGCGCCTGTTAACAGACGTGTGTGATAGCTAAGCCTGAATGATAGACAGATGCAGCTGACACACAGGTTTATCTCGGCTGCAGGTACCTGGCTCTGGTGACGGCTTTGGCCTGCGGTGCAGACTGGGTGTTCATTCCTGAGATGCCCCCATCTGCTGACTGGGAGGACCACCTGTGCAGGAGGCTGATGGATGTATGTGTGTCTTCAACTGCATATGAAGATGTCCGCTAAACATCTCACACATAGCAACATGTCAATCAGATTCACAATTTTATTGCCTTATTTTCTACAGCAAAGGAGCCGAGGTTCTCGTCTGAATGTGATCATCGTGGCTGAGGGAGCAATGACCAGGGATGGTAACCCGATTACATCTGACCTGATCAAAAAGGCAAGCTCTACCTCGGGATATCAATGAGCGCTAATGCTACAAGCTACACAGACAGTATGGCATGCTGATAGATGTCTTTACGTTTCCTCAGCTGGTGACTGACAGGCTCGGCTTCGATACTCGCACCACTGTTCTCGGACACGTACAGAGAGGAGGCACGCCCTCCGCCTTCGACAGAGTCCTTGTGAGTATCTCAGCGAAACATCAGATACACTTCTGATTCTGCCTCTCCTTAAACACACGCCTGATGGTCTGACTTGGTTGTACGTGTGTGTGTTCTCCAGGGCAGCAGGATGGGTGTGGAGGCCGTGATGGCGCTGCTGGAGGCCACTCCAGAGACTCCCGCCTGTGTGGTCAGCCTGTCCGGAAACCAGGCAGTCAGACTGCCGCTCATGGAGTGTGTGCAAGTGGTACGTCGACATGTTTTCACCCCAGAATACACCAGATTTCCCCTCCTGTAATTTGGTCATGTGTTGCTCCACTTGGATTTGCACTGACTGTACAGTATCAGGGATTCTCCGTCCTTCTCACACTCCCTTTCCTTCACAGACCAAAGATGTGACTGCTGCCATGGCTGAGGGCAGATTTGAGGATGCTATCAAGCTCAGGGGGAAGTAAGTATTTTCCTCTTCAACTTCCACCAAACTTTGTTTTTGAGGACATGTTTTAATGTGAAGCCTGGAAGGATGCCAGTGGAACAATTACTGACTTTTCTCATCTATATCTTATTGTATTTGTAATAAATGAATAAACTACAATGTGCCACCTAAAATTTAAAGTCACATTGTATCTTCACTTGGATGTTTGCTGTTTGACACTTGCTGTTTTTCGCATTCATCTGCGAGAGAACTTGTGGAGGAATAATGGAGAGAAAAGATAAAGCATCAGTGTTAAAACAGTCAATCAGTATTGAGATATTTAAAAAGAAAACGTCGTTCAGAACAAGTAACATTCAATTGTGTCTATGATTTGCAGGAGTTTCGAGAACAACTGGAACACATACAAACTGCTGGCTCACATCAACCCCCCAGATGTTAAGGTGAGATTTCTCTCCGCCACAGTTACTGAAGAGTATTCTTCACGACAGAGAAATGTTTACAACATATCCTTCTTCTCTGACAACAAACTCTTCAACAATCTCCTTCTCTCGCTGACAGAGTAACATCAATGTGGCCATTGTGAACATTGGCGCCCCCTGCGCTGGCATGAACGCCGCAGTCCGTGCAGCAGTCAGAATGGGCATCATCCAGGGTCACACCATGCTGGCTGTCCATGACGGCTTTGACGGTCTGGCTGAGGGACAGGTAACCGTTTAGATGTCCCACCTTTGTTAAGATTTAATAATTCTAATCCAATTCTTTATTATCATGCACAACAGAGAGACAAATGAGACCAATACCATAAGAACAACACAACTGATAACTGTAAAATGATTATGTTGAAACAGGGATAATATTACATGTGTTATATTAATGGTGAAGAAACAAATAAAGGCTTTTATTCAAACATCATCGGCACAAAAATGCCAAGTGACCATTGACACTACTCAAAACTCCTAAGAGCACAAACGATCCTCTCTACCCTGATTAAGTTATAATAATAATAATAATAATAATAATAATAATAATAACATGTATGTTTCAGTCTGCTTAATATCTCTTCTGATCATTTTTTTCTTCATCAAATTCAAATGACAGATTCTTAAAATAACACAACAGGACTTTCTCTCCCTCTTTGTGTTTAAATTATTTTCTGGTTCAAAGCTGTCATGCAACTTTTGCTTTGGAATATTTAACATGTTCTTCCTCTGCAGATTGAGCCCATCAACTGGACCTCAGTGAGTGGCTGGATTGGAAAGGGGGGCTCAATGCTGGGCACCAAGAGGTAAAACAGTAGTGGATATTCTCTTGTGGTGCAGCTTTGTTGTAAAGAAAAACTGTCCTTTGTCATGAGACTAGAAATGAAGCTTGTGTTATTTCTCTTGGTTTGATATAGATCTCTGCCCTCCAAGATGATGGAGAAAATCAGCCAGAACATTGCCAAGTTCAACATCCACGCTTTGGTGATCATTGGTGGATTTGAGGTAAATATGTGGCATCGTCATTCAAGTCGTTTTTAAATGTCAGCTGAACTTTCTCTCAGCCTCAGTCATGAGTTCTCCAGGCAGATTCAAAGTTTGAAAGCACGCACATAAATGAATCTCCATCTGCTGCAGGCATACATGGGAGGCCTGGAGCTGGTTCAGGCCAGAGAGAAGTTTGAGGAGATGTGCATTCCGATGGTGGTCATCCCCGCCACCGTCTCCAACAACGTCCCAGGCTCTGACTTCAGCATTGGCGCTGACACTGCCCTCAACGCCATCACCTTGGTCAGTGCCAGATATGCATGTAAATACACACACTCACACACATATAAAACAACCCGGAGCTAAACACACTTGTGGTTCATGTCTCTGCAGACCTGTGACAGGATCAAGCAGTCTGCAGCAGGGACCAAGCGCCGCGTCTTCCTCGTTGAGACTATGGGTGGATACTGTGGCTACTTGGCCACCATGGCTGGTCTGGCTGCTGGAGCCGACGCTGCCTACATCTTCGAGGAAAAGTTCAACATTAAGGACCTGGAGGTGAGCTAGTCGTGGATGAACCATGACTGTTTGTCCAGTTTTTCTAGTTTTAAGTCAAAATGTTAAAAGTATTTTCCTTCTACAGTTTTACAAGTTTCTGTGTCGTTGAGTAGTGATGTGTGAACTGTGGATTTGGTTTACAGGTGAATGTCGATCATCTCGTGCAGAAGATGAAGACAACAGTGAAGAGAGGTTTGATTCTCAGGTACGTTTTGTTCATGTGTGACCTAGAGCTGCAGCTGCTATGAACTGTGCTACACTGCCCTGCAATATAACAATGACAAAATGCAAAAAGCTAATTACATATTTTGTCCAGACTAAATTAAGACCAGAATTATTGTTAGCGGTCACTCACTTTCAGACTTGTTCTTTTCCTGCCATTGTCAAAATGTCTGTTGTGAAAAAAAAGCACATAAATCGACTATAGTTAGAGTTTCAAGGGTGTAATAATTTATCACTGTCCGTTCTACAATAGGAACGAGAACTCCAATGCCAACTACACTACTGACTTCATCTTCAACCTGTACTCAGAGGAGGGCAAAGGCATCTTCGACTGCCGCAAGAACGTTCTGGGACACATGCAGCAGGTCTGTGCACATTACAAAGAGGGGATATCCCCTCTTGATAAAACGTCACAGATTGTCTCCTTGTTTCACTACATTACAATCTGATAAACGTGTTTGTCTTCTGTCCTCGGCAGGGTGGCACTCCGACACCCTTCGACAGGAACTTTGGCACCAAAATGGGCGCCAAGTCTGTCCTGTGGCTGACTGAGAAACTGAAGATCTGCTACAGGCATGGTATGTTGACATCAAATCAAATGCTCCTGCTGCACATTTTGATGATGTATCATGATATCAACAGATTGGGGTGGAATTGATCTACGTATGTTTATTATTCAACTTCTGTGACCATCATTTTAAGTTACTTATTGCTTATGGTTTTATGCTTCTTGTGTTATCTTTAAATTCGACATTTCAAGGATATTGTTCACTTTGCTTCGTTACTTTTATCTTACAGATCTAGTATCCTGTGTTTTGTAGATCAATGCATCAGAAACAATAAATAATCCATTAATATGATATCATTTTGATACATAAAGCACATTGATTTTGCATCGTGGGTTTGCTTCCTTTACTTAAAGGTCTGTAAACCTGCTCTGCCACTGACAACATTATAACAACAGTCTGTGATTGTAGTGGTTGACAGTAGTGAGCTTTACGTGGCGTGTGGACTGAACCATTTCACTTCCTGTGTCCCTATAGGTCGTATCTTCGCCAACACGCCCGACTCCGCCTGCGTGCTGGGCATGAAGAAGAGGGCACTCACCTTCCAGCCTCTCACCGACCTGAAGGAAGACACAGATTTCGAGTAAGATACATGTTTTCTGAATGATTTACTGTATCCACCTGTGACAAGTGGGATGTTGAATGGTGATCCTAACTGATGAACCACCCCCTCCCCTGTATTCTGCAGGCACCGCATCCCGAAGACACAGTGGTGGCTGAAGATTAGGCCCATCATGAAGATCCTGGCCAAGTACGACATCAAGCTCGACACATCTGAACATGCAGATATGGAGCATGTAATTAAGAAGTCTTCATGAGGAGTAGACTCTCGCGGAGCACCGGGACAGAGCCTTGTTAAACACCTTTCTACATGTCTCTTTACATGAGCTGCTGTCTTACTCTTTCTTACCCTGAATGTGCGCTTGCTCACTTAATCTAGTGTTTTTGTGGCAATTCCAGCTCCTAATGTGGATCAATTTTACAAATTAAAGATGTCATTCAAAGATATGCTGCATTGTTGTTGATTTATTTGGAACCAAGCCTCTGAATAAGGGATGCTTGAAAGATGTGCGGCACATACAGGGCACTGTTCCCAAATAAAGGTTTTCACTGAGCACCAACATATTTGTCCATTTAGGGCAGACAGAGACCCCCAGACTGGTATATCCACCCCCCCCCTCCGTCTGTCTCTACTTACTATCTGTTCATGGAGACAGATGCAAACAAACAGGTGATGGTGCCTGTGATTATAGAAAACATCAGTCACTGATCATGATTTTCAACTTTTAAGACCATGTCGTCTTCATTTTAAAGGGAACATTGATGGTGGAACTAATCTATCAACTACATTGATAATCCATTTACACATAGCTACACTACTATGTGATCTATCTGTGAACAACCTGTTTAGGAAGATTAAAGTGTTTTCAGTGACTTATCAGCTCTTATTGATTACATCTCAAGTGGGACAAGAAGTGATTACATCAGTTGTTCTTCTCTCTTGATGCTACACATGACACCACAGAACATTTATTAAACTTACTGGTGATGGCAGAACATCACTTGTGATAATTAACGTAGGATCGGTGTATTAACTCAAACAGATGAGAAAAATGTATTCTATTGTTACTGCGGACGACACAGAGAAACTCATTTATTGAAACATATGGGACTCTCCAAATGTTTAGATGTCTAGACACGTATTCATCGGTATCATCGGTGGAGGTGTCTGATTGGTCCCAAATTGACTCTGCAGCACGGCAACGAGCTCACATACTTCAGATAGATACATAAAAACTAAATCCTACAATAAGAACAAGAAGTCCAGGAACAGATGACATGAGAGTCCAGATCTTGATCATAGAGTCACTCTGACCTTTGGCAGGTTGTCAAACAACCATGAAGTGCACCGAGGAGGATTAATGCTGCTTTAAAGGCAAAGGCTTACATTTCTTTTTGATTTAAGGTTTTTTTCCTGACACATTTTTTAAAAGGTTTTATTGTTTGACAATTCCTAACTTGACTTTTAGCCCCTTAAAGATTTGCTCTGTGCTTTATTTATCAATATTATAAATAGTTGACACAACAAAACCGAAGAACTAGAGAATCCAAATATTCTTATTTTAAAATAATAAAGTGTTTAATTATTATATAATATTTCCTTTTTTATCCTGGTTATTTGGGTGAATGAGGGTCTTTTTCAGGGGTCCCACTTTGAAAAGATGATGAAGCAAACAATATGCTCAAAAGATTCCTTTTCTGAATTATCTTTATTTGTATCTATATTAATTATTATATTTAAAAAGTAATTACATTGTTAAATATAGGGTTTTATCTCGGGTCCATGAGTTTCTTTTTGCTTTTGGAGACAGAAAGAGAGTGAAGCATTTGATCCTAATTCTGTTGAACTTTTCTTAAGGTTTTCTTAAATAAAGATTTCCCTTTAAGTGATGAAGGGAAGAGTTCAGAGGTCAGGCTGTCCCTCATAATTTGATTTATAAATTTTGGATCCATAAAGTTGACATAGTTATTAAAATGCCTCTCACCATATCCACCATTGCTTGACAACCATTACATTTAGTTTTCAGTACAGTTCACTGCTACAGTTTTGCTGCAGATAAAAAGCAGCAGAAAACTACAGTGCGGGTCCGGAAGAGGAAATGGTTTGTGCAGAGGTCACCGGGAACTCGCGGTGGCAGCCGGGACGTCGGCGGACTGTGTGCCTGCGCTGAGGAGAGGTGCGTGTCCCCAGTGTCCGCTCCGGTCGCCCGGTTAGGAATGCGCCTCACGAAGCCGGTGTGTGCTATGATATTCGGTGAAAAGCCCGCGGGGACCGTGGTGTGAGAAGAGTCATGGTTTGGCATCGCTTGTACCTTTAGTGTCTCGGATTTGGATTCATTGAGCTATCTGTCGTTAGCCCGCACCTTTGATTCATAGCACGCTAGGTCGGGAGCCTCCGTCTGTAGCCTGCCTGTTAGCCTGTTAGCTAGTTAGCAGCTAGTCCGAGTGCGCTGCTCGCCGATCCAGTCCGACGGGAGAGGACCAGACTTACTGCTGAACACGAGCCGGTTGTTGTCGAAGGACGAGCTGGTGGTGGCTGGCGGGGGCCGGGAGAAAGCGACGGGGTGGAAGTGAGTCAGGAGCGGCTGATGAGTTCAGACCAGAGCGGGGAGCCGCCGCTGCTGCAGGAGGAGGCCGATCCGGGACCGAAGACCGGTGGGAAGGACGAGGCTCCGCTGGGGAGCGAGGGAGGGTCAGGCGGCATGGTGAGTGAGGCCTTCTCTAGCTAGCTAACGAGCTAACACTAGCTAAGTGGCTAAGTGGCCGCTGCTCAGTAAGGACCTGTTAGCACAGTACACCCCCCCCTTCTAGTGGGGGGAGCGATATTTATCAGGCGGCAGCAGCAGCAAATATGAACTGAAACAAGACACACGATGTAAGATCACACGTTTCTGCTCAGCTTGAACGTTGTGACTATTAGCTTGTAATTCCACGGCGATGTTATCAAACCCCCCCCCCCGCCTCACACGGCAGCACTTGTACAACTGCTGAGTTGCAGACACACGGGCAGGTCATTTGTACCCTCTTCCATCAGCCCGATCTCCTGCTAAGGCTGCTCCACCGGCTAACGCTAGCTTAGCCCCCGCCACCAGCAAGCTCATTAAGTAGTTTGCTGAGTAATCATTAGCTGATAAGTTAAGTTATGACACAGCCGTGGGGGGTGGGGGGCGGCAATGTTGTTGGGAGCGGACACACACTCACTCGAGTTGTTGTTTAATTTAGTAAATGTGCAAAGCTTCGACTATTGATCGAAGGATGAAGGTTCATTCAGGCTGGTCTTATCAGGTAGCTAACGCTCCTAGCTAGTGGCTAAGCTAGCGCAGTGACATGCGTTGCTAATACCTGGCCTGTGCGGCGCAGCGCGGTCAGCTGACACTACTTGGCTCGGCACGGCCCGTGACACAGAAGCATGCATTGTAACCATGTGTCAAGTTGCACGGCACTTAAATGTTAGCTGCCATACTGAGGCCTCCGCGTCTGACACGTCCATTCCCGAGTTATTGGCAGAGAGAAGCGTGTCGGGGCATATTGTGACTAGCAGCTGTTCCTGTCAGGCCCAAGTGCTTTTAGCTCAAATACAGGGACTGGATCTTCCACCAGGTGGAGAGTGACCCTGTGAAAAAAGGGAGCTGGTAAATGTGACAGTTACTGGCGTTTCAGAAGTTAAAGCTGTCCATCTGCTCCCTGCTGCACAAAGCCACAATCCACAGTTAGTTCACCTCAGTGTGTGTGTGTGTGTGTGTGTGTGTGTGTGTGCGTGCCCCTCAATATGTTCTGTATGTGGTCTATTCCTGGCCACAGATCTCTGCAGGGTCAGGGTTTTCTCCTGCCAGTCCGCAGCCACTTTGATACAGAGACTCCGAACCAATCATTGAAGAAAGCTCAATTAGAAATGTCTTGTGTCAAGTCATATAAAATACTACCTACGTTATTCATATTTAATCCAGTTGTATCTGGGTGATAAAACAATATCAATAATTATCACAATATAATTTCCATCAATAGTAGATAACAAAAGTTCAATATGTATCTATATAAAGCTTATGCATTGTGTAAGCACAGTGGGGAGGTATGATACATAATTGATTGACCTCAGATTTGCATATTGTTTTGCCTTTTACTGAGTGTTTGTCGTTCTCTGCTCCTACGGAAGAGTGTAAAACTACAGTCTTCACCCAGGAGCCAAAATCAGTCTTAAACTTAAAAGAAATCATAATGTGACATTTGTCATGATGAATATTGCTATCGACTGATTTGAAAGTTACTGTCTTGATATAAAAAAAATTCTCCCAGCTTTGTTGTGGCCACATTTATTACTGTGGACATCCTGGTTGTACAAAGTCTTAATCATTCTCCTCCTCTAGGTTAGTTAGGTAATAGCCTCTGTTGTTGACAAGGGATTGTGGGGCCCAGTGTGGGCACATTTCATTGTACTTCTCTGGTTTCCCATTATATGCCATGGATGCCCAGTGGTGTACAGGTGTTCCTGCCAACATCGAACATAACGCCAGGGGATTTTATTCAGTAATACAAAGATGTAGTGAAATCAACAGGGCTGGTTATCGTCGGCTGTAACCTGCATGACCTCAGTTGGAGACCACAAATATTTAATACAGTAAATAGTTATTTATTCTAAGTTTGTGGTGAGATGAAACGACTTGCCTTTAAGCATATCTTTTTGAAGATACATAAATTAGTGATCTTGGTGTAGTGGTAATTACAGCACATTTGGTTTAATTTAGATATAAACTGTCAAACTGTGTTAGTCAAATTTAAATAATTGTCTGCTTGAAATGTTTGATCTAAAATACAAATTTTGCTTTTAATATTTAAATGACTTGCACTCTCCTGATCCTTATGTTTTTGCTTTGAAGGTCACCTCTAAGGGCGCCGGTTTGAACCCAAATGCCAAGGTGTGGCAGGAGATGCCTGTGGTTCCCAGCGAGGCTCTTACCAACAGTCCTCATTGGCCCACCGCCGACATGAGTGAGGGTGAGATGCACTTCCACCAGCTCAATTAAACATCTTTCAAAAAAAGACATAACTGATTGTTCCAGAGCTTCTAAGTGTGAACATTTTTTTAAATATAAATACTGACTCTCCTCTAGTTGACACCTTAAGTAAAACAATTTTTTACGTTTTCCTTAAACATCTTAACTTTATCAATGTCAGCACTTACTAATGCATGTATGGCCTTTCAAAGCAGGCCTAAAAACTGACTTGGGTATCTGTTGTTGAATGAAACTCATTACCTTTTTCACAGGTTATTCTGAGCCATCGTCTGCCGGGTCCAAGCAGTTCACTGTGGGATTCACGGCCCTGGATGACAGCAGCTCCACAGTAACAGCTGAGATAGCAGTAAATGGAATGGACCCTCCAGAGTTGGGCTTTTCCCCTGCTGAGTCCACCACAGGGACGCCAGGTCAGTCACATCACATCACATGCAGTTGTGTCTACACACCAACTGTGGCTGTGCAACTAATGATTATTCTGTTTTTCAAATCATTTATTCATTTTTATGTGATCTAGATGATAAAGTTTAAGTGGATTATTAAGCTTAATGTGTGCTTGGCCAATAAACTGTGGTTTCCCGTGTTAACATATAAATACAGTACTATCTGTGTATTCCCTAAAAAATATCAGTTTTCCTTTTTAAATATACTTTATTAAATTTTGTCACAGAGAAATGTCACATACATATAGAAAAAAGGTGGGAGTGAAATATAGAAGAATCTCCTCTCGATCAATAAAAGACAAAGTCAGCATGTACATTTCGTTAAATTCTCCACATTATTACAATTTATAAGTTGATCAAATGCCAGGGCTTGAGAGTCTTGTTTAAGATCAAGTGATCTATGAATTTTCTGCTCAGTTATTATTAATTTACATAATTTACATCAATGTCAAAATCAATAGATTTCATTTTCCTCCAAACATCTTGTAAAAGCAGGTTTTTGGGTGTTTCGTCTTCAGAACAGTGTGGACAGCTTTCAGCGATGCTTTTAATACTAATATTTTTAATGCATAAAGTCGGAGGAATTAAAGTGTTTATAGGGGGAAAATGGCACCGTAGCAGTCATCAGAGTTTTGTGTAGATATCTTTACATGACATTTCAATCCAGTCAATATTTAGGTGTTTAAATTCCATTTAAAAAATCGCTGTGTATTAGTTTGTAGTATGATATAGAATGTCTTGCTTGTCCTTTCTTTTTGGTCCTACTCAATGCCCCCCCAATCCACATTGCTTTTCCTTTAATACGCACTATCCCTGCGTGAGGAAAGACGGTTGATAAAAATAAGTTTAGATAAGACAAATGTCTAAGTTAATCAAATTCTAGTTTTATAGCATAATGATTTATTTGCCCATTTTTGTAATTCTTCTTTGAAAGATTGCAGCACATTGACCAAGCAGTCAGGTGGTTTCAATTCCAGCTCATCACCTCAGCAGGTGATTCCACTGAGCGCTAATCAGTGGTTCTTTGTCTGAAGCTACGGCAGCAGCGGGACATTTAGAGCACACACACAGACTCTTTGGCCACACATAACCTGTAGAGTCATTTATATCACATACACCACACTCACTCTCAAATCATCTGTGTGACTTGGGGATAATTGACACACATGAAACCATTTTCTGACTTCTTTTCAGACTAGTTGCGATGTGCGTGTCATGTGTTTCACTTGTCTTATACTAAATGTAATGTACATTTCACTTCTCACCACTGACATTTTGTGTTTTGTGTCTCAGTGGATTCCAAAGCTGAAGAGCAGCCCATCTCCTCTGAGAATCTGCGAGAGTCTCTGAAGAAAGAGCTTGAGTTTTATTTCTCTAGGTAAGAGGAAGATGCGCACAATGCCTTTTTATACACCAGAATTTATGATGGTGGACTCAATGTTTCCCCAGTCAAGAGAAGTATAATCTACATGTTTGTGTAATTTTGTGTTTTTTTTTTATTTTTAGAGAAAACCTCTCAAAGGATTTGTACCTGATGTCCCAGATGGACAGTGACCAGTTTGTTCCCATTTGGACTATAGCCAGCATGGAGGGCATCAAGGTCCTCACCACTGACATGGACCTAATCCTGGATGTATTGAGATGTAAGTGAAAAGTTGGGTCTGGTGCATTTTAAAATGAGCTGCATACATTTGTGTGGTATCTACATTTAAATATCTTGAATTTCCCTCAGCCTCTCCTATGGTGCAAGTGGATGAGAAAGGAGAGAAAGTGCGTCCTAATCACAAGCGGTGCATTATCATCCTGAGGGAGGTCCCCGAAACCACCCCTGTTGAGGTAAGCATGACTTTACAGTCAAAACCAGATTCACTTTGAATCATCACATTTCTGTTCATGTTTAGCTTAAGTATGAAACCTTTGTCTAATTCACAGGAAGTGGAGTCACTGTTCAAAAACGACAACTGTCCAAAGGTGATAAGTGTGGAGTTCGCACACAACAACAACTGGTACATCACATTCCAATCAGACACGGACGCTCAGCAGGTACTGCCGGTCAATGTTCAGTCCTCATCCCACTGTTTGGAGTTTTCATTTCTAATGTTGCACCATGAATTTGTCTTTTAAATCTCTTCTCTGCTCCCATAGGCTTACAAGTACTTGAGAGAGGAAGTAAAAACATTTCAGGGAAAACCCATCATGGTGCGTCAAATAAAAATCCCATTGTCATTTTAGAAAAGCCTTTTGGGAAGTTGATTTTTGTTTTACACTTTTTTTCTTCTTCCTGCTGACAGGCCAGGATAAAGGCCATCAACACATTCTTTGCAAAGAATGGCTACCGTAGCATGGACAGCAGCCTGTACGCTCAGCAGTCCCAGAGCCAGTCACAGTACAGCTCCCCCCTCTACATGCAGCATGTCTATCCCCAGCAGCAGTACCCAGTCTATGGCATCGTACCTCCCACCTGGACGCCTTCTCCCACACCGTATTTCGAAACTCCTTTGGTAAGACCAACTATACCCGTTGTTTTCCTCCGTTGAAAACCTTCCCTTCCAGATGATTTTGTACTGGTGCATCATCAACAATTCAAAACATAAATCTGATGCAAGAAATTAACCTTGAAAGCCACATTGTGTGCCTGCAATAGTTGGAGTCTCACCTCACAAAATAACTACATAATAATTTATTAGTCATCACCACCTTGTTTGGTGAAAAGCTCTACTTGTTTGTAGAGAGATGCAGTGGGTGAATTTAAATGAGTCCTTCCCTTCTTGCAATTTGAGTTGTGAACTTTTGCATAACAATGGGTTAGTCAAAATATTCAGTATTTTCACATCCAGAGCAAACATAATGGAATTTAATGATACTGCCAAGTGTATTGTCAGGTCCCTGTGTTTGTTGGTGAGTAATAACTGCACTGACTGTTGCATGAAATTGGATTTACCAATACTACCTTTTTTTCCCCCCTTGTGCAGGCACCGTTTCCCAACAGTAGCTTTGTGAATGGATTTGGCTCAGCTGGACACTACAAAACTGGCTCCAGTTCTCTTAACATCACTCGCCAATTCAACAGGAACCGGTGAGGACTTCTTATAATAATTACTTGACTCTGCCTCTGTGCTGGCGGCAGCTGTGGCCAGAGGCATGACGTTTTTCGGTTGTCTGTCCGTCCATCTCTCCCATTCTTGGGAATACCCAGTCTTGGGAATCACTTCAAATTGGGTCCAAGCTTTCTTAAATTTCTTGAAGTACTCAAAGCATATGAGTCTGAACTGACATTGACATAAAGTACAACTTGACCCATCGGTGCAAGGCCACAATTTTAGTTCCAGTTGACGTTATATATTTTGGACCTAAATCCAAGTCTGTCATTTTCTGAACGTGTTCAAATTGGAATGTGTTACCACCTTGTGTCGTCATTTACATAAAGTTAAACAGTGCACATCAGATCATCTGCTATTGTCTAAAGATAATGTACCCCCATCAGGGAACTGTTGTTCACTCCCTGTCTTCTCACTGTCCCCACAGTGTCCCCCTCTATTCAAGAAAGAATGTAATAAATGCCTTCAGGTACCACGACTATACCGTATTATAAGCTTCATCGCTACCACCATGTCTTATCATACTGCAGCAGCAAATGACTAAATCCATTACGGGGCCCATGCCTTTTGCCAGTCAGGCTTTTGTATGCTTAAATCTTTTTTCATCACTGTGATAAATTTGTGTTGCCAGGTAATGGACATCCTGGATTTGTCATGTCATTTGATAAACGTAGGCTTGCCTACTAAATGGCAGCAGCTGCTATCTGATCCTGAGCAATTAGCTTTTTCTAGTTATCGTCACCGTGGCTTCAAAATATCCTCTTTGCTTTTACATTATTGCATGCAATGGTTTCCTGTCCATCACAACTAACCATCCATTTTATTGGTTCATTGTTTAGTTTTTGTTTGTTCCCTAGTTTCACTGCTGCTTTTGTTTTCAGTGATTGTATTACCATATGCCATAACAAACAGCTGCGATGAGTTTGACGCAGAGCCTAGGTCAGCTGTCAAGCTTTAATCGGAGTGCTTTAAATCTTTCACAAAGAGATGACAACTTTGCAAGTTTGTTAAGCGTGAAAACGCAGCTTCACAAAGACGTAGCTCGCTGCACTCTTCCCAAGTCAGACCTGATGATGAGATCATTATGCGCATAGAGGGAAACTAGGGAGTGCGGTAACTGGCTTTGGTTCTCTCTTTCTTTCTCTCCTTTGTCCTTTCCTTTCATTTCTCTCTATCCTTCCCTTCCAAAGTTGGGTGCTTCACTCCCTTCCCAATGAGCGTTCAGATTATGAGATCTGAGGGTCAAAGACTCAAGAAGATTAAACCATTTGAATCAAGCTGCTCGAAAAATATCTGCCTCAAAGTTTTATGAGTGGTTCATGAATATATCAGTAGCCTGTCTCGGTCTTACATGGGTGTTGTCAGCTCTACTCAATGACTGACAGGTTGCAGATTGCCAAACACAGTTTAAATTGTAGCCATTAGTCATCACTGTTTCAACCAACCATGAGCATAAATGTCATCCAAAAACCCCTGCATGTTAACGTTTACCCCGAGCACACAGAATGCTGCCTCATTCCCCCAGCAAGCCATTAAGCTTCAGTCGGTGCCACCAGTGTTTCCTTTCAACTGATTTAGCTGTTTCAGCCTCCATCATCATAAAACTGTTCAAGGACCATAGAATATAGCAATTAGATGTTTTTTTTTATAGACTTAACAGCCTGTTCCAGTTATCATCCTATCACCAGCAGTTTTCTCTTAACCACCACAAGCTTAACTTATGTTGAGATGTTATAGCCCATTAAACAGATTTGCTTAACTACAATAGCTGCTGAACAGTTTGCAGAAAACTATGGCTCATGTATTTTTATATTTAACATTGGAAATTTACTTAAAACAGCATCGTATTCCTTTTGTTTATGCGTGCAAATGCATCACCTTACATCATTAACATGACGCAGCAGTTTATTCAGTACAACTAACTCAAACCAATGCTGTAATATACAATAGTCCTTTAAATCCTACCCTAAAAATTAGCCCCGTCATGCAAAAAGGAAAGGAAACACTGGCTGCTAGTATCTCTGTGCAGTTTCTTTTTATTTCTAAATATTGACCGTGCTCATCAAATCCTTTCTCCTCCGCAACAGAAACCACGTGAAGCCCCAGGTGAGGACAAGTGAAGTGACCTGCAGCATCCATAACTCCCGTCTCCCTGGAGAGTCTGACCGGATTGCGCAGCCCACAGCCTCCTGCTCCTCTTGCTGCTGCCACCACCACTAACCCAGTCCATACCGTCTCTGACCTAAGCATGGCATTCTCACATCTCTCCTCCTCTTCTTCCTCTCTGGACCCCAGCGATGACGGTGGCATGTCAGGTCGCGGAAGGTAAACCTGTTTTTAGTTGCTGTCTGATTTGAGCCTGACTGTAATGGCTGCCGCTCATTGGTTGTGATGTGATCAGTGGCTATTGGCTAATCTCTAGATAATTTGAATTGCATTTCAGACGCAGCACAACCTACAGAGGGACACGGAGGAGACGAGAAGATGACCGGATTACGGTAAATGGCAATTTCAGATTTTCATAAAATCTTGTTGGTGTTTTTAAATAATGAACCATCTCCTGATCTTTATGTTTGTTGGCTCCATTTCCTTTATCAGAGGCCCATACCATTAGCAGAGGTCAAGGTTTCGCCACCCAAGTTTGACTTGGCTGCCACCAATTTCCCACCTCTTCCCGGCTGCGTGGTCAGCACACAGGGGGAGCCAGTGCTAGAAAACCGAATGTCAGATGTTGTACGTGGTCTGTACAGGGACAAGGTAAGACAGCGAGACTTACAGTTGTAAGACATTCTTAAAAAAGAAGACTTCCGGAGAGATTTAAGCTGCATGCCTCCTTTCTTTTTATAGACGGATCAAGCCAATAAAGAAGCCACTGTGAGTCCAGCATCAGTCCAAGCCTCAGTCACAGAAGAGCCTGTGGCCGTCTCAAGTCCCGCCCTGGCAGCAGCTAAATCCATCACACAACCACTCGGACCCTCGGCCCCTGGGTATGACTTCCTCAATGGTTTTAATGTTAACTCAGGCCTCAGATGCCTCTATTAAACTCAAAGCATTAATATGAATTTCTGAAACTGCTCTGACAGGAATCGTCAGGAGAAGAGAGTTGAACGGGGAGAGATCACAGCACCAAAAGCAACCCCACGCGCACCTGTTCAGACAACTGTCAACCCTTCCTCCTCCACACAACCTGTGCCTAGCTCCAGGCCACAGCCCCCTGCTGCCTCCACGCCAGTGACGCCCACCACGCCAGTCCCTGCTGCAGCCACTATTCCCACCCCTGCACAGGTGAGAATCTTATTCTTTGCAATGAGAGCCAACACATGGCATCGTTATCCGCCCGATGATGACATCTTTTGCGCATAGAGGGAAGTGCGGTAGTGATCTGACTGGCTTTGGTTATCTCTTCCTCTTTTCTATCTCTCTCTCTCTTCTTCAGTCATTCTGTCTATTCTTTCCCTCTTTCTTTCACACCACGAGTCCAGAATTTTCACTCCGACCCCAATGAGCGTTAAGATTATGAGATCTGAGGGTTTCAATATCAAGTTATTGTATAACTGGGCTTGTGTGCTACATATATCAAAATTGTGCTTTTTTTCCTGTCCTGGTGTAGGAGCCACGTAAGCTCAGCTATGCAGAGGTGTGCCAACGGCCACCCAAGGACCCTCCCCCTGCTGCCCCTGCCCCAGCTTCCTCCGGCACTGCGTCCGGTCAGCCATTGCGTGAGCTGCGTGTTAATAAGGCTGAAGAGCCGGGCTCGAGCTGGTGGTCCTGGAGAAAAGCAAGAGAAAGGCCATGACAGGGAGGGGGGCTGGGAATTCAAGGAGAGCCGGCCGCCACGTGAACGTGACTCTCAAGGCTATTATCGCAGCAATGGCCCCAGAGGCACCGGGGGCCTCAAGTTTCGGGACCAGAGGCGCCCGCCTCCGGCCCGACGCCACTCTCCCCAGGGAGGCTACAGGCATACTGGCAAAGAGCAGAATATCCCACCAGTTTCGCCAAAGTAAAAACTTGATATGAATCGAAAAAATATGTATGAATATACATGGATATATATAATTATATAAAAATGAATAACATAAAAGCAACAACATTAAGGTAGCCACCTTCCCCCCTGGAACTTGTCCAATGAGAAGCTTCTAAAATGACTAAGACCAGGACATCCAGGACTAATGGGCGAAATGACATCTGAAGAACTTTGACGAGTGATTTGAAAAGGAAACAAATCTTTGTTTGGGCCTCCAGCATTATGCTTAACACAATTAAGTGCTATTTATCTGGAGGCCGTCTCATTTGTGCTCTGCTGGGGAAAGGTGGGATGCTGGGCCGCGTAAATGGCCCTCTACCTTTTTTTTGATTTAAAAGAATAGATGTTGGTCTGCAAGAACAATATGCACTAAGAAGAAAAGAACATGCATATTTGTCATGTACATATACAAAGATATCACTAACACGCAATGAGACATCAGTTTTTCTTTGTTTTGTGTGCTTAGGGTTGCAAGTATGACTGAAGCGTTGACTGATGTCTGTGTATGCATTGACGGTGAAACAAAAGGATTGAAGTGCTACAGTGTGCTGTTGCACTGATGTAATTAAATGGATGATTTTTTTTTTTTTGATTTTTACATCAGAGATAAAGAATCATTGTCCTGAAACTGGACAGTGTGGTCTTCTAATGTATAATAATGAAATGTGTTCTATTGTGGTATTTTGATCCTGGTTCATGATTGGCCTCAACTGTAAGAGTCAGATATCAGAAACGTTGATGTTCGCCGCAGTCCCATGTGTGATTTTGTTCGAAGCCGAAATCCACTTTGGGGCTCTCACTGGCCTGTCAGCCACGGTGAATCTGCTAGCCTGGTCCAAAGTTTTTATGTTTCAGTTTTATCTTTGCTATCTATCTGAAATGTTTTGGGTGTACCCACTCCAATGGATTGAAACTGTCATGTTGATAATCAGTCAGATTCTCTGTTTACATGTTTGTTTGGGTTGTAGGGTGATGTATTTCATGAGAGCGAGGAGGGGGAAAATAAAGGATATGTTCACGGTAAGATTCAGTGCGCCTGGTGGCCTAGGTGAGGTTTGGCTTTTCTTCCTATCATCACAGGATATCCAGGTTAAGCTTATATCTGTGAATTGTTCTTAACAATGGCATAGTGTCAAAAATAGACCAAGGAGTACTGTTAGCTGAAGATGATTGCTACGTAATATTTGGCAGCCGGGTTGTGAGTATAACAAGAATTGGAAAATTTTTCACGTGCTATGTGCCAGCTGCCTACGATCGTAGTGTGCTAGGATACAGTTTCGATTTTTATTGACGAGATCTGCTGAATAATGTAGTCTTGGGGAAACTTTTTGGCCCAGTGAAACTTGATTTTGAAGAAGCTATAGAAGTGTAGTTGCCTATGCTATATTATAACCCCTCACTAGAGATGTGTGGGAGAATGTAATTGTTCTAGTTGAGAAATTACAGCGGGAGGCTTTTGACAGCAGGATATCCACCTGATTTTGTTTTGTGCTTTTAGGGTGAGTTTGCTGTGTTTTCTTTTTTTCATTTCTTTTTTTTAACTCCTGAAAAACAAACAGGTTGACTTAGAATTTGCAGTTTGACTTACTGTATGTATTGCTTTTTAAGTTTATTTATTTTAAATCTGATGCGCAACGCTTTTCTCCCAATCTTGGTAGGCTGGTTTCCCCAAAGTTGTGTGAAATCGCATTGTCAAAAATAAAAACTCACATGACATTTATTTACTGTTCCGAGATGTCAGATGAGAGAAAATATTTGATGCATTGACTTCGGGTGTAGTAATGCAGTAAACAAGTAACCAATCACTGGGGCTGTTATTCCTTTTTATTAATGAGTATGAGCTGCTAGTGATTTAGTCTAATTAAATAAATGCACTAACTTGTTTTTAAAAGAATCTTACCTGTGAGTAAGGTGAAATCATTTTAGAAGCATATGGTTGATGTTGACAGGCTTGCAAACACCATCAGGAGATGCTTCTCCCCTCCATATGTTTTGGTTATTTTCTGTTAATTTGGGTTGTGGTGGCAAAAAGGAAATATAGTAATGGATCAACCAAGTGTTTGAGACACAATCCTAGAACTGTATGAAATGTCACCAAAAATAAATTATTTTGATTTGGCTCTCCAGCGTCATTTCTTTCTCCTACCATGTGTAACCAAACTGCCTTTTGTATGCATCCTTGAGTGAAATGTGTTGCCAGAAGTATATGAAGTGTAAAACTGAGAAGATTAGTGATGGAGAAAATATAGCTTGGTGTGTCAGGTCTGGCAGAACGATTTGAGTTATTTTTGGTGTCTTCAAGATGAGGGTACAGCTCAGACTTGTTTGTGCCTGTCTAGTATAACTCAGGGGTTCCCAAACTTTCCCATGCCAAGGACCCCCTATAGCATAAGCCTCTGGTGGAACCCCCCAGTTGTAGCCTTTTTTTTTTTAATTATGTGCCAAACTGAAGGCAAATATCCCAAATCAATCATACAGCTTCCTAATATATTTCCCTTATTTTTATTAACTAATCTTTTTTCTGTTACAACCATTTCTTGTCATTTCTGTACAGTAATATTAACTGTAAACATATATGAAAAGCAGTGGTGTAACTGCTACATTTGCTGTTTGGAGGCTCCTAATATTACAAATGAATACAGGGCAGGGTGACTATCAATTATCAAGCTATAATTTCCATTTATAGCCATGTAACAAGTCCAGTGGTCTATTGATTATGAATTGTGCAAGCACAGTGAGGAGGTATAATGCTTAATTGATTTACCTACGTTTTGTAAAAGGTTTTGCAAATGTTTGCTCATCAGTTCCCTTATGAAACCACATTTAAATTCACTGGATCCAAATTTGTATTTGCATCTGAACCAAATTGCACACACTCATTTATATCAGTCAAATTTGCTACGGAAATCGATGTAGAATTTATTTGCGTATTCCTGCAATCAAGCAAACAGATGAAAATATAACCAACTTGGTGACGGTAGTAAAACTATGACTTGATAAACTGTCAGGGTTAAAGGTCATGGTTCCTCTCAGCTGTCCACCAGGGGGTGCCTCTGGCTCAGCCGGGCCCTGACCCGTCACTACCCGCTGATGTGTCACCAGCTGTCGGGCGTCTCTGAGCAGGTCGACCGGTCTCTACATGGACATGAGCCGGAGGTATTCATGGTATGTTGCTGCCGCTGCTGGATCCCTGCTAACGTTACATTACGTGTCTATATTGGGTAAGCTCGTACACCGGGAGAAGACACATCTTCCATTTAGAGAACATTCAAGTACAATATTGACGTAAAACACGTGCAGTGGTTAACTGTTAGTTACAGTTAACCACTGTTGATCAGTGTGGTTTCTATCCGGAGGAGGAAGGGGCGTGGCTGGGGTGACGTGGTGTGTTTATGTCAAAGCTCGCAGCAAACACTCAGCCACCGACAGACCTTCAGACCCTGGGCAGAAAACGGTACGTCATCTCCACGGTGTCGGTCATTTATTGGTGGTGGGTGCCAAGGACACTTCAATGAGCCTCCACGAGGATTTAAAAAATAATGTCATTTCATTTCCCTCCGCCCTCGAGCGTCGATTTCCCCTCGCGTCTCCACGCTAACGTTAGCTCGCCACCTAGCTGGCTAGCTTGCTGCTAGCAGCTGGTGGAAATGTAGCCGGGGGTCTTTTTATTGTTGTTGTGTAAAAGCAGCCCGTGTGCTTGTTACCCAAGCGGCTCTTGTTATATTTTCATTAAACATATAGCAGCAGTCACTTGGTGTTTAACTTGCATCACTGTGGTCTTCTTTTGTTGTGGAGCAAACGAGCTAACGTTAGCTGTCAGTGTCATTTTATAATCATAATAATAATAATAGTATCGATGGTAAACTCTATTTATACAGCACCTTTCAAAACACTGCAAAAGGTGACAAGTGAAAGAATGAGTCAAACAGCAAACAATTAGATTCAATTTAAAGGCAGTTTGAGCACAGATACAGAAATAAACATGTTACACATGAGAAAAAAGTGAAAGATTAAACGAAACATTGTAAAAGGATCGAAATAGATTAATTGACTTGGTTGTAATTATTCTGACTATCAGCTGTTGGGTGACTGGGTGATTTTTAATCAGGTAAGCATTTATTCATGTTTGCCATCACTTTACAGTCTAAAAGACTGTTCTTATTTTAGAACTTATTTTAATTTTAATTTAGATGATTCTTGACTGCCAATGTTCAGTTAATTTCAATCAAATTAAAACGTTGTATATGAGCATATTTATGTATGTCCATTGAGAAACTCTAACATTGCAACACCACACAGTAAATTACTGTGTTAAAGCAACTAAAAGGACACTCAGAGACCGCGTTCCTCAGCCAAGGCCCCAAAGTCCCTGTATGAAACAACATTTAAATTCACTAGATCCAGATTTGTATTTGGATCTGCACTAAATTGCACACACTAATAAATATCACTCCCCTTGCATTTGCACACCCTGACATTACCTGAAAACATCTGAGGAGCATTTTAGTTTCATTATTTATGTGATTCTGGTATTTTTTAATGCTTGTGAATTTTCATTGGGTCTTACAGTTTTAAAAATCCATCTTCTTAACAAATGTTTTTCAGTGTACCGTAGTGTCACCCCCTGCCTGGGTGCCATGGTCGTCTGTCACCCATGAGCTCTACTATGTGGTACATCATGCAAAGCATTCAAAGTAAATACTCTTTGTCCGAGCGGCTCATCCGCACCATCTCAGCCATCCGCTCATTCCCACATGACAACGTGGAGGATCTCATTCGTAAGGTAGGCACCAGCTCGTCTTTCAATTTAATTTGAAATGAATAAAATCTCCCAGTCATCAGTCACACTGACATCATTACACCCTCTGTGTTTCAGGGAGCTGATGTGAACCGGATGCATGGCACACTTAAGCCCTTGCACTGTGCATGTATGGTCGCTGAAGCTGACTGTGTGGAGCTGCTGTTGGAGAAGGGGGCAGAGGTATGTCTGAGAAGACAACTACACACCAAACCACAAGGTTTTAGATGAACCTGTTACCTTCTTCCTCACAGTGTGCTATGAATGTCAACCTACAGAGAGTTTAGCCTCGATTTGAGATACTGTCGATCAGGAGTTCCACCGAACTTTTCAGTAACCATGCCAGAGACATGTGACCCCCTTTGTCCTGAAGGATATTTATTTGAGCTAGTTCACAAAGAAATTCTCCTATTTGCATGTTGCCATGTTTCATGTGTTGATTTTTTTTTCTTTTATTAAGAAGCACTTTGTGACATGTTTTTTTTAAAGTGCTATACAAATAGAATTCACTTAATTACTTAAGAACATCATGGAAAACTATGACTTTAACCAGACCACCTCACCCAGACTTCATGTTGGTGCACATATCTGAATTAAAAATGAGAGCAGCACACACCACCCCTGAGACCTAGTCATTGCATTTATGCGATTAACGTATATAACAAATGTCTGCTAAATACATTGACTTTATTTATCAGGTGAATGCTTTGGATGGATACAACCGCACTGCACTGCACTATGCTGCAGAGAAGGATGAGAGCTGTGTGGAGCTGCTTTTGGAGTATGGGGCCCAGCCAAATGCCCTGGACGGCAACAAAGACACTCCACTTCACTGGGCCGCCTTCAAAGATAACCCAGAGTGTGTGAGGGCCCTGCTAGAGAGCGGGGCCTGTCCCAATGCTCGGGACTACAACAATGACACTCCTCTGAGCTGGGCAGCAATGAAAGGCAACCTGGAAAGTGTCAAAGTGCTTCTAGACTATGGTGCCTTGGTCCATGTGACCAACCTGAAGGGTCAGACTCCTATCTCCCGACTGGTGGCCCTGTTGGCCCGGGGCCTGGGCACTGAACAGGAGGAGGAGTGCCTGGAGCTGCTGTGCCGGGCAGCAGGGCGGTTTGAGATCCGAAAGGCGGACGGCACCCTTCCCAGGGAGCTGAGCAAAGATCCCCAGCTGCTGGCGAGGCTGACCAACATGGTGGCTCATGCTCCCACTCTGCGCTCACTGGCGCGCTGTGCCGTCCGGCAGAGTCTGGGAGTGCAGTTCTTCCCTGATGCTGTAAAAGAGCTTCCCTTACCAGAGACTATCAAAGACTATCTTCTGCTGAGAGACTGAGGGGATGAAACCACTGGATGGTCATTAGACAACTCATCACACGTTTACTGGCAAGAAAGGCTTCCCATGGAGTTATAGGCAAGTGGCTGACAGTGGCCCTCATTTATTCAACTTTTTTCAAATCAGTACAGATTTATGCACCCGGAGAGATGAACATTACATTATGTAGTGAACAACATCTCCGTGAGCTGTTCATTTATTTTTTTTTATTTGAACAGGTTCAGCTGTAGGAGCACACCTCCCCCTCAGCATTATCTTTATGTTGTTATACTCCTGGCTTGCTTAAAGAAATCATTGGTCCAACAAAATGTCTTATCCCACTTTTTTGGTAGAATGAAAATCCAACTTAATTTTAGGCAAATTTCTACGATGATGGACCTCATCATTTGACAACATGAAGCTAAGTGTGTCCCATCACCCAAGCTTTTTTCAATGAGTTCCAGCAGAGCCATTGATCTCTGCAATGCCAAAAAGTTACTAAATGTATTGAATATTCATTTTTTTTTACACTTAAATATGAGGAAAAAATAAGTATGCTGTTATTGCTTGTCACAGAGGATGATGCAAACAAAGTAAACTATTAAGTTTGTTGGTAAAACAAGGATGTACGATTAAATTCAAACATAAGAATTTAAGTTGATGGATAAGGGCTCATGTCTAATGATCCAGGTTGTCCAGTAATTCATTCAGAGGATGCAGACCCTGAAGCAGTGCTCTGGAGAAAATGTTGAGTTGTTCGTGTGAGAGTGGGAGTGGCCATCTTTGTCTCAGTGAACTCACAGTGCAGAAAATATTGCAAAAAACAAAGGAAAAAAATAATGTACAAAAAAATTTAATTTTATCTGTGTATGTATAGTGTATAAGCAAACAAATGTCTCAGAATATTATCATTTGAATGTGCCAGGCAGGCGTAACTTACCTCCATCTAATTTTCTGAAAATGTTCATCACTGATAAGACGTCGACGTCAACATGCCTGCTGTCATATGTGATTTAGTATTTATTTGGGCTCTGTTTTATTAAAGGAGTGGCAGTTGCCATAAGGAATAAAAGTTGTTCTTTTAAATTATATTTACAAATGTACATTTCAAGTCATAACATGCAGGACTTTGGGTTTTTCGATGGGTGCTCACAGGTCCGACATTTTGCAGCATATGTTTAAATTTTGTTTTAAATCAAATGTTTAAATGTCAGAACGATGAAATGGTGTGATTACTAAGTTGAAAGATTCTCTAACAAAGTTCACAAAATGTATTAAGTTTGTTAATGTATCTGTCTAAACTCTGACCGCTTCTGTGTTTGATTTTGTTTTGCTTGTTCTGCAGATGTATAAAAATTAACCTCTTAGATCAGGTCTTGTATGCACCTGCAAAAGTGCTTTTCTTTTTTCTCTGTGAACGTATTGAAAGTAAATGCCTTTATATTCCATTCATTCTTCATCTCCATTGTTACTTACAAAAGGTGTTGACTCATTTGACAGCTGGAATATTTTTTAACCAATTATAAAACACTGTTACTGTGAGGTTAGTGGTCGGATGTAACAACGTAAATTTACTTAGTTACTGTACATAAGTACATTTTTCATGTGGCTGTACTTAAATAGATTTATTTTTGGATACTTTTCACTTTCTCTCCACTACAAATATCAGCAAATATCTGTACTCTATAGTTTTGACAAAGCATTGTTCACATTGTTTCTTATATCCTTTAAAGTAATCAACAATTAGAGTGGAATTACTTTACTGGTCCAATCAGAGTGGGCAGGTAAGAGACCCCGCCTCCTGCAGCAGCATCGGTGGTGAAGAAACACCTGAAATGGATTTGGAAGTGGCCACCGCTGAGACTGAGCCATATTGATGTAGTAGACTGTTGCATTAGGGAATAGGCTTCACTCAACAAGTACTTGGAATACTTTAAGTATTTAGATTAACTCACGTAGAAAAGCTATTGTGGTACTTTTGCTTGAGTACATTTTTGTCTATTCATCTGTACTAAAATACTTGTGATTGATATTATCAAAGAATTATCAATAATTTTGAATTAGAAGTTGACCCAAATCAAGTAGTGACATCTTGGCGATATTTGGATGAAAATGTAAAATGTGATGTGATGTAATGCTGTTTGAACACTTAAAGTATACCAGAATGTACCTGAGTAATCCTCAACATACAGAATTATGTACAGGGACAAAAATAAATATTAGCTTACAGGAGAAAATGACAGACTTAAGTTTAACTGTGTGAAACTCATATGTTTATCATTGGCCAGGGTAAAAAGAAGCTGTGATCAGTTTAACTGCACTCATTGGACTGAATTACAGTCATTACATACGAAAGGCCAGCAGGTTTTTTGATATGAGAAATCATGTAACATCTACAGCCAGAATTGTTACTTTGAGCAGTTTCCAAGAAATTCAAACATTCTGGGACAGAAACCTGAATGGACTTGTGATACAAGAGGGGACAATGTTCAGGAACTCATTTTAGATTTATTTTGACGTTGGAAAATGTTTTACTTTGTAGGAACAGGGCTGAACTAAATGTTCCAAGAAAAATAAGCAGATCAATTGTGACTGCACCTCAACTGCTGTCTTTTGAAATGAACAGCTGACTTCAGCACAGTCAGTTCTCACATTATCCATTGGGGGTCTCTCTGGCATTGCCTCTGAATCCACATCAGTTGGATTTTCGCTGAGATTTATATATATATATGTGGAAAATTGTAGTGTTACGTACTTGCAGTACATCAGCTGGCTTCATATAATCTATACATTTTCAAACAAAAGATATGTTGAATTATTGTGATCTCATGTTCAGTCATTACCACTTCATAATTTCTAATATTTTGACCTATTGTTTGTACATGATGCTGTCATGTGCTTCCAGAGTCAGGACGTTCACTTCCAGGGAGAGAGAATAGGGTGAGAATATCAGGAAGGAAACCAAACCGTGAGGGGAAGAGGCCGCCTTTATTTTCTTTGTTCATGCAAAGGCTTCAACAGTTTCCTTTAATCGTGTGAAATATGACATTAAATTCAACTGCAGAAGGGAAATAAACATGATTAAGGGACAAATGAGAGAAAAATTGCTTTATAATAGTAATAGACGTGATAGATTTTGTATTGGAGCTCATTATATTCAGAGGTGTTTCAAATATTCTATAATATCATGTGAATTAGAATCCTAAAATATTGAAATGTACCTCTCAGTATAATGAAGTCCAAAGTGATGGAAAGTAATTACATTCACTCAAGTACTGAACCTCAGTGTTATTTTGATCTACCTGTCCTTTACCTGGCTATTCATATTTTCTGCTACTTTTTACTGAAGTTATTTTAAAGCTTGCGTTACTTTTATAATTGATTCAAAAATAATATTTAATAAAAATCGTGATATATGATTTAGAATTATATATATATCATATATGCATAGGAAGAAACGAGGGTTTCCGCTATAAAAGGGTCTTTTCTCTTAATGGAGGAGATATTTTACTTTATAGTTGGATGAAACCACGCCCCCTGGTGGCCGAGGAAACCTGACGCAAACCCTCACGAGATCGTCTGATTTCTCCTCTGTCACGTTGAACTACAAGCGGATTGAATGTGTAACCCCCCAGTTAGTCCAGTGCTCGGATGGACGGGGGCGATGAGGCCTGACAGCTGAAACCTCCTTCAAATAAAAGAGTGAAAACATGAACTCACTCGGGAGCGGCATCCCCGTGCGGACACATGTTTTTAACTCTCGCGATAACTCGACGTCGACGAGGGGAGTGTCAAATTCCAAGAGAGGAGAGGAGATCCAGAGAGAGAGAGAAAGAGAGAGAGAGAGAGAGAGAGGGGCACAAGGGTGAGTTTGTAAACACTTTATTACCATTTAAACTCTCCACAGTTATGTCGACCAGACTCAACGAAAGTAAAGTAGCAGCCGCTTGCGATACTTTCACTGTTTGCCGTCGCGAAAAGTGCGTTGAACTGTCCGACGTGCTGCTGCAGCTTCATTGGGACCCATGTCTGTCGCTAAGTGTCAGTCCGCTAACCAGACCACTGCTAGCTCTGCTAGCTCCTGTTCCCGTGGCTGCTCGTCCACGTCGCTAAAACACACCAGTTACGCTCGGATACAAGCCGACGTGTGTCTGCCGTCTGCGCAGAGTCCGCTCGTAGCGCTGTTATTACTCTTTTACAATGTGCGTTCGGCCTGTTGTTAACGCTAGCCACGCCAGCTAGCCATTAGTTTTGCGTGGATACAAAAAAGTTTATTCCAGTCTTTTAACCAATGAGGTTGAACCAGCCCGTGTTATTGACAGGGCGCGGAGCTGCTGCGTGCTTCAGACGCGGTTGAATGACGCGCTTGCAGCCAATTGCTGAAAAGAAAAGGCGGTCTTGTTACGGGAAAAGGCTGGGCTAAGCGTGCCCGTCCGCAGCCAGGAGGTAATGGAGGCTTAAAAAGACTAGACAAACTTTTTCAAGGCAGTGATCGCTGCCCGGTGAAAAAGTTAGCAGGACTCTGGGGGGGTGGTTTCACTGCGACACATGCGACCTAAACCTCCCCCCTAGGAAAACATCTGCCCGTCTTGTTTTTTTGGCGGTAGAATATTGTGCGACGATAATCTGTCTCTGCAAGGACAGCCTCAAAAGTCTCGAGTGATAATGATATCCATAGTATTGCAATTTGAGCTGCCTGACGCCCAAGGATCCGTATCCCCGTACATGTCAACACCTTCATTAGGAATGTAGGTCATGTTTTTGGCAGAGTTGTGCCTCATTCCATCACATGTAAAAGTGTTACACTAGAGAAAACTGCAGCCTGCACAGTTCAACCCAACATCTTGACCCACTCTCAGTGATAACATATATTTCATATGAAGGTCATTGCATACCTGCTGAATCTATATGTATATATACGTGTGTGTACATGTGTTTATGTGTGCATGTGGTTCATACACATGCAGAATTCTTGTTGATTTAGCAGCAGAGGCTGCTATTGACTCTACTTTACATGAGAAGCAACACTTCAACATTGTCTTTGTACTTACAGAAACAAAAACCTTATGGCGAGTGCATGTAGTGTCGCTTTAGACAACTGCCTTGGGTCCGTCCTGCATTGTCTGCTGGTTTGGCATGGACTTAGGTTTTAGGACTTGTTGGTTATGCAGACATGGATATAGGATTTCATTTGTTCCATTTACAAAATCTCATGTTCACTTTGCTTACAGAAATACACATTGGCTGCACACACCCAGCTCCAGACTCAAGCTCTGGGTCGCTAAAGCTTGTAGCCCACATTTCCAAGAACTCACCTTTCTTTCTTTCTTTCTTTTCATTAATTCACAGTTTCCCTATTTCCCTCTCTCCTTCCCCCTCCCCTTTCTCTTTTTTCTTTTTGAGGGGTCTCCCCTACCCTCTGGCAATTCAAAACTCAGATTCCAGAGTCATGGCTGCAGCACAAGCTATTAATACAGTTTGTTTAGTCAGTTTCCTAGCAGGCTGCATCAAACACTGGATGGCTGTGGCTGATTATAGCTGGGACTCGTTCCTGCACACCTGCTGAGTCGAAGAAATCCAAGTTAACGGCGAGACTTTGGCAGTGGCTCAATGAGTGGGTCAGGAATTAGGGCACTTTGAGTGCTTCCATGTCACCTTGGTGTTGAAAGTCTTCATGTCCATGCCTGTAATGAATATCAGTGATGTGCATCAGGACTAATGTAGCTAGGTGACAATATTATTGTCTCTCAGAGTTGAGGTCTGAATGAAGCAGAGCATGTTGCAGTGTGCTGTAAAATGTTACACTGTTAACTTATTCATTTACCCACTGAATTTATTCTCAGTGAGACCAATCTGACAACCAAAGTAGTAAATAACCAGTGTAATCTTTGGTGTAGAGCTGCAGTTTTTTAAAGATCTTATTTTAAACAGATTGTCATACCACAAAACCAAGCAACAGATGCTGAAGTAAAGACTTTAACACATCTTCTTTAATCAAGTTAATGTTTTGTTTGGGGGCATCTTTTAAAACAAATAGTGTTTTCTGCCCCTGTCATCTGGAATTTATGGTGGACTTCCCACAAGATTGGATCCCAGATTTCATGTTGGTACCAGCCAGCCAAGTTAATGTCGAGCATGTCTTTAGTAAGATGTAAACTCAGAATCTGTTTCCCATCCTCACGCCAGATGTGTCCACTTCCCCACACAGTCCACACCCTTGGTATAACGAGCTAGACGGAGTATCTTGTTTGCAGACACATTTCTGCCCAAATAGACTTAGTGGATTGGAAGCACTTTGTGAGGGTCCTGGCACTGATCTGTTGTCTTTCTCCAGAGCATGGGAGGTCTGCAAGAAATCAGACTGCTCTGCTTCATCAGCCCTTTGATCAGGAAAGAGAGGGATGGGGCTTTCGCTTACAAATACGATGCACAGTCCTTCCCTCATAAAGACATGGAGCTGAGCGACACAACAGTTACTGGAGGCCTGTTACAGGCCCGGTGTCATGGGAGAGCGTTGTATTCCAGCGCAAGGCTTCAGTAATCATGTGTTGGCTCAGGGGCAGCTGTCGACGGAGGGAGGAAGGAGGAAAATGTACTGACTTCAACATTGGGAAAGCTTTCAGACATTTATGCCTCGCCAACATAATGAATAACCTGTCCCACTTAATAATGTAAGGCTACATGCTCAACCCATGTAGTTTTTACTACTGAGATTAGTGTGGTCAGTTCCTCTGTAATAATGCAATTCTAAACATGGTTAACTTTTTTATTTATGGAATCTGTACATTGTAATTTGGATGATGTATAACCGTTTTTTGTGAAAAGAAAATCTATACAAACATGGCAAGACATCACAGATGGATGGAGGCTATCCTGTTAAATGATCACAGTCAGTAAATATTCAGGAGGTGTATTAGTAAAGATATGTAAGACGTAAATGTTCAGAGGCTATTATTAAATCATTAAGGTTGCACTTTATCCCTGCTCGTGATTGCGTTTCAGCTGCACCTTATTGACTATTGCAATAATCAGTGGCCTTTGTTTATTGAAAGGTTTCCACTTGTATATATAGTGCAGTCCTTGATGCATGTTGCTGGTTGCTGCACTGTCAGTGTTGTGTAATAGCTGCCAGACGTCACTTTGGGCCAAGCTGAGAGCGTTGAAACATTAATGTCCCTCGTTCGTCGCCATCGCCATCGCCACCCCTTCCAACTCCCTGATTTAAATTTAATGACCACATTATTTTTCTAAACTTCCCAGTTTGTCTTCACGTGGAGGGGTTCCTCAGCTGTGCAGAGCAGTGCAGTGTGGGGTGGAGTCTGGGACAGGGTTGAGGTGGGAGGAGGGGGTTGTGAGGAGTTGTTCTCCTCTGTGGAAACAGCTGATAGACGCTGTAAGCCTCTCACAGCTTTAGTTTATGTCAATGCAGCTTCAGGCCCAACAGGAGGAAAAAACAAACAGAAACATGTGCATACTCTTGACAATAGCGTGTGCTCGTAGAGAGGGTGGGGTGGTGGTGAGGAGGACACATGGAAAGCTTTGGAAGGGTTTCCAGTGCAATCAAATGATGAACAATGTATTGCCAAGCTTTATTCTTTGTTAACAACACACTAATAAAATCCTAAAAATAACTACAATGTCTAATATCTAACCAGAAGTTAGAGTCCAACAAAGATGTCCCGACCCTATCAATACGTACAAAAGAATCAGAAGTGAGCCACCATGAAACACTATTGTACGCTAATGTTTTTTGATAAACGATTGTAAATTTTGAGGGGGAAACAGTTTATTGTGATAAAGAGTTCAAATCATACTGTCCATTGACAGCAACAATTAAGTTTTCATTGTATTTCAACCCAATATCCAGACAGCAGAGGAACATGCCAGAGAGACATGCAATTATCTCTGATATAATGATCAAACACAATCATTTAAAATTGTTGTCTTAAAGTTGCCATTTCATGAACTTAAACTGCATTCAAGTTACAATTTTTAAAACTTAATTACTGAAACGATTAATTGATTATTGGAATGAAAATTGCAACTAATTTTGATCTTTATAAAAGTAATTGTTGCAGCTCTTTATGAGAGTACCAAAAGTATTATAATATTGTGTGTACACATTGACTTAAACATTTCATTAGATTTCATTAGTTTTGTTAGTAACTTTGTGGAAGTGAGGTACAGTGTGAATGATGTTTGTACTGTGGATTCACATGGGAGTTCTCAAAAAAGTGGATGAAGATGAGTGAAACAGAAGCTGTGCAGAGTCAGAAACAGCTGAATCAGAGAGAGAGAGAGAGACTGACTGAGGGTTTTTCAAGCATGGAAAAGGTTGAGCGGTGCAGGAGAAGTGAGAAGCAGGAGTGGTAATGAGAGAAGGAGGGACTGGAAGTGAGGGAAAACGAGACACAAGAGAAGGAGGAGATGTCTTTGTGTAAATGGTAGCTGCCGTCCTCTTTTGTAAGTGGCTCCTCATTGGCCAGCCAGAAGCCCCCCTGTGTGAAGGAAGTATCACCAGGGAAACTTCGTCTCGCTGCCTCTGTGCGTGTTTTCCTTTTTGCTAGGGTTATTTTTAAATAGCATTCGGCTTCCTGCTCAGACTAAGGACTACAAGCCACAGCATCCCTGTTTTGTTGTTTTCAGGATTTTCCACTTCACAAATCAAGAAAAGCCGCAGCAATGTTCTCCTCTTCTCCTTTCCCACAGCTACATTGCAAGCTCTTTGCAAAAATGGGGGACGACCGACCTTTTGTGTGCAGTGCTCCTGGCTGTGGACAGGTAAGTCCTCTCCCCCCCTCTCCTGCTTTCAGGTGTGTGCATGTGGATGTGGTGTGTTCTTGCCTTTGTGTAAGTACTCTCCAACAGCCGGCTGTAACTGCTTATGTTTGAACATATTTTCCGTCTAAAAGAAAATGAACTGAAAGCAATAAAAATAAATTGTACTTGACATCAGACTTTTTGTATTTGAGTCTAAAAAAGCTTCATTAATATACAATGAGTGAACCTGAAGACCGTGAAAGAACATGTGTTCTGCCAACAAACTTGTACTTCCTGCCAGAATTACCTAACTAACTGTGATTTAGGCTGCACTCTTGAATGATCATCACACCAATAGCTTTCAAGCTAGCATGTGGTCTTGTGAGACAATGCTGTCTCCTCCAGCCGTGACTCAGTGGAAGCTCCAGTGAGTAATCAGAGCGCAGTTATTGTTTCAACCTGTCACTGTTGACTTCTAGCGCCTGCAGACACAGGTTACAGCCGCTCAGTGACTCAGCTGAGTGCCAATAGTGTGCTCACATGCCAGTAACGTGGTGCGTTGTCGGGACTTGGCCTGAAAAAACAGTATATTAAAAGAAGTGTGTCTTAGGACTCACGATTATTCAACACAGGAAATATCATGTCTAATGTTGTGCTCAATCAGCCGTCTGATGCTGTGTGCAGCCGAGTGTGACATCCATACAGCAAGAGATGGATTGTCTCTCAGGGGGTCTGGGGGAAGAAAGTGTTTATGTGGTTTAGAGACATTTGTTATTTGTTCGTAAGCCCACCTCTGATTAGAAGGGATCTGTTTGACACGTGGTCTGTGGTTTGAACAGTTAAACATGTGTGCGTTGGGTAAATAAATCCAGATTTTTGTTTGGTTTCTTTCTTCTTAGAATATTATGGACAACTGGGGACCCCTTTTTTGATAGAAAAAAAGACATTTTAACTTCCCTTTGACATGTTTCGGTGGTGTAAATACTCTGCATATTTCATGGGAAGACATCATTATTTATTTAGTTGACAGTTAAGGCAAAAGAATCACGCGGAAGCGCTTCAAGGCAAAGTGACAGTCGATGATGGTTCGGGTCTACAGCTGCGGCCATCTCCTCAGCTTTGTTTGACTGTTAAACCCTTGTATAAACAGGCTTGGGAATCGTAGTATGGTGTGACAGTGCTAGATTTTTGGGTGTGTTTTTGATATCACCACCTTACTTTTAGCAATATAAAGATGTTGTTTGCAAAACCCTTTTTTTATAAATTAACAATGAAATCTGAAATATTATAGGTTAATTACTTTTCTTGAGACTTAAGGGGGCAGCAGAATAATTTGAAAACACAACACTGAAATATTGTCTTATATAATATAATATTCTCTTTTAGCTCTGTTTTGGTCTCCGCTAATGCCTCAGGAAAATATCTGACTCTGAATCTGATAAGTGCTCCATTACGTTCATGAGCGACCGTTAGTGGCTAACATTTGTGTAACTGACGTTTTGATGAGGACAATACAGTGGATTTATTATTGGATTATCTGTGTGAATAATGGACTCTGTGCTGCTCTACATTGAAATACGATTTTTCTTCGATGTTGCAGCTGCCCCAAATAAATCATTGTAAATGAAACAGCAAAAGTTATATCAGTCACCTTGGGTATCACTATACAAATTGTAGGCGAGAAAGTCTGTACTGTTACTTTTTTACTGGCCTTTAGTTTCATGATAAGTTGTGTACATTTAGACACATAAGCGTTGTATCTCTAACTACTGTTTTACTGCTGCCCTTTAGAAGCAACAGTTGTCTACCAGGAAAGTCTGAATCATGCCCATAATAGAACATGGGTGATTGACTCCTGGCTTTGCTCAGGGTTTTACTTTTAACAACAACAACAGCAACAACAACAGCAGCAGCGGCAGTCCCCCATTTTATGATGCCCAGTATTTAGTGTGCGGAGAAGGGTAATCTGAGCTGCCAGTATCTCATACAGGGGAGATTAGCCGGATAGATAGTTCTCTCCACAAGACCCAGCCGCCTTGTTCAGGGGAAAGAGACAAATGAGACATGTAGTTGTACTGGTGATGCTGCCTGGCAGGGCTAAAAATAAGTCCCATGACACTTGACTGTGTTTCCACTTCACTCTCACGACTGAACTCGCAACTGCTACGCGGCGCCCTAAAATAGGCTGCAGCGAATGGTGAATAGGCTGGTGCCAGAGCCAAGATTATTCCTCCTACGTCTCTGACTTATTCGCCTCGCCACTTCTCCAAAGCAGAAGTGGTGTGTCTCAGAGGACGGGATGGCTGCTGTTGTTCTGTAGCTTCCACTGTGGATACCTGATATTGAGCAACAGGACATGTAGATCAATGTAGAGCTTTACAGTTTACTGCATCCACATGCTTTACTCATTGTTGCACAACAATAAGATCCCTTCTGTGGAAATATTACACTTGCGTTTAAAGCATTTGTTTGGATGTGTCAGCTCATATTTGGTATTTTCCCATGCTAGTACGGTAGTTTTACAATTTTTCATAATTTTGTGGACACTTAAAACAATTGCTCATTCTTGACATTTCTGTGGTCCTAAAATAATTTCAGGGCTCATCCATACAAGCCCTCTTTCTTTATTCTTTTCAGATTCTAGTAGATGTAAGGATATTTGAGCCTGTGTCCTGCAGCTATAAAGGGCTCATACAGGGTTTTTCAAGACAGGAGGAATTGTACAGATACAGTTTGCTTTGTGGTTCGTCACATAATGTACATTGTATAGGCTGCGTGTGTTGGGCTACATCTGCGAAAGATTATCTGTCTGTGGCTATTGCAATATGATATCTGGGTTTAGGTCAACAGAAAAAAGTAGACAATTAGCTCTAAGCTAATTTATATAATGTACTTATCTTTCCTCTTGTCTTCTTGCCCACTTGTTCCAGAGGTTTACCAATGAAGACCACTTGGCCGTACACAAACACAAACATGAGATGACACTGCAATTTGGACCACCCAGGACCGACTCTGTCATTATAGCAGGTATTCTTTGTTTACCAGACAAACACTCAGCTTTACTCTTCCTCTTTGTTTCATAACTTCCCGGCATTCAGATGAAAACTGTTTTTTAGCTTCCCTCGGCTCTGGCATATTCCAACACTGTTAATGCAATCTTAAGAAAAGCAGCCTCACATCCATGACATGGGTTTCTATATTCATTGCAAAGTGTGAACCCTGTGTGAAAGTGTCATCTGTGATCGTTTCCATTTGCCAGACCAGACACCTACTCCCACTCGCTTCTTAAAGAACTGTGAGGAGGTTGGTCTGTTCAACGAGTTAACCACCTCCTTCGATCAAGACGAGGATGAAAAGAGGGCCAAAAACTCTGTAAGTAAGGACATGGGGTTGATGAAATCTGTGTTTATATCTCTCTGCGTGGAGGTGTGTGTGTGTGTGTGTGACTGCATGTATCTATGCATGTATTACCGCTACAGAGGCCAAGGGAATTTTCTGAAAAGACAGTCAAGTGGACAGTCATTTTTTACTTCCTTCTTTCTTCTTTCCCTATTGTAATAAAAAATATTGCTTGTAGAAATTCCGGCCTTGTGCTACTACTATTGTAACCATTTGTTAGGGTGATTTTATTAAGTTTCACCTTTGTACATTGTTTTTAAAATATTCATATATTGCATGAATTGAGGCTGTGGTTGTTTGGTTTGAGTGTTAAATACCCACTTCCTTTTTTAATGTACTGTAGTCTGTGAGAATTGTATCTTTGATAAGTAGTGGGAACTGACTCCCTTTATTTCTGTCTCCCTGTGGCTGTCCTTCTCAGCTCCCTGCTGCCAACTCTGTGGCTTTGGACATGACCCTGCAGACATCATCAGAAGTGAAAGTGAAAGAGGAGGAACCTGTAGAGGTCGACTCTTCGCCACCAGACAGCCCCGAATCTTTCTCTGGACAGTCTGACAGCAGCAGAGAGTATCTGGTTAAAGGAAAGGTAGGAGAGAACTGGAAGTAGGAGATGAGTGGATAAAGAAAAGAGCCTAAACTTCAAATAATGTAGAAAGAGTATGGCTCGTTATAATTTTACAGTGTTAAGTAAAGGAAGGGAACCATGTTTTCTCCTTTTCTGAGAGATTTAATGTCAGACATATTCAAAAGCAGCCTTTGAAATGTGTTTTTCCCACACTTATGTCCTAGGACACCCCTCCTAGGAGTTCAGCCCCCACCCCTACTATTGTGCGTCCAGGTTCCCTCCCATTACACCTGGGCTTTGATGCCCTCCAGCCCACTATGCCATCACCGACCTCTGTTATCACACAGGCACCACCCTCCAATCGTACTCTGGGGTGAGTAATGCTCTGTCAACTTCCTTCTCCTAACCTCTGCTGACCTTTGTTGACCTTTTATTGTGTGTGTCTTTGTTTGTGTGCATGTACAAAATGATTTAAAAAATGTCTTCATTGATCATAAAATGATGACCCATCATAAAAGCGATGTCACAATGAAGTCAGAAATGTTGTCATAGTTCAAGGTATCATTGCATCCTATAGCTCTTAAGACATGACTTGAAGCTTGTATAGATCCCCAATAATTTGGTAGGAATTATGTCATAATGACGTAGTGTAGTATTGCATTAACTTTAGCAACCAATAAGATTAGAGACACAATCTACAGTTTTCTTTAGATTAACCATCGGTTATCTTATGAAAATGGCCATCGGGTAGTTTTAAAATTCATAAACACTTTTTCACCATTTGTCATGTATCCTGAAAAACCTGGTTAACAAATTTCACCACGTTGACCAGTTTTCCAATCATGGAAAATGAGAGGAAAAAGTAAAATGTCCTGCAAAATGTTGTGTAGTCCTGGAAAGTTGTTGCACCATCCTCCAGATTTTCTTTGGCTGAGAAGGAACTACTGGGCTTTCAATCAGAGATCCCCAAAACTGATAACATAGCCATCTGAAAGATCCAAGTTCTGTTCCGGATCATTTTCATGTTGTAATTCATGCATTAGAGTATTTTGAATAGGCTTCCCTCATTTACAGTATGTTGTAGAAACGCTGTGAACACAGTCATGTCACATGGTAGCATATGCATGTTGCATGATGCTATAACTTAAACTCTGAATTATGTAAGTGATGTTATCCTTCAAATGTAAACATTAGCCACAGCTGACTGATAAATCTGGTTGTTTTGTATTATGTTTATAGATGATTGATGCTTTCTTCCCAACTTGTTTTCAATGGTTGAATAATGTTAAATTGGTTGAGGTGGTTTCAGATGTGTGTTGATCATTGTTGGCTAATAATATATGGGAACCCGGGGCATTTCCCACAGAATGGAGAGAGGGTGGGAGAGAGATGGAGGCTTACATCTCTACAAAGAAGCAGCGGCACAAAGACTAAGGTTGAGATCTTTTATGTTATTATGAGAAGTGTACATTGTTTTTGTTTCATTATGTAAATGGAGGGACAAAGTAGACTATGGAGCACTGCCACAGTCTAGGTAATTAATGGTAAAAACTGCATTGTCAAAACAATGAATTAGAGCCCAACTGTAATCTAACTGAAATACTACTTTTTTACTTTACTAACATTCAAACACGATGCTGCACTGCTGAGGTCATTCGGACCATAACACGGTCAACGTTTTGCAGCAGGTGAGATTATCACAGTGGTTGACAGACTTTTTCTGTCATTCCCCTGTTCAGACGCTGAAAAAAGCCTTGTGAAAGTCTCTTAACAAAGTAAACAGGATAGAATATGTGTGATAAACGTTTGATAAAAAAGAGTCAGTGCGAGCAAACTAGGGCTGTATTCATAAAGCTCCCAAGTACAATGAGTTGCTCATTGTAATGAAATTCTAAGAAAAATCACTGACTTATTTTGTTCTCTCAGAATTTCCACTCAGTCCCATTGAAGGACCACAAGCTGATGTCTGATGACCAGCTACAAGTTAATACTGAAACTGAAAGATATTGGGAAAAAGTGTTTTTACTATTTCAGATGTAATAATAAAATTACCAGCATGGTAAAGCAAAATAAGCAAATAAATAAAACCACAATAAGCATAACAGGCTTCTACACAAGTAAGGTTGGGATTCCAAATAATTTGTGGACTGCTTTTGAAGCAAGGTAATTGCCTAGGGATGGGTGACTTGACTTAAAGCCTATATCACGATTATTTTAAACTTTTACCTCGATTACGATTAATGAACAATCATTTTATTACACCCTCCCCCAATGGGGCACATCCCTGTGCGCATTACTCAGTGTCGGCCAACAAGAGACTTTGCTCCTCTGCTCTTTTCTAAACACTCACACGCAGAACTGATCTTTATAAAAACCTGCTGAATGCATATTTATGTTCCTGGATAAACAGGGCGTTGTGTCTTCTGCTTCTGAGAAGAACTTCTCTCCTGTCTGCAGAAGTGTATAGGACACACTCCTGCCTGTGTGTGTGTATGTGGGTCCCTGTCGCGCTTCACACAAACTGACGATCACGTTTATTCAGTTAGTAATCGATGATGTCAGATCATGAATCCGGATCATTCCTGTCACTTCGCGTCACATCTCGTGTGTGTGTGTGAAACCCGACAGTTTCTGAATGCATGCATTAGGGAAACTATTAACCAAATTAACTGACATGAGCAAAATTAGGTCGTTAGAGGTTATAATTGTCAGTTTCCATACATTTTCTGGTATTTGCCCAGCCCTATAATAGCCTATTCATAATTACACAATTTTAGATGAGACTTTATTCGCGTATTTAGAAACTGAAAAGTCTTCGATCTCTAGAAAACACTGAGAACCCTGTATGACGATATAACATCGTCAGTTTGCTGGTTCCAAAGCTGTTCTGAACCTCTATGATTCTCTAAGAGTTATGATGGTAGAACAAACATTGTGTTTTTGAATTAAATTTGATACATTTCTGGGTATATGCAGTTTTTGTCTGCAGAGCTTGGAGTAATGATTGTTGTAAGTGTGTTGCTACTTGATGTGTTACAGAAACTCAAGGGGAGATACATTTTCAGATTTACAAAGATGACAGAATCCCCAGTTCCTGTATAACTGTATTTTCATTGCAAATCTTTTGGCCTAGTTATTTTAACTGTAATGTCTCACATAACTGTATTTTATTTGGCATTTTAAGGTTGCAAAGTAATGTTTTGATAATCTTGATTCCTTTAGTTGTTCTAATAACATGTTTTTTTTTAAGTGTCTTTTATTTAGGTAAATTGTTTATTAGTTTCCTGCAAGTTCTTGTTGCTCCTCTTTTTCTGTCTCTATAATTTAACTTTATATCATTGTAAATAAGGGTCAGCCCTCAATGATTTGTCATGTATAAATTATCTCTATATATCTCTAGGCACCTCACGATTAGATTCGGTTCAGATTCAGAGGGCTACGATTCCATGATAAAATGCATCTTGATGCATCAAAGAATTTTTATATTCCCTTCTATTGTTTTTATCACTGTGTGACTAGAGGTGTGCATCTTCAATAGCCTCATGGTTTTTGTTTTTATAAAGTACTTTAGACTTTTACTGTGATTACAGTACGTGTGCTGTAATTTACTAAATAAGGTTTTCAATTCAAAAATCAGACCATAACAGTGGTCAGTGCTCTCCACATTGATTTGACATTCATTCAGTTTAGACTTGTGTGCTGCATCTTTAGCCTTTACTTTATCACAGCTGCAGAGACATCCACGTCTGCATTACAATGCATCGAAGAAACAATTAATTTCCCCACCTCAAGTAGACATAAAAGTTGTAATGTAATGTAATGTTGTCCCTCTGCCTCTTTGCCTGTCTAGTTCGCCAACCAGCCACTACCCCATGATGATGCTTCCCTCTGGCCAGGCAGTGCCTTTGCTCCCTGGTCCTGTACAGATACCCTCTGTAATTAATGTAAGGCTGACCAAACCTTATGATATGTTTTATTTCATTTATATAATGAAGAAGTTGCTTCAAGTTGTTAATACATGTGTATTTATGTATCATGTCTGGTCTCCAGCTGGCCCGACCCTTGTGCATGGTACCCAACATTCCTGGGATCCCTGGTCCTCCTCTGGGAGGCAGCAGCAGCGGCTCTAACTCCCCCTCTGGCTACAGCATCCACTCAGAGGCCAAGATGGTCAGCACTAGATTAGCTCTCTATTTTTATCTCTTTATCTGTTCTTTTTGTCTCCATCTTCACCCTCCAGCCTTCCTCTGCACTGGCTTAGTTTGTTCATCATATGACTTTCTACTGCAGTTGCTTGTTTATTTAACCCTTACACCACGACAACACATTTGTACAGAATTCATGATTATACAGAGAAAAAATTCAAGTAACAAGTGTAACATTGGTGCCAAAAAAAGGCAGGGGATAATTTGTTGACGTGCAGAAGTTTTCTGGGCTCAGGTACATACTCGTAATAATACTTATCATGATGTATTAAATGTGCTGTTGAGCACATTTGTGCCATAAGCGCCAATGTCAACTATTTTCAAAGCTCTAAAGTTTATTTTTAAAACGGGATAATAGTCATATTATATAGCAGCAACATCTTCTGAAAATTGTTCCAGGAACATGCAAAGCCTCCAGATCTGAACTCAATAGAAAAGGGATAGAACAGGATGTCACATGAATGTGCTGCTGAAAATAAGCTGGAACTGTTTGACGCTGTCAGGTCAACATGGGCGAGGATCTCTGCAGAGTTAGAGCACCTTTTAAATGAACTCCTCAAAGGATTCAGGGAAGGGGCAGTACAACCTGGCACTGGATTACATTTCATCATGAATACATCAGAGATCTAGTAGAAAACCCAGTCAACAAGATTTACTGCATTTAACAAATGCACACAGTACAGTCTCACTTCACCTTACAAACATTTGTTCCTAAAATAAATTGGCTTTAATGACATGATGGAGCATAAGTGTGTATAACTGTAAATTAGTTAACTGTGGTTTCATTAATTTCTTTCTTCTAATGTCCGTTTATAGTGTTGTGGTCCTTTCTGTTGTTGGTTTAGAGTATTCTGATCCCTGTTTACCTTTTGCTGATATTGGTTTTATCATTTTTTCTCCTTCAGCGTCTGAAGGCTGCGCTGTCCCAGCAGAGCCCGTCAGGACAGAGTATGGGGGTGTTGTCCATGGGCGGCAGCCCCATGGTGCCTCAGAGGGCAGAGCAGAGCCAGCTGCTCGTCCAGCAGCCAGATGCTCCATCACCTGCACAACCACAGGTACACAGGTCATCTATAGTGAAGGCCTTACCTTTAACTTGATTTTAATTGTTAGTACCGATGTGACTTAAACTTGGGAAGTTTTAAAAAATGGCATATCCCTTGTTTCAGTTACAGAAAATGGGGGGTTGTACTGCTTGTATTGTGATGACTATGTCCTGCTCTGACTATAATGATGAAACTATGATTCAAACTTCCCTTTTCTTTCTTGTCTTGCTTCCGCTTCTCTCCTGTCTGTTGTTTTCTTTCTCACCCTCCCCTAGGTATCACCCGCACAGCCTACAGGTGGGCGGCGGCGGCGGACGGCAGACGATGACCCAGATGATCGAAGGCAGCGCTTCCTCGAGAGGAATCGGGCCGCGGCGTCGCGCTGCAGACAGAAACGCAAACTGTGGGTCAGTTCCCTCGAGAAGAAGGCTGAGGAGCTCTGCAACATGAACGTCTCACTATCGGTGAGTGGGCCTGAAGTGGGCGGGCAGAAAGGAAATGTGGTCTGTGGGAGGCCTGTGTTAGTGTGTGTATAGTCACACTTACTGCGCCAATTTGTCAGGTGTTCAACTAGTCAAGGAAGTTTAAGAGGTACTGTATGTTTCAATTAGCAAAATCAATTTGAAACTGGAACCCATCACAACTTGTTCCACATCCTCATTGTATTAGAGTTTCAGGTCAATTTTACACCTTATTTCCACTGCGAGCTTTACAGCAACTCTTACCTAGAAAACAACAATAACATTACACTAGTGGAAAACAGTTTTTAAGGTCTGACTGTTTTGTATTATGTGACCCAGCATTAATTGTAATGTTTCTTTGGGTTTCACTGCATGACTATAACTATAATGTGTAACATTGATCGACCTGATTCTCCATGCTCTCAGAATGAAGTGTCTCTGTTGCGGAACGAGGTGGCTCATTTGAAGCAGCTGCTGCTGGCCCACAAGGACTGTCCTGTTACCAACCTACAGAAGAAGACTGCCTACCTAAGTGAGCCCTGCACAATGAAGCCATGTTGCTCATCTAGTGGTATTTAAAATGACAGGACACTTGATGTAGAACTGTGTTTCTTCCATATCTATTTATAGTGAAACAGATGATGTACTATGCAAAGCATTTGCGTCGTATTATGACTATAATTCACTACCGATCATCACTGTTTAAGATTTTTCCTGGCTTAGTCCAGAATCCAGGTTTATATGTTTTTTCAGTGGGATACAAATAAAGCCAAGACATAACACATATGTATTTTTGCCAGTTCATAATAAATTAGCATGCTAATTACTACTGTACCCTGTACTAAACGGCTTACAGGTCATTTGTTTGGTTTAAAACCCAGCATCTGAAAGAGGAAAAGCTAAAATCATTGGCAAAATATAATAATAAAGATAATATATAATTAAAACCTATTAGGCTACAAATTCAAATTGTAGTTTTATTTAGCTTTTAATGTTTTTTACCCACTAAATTATTTAATATAGAATTTTTAATCTTTGGACTGGGATATGGTCGCTAAATTCAGCTACATTTCAACTGCAAATATGATATCCAATTCTTTTCAGTATGAAGTATTGAGTATAATGTATATTCAATTTAAAAGTTAAATTTGTTGGTTAATTTAAATATGAATTTTATATATGTGTGGTTGTTGTTGTTTTCTGTGCAGTGGCAGAGGAGAGCATGAAAGACACCTCAGAGCCCACAGGTTCTCCTGCCCCGGTGATCCAGCACAGCTCCTTGGCGCCCAGCCACTCTGCAGTGCACAACGGCCTCAGCTCAAGGGCAGCGGCAGAGGCCATGGCGATGTCTGTGCTGGCAGGAATGGGCCAGCAGCAGAGGGCTGAGAGTGGACCCTCTCATATTATCATGGCATCAGCACAGTCTCAATCTGCTGCCAGATGATGAGCGATGCCACCATGGCCAAGACTTGGCTCACCACGAGGGGAAATAAGAGCAGAGGACACCCCCCTCCCCTCCCATCTTCCTCAATCTAGAAATCCAAATATCTCGTCTTTTGCCCCGCCCCCTTTCTCCTCTGCTCTCTCCGACCCTCCTGTGGAGCCATCATGCTGTGGCCTGGAGCTCAGCAGCAGCCTTCTGGGAACGGACTAAGACTTTTGAGAGAGCTTCCTGTTCACTTTGCCACAGACTACAGGGGCTGGACTCCAACCCCCACCACCCACCCAACCACCCCTCGTTTCCCTTAATGCCTTCCTCACCCTCAGTCAAAATGAATCTCCACTGGACTGTCGGACTGCATCACCCTTGAGTGTACTGTCATATCAAACTCCCCCACGTTGACATGTACCACACATGTGCACAGCCTGAAACACACACGTGTTGCATAAACACTCATGATCAAATCAGACACCCAACAACACACACGACTTCACACTGTCTAGGGAATAGTGCCTTTTGCTCCTCAACCTTTTAGCCATATACACCCACACATGCCATCACTGCATACGTCCCAATACATCCTCCAAAGACACAGCAGCTGTCTAGACTTCCGTGACTTGGATCACAAATGTTCACGTAAACCTTTTGTAAATGGTTCCACCTCAAGGCGATCTCAACATGGACCCAAAATCTTACCTCAGTTACTCCCCTTTATGATAGAATTTATAAACTGTGTGTGTGATTGGCTCTGTGTGTATGTATTTATGTACATCAGAACATAGCAGTTTGCCTACTCCTGATCTAATACATTAATATTTAGATTGTTAGCATGTGACTTTTTTATTAGGGTGTTCTTTTCATGATACAGTATGTGCAGCTATATTTTTTTTAACTAATTGGCACATCCTCCCAGATTAGTCCACGGAACCAAAATACATTGGACTACCCAAATCAGTTTAGTGCCCTGAAATAATTTAGTTTGAGCAATAATTTTTCTGACCTGAAGGGAATTTCACCTCTCCTCTCCTTCTCACGTTTCCTCTAAAAGAGGCAGTTTTACTGTTTATTGGCTTGTAAGTGGATGCCTTTTTCCTTTGTTCTAGTGACTGTGTTTCTCTGTGTGGGCCCTGGACTTACTGTAACTGTTATTTTCCCACTTCTCAGGATGGTTGCACATCCTTGGTGCTCGCTGGAGGTGCAATGAACCCCTTATTGTCTTTAGCTCTTTACCAAACCTCAAGTAAGCCATAAAAAAAATCCGATCTCTGAATCTCCAAAGACCACCAGTTACTTGTCCTGGGGCGGGCAGTAAAAAGCTGGACTGTTATTTTGCGATTCAGAGGTCACAGTGACACAATCTACAGTTTATCACTGCTTGTTATTTGCACTTACTCACAATGTCACACACAATTACTGGTCCTTTTGCCTTAAGATCACATCGGTGCCTCTGATATCCCCTTTTTAAAACATGCAGAGTTGCTCATGTGAAAATCCAGAACCTTAGCAAAAAAGAATTTCCCCAATTGTTCATTTCATCCAATGAATCAACCTACCAATAAAAGATTCCTCGTCAGCCTCTAGAAATTTTAACCATTAGACTCTTCTCAGTGACATTTAATGATGTCATATTTTTGTGTCATCTGGTGGAGGGACACAGCAAAGACTTCTTCACTGGTAAAAGCTCTGAGGGAGGAAAACGTCTTGTGACTTGCCTCCAAATTACTTCATTTTTTTTAAATCCCACAAAGATATTTTACCCAGATATCAATATATTTTTACATGAACACCTATACAAGCGGTTTTCTTTTCTTGTTTATTTTTCCTGTATATTCTTGTCCCTCTTTTGTCTGATGTGATCGTGTATTTGCAAGATGTGATTTTTCAAAGACAAGATATCTGTCCATTAACATGAGGGCATGTCTTTATGCACTAAAATAATGCAAGTTTATTGTTGCTTTGTATTTCTGTTCATTTAAGTATTTGCGATTCTCTTGGTCTGTGTTTTCAGATGATATTTTTCTCTCTCTCTTCTGTACTGTATACATGAATGGGAATTTGCTCAGAAACTTTAATACTTTAAACCTTTGACTGAACATTTTGTCCTGCAGTCCTGATGTCGAGCCCGGCATTTTGTTGTACTTTGAAGCTGGCGCTATATTTGTCTGGCAGTCCCTTCTAGACGATTGTTCATATGAAATGAAAATTTAAACTATATTTAGCTTTTATGTTTTCATGTAATTCATGTCATCGGCACCTTTTTTGTCATTTCTTTGTTTTCCTCTGTTGTGTTCTATTTTCAGCTCTATACAACTCGTCATAATGCTTCTGATTGTACTGATGAATATAGAAACAAATTTCTTTAACACAGATTTGTATTTTTGTTTTCCCCACAGGAACAAAACGTCATTAGTCCTTTTTCAAAGAGATTTTATCCCCTTTGTTTTATCCTCGCTAAGATGAATTTGGTCATGTTTTTGATGGTCCTTGTCTAACTTATTTTTACTTAATTGGTTAAATAACTGTAATCATCACAGTCTTTGGCATATTGATGTTAACTATAATTGTCATGAGAAGAGCAATTTAAATGAAAAATGCAACATTTTGAAAGTTGCACGTTGTGTTTAAATGGTTTTTCACACTCCCATTGTTGGACTGATGTTTTCAGAAATTGTCCTATTGTACATATCTGTACTATATGAATATATTAACTTTTCCATGCATGTCCAAGTGGAATACTATGAACACTTACGTACAGTGCTGCAGTTTTAATTAAAGAAACTACATCTTAATGAATATCAGACCGTTTCCTTTGTTTTCTGGAATGCAGAATGTCGACTAATATTTACTTAATATTCTGAATGTAGGGACAATGAACTGCTCTGTTAACACTTGCATCTAGTGTTCCCTCTCTCCAGACAGTACTCTGGTTGTAATTGAATCATTATTTCATGTACGTTTGAAGTAAAATCCAAAATTCAACTTTTTTAGGCCTCCGTGCTGGTGATAGCCAGTGGTTGTTGTTTTTGTGTTATCTGTCCGTCCCATTCTTGTGAACACGATATCTCAAGAAACCTCGAGGTAATTTCTTCAACTTTGGTACAAATGTTCTTTTCTTTTGGACCCATGGATGAATTGATTAGAATATGGTGGTGAAATGTTAAGGTCACGGCAGCTTCACTAAACAGGATTTTAAGCTTCTGAACACAATATGTCCTCAGGGAATTTCTTCAGTTTTACCAGTTGTCACTTGGACTCAATGATAAACTGATGAGATTTCAGTGATCAGAGGTCGAAGGTCACTGGCACCTCATATGAGTCAACAAAAAATTGAATGAAGACTGAAACTGCAGTAGCTAGCAGAGGCAAAGAAACGTAGTGTGGTATTTCTAGTTTTCTTTTCTTTTTCACTTCTTTCCTTTTTTCATCAAGACCTGTCTCCATAACAAAGAAAAACGATGTTGGTTCTTGTTTTACTTCTATTTCTACCACTTCTTTGCTTCGACTGACATCAGCATGCTAAACAGCTAGCCCCAGCCCAGCTCATCGCTGCAGCAAGTCACTGTAGCATTCAGTGAGGGGACACAATGATGGTTGACGCTCTTAGAGAGAAAACATCACCACCACCTGCTCCCAGAAAGAAAACATATTCTGCAGCATGAGAAGACAAACATATAGCACCTGTTGAGGCCTCTGAACTCATGTCCTTAGTACTCATCTGGGACATGTATCACTCTAAGGTTATATTCTACCATCAAAAATGTACACATTTTTTGAAAATGTAAATATTTTTGGACCAAGACAGAAGTAGATACATCTTTCAATACTCATACTGTCCTGTTCGAATGAAGTAACTATATTTCCACATAATTACATCCTGTTTTAGTTAGTTCTTAGGCTCAGTGTTTTCCTTGCTCTGGCCCTGTTATTGAAGTTGACTCTTTTTTTCCAGGACTCACGTGCTTTTATGAGTGTGTGCAATTTGGTGCAGATCTAAATAAAATTCTGGTGTCTAGTGAATTTAAATGTGATTTCATAAGGGGTCTGTTGGGCCTTGGTGGAGGTATATGCACTCCACTAGTTTAAGTATTTACATGAGTGCTTTTCCTACTGTGTCATGTCAAAGTGCCTGCCTAAAAAAGGTGTGCGTCAGTAGGGCTCCAACAACAAATCTTTCCCCCTAGGTCCCCTGTATGGTTAATCCAGTTGTGTGTGTGTGTGTGTGTGTGTGGTATCACTGGTTTTGGGGGACCTAGATCTGTCGACACAGTCACAGTCCCCAGTTATGGGGACTTGTCTTCCCTATGGGGACAACAAGCAGATCTCATTGATGTAAATCCTTTTAAGGTGAAAACATGTTTTAAGGTTAGGTGAAGCTTAGATTAGGTTAGGCTTTGGTTTAGGTTAAGTTTAAAGTTAGATTTAGGTTAGGTTTAGGTGTGTGTGTGTTTGTGGGTGTGTGTGTGTGTGTATGTGCGTGTGTGTTTGTGTATTTGTGTGTGTGTGTGTGTGTGTGTGTGTGTGTGTATGACACTTTAATACTTTAACTTCCTGTGGAAAATAACGGACTAACTGTACATATTGCACAATCCCTCCCGTGGTGCTAATAGCATTTTTAATTCCTATGTTAAATAAAAGTATTTTTTCCCTATTTTCTATATTTACACTTGCACAAACACGCCACAACAAACTTCTTTATATGTGTATACCTGATTGGCAAAACAAACATTATGATGTGTGTGTGTGTGTATATACATGTATATATACAGTGTGTGTGTGTGTGTGTGTGTGTGTGTTTGTTTCCGCGTGTGTGTGCGTGTGTGCGTGTGTGTGTGTGTGTGTGTGTGTTTCCGCCTAAGGGCCGGCAGAGGGCGCCCCGGTGTCGGGCTGTGCTCCTCGGCAGAGGATGCGGTGAATTCATGCACAGGCGGAGGTGAGCGCGGTCACGTGACCGCTGGTTGCCGCTGGTGAGTTTCTTCCATGATGGCGGAGCGGTCGGTCGCGCGGATGGACTGTCTCTCCCACTCGAATGCTTGTCTCGTGTCCTGAGGGAAGGCGCTTTGTTTTTTTTAGCAGTTTTCTTTCCAGACGCCACCCTGCGCTTCCCCCTCGACCACACCGCGCTCGTGTTCCCCGGCTGAAGTCATGGCAGACCGCGGCGTGGATCTGTCCGCCCTGCCGAAGGAGGTTAGGGACCAGTTGGCGGAGTTGGACCTGGAGCTGTCTGAAGGTAACGGAGCCGGGGAGGGGGCTGCCCGCTTCAGGGCGGCGAGGGGCTCACCCGCACATTATAAACATGTCTGTGTTTCAGACACTAAACCTTTGTTTCTCCTCCCCTGTTTGTGTGCTACATTGAATGGGAGCGCACACGTCAGGCTGAGCCACCTAGCTCCCTCTGTGCTAATACAGGATGTTAGCCAGCAGGGCATGACGAGCAGCATTGTGCTGGAGGAAGAGAAAAGCCGCTCGACCTCTCTCCTGTGTTTGTTTCATGTCTGAACTCTCAGCGGCTCGTTTAAAGCAGAACGGGAGATTTAAAGACGTGTTTGTGGAGGTAATGTCCTCCAGCTCCCCTCCTCCTCCAGCCCTGTCTGCCCTGACAGACTGTTCGATGATGGCCTCAGGCAAGGTCTGGCCATCGGTTTGCTTGACCCCCCTTCTCTCTCTCTCCCCCCCCCCCCCCCCCCCCCCCCTGTCATCTTCTTCACTTCCATTCACACACCACATGTGTCTCATACCTGATACTGATGCTGAGGTTTCAGCTGAAGTGAAACATGTTTTATTGCAGGGCAAACTGTGAGTCACTGTGACTGTTGTTGAGGTGCAATGACAAGGCCTGCAGTCATGATCTTCTGTTGTGTGGAGACACGGTCTGTTACGAATGACTGCCCGTGATCCGCAAACATGATATATGACCTCAGTGATGTTCAGGGGAGCGATCATCAACATGTGCACTTATTACGCCTGTGTAAACCTGCTATTACTGGAATTATAGGTTTCCCGGGCTGCTCTACCCTCGCCTCAGTTTTCTGCGAGATCTTTGCCGGGTGATCACGTTTCCTCACATGCGGAAGCTGCAGTTGATGCATGGGTCGGTTTGTTGAATTTTACACATTAGTGGTATATTTAATCCAAAGCATATTCAAATGATCCCCTCCCCCCCCCCAAGAGCAGCTGCCTGTCTCACATCCTTAGGGAGGACAGTATCCCTGTTCATCAGCTGCAGGGGGACTGAAGCCAGTCGTCCTGAGCATTGATCGCTCAGTGTCGGTTGATTATTGGGATAAGGCCATAAAAAGTAGTATTGTTGTCTGAAATATCTTGACAATGTGGTTCTGCTGACTGACCCTCAAGGTTAATATGTTATTCAGCTGTACATCAACCAGTATTTAGCGTGTTGACCTGTTAACAGCTATACTAGTGGTTTTGGATGTTGTTATTACCTAAGTCTGGATGGTTTATACTTTACATAACGGGTAATTTACCAAAGTTATATCTCAGGTTAATCACAGGTAAGATGGACATTTATCCGCTTGGAATTTGCCTGCACAGCAAGGAGGTTCTTGGTTTAAATCCCAGCTTGGCATGGGTCTTTCTGTGTGGAGTTGCGTCATCACCCCCCCGGTGTCTGCTTGTGTTTTCTCTGGGTACTCTGGCTTCCTCCCACAGACCGAAGCCATGCAGATTGGGGTTAGGGTCAACAGAGACTCTACATTGTCTGTATGTTGGCGCTGTGATATGCTGGCAACTTGTCTATCGTGTACCCCACCTCTCACCCAATGAATTGGCTGCAGCTCCACGACCCTTAAAAGGACAAGCAGTATGGATGATGGATGGATGTGTGCACTGAGGCACTATTCCTTGACCATCTCTGGTTGTGTTATGGGCAATATCATAGATCAATGATCAAGACTGCTTTCATGGCATTATCCAATTTGATATGATTTTTGCTTCACTTTGATGAAACGTTTTGATATATCAGCTGTTGAATTTGTTGCAGCAGCTGGAAACTGATCTTTTTTGTTGTTTCATCCATTAACAAACTCTTTCATGTCACAATCTATATTGAGATTGGGACGTAAAATATAAAAAATACCATGCACGACAAACTTGCACAGACTTGAGACTTTCTTTTTTGTTAAACAGGTTTTGAAGACTCTGGTTTGTTGCATGCAAGTGCTCGTGAGAAATGCATCACACTACAAATTTCAATGCAAGAAACAACTAAATTCACATTAGCTGCCCATGTTTACTTGGTGTGGCTCCTCTGCATTTTAATTGCCTGACAACATATCATGTGAATTCAGAGCTTTTCAAATCTCGGCTCTCAAGTATTCCTGTCCCATTCTGACTTGATGCATGAGGCATGTCATCGCCTAATAGGCTGAGCCCACGAGAACCCCTCCTCTGAACCAAGTGGAAATGCCTGTTCCTACGTTGCTCGGATAAGAACACAGGCCTGCCAAATGGCCTCTTAAAAAACAACCCATTTCTTCTAGCCCCCTGTGACCATGGGCACACAATGAGGACCATTCATCCGGTCTGAGCTGCCATGGCCAGGAGCTCTGCTGCCATTTAGGCCATTCAGCTGAACCCAGTCTTTGTGTGCACGTTGGAATGAGCTGCCTCCATAGGAAGGGAAGGGAAGGGAAGGGAGGGGCTGGTGACTGGTCATACTTGAGAGGATGACGTGTGTTGAATTTGTGTATTTCTGCTGGGAGTAGTTCACCCCCTCACCCTGTCAATTCTCAGCTAGGCCAGGGGTAAAAGGTCATGTGCGGCTCTTCCCTGGAACTAGCCTACCTGGTTGACATTGCCTTCCATCTGTCAAGTGAGTTTTACACACATCTAGTGTTGCTGACAGGCAAAATTCCACAGAGATGAGATATTCATCAGTCAGCAGCTGCTGGTCCAGACCAGTGTGCTTTTCTGACATTAAGACAGAGCTTTAAATCCCTGGCACTTGGTCCCTGTCTGCTTCTAAGTTTTTAAACTCAGGAGTCATTTCCTATGCACGGGGTGCACATGCTCGTGTGCATGTGAAGATGCAGTTTTACCCAATATTTGCATCTCAGTCCATACTGTTGCCAGTTGCTTCCTTTTAAGGCCAATCATGAATTGAACCAGCCAGCCAGCATTCAGATGTAGCAGAAGCAGTCTGGGTTGGTTCAGACCTCAGCAGACGAGGGCAGCGTTAATACGGATTCTTTCTCTCTCAACCATCCATGCTTCTGACCTATTAGTAACAGTGTTTAGGACCTGAAGAGTAGGTCTCTGAAAAAACATCTCCTCTCTCTCTGTATTTTCTTATGAATGTGATACAAAGCAAACTGAGATTTTTTTAAATTAGTAATTGGGCAAAATACTTATTTTGAGACAGATAACAGACATGTGATGACACTTCCTTAAACTCGAGCTCATGTGGTGCTGAGCTCCAGAGTTGGATGTCTGCACGCTGTATTAAAAGAGGAATAAGAACCTCTCACACTGATTGTTAAGCTGAACTCTGAATCATTTCAGTTGACTGTTGCTTGCTTTGTTAAGGGCTCTAGAAATGTTGTTGAAAATCAAAATTGATACTGTTGAGTAATACAATATTTTAATTTGCCTACTCAGGAGAGTGAGTGATGTTTGCAGTGAAAACAGTGAATTCAGCCAAAGCTAAGATATTGTAATTATACACTGATTCCTGTTGCACTCTACGCAAGTGTTCCAAATGACATGTGAAAAAGTAAAACTCATGATTATCTCAAATTAGTTTCTCGTGTTTTTCTTGAACACTGTGCTATAATTTCCCAAAATTGTATGTACTTTGACAAAGTGTCTGTCCTGAGTTTGTCCATAATACTTAAACATGAAAATTTTGCAGCAGTGTGATTATAAAGAGGGATGATGAATAATTTAAAAAAAGACTTATTTCACAGCCCTATCTGCAGTTTTTCTCCACAGTTTCTAAATGCATTTGAATCAGTTTTGAGTCTGTCTAAATAGTTGTCAGATCAACCCCCGGTTGTCTGTTCAGATATTTGGTAGAATAATCCTCAGACTTAATGTAAAGTTTCCTGTGGTCAGAATCCCAGAGCCACAAATCATCTTCTGTGGAGCTTCAGAGCCAAGGCTCTAGGCCCAAGCAGATGGTGGAGTACTCTTGGCTAAGGTATTCCTTTGTATGTATACAATATTTGTGGACATGCATGTGTGTGTGCTTGTGGCATGATACTGTTTCTGAATAGTTAATGATGGCTGCAGTCCCTCTTACTCCTCCAGGCCTGTAGTAGGCTGAATTATTCACATGTTCTCATTAAATACCAGGACACCCTCACAGAGAGGTGTGGGTGTGGTGGGTGTGTTGGTGTGCGTGGCCGGTGAGCGTGACTTTCTTTATCCGACCGAGGAAGACACTGAGGCACGCACTGAAAAAAAGTCCAACCATATCCCTTTAAATCAGTGCCAGGAGATATACTGATATCCCACTTATCATGTCTCAAATTGTGTACATCTACAGTATTTCCTCTAGTAAAACATGCTTAAGTTGTGGAATTATCAAATAGTGCTGGGCAATATGACAGAAATTAGCAATATTAGTAAATATGCTTTTTTATTGTCATATGAGTTCAGTATAGAAAATAATAATAAGAAAAAAAACAGTTACAAATTGCTTTACCAGATGAAATGATGAAAAGTATTTAAAAAATGGTTTAAATGTTAAACATTCACTAACCAAAAGAAGCAAAATAAAGAAATACATGAATAAAATAGAGCAATTTCAAATTGTGAATGTGCACAGAATTACGCAAATTATCAATGAGATCCACTGTTGCATACAACACCTTGAACTTAAAAGCGGAAAACCCTTTGTCACACCTTTCAAGTTGTAATTTCCTTGAAACCATTAACATAGACAACATAAATAGTAATAATGATAACGTAATGTGGTCATAATATCCACTGTCTGAAGCTGATAAATGACCAGTGAATCATTTCCCAGTCGCAGTGCTGTAGAAGTCTGAAATGACAAATAGAAGCCATGAATTAACGGTATGGTGCATGTACCGTTATCGGCATGAAGGAGCTTGGTTGAAGCATGAACACTGCTTAAGTTCGCTTGAGCAGGACTCTGCTGCTAAAATGGTGCTTTTCTGTGTCTTGACCCTGTGCTCTCCCTTCCCGTTTTGGGAGGCAGGTTCATTGAGAAGTTCCTGACAATCAATGAGTGAAACATCCCATTTGACATTAGAATTCACTCATCGATGTGACATCTAACCCACTTGTGTATCTCATGCCACGCTAAGAGTGTTTAGAAACACCACATGTTTACAAGCCCCCATCCTGTCTGACTGCAGGTTTGTGAGTCACTGCAATTAGGCGTGTTCTCTCCAGGGCACATCCATCCACGTCAAAGGGGGAGAACCTGTTTTAGCCTACAGTCTCACTGGGCTGTTAACTGTCTCGATAGGTGTGATTCCAACCATGACTCATCACAAGGGAAGAATGAATGGGGATTTTGTCATATCAGACCTTTTCTCGCAGTCACGATAAAAATGCCAACCTTCATTCACAAATTGACCAACCTGTTATCTCAACTGGACGGTGAAGCGTGTCTCTGACGTTGAGTTGCACAATCTTCCCACTCGCTGCTTCCGTGGCCTGCAGTCATTTATTCAGGTCGGGCACATGACACAATAGATAATGTTGACTAATGCACTCTGATTCATGCCTCGTAGGCTAGATGATGAAGTCTGCGGTTGAGATGCAGATATCAAGGTGTGTTGCATTTTTTTGGGGGGTGTAGACTGAGAGCACATGCGGCGTCCCTCCAATCTATCGCCTGGTTATATCAACTGCCCGGCAGGCCATGTGACTGCTAATGCTGAAGAATGCTCTTGTGAATATAAATAGACCTGGCTGGCAAGACAAATTCACTTTCATGCCTGAGGAGGAGAAAACAAGAATCTCTTTGACACAAAAGCTCCACCATTATTGCAGTGGAGGCCACCCTCCGCTGCTTCCCAAGGAGTCAGTCCTAATTGTGTGTGTCTGTGTGTTTTCTCGCTGAGGCTAACGTTGTTGGCTAGCAGACAGCAGCCTGTGGCAAACACTTCCAAATTCAAGCAGCTGGGTGGCTGGCTACATGTGGGTCACTGTTGCGCCCATGGGTTGTGTGTGAAATACCAAGACCTGTTGAGATCTGCCCTCCACAGGCCAATCAGCCTGCTCCCTGACCCATGGAGAAAGTTACTATAGGTGTGCTAATTGTTAAAGCATCACACAAAGTTTTTTTTTGTTGTTTTTTTTTATGTTACCTGCAAATTACTTAACATTATTGTCGACCTATAATGCTTTCAGTTTTGAGAGTCTTTCAGTGTGATAGCCTGGAGCGATTGCACATCCTGTTACATTGTTGAATGCCACTCTTACAAACCATTAATGTTCGTACATATTTCCACAAGGGGAATCCTAAAGTGTGTGATTTCTCTCCCCCCCCCCCCCCATCATCATGCTCGACGTCACAAAAGCACCGACAATGGAGGCGTGCTCTCACCTCGCTGTCTCCAAAGTAGTGTGTTCAACCTGGTGTCATGTTTCCATCACTGCCATTCGGAGCTGGAGCCTTTTAACCCGGGAGTAAATGCCGATTGATTTCCTTCCCATTACAGTTAAAAGCCAGTTGTTAGCAGTGTCAGTGAGTTTTTTGATGTGAGGAAACAGGACTTAACACTTAAGTAGTCTCTTTTTCTGCCTGTCTGTCTGTATGGTATCATGGACAAAGAGCTCGTAATGTTGCTTATATTAAGAGATAACGTTTGGGGGGAAAAGTTATTTGGATATGACATGAACGCCGCAGTCAAATCAACTGATCCAATGTTTCCCTCAGGAATGCCAAGGTTCAGCCTTTAAACCTTATCAGCAGAATAATGTGCTGAAGGTTTTTTCATGGAGTGGAGAATTTCTTTCTGAAAAATGTCTCTGATCTAGTCCACATTTAAAAACACAATTCAAAGTCTCTTTGAATGAACATTTAAGGCATAAATCTGCCTGAGTCCCCCACCAGTTTCATAAAGTACGAGCACCTTCTCATGATGAACAGTTGTTTAGTTTATAATCAGGAGTTAATCACATGCACGCAGATATTTCTGGCCACTGGCATGTAGTTGTGTTAAGCTCACACATATGGCCGGACAGACTCTGTTGACCATGCTTGCTAACAAACAAGAGACAGCCTGCTTTCCACAGAGTAGCAGTTATCTTTATTCTAAATATGTAATATTATCACACTATAATCATTAACCTTATTATACTCTTATTTTATGAATAATGCTGAATGAATAACTTTAATTTAAATATATATTGCGTCTGTTACACTGATTTTGTGAGCCCTTACACAAAACTGTACGACCCTGTGTTACTGGTGGAGACAGTGCCACCAAGTTTTGACAATTCCAATTCCTACAAAACCTATTACAGTGAATGTTCGGTCAACTTGGTGGTGTGTCCATTTCTTCAAGGGAAACATCAGCGATCAGAGAACCAGTCTCACTGTTTACATTGGTCCTTCATTGATACTATAGCTGCTTTCAGACATCAACTGAGATACTCTGTATTTTCTCCAGAGGAGGTGCATGTGTGAACACAAATGTCCAAGTGAGAGGCTCCGTAGTTTCTGCAGACTTTCTTCTCTTGGCCTCTTGGTTTAAAGTCTGTAGAAATTCAGGAATATTCGTATTGAGAACACAGCAGGGGATCCCCGCTGGATTCACTACAAGCAAGTGAGGGGGGGTTGATGACGCTTTTAACATGCAACAGATGCAAAACACACGTAGAAGACACCGACGAAGATGTCTGAGAGTTTGTGGTGCAAGAGCGTGTCGGGGGGTGCTGTAAACATGATCATGTGATCTCTGCAACGGAGTTAATACATTGCTTCCTGCCTCTGTTTGCTGCACCTGACTGCACCTCCTCTCGTCTGAATTATGCAGAGGATTTGTTGCTGTCGCGAACACGCTGTGTTTTGCATGTGTGAAAGGCAAACTGCGTAAAATCCATAACCGATTCTTCGGATTTTCCCCGCAGGTCATATCTGAAAACGGCTTATGTATGCAAAGACACACTGATATTGAACCTTGGCTTGAAATAGCCATAAAAGTTTAATGCTAACTTGTATTTTGGATTGTAAGTTCACTGTTAGCAATGTAGCAGTTTGAAGAGTTAAAAAGACATAGCTCTGTATATGTAAACATAGCTTGTTTTTGATTTGTAACGTTAGGTTCTTCTTTCTTTTTTACACAGTCCCTGAGACTAGGAGGCAAAATGGGGATTTCTGAAATCTACGTCCTTACAGACTTTGTTTATCTTTTTAGGAATATTAACAGTGATTTCAAAAATTGCTTCCACGTGATTTCTGATTGAATGACTCTTTCGACTCTTGACCATTGAAATGACGACAGATTTAGCCATAAAGTTTCTGTTGCTCATCTTCATCTGTTGTTTGTCTCGCTCTCATTGTCTCCTTCACTCACTCTGGCTCTTCAGCTGATCAGCCACAGCTGATCACTACAGCCTTTTGAAGTGGGTGTGGAGAACACGGGGTATGTTTTCGGCAGCTGGTCAGTTTCTATATATGAAAGCGCAGGCCTGCGTCACAGGAAGGGCTGATGGGAAACCAGAGCTCTGGGGTAAAGCAGTGCTGTATATGTACAATGAAAGTTTCCAAAAGGTCAAATGCTTTCTCTGTCAGTCGCACATTGGGTCATTTTGTCCCTGTTTGGACTTGTGCCATGCTTTTGAATAGTTGTCTTTCTAATTCTTGTGTGCGGCTCAAGGATAATAAAAAAATTTCCCAGTGAGAAGTTGTTCTCAGGAAACCCCCGAGCAGGCCGATGTGTATCTCCCCTCTTGGCCCCTCAGAACACATTGTATGAGTGCTTGGCTTGTAGTCATGGACCCCTTTAATTCACCTCCTGAGATAAAGAGGTGAAACAAAGGCCATGAAAACACAGACTGGGTGTGGCTGTCAGTAACACTGGCTTCTGGGCGAGTGCTGATTTCCATATTGTATGTTTATTGTATCGAAAGGAAGCATGAGGTTAATATTGACACATGGTTGAATCATAGCTGTTGTTAAAACTCTGTTTAAATATATTTGTTTCACTGCTCAACTACCAGGGATGAAAGCAAAATGCTGTAAACACTTACCTTTGTTGTAGGTGTAAGAAAAGAAACCCCTCTTACTTTTCACTATTGTTTCTCGTCAGTCGACACAAACAAACTAAACTCTCCTTAAAGACCTTGTGCACATTGTTGTTGTTAGATGTTGACACACCTGAGGAGGTAGATGATGTCGTAAACCAAAAACGTCAGTTGTCACAAAGTGAGAATGTCATGTCTGGCTCTATACAGTTTGACAAATCTCAAAAACACCCTCAGTTTTGCCTGCACAGGCTCCTCGAAACAGCTTCAGGCCATTTTGTCATAATTACTCTTCTGCAGGTAGGTTTGGTGTGTATCAGTAACTCAGAATGACAAATAGTGTTTTTGCAAATCTGTTTTTAGAGTTCATTAAAAGAACAGACGTGTATGTTTATACAGTATATGTATATCAAGATCCCCATGTGTCCCTTGTGAATTAACAGTTTTATTGGTCCTACAGTAAATTTAATGTTTTGGGGTTTTGCGCTGTCGGTCAAAGATTTTGGATTATTGTTATATATTATATATATTATTATGTGCATTATTGTGATGGGCTTTTTTATTTACAGCTTCCTGTTGTTTCGTTGAACAAACATTTGATTGATTAATGAAGAAATATGTAATATGTTTGGTAATGTTTGGTAAGACAAAACAAGATATTTGAAGACAACATGATGCTGGGGTATTTTTATATAACTTACAGAAAAATAACTGTTGGTTGGAGTCCTATAGTGCTGATGTGACCTCACACCTTCAGTTCCATGTGAAGTGAAATGTTTTCGCTGACACAAAGGTTTGTGTATTTTAGAGCTTGTCAGGCATTTGTCGTTTATTCCTCTCCTGAACGTTCCTCTGGTGCTGCACCTTGCTGAACATCCCCAGAGACTCGGAGCCATACGTTTCAGAGCCGGCACTAACTCCACTCCTGGTGACAGGCTGTGTAATGACTGTGAGCAGTCGGTGGTGGGAGGTCAGGACTGTGGGTCGTCCAGAGAGGTGGAACATGAGCAGTAAGGCCTGTGTGGTTTCAGTGTCAACTGCAGACTCAACACCCAGGACAGAGGGAACTCATTGCTTGTTATGAGCTCATAATATTGATTTAATGAGTCAGCTGCAAGGCTAACCTTCCTCTTTCTCTATTAATGTCCTCTTTTAACCCATTATCCATGAGAAATTATGCACAGACAAGGAGCATCATTTCTTCATATGTCTTGTAGAGGTAGGCTGTTGCTCAAATAATGTCAGTTTAAAATTGGCTCAGATTACAGGAATTCCGGGACCGATTTAACCCTGATTGGTCTCCCTGGGAGTCAGAGGAGAGGTCTGTCGGGAATCATTGTCGGTACCGCACAGATTATCTGGTAGTGTGCGGGGTTACAGAGTCATTCTTAAACCCAGTGAACTGCCCGCAGAATCATCGGGGCCACCCCTACAAAACTCAACTAGGTTTGATATTTGGGATTTCAAATTGGGATTATTACATCAGTGCTTTCCGAGCAGCCAATGAGAGAGACAGAGAGACCGGAGCAGCTGACAGTGCTGCCAAGCAAGTACACATTCTGAGGCTAACGTCAGCTAGCGTGCTACTGTTGACCGCATCTGTTGGACCATTTACTCTGTCAGACTTGTTTACCCTTCTGCTTTTGTTCATTAACATCAGAGCAAGTTGTTGCTCCACCCCTATCTCACGCCATATTGTTCACATCTGCTGTCCTATGAGGTCACATAAGAGACGTGAGGTTATGTGTCACTGCGTCACAATATTCGTAATATTATCCTGTATTGTGTGATGCGCCGTTATTTTCAAGAAGAATACACTGTATGTGAAGATTCTCCTTAATGCGGGATGTAGTCTGATTCCTGAATCGTTTTGGTTCCAAACTCTCCTGTAGTCTGTGCCCTAGTATCTACATGGCCCAGTTTAGTGATACTTTGTCTTGTGCACCCACTGAACCCACAGTTAAAATGATGTCCAGGACTCGTTGAACCTCACATCAGGTCTGTCTCACACACTGATCACTGCATATCTGAACAACACCAGCCACATTGAAACCTGACACCCTTCGCTCACTGTCACTGCTCGGTACATCCTGGTTACCCGGCAATGCTGAAACACTGGTCTGTCATGCAGTGAGCCGGGCCAGGATGCCTCTGTCTAACTAAGTCTCTACTCTGGTTCTTTTTTTTACGGTGTGCTGAATGAAGACAGCATCAACCCCGTGACACCAGGTCACACTTCTTCATAACTTCATGGTTAAAATACATGAGCTAGAAGAGGAAGTGACAAAAGAACTCAGCACATGTACAACCATGGAACTGTTGTTCCTCACAACAGATGTTTTGATTCGTCATTCAGACTAGTCTGTTGTGTGGCAACAATCTTAAAGGGATAGTTCACAGAAAAATGATAATTTACTCATTATCTACTCACCACTATGCCGATGGAGGTGTGGGTGAAAGGGGTAAAAGTGTTGCAGTCGAATTCATTAAAATTGAAGTACATTTTTACCTCTTCTTCAGATGTAATAAAAAAAAAACAACAGAAAAAAATACAACATGCCTCCATACTGCTCGCGTGGTGTCATTCAAGTGTCCGCAAGCCCCGACAGTCATATTCCACTCGAAACAGCATCATTTACAACATGTTTTTAGCCTAAATGTGCTCTGATAGCCTTCTCGGAAGCGCGTTCACGTACCCTCGCGCACACGGAACGCCACACACACACTCGCCCAAGGGCACACACGGGCTGCGCGTTCGTGTGGCTACGTCCTCTAGCATAGCCACTTCCGATAGTGGACTTTTCCCTAGTGAACAAGTGTACATGTTTGAGTGCTGAGTCAGACGGGCACAAGTTGTTTTTTTTTTTCTCTCCACAGTCACCAAAGGGTTTGCTCATTGTGGGAACTGTTGGGTTTCTCTGTAATTTTATGTAAAATGCCTTGAGATAATGTATGTTAGGATTTGGCCCTATACAAATATAATGTAATTGATTTGAATAGTGATAATTGTTTTATTATTTCGGCCTGTGTGTAGTTGCTATTGATGCATCACTGTAGCCTGTATTGATAAACGTCATGCTTGACAATGGATCAGTTTCTTGGATCTTCATTTTTTTAAGCGGATATCTTATTTGGGTTGTAGTTTGACCAAGATTGTTGTCAGGATTTCTCTTTTTCTCACATTTTGGGAAAACAAGGGTTTCACAGATAACATTAATGCCCCAGTGTCCCAGTAAGCCTCCTCAATGTGTCAGCAAGCAGAGCCAGTCAAATCCTGGAATTGACTAATGTGCCATTAAAGCACAGGTGTAATTACTGCGGGCACTTAAACTTCTGTGAGAAGTCAAAATATCTGCTGTAAAAAACGACCTATGAATACATCACTGAATTGGTGTCAAAGCCCAAAGTTAAATACCCTTTTACGCAATTATCCAATTGTCCAATACCTGTAGGCGACAGATAATCTCTACTGTGGAGGGGCGGCTAGCTAATCTGACAAGAAATCAATGTGGGATTTGGCCTCTAACCTCAGGTGGTCTTACTCATCCCTGCACCTAATTCCTCAGACACACAACCCACTGCAGTTACACTGTGCTTCAGTGCAGCCTGGCTGAAGAATAAATGACATTAATCATTGCTGCTTACTCACACACAACCCACTTGTGCCTGTCTGACTCAGCACTCAACCATGGACACTTGTTCACCAGTCTTATCACTTTGATGAAGTAATGTCTTCTGTATAAAACAGTTTGATTTAAAGCTTGACTTATTGTCTTCAGGGAAACACAGTGACCAAATTAGTGTGAATATATGTGAATATATTAATTGTAGCACAGATACGAGGCGAGTGTCAAGTGTTGATGAGAGATTAATTGGGTTAGGAAACAATGATTTTATTAGGTTATTCAGGTTATTCTGGGTTGGGGGAATGTGCTCTCTTCTTCAGTGTGACTTTGTCACTGAGCTAAAAGTAGAAACAAGCTCTCAATTCTGCGACTGTCCCCAGCTCACGCAGCTGGCTCAGGAGTCCTGTCGCTGCCAAATTAAAGTGCACAATGTAATAGAAGTAACGGAGGAAGTAGGGCAACGCTCGCTCTGCTCTCAAACAGAATGTGGATGCTTTAAAAGCTTGGAAGGAAGTTGTAGTATTATTTTTTTGGGCAAAATAACTTTCAGGATGCCGACTGCAAAATCTGATTGTGTGGAAATGGATTGTTGCTCACAACATACATCTTAATTTTGATGTTATTGTGGCCAACACAATTGGTGTGTGTGTGTGTGTGTGTGTGTGTGTGTGTGTGTGTGTGTGTGTGTGTGTGTGTGTGTGTGTGTGTGTGTGTGTGTGTGTGTGTGTGTGTGTGTGTGTGTGTGTGTGTGTGTGTGTGTGTGTGTGTGTGTGTTTTTAATGTGTTTTAAGGCTGGTGTGATTCAAGATACTAACATAGTGACTTTGTGTTACCTTCTCTGTGGTGCTTGCTACCTTTCAATAGTCATTACCTACTGTATGTTGGTGTTAGAGGTGTTACACATCTATGAAAATCTTTGTACACTATAATCAAATGATACAATTTGCCAAATAGAGATTATGGAACTCACAGTTTGCATTTTAAATATCACAAATAATCCTTCTGACTCACTTGTTGATGTTCAAGACATACTGCACAACTAGATTATGGGAAATCATCTGGGACTTTCGCTGCCAACTACTTTATCACTTATTCAATATATAGCAACTCAAGAAAACATTAAACTCCCTGTTAACTTCACATTATTATTCCATTAATACTCAATATTCCTCTTACATTTTTTTAATGTAGTTTTAAAATTACATATTCAATTTCATTGTTCTGTTTGTTCCTGTTCAAAAACCAAACCAAATCTCTGTTTCCCCCCGGAGATTCTGTGAAGAGAAAACAAACGTCCCACAGCACCCTTTCCCCAGCTGGAAGGCAGATTTCTTCATCCATCCATATATCACCTCATCCTCCCTTTATGCCTGAAAACCCCCACATGGACTCACAGGGTCCCAGAGGAACTGCAGGCCTGCTTTTGCAGTGGAAAATGTTGGTCCTGGAGGTGGGAGGCCTTTGTACAAACGTTTGAAGCTCAATGCGGACATGAACAAAATACCCCCTGAATAAGAACAAATAACTTGTCATATTTAATAGCTGTGATTCAACTGCTGATGCACTGAGAAGGAGCACCTGCAAATTATTAAGCCCTGAAACCTCAAACAGCCTTATTCCAACTGTTTTTCAAAAGACACATTGATCCATGATTTAAAAACAATAGGCTCCCCAGTAGAGGAAATAATACCCCACACCTAGAAAATATTTGGGATTTCTGTAATACTGTAATAACTTTCAAGCAATTTTTAATTCTTTTGTCTCTTAAATGTCAGAAAATATCCCCAAAAATCTCCCATTGCAGTTTCACAACGTCTGATTGAAATGAATTGTGCAGATTTGTCCTAGATAACAGGATTACAATGAAAAATGAAATGAAACATACGAAATTGATCATGGAAGTGTATGTGCATTTGATCTTTAACGCTTGTCTAGCTGTTTGTGTGAATGTGGAAATAAACTGCCACCGTCAACTCAAACTGACCAGGTGCGATTAAATGGCCTTGGTGTCAGACTCATTCATTTGCGTTTCCTGTCGAGTTCTATTTACCCACATTCTCAGCACAGTCTGCTCGTTGTTTTTGTGTTCCTGCTCAGTGTCTCTATAAATAAGATCCTGTGGGTGACGTTAGTTCCTCTCTTCTCGTCCCCTGTGTTTATGTGTATTTACATGTAAATGTGCACGCTGTTGCTGTTTGTGTGAGGTTCTCTGTTTGCAGCCGTGCTGTGTGTCCTCGCTGTCATCTGCTCACCAAGACCCAGCAGGAGTGCAGCTTTCTTCTGTTGTTGAATGTGTTTCTCATGAGATGGACTTGTAACCGTTGTATGTTAGCATCACATTTGTCGCAGACAATAAACTACTGATAAACAAAGACGGCTTTGTGCACATCAAACTAGTGTCACTGGCTTGAAGCCCGACCATGACTTCACTGGGTCCTACATTTCAGACTTGGACACTAGCCTCCAGTTCATGTCCAGGGCCAAAGATGTAATCTGGTATTTTACATATAATCTCAGATTACGAGATAGAATAGAGGCAAATGTGTGTATAATCTGTATATTTCTGTGAAATGGAGGATTTATTTACCGCTGCTTGTGTAATCTTGTTTGTTATCCCCTGTGAAATGTGTACCGTCCTGTGTTTGAATGTAACCTGTGACATGTAGGTGCTTGTGTTGGGTGCGTGCAGGGAGAGTAACGGATACTGTGAAGCAAGAGGAAATTGTGGGTGACAGAAGCAGTCGTGTCACTTCCTCCCTGGCTAATCTGCCCACAGTAATTACAGCAGCTCTCCCAGTTGGGGGGCTGAATATCTGTGTATAAGTAGTGTCAGTGTGCGTCTGTATGTAGTATTGGGTGTGTCATGCGTTTTTATTTTTCAACATGTAACGGCACAAACCGCATTTGGCGATCAGAGTTGTTGACACATCCTCGGCAGAGGAGTGGAAATCTGCCTTGTGTGTAGTTCACATGAAAATGAGAAAAAGCTTGTTCATACATGATCTTAGTCTCCTTGTTGTAAGCTGGGAGTGCTGGAGGCTAATCAGCTGATTCTTAAGCCACTCAGTTCCACACACACACAGAACACAAATCTCGTACCTCTGCACTTCATTGTACTCTACTGATTTTAATCTGATTGGTCCTATGGGCACGTGTGTGTGTGTGTGTGTGTGTGTGTGTGTGTGTGTGTGTGTGTGTGTGTGTGTGTGTGTGTGTGTGTGTGTGTGTGTGTGTGTGTGTGTGTGTGTGTGTGTGTGTGTGTGTGTGTGTCTGGGAAGTAGCTTGATGGAAGGACAAGTGTTTACTATCCAGTCCAGACCCTCTCCTGTCTTCTAGCATCAATTATTAGCTCATCTCTCTGTCTTGGAGTAGGAAACATTAGCCCAGTATTGACCTCTGACTGTTATTGAAACCACTGAAAGCTCTGCTACCTCCTTCATTCTAGATGCTTTGGTGTCGGCTGCATGTGCGATACAACCAAAACCTCTTATCCCTATACAGCTCCTTTCATATGCAGCCGACACGTCACAATATAGCACATTTTCTGTAAAATGTAATGATAATCTTTCTGTGTAAATTGGGGTCATGTCCTTTGCTGTTGTCAGTGGGCGTTTCTTTTGTTTTCATTGTACTTTTGTGGCTCTCATCCAAAGACTCTCTCCAGATTCTTTAGTTGCGTAGGTGGTAGAAGAGGTTATTGGTGTTTGAGTCTGTTGTTAAGACCAGCGTACAGCACAATTTTCTAAGTTTTCTGTTTTATGTCAGGCTTTTCATACCTAATCCTTGTCGATGTGACAGGGGATTCTGTTGGTACAAGCACCTTTTTTTTGTCTTGGCTGGTCTGAGTCATTCTCCTATTCAGTGTTACGAACGGGTCTTAGTCACATTCAGTCTCACTCTTTGTGTTGCCTTCACGTGTCCTGGGTTGGGAATGAAGTGGTTATGGGTTTTACAGCATATCGGGGTAAAATGTCCGATGGATATTTGTACCGTTTTATCTTTTTTCTACCACAATTTTTTGGATACTGTCCAATATCAACCAAACTGCAGCAAGCAACATGCATTTGTTGTGTGTTTATAAGAATATGGGAGAAGGAGCTGCAGGCAGGTGGGGGCTATAACACCAGGAGAGCTGCTAGTGTTCTGGCCAGACCTCCAAAATGCTAGCATCTACGGTTGCCCGATTGCGCTGTGTTAAACAAATGCTCATATTTTGTCCTGACTCAAACATTTGTCTCTGTTGTCAACCTTGTCTCCTCCGCTCTGATAGATAATTAATATGTTATCAGCATTTGTATTGATAATAGATATGATATACAAATATAAAACTTGCTTAATTTACTTCAGTTTGTGGATCAGTACTTTTGAACATATGTCATACTGATAATTGGGATCATTTTAGTCCCTGTAATTGTGATATAAAATGTTCACACGTTTAATCTTTAGTCCTTTGAAAAACCATATAGCAACGTCCAAATTAACAAAATATCACCACAAAGAGTATCATTTGATTTAGACACTATAGAATAAAACGTGAAACAACAGACATTTTCTATCATCACATTAGGCAATAAGATATATTCATATTGCAGGGCTCTACTGTGGTGCAGTGTGAATCCTCTTTTCCTTTTTTTCCTGGATTGCTGAACGAAACATATTCATACTGTGTAGTATTCATCTATGACCCACAGTGCATACTTAAAAAAATAACTGGAGGCCCTGTCACTTTTTCTTATTCAAGAAAATGAACTCTGGCCACAAGTCCGATGGAAAACTTTAGCATTGAAATGTGCTTCACTGAGCTTCTCATGCAGAGTCGCTTTTCCCCAAAAACTGTTTTCACGATTCACCAAAGAAAAAGAACCATCACAGTGTAAACGTTAGTTGCAAAGGTTGCTGTTATTGACTGGGGGGCACACCTGCTTTGTTGTTGAAGTTTTATGTAAATATCTGAGACTTTAACCACAGTGTCATTTGCCGATAATCAAAGATTCTTTCAAGCCCTCTTCTAAATCCAGTAGTCATTGAACTTCTGCTAAATCAATGGTAAAAGATTCATGACGGTTTGTTTTGTGTGTGGGTGTGTTCCCTCATAACCATAATCTCAGCTTTTCCTTCCCAGGGCTCTGTGACTGTACTTCCGCTTTATACCACTATTCATTACTCATCATTTATTCACCACTGAAGTGGGATTAGGTTTTCTCCTACGGATTGTTTGAGAAAGCCACACTCTATTCTTGATAGTAAGAAACAAAAGGCGTATTAGCTGCAGAGAGTCAAAAGATTACTCATACAACGAGACATTCATTTTTTATATGAGTAATTTAACTTCAGAACAGCTTGTGTTTGTCTTGCTGAAGACAACATGTGCTATAATCTGAATGTAGTGAGTTATTGGACAAACATGAAGAAGGAGGTTCTCTATAGTTGAGGGATGTAGCAGAAAACAACTTCAAAATCATCCATCATAAATATTTCAGTGTGATGTAATGACAATGCGGGCCCGGGGGGCATGAGATGTCATTCTGGTGTTCATGAAGCCACTGGTTTAGATCTACCATGCTGGACATCAGTTGGCGCTGGAGGCATCAGTTCATTCTATTCGTCTCCAAGCAGTTGATGAACAATGCCACATTCACACAATATGGTTTGAGTATAACTATGAGCAGTCGTTCACATCAGCCTCGTAGTGGTAATTCCAAGTCAGGGATATTGTGTATTTCTGATAGCGTCAGATATCTCCCACTTGGTGAAAAGAACGACAAAAGTTTGACCTGTCAGAAAAATGGCATCAGACAAGTTTAGGGAACCAATATATATATATGAGTGTGTGCAATTTGATGCAGATCCAAATAAAAATCTGGATCTAGTTCATTTAAATGTCTTTTTCTTTCATTAAGGGTCTTAGCAGAAGTATGCACTCTGAGTAAGTTTTCCTATTCTTCCAAATCAACTGAACATTGCATGAATGCTTTTCAGGCAGTTTTCAGTTTTTCACAGATGAGCTGCACAATCACAAAAGGCTCTAATGTGCCAGATCAGACCAGGGTGTGTGTGTGTGTGTGTGTGTGTGTGTGTGTGTGTGTGTGTGTGTGTGTGTGTGTGTGTGTGTGTGTGTGTGTGTGTGTGTGTGTGTGTGTGTGTGTGTGTCTGTGTCTGTGTGTCTGTTTCTGTGTGTGTGTGTGTGTGTCCCCTCTGTGACCCTGTGCAGGCATCTGTGGGAGGGTCAGCCCTCTGTCTAACCTGTCCCGAGGTCAAAGGTCAACAGCACCTGTTTTAAAGGAGGAGTCAGATAGTCACTGCCATCTTCATTGAGCTCCGACACACACTGGTGACAGGAGGAAGGATTATAATAACAGACATGTTGCTGAACATACTGGCTCTACCATCTTGAACTGTTCCTGGACAAAAAGAAACACAACACACAGTCTTGGTTTTGACACACTGACACACATCTGACAGAGCACGCCCTGTAATGCCACTCTCACTCAGGGCTCACTCAGCATTAATTCCTCTGTGTACTGAAGCCCCCTTTAACCTGCACCAGCTGTGTATACACACACACACACACACACACACACATACAAACTCACGTATATTCACTTCCTGCACCTCGGGGGGTTTTGGCCAGTGAGCAAGCTTCTCCTGGCCAGTTGGCCCTCTCCGTTAGTATGGTGCTCACCAATCAGCACATTCCTCTTTCTCTAGACAGACTCTGGGAGACAATTTTGGCAGTGCAAATGCAGGGTGGGGTAACGCTCATATCCTGTCCCCTGACCTCAGATTACACACACATACACACACACAGTACTGTTTTGCTCCTGCTCGCACTCAAAACACCACATTCTTGCTCTTTAAACACAGCTTTTCCTCTGTTTCGAAGCAGCTGTCACACTCAACTCTTTTAAACCCAGAGCCCCTCAGTGTCTCTCTGCCTACACTGTCGGAGCCAGTGTGGTCGTGCCAGTTCGTGCCTGTTGTTATGTCCCACACGCATACAGTCTCTCCTCTGTCTGTGTTAATGACCTCCATCCCGCCCCCTCCCCCCTGTCCCCACTTGGGCACCAGAACTGGGCTTGAAAGAACCCGGTCTCCAACAATAATGATGCTCCAGTCCTCTGCAATCAATTCGCTGTTGATTGCAGTGCTTGCATGTCTCTCTGCGAGTGTTTTCCTGGATATAAACAAGCCCGTCGCACGCCTAAGGGAAGGAGAAACAATGAAAAAGGGAATGTCACACACATTTGCTGCTGTGTTTTTTTTCTCATACCGAGTAGATTTGGGGCCAGTGTGTGCATCCAGGCATGAAGTGCTGGGCCGTCCCACTTGAGTCTCCTTTTACACAGAGAATGATGAGCGCACAGCACTCAAGCGCACTCCCTCTTACTCCAAAACTTTCTCGGACTTTGTTTTGCTGACTTTTTCTCTGCAAGTGTTGTGCATTCCGTCTCCTCCCCCACTTTTCCACTGTTCCTCTCTTTCACAGTGATGTGAAACCTTGAGAGTTTTCTGCATGTGAATTATCAGAAGTAAGGGAAAATAATGTCTGCAACCCACACTGGCAATCTACATACTCAGTCCTGTGGGGAATTTCTTTTCTGATTCTGTTGTTTATTCAGGCAAACACCACACGGCGGTGGATACCGACCCTGAGTGTGAGAATGCTCTTAAGTTACAACACAGTATCTGAGTCACACATGGGACTCCCCACCCAGTACCGACATATCCAGCCCACCCCCTTCCAATCTGCTGCTGAACTTTGGCTCCCCCCTCTCTCTCTCTCTCTCTCTCTCTCTCTCTCCATTTTCTTCCCCCAGTGACTCTCACCCCCCCCCCATAAACCTTTCCTCCCCTCTTACTCTAACTCCTTCTATCCTCCATCGCCATTATCTTTATCTCCCTCTCAGTAAGGCTACCTCCACACTAATAGGTTTTTCTTTTCGACTAAAGCAATCCCTGTCCACATGAATGTTTTAGCTCTGTATCATATTCTCCGTCCATACTAATGCACCCAAAAACGCACATCATGTGACCATTCACGTTCACTGGTCAGGTGTGTGCTGGTGTAACCAGGAAGTTACGCAAAATACTACGAAGGAGAAACAACAATTGTGAAAAGTAAGATGAGGGATTTCTGTGCACAACGTTTTGCCTTCACCGCTGGGAGTGGAGTCGTGGGTGCGAATTCGTGTGACTGCTAAACTAAAACCGGGCCAGCAGCATTTCCAAACTTCGTGAAAGCTCCAGCCTAATGTGGACAGCAACCGTAATCCTAAAGAAACTGTGATGCATTTTAAAACTAAAATGTAGAAGTGTGGATGTAGGCGATGTTTGGCCTTGTTGTCAGGACTGAGCGGGGACGAGGTGTCAGGGTACTGAGCCTAAGCAGCCCTTTGGCTCACTGCACTTGACATAGCATACACTGTTATCACAGGACATTGAAGAAGGGGAATAACTGAGAGAGTGGGAGATTGCTGTAGTGGGATTGTTTGTGTGCACAAGGGAAGAGTGTGTGTATGGTAGTTAACGAGACTGGGTGTGTCTTGCATGCATGTTTGCTCTACAGGCAGACTGTGTGTTTTGGGGTCCCAGTTAAGTGGACTTTGTCCAGCCTCTGTTGCTCTCCAACAAACTATGGAAGCAGTGGGACTCCTGCCAGTCCAAGGGCAAATGAGGAAGGGGTGGTGCTGGGTGTACAGTGGGAAGAAGAGGGGGGAGGTGGAGGAGATAAATGTTCGAGTCTCATGTGAAACTGGCTCACATGGCTTCCTTTTTGGTCTGCTTACTGTCCCAACTGATCCCGACAGCCTTCAGTTTTGCTATTGTTTTCTTCCCTGGGACAGTTATCTGCTAGTTGCCCTAATCATATTTGGGTTTTGTAGCTAGGAGGAGTTTTTTTTTGTGCACTCATCATGTTTATTCACCGGGGCTAATGTAAGGCCAAACAATGGTGTTATCTCTGTGCCTTGTTGTAAATGGACTGAGCCGTCAAAATGTTGAGCTCAGTAGATCTGGTTTAAAGAGGATTATTATTATTATGACTCAACTGCTGAGAAAGTATTAGCTACAGTACAGCTGTGTGTGTGTGTGTGCGCGTGTGTGTGTGTGTGTGTGCGTGTGCGTGCGTGTGCGTGTGTGTGCGCGTGCATGCGCGTGCGCGTGTATGTATGTGTGCGTTGTTACCTCCTCAGGATTGTGTGTGGACCAGTAGACCTCATGGGAACAGAAGCTTGGTCCCAATGAGGCAAACCATTGTTTCTGAGGTCCAGTTTAAGATTAAGGGTGAGATTTGACTTGTAGTTAGGTTAAGGATAGAGCTAAGCTTTTGTCAGGCTGTCCACAATGAATAGCAGTCAATGCAAAGTCCTAAAAGGAATAGCTGTGCAAACCTGTGTGTGTGTTTCGGAGGAGAGCTGTGGTACCTCATCTGGCTCATGTGTGTTTGTGTGTGCAGTTGTCCATTGTTGTTTGTGTGGTAATTATGGCTAACATAACAGTGTGGTGTCGCTGTCCTCTCTCCTAGGTGACATCACGCAGAAGGGCTACGAGAAGAAGAGAGCCAAGCTGCTGGCCTCCTGCATCCCCCACTTGCCAAGTAAGACCAACTCCACTTCTGCTTTTTGCTTTTTCCTCATTTCAAGTCTAACCCCTCCCTCCCCCTTTTCTGTGTAAGTGTCACCGCCATCAGAATTTGTGGCGTTGGCCACTGTGAGATGCAGAAACTTCAAAGTAATTGCATCAGAAGAACTCGTCATCTTTTCAGTAAAACAGTAGTTAAAATGCGTCTTTGTGGTCTGTTTTGAGAAATGCACTGAAACCGCTTCATAACAACAGACTGTCCACACTGTGAGGGTTATTCTCTTTGTCCAAGTTGTCCAAGACAATTTCTGGCTTTCTGTGGCACTCTAGTGGCCAAAGTTGGAACTGCAGTAATATATAAGAGCCACTGTAGCCATCAAAACCTCTGTTTGTGTAGTTTTAAGTGTCCTTTTTTAGCCTCATGAAAACAGATTGTCCACTGTGTGTGTAATTGTCTTTGTCCATGGGAATGTCTGGCTTTCTGTGGCACTCTAGTGGCCAAAAGGAGAACTGCAGATACAACATCTACTCTTCCCCCAACAAAAAACCTCTGTGTCAGAGTTGGTGCAGCCGTTGGTAAACCAGCGCACACAGTTTCCTTTAACCAGTGTCAGTTTGCACACAGTCACAACAGAAGGGAAGTAGCAAAGTTTCACAGTATTGCTATGAGCCAGTCACCTTTGGCCTCACTGGTTAGCTGATCTGTTTGGATTTTGTCAGCTGCCTCGCATGAGGGTGTGGCGCTTCCTCCAGAAAAATTGCACCACATTAACATTGACATGAAAAAATCCTTCTTGTTGTGTAAATGGGAGCTAATTTAAAAAAGTGGAACACTTTTTTTCCTTCACGGCCAGTTTAACCTTGGTCTGCTTTGGCTTGAGCCACCACATGGTGCATGTTCTGTGAAGGGATGTACACCCTGAGGGACTTGAAAAAGAACTATATCTCAATAATTGAATACTTGAATTTAATCTTTAATGTTGTAAGTGAACTCTGCCTTTTGTTTTATTGTGGACATTTAGCCCCCGATGTCGCATTAGTTACTGGGTTCCCTTCCTGCTCCTGCAGCCGTCCCCTCAGGCCCACTTATCTCCAAACCATCGTCTCTACAGGGACTGTGTTGCTCAGGCCCTCAAGGAAGTGAAGACAGATGACTATAAACATATTTGGTGGAATCAACCTAGTTTCATGTACTCTATGCAATACAAGTTGCATCAGTCATGTACATATCCTTATTTCACTTGATGCTCAGAGGCACTGTAGTGAGGCTATATTTAGGGAGCTCCTTTGAGTATCATATAATATTCATGCCTACATGTACATGCACGTGGCATTATGAAAATAAGGGTTGTGCTCTGTCTCATAATGAATGTCTTTTTTTTTTATGTTGCCCTACATGTGTTTTTATTAATGTTCAATTTACCTTTCTCTATTTCGCAGATGTGGATCTGTCTCTTCCAGATGTCCAGCTTTCCCCAGGCCACAGTGCGGACCCCAGCCCGAGTCCTGAGGCCCCGGGCCCCTCCACCTCTTCAGCTGCCAGACACCACCGTGCACATCGCAGTGGAGGGGCCAGAGACGACCGCTACAGATCAGGTACACAGCTTATTAAACACACTCTTAAATTAACCACTCCATAAATAATATTAAACTCCATCCAGCAGGAGTCAAATCAGCCTGTCAACGTACATTTTTTCCTTGTAAGTCTTTTTAGCTCTTTTTATTCTTACTCTAATTCTTTCTTTCTGTAGACATCCACACAGAGGCTGTGCAGGCAGCGCTGGCCAAACACAAAGAAGAGAAGATGGCACTGCCCATGCCAACCAAGAGACGCTCAGCCTTTGTCCAGTCTCCCATAGAAACCTGCACACCTCCAGGTAAACAAGTCTCCCATGCACAGAGGGGATCTGGTTGCTGTAATCATTATGTCATGTAGTGTCCACACTACTGAAGTGCTCTCAAGCAAGACATCTGCAGGGTTCAACCACAAATATGTCTTCTGGCTAAAGTAGTGAAAAAGAATCTAAAGAGACTTCAGTAAATAAAAGATGAATCAGGAGATTATGATCCATTGATGTACATTTCTTTCTGTGTGTATCAGACACATCTTCTGCATCAGAGGATGATGGCTCATTGCGCAGGAAGGCAGCTCTCAGTGCAGTGCTGGCCCAGAGCCTGCAGAGCCCTGACTACTGGATCAACCGTTCCGTCCAAAGCTCCTCCACGTCCTCGTCCGCCTCCTCCACCCTCTCCCATGGAGAGCCCAAGACCCAACCACAGCCCCAGCCTCAACCTGCAATTTCCTTGTTGGCCGACGTACTGGCCCACACACGCATAGGTAAACCTCACTGATAAATAGCTAACAGATATATAACAGTGCTGGTTGGCTATTGTTCTCCCTTAGATGCTCACTTTCTCTCTTCTCCTCCAGAAAACAGTGTCCCCCCTGATGTGACATCCTCCACTCCCCAGGAGAGAGGGTCCAGGGTTGACCTGCCTCCAGCGGTCAGGGGCATGAGCCGTGGACAGAGCCGCTCCAGCATGCTGGATACTGCTGATGGTACACTCACACAAGCCTGGATCTCTACAAATGTCTGATATATATGTGGTTGTGGGGTGAAATCTGTAAATTTCTGTTCCTGAAACTTGTGGAATGTGGTCATGTATTTCCTGCCTCAGATCAGGAGTTTGTGGGTTCTAATTATGGCAGTTGCTGAATGACATTTTCAGTTTTGCATTGACTGTGTGACTCATAGCATTGTGGGGCTCAAATCAGTGAATGATCTACTCATGTACATCCAGAATCAACTTGAACATCATCCTCATGTTTCTGTGTGGTGAATGCTGCTAATTACAGATATTTTGTGTTCTTTCTTTTGGGTCCATTAATCCTGTCCCTGTCTTGCGTTTCATTTAAAAAAGGAAAAAGAAAAGGTAATAAAAATCGAAATCGGGGATGGGGAGAGGGATGCTGACGAGGTCCAGCTCAGCTTGCTTTCCAACCTGGAGTCTGTCTATCTGTCTTTATGTGTGTCTCGTCTTGTAGGTCTAAATGTAGAGAATCTCCTGTATTCGATTTTCCTAATGCTCATCCAATCTGTGTCTCTCCGATAACCTTTTTTCCTTTCGAATCCTTCCTGCTGCTGATTCTGATCCCGATGGTGTATTAGTGTATAGGGTTCTGTCTGTCTGAGGGTGTGTTATAAAGATTTGTGTTAGATTAGACTTGCATGTGTTGCGTGTCTCAGGCCACTTGTTTGCATATGTTTATGACGGTAGTTGTTCTTGGTGTTTGTCCAGGTGTGCCTGTCAATAGCAGGGTGTCCACTAAGATCCAGCAGCTGTTGAACACACTCAAACGGCCCAAAAGACCACCACTCAGTGAATTCTTCCTCGACGACTCTGAGGAAATTGTAGAAGGTGAGGACCTTTAACACATTTATCATGAAGATACATTTATATAAGATAATATATCACAATTTCTTGGATGGGTGGCTTCATTTTAAATTATTCTGGGTGGTAATTCTGTATTTAATAACAAAACAATGGAATGGAAGCAAAACTGGCAATAACTACCAATATATCATTTTGCACTAGCCAGAGATAACTATAATTTTAAACTAAACTGTAATGGTCAGGAATTACATGGAAATCCGTTGCTATTAAATTGTTGATGGCAAGTTTGCATAATTACTGAGTTCTGTTTTAAATTACCCAGATTCTTGTCACATGTCACTTGTGTTGCTCACAGTGTTATGCAGGTTTACACCCTCCTTATTCATTGTGTCTTCTAAATATCCACTTACCCATGTCTCTTTTGATGCCCAGTTCCTCAGGCGGATCCCAACACCCCGAAGCCGGAGGGACGTCAAATCATCCCTGTAAAGGGGGAGCCCCTTGGAGTAGTCAGTAACTGGCCTCCTGCCCTGCAGGCTGCCCTGGCCCGCTGGGGGGCCACTCAGGCCAAGAGTCCTGCCCTCACTGCTCTAGATATCACTGGCAAACCCCTCTACACAGTCACATACGGTGAGTGCAATAACTTGTTCTATCTGTGCAATAACTTGCTCTGTGCAGTGTCCACTCTATTCGGATTTGTCACTTTATTTGAGCACTGTCTTAACTTCGATCCCCTGTATGTACATATTTTGTACAAATATTTTTATCCTATTTAAAAAATGTTATAGCTTCCATTTCTTTATCGTACACTTTACAGTCTCAAATTGTATTGTAACAATTAGGCATTTACAGGCTTGCTCAACACAAACATTTTATTGTACCTGTACAGTTACAATAAAGATTTCTTGAGTCACTTGAAGGATCACCTCAAGATGTATGTTTACATGTACATATAAACATAACCACCAAATGTAAATGTGAGCGGGTTCAGCTGAATGAATACTTTTCGGCCTGAGAAGAACAACACCTACTGCACATTCCCTCCCTGTGTGGAGGTGGTTTGTTGAGTTGAACTCTCCTTGATCAGTTATGCAACACTTATACATGATAAAATAAAAACAGGACTTTTCAAAACTCTCTTTTCTTCTCTACAGGCAAACTATGGAGTCGCAGTCTGAAGCTGGCCTATACACTGCTGAATAAACTGGGCACCAAGACCGAGCCTGTCCTACAACCTGGAGATCGGGTAAGAGTCTGTCAGTCACCACTCGATGTGTAAAGTATAGAGGAACATGATGAAGACTAAGTGTTTCTGTCTCTCAGGTGGCGCTGGTGTATCCCAACAGTGACCCTGGAATGTTCTGGGTGGCTTTTTATGGCTGCCTTTTAGCTGAGGTCATCCCTGTGCCCATCGAGGTACCACTGTCACGACAGGTAAAAACATCACTGTGACATCCTCTGTGGTGATCAATGTGAAATACAGAACCATATGTTAATTAGACCATATGTAGATAGAAAATGATGCATGTTAGGTCTAATATTAATGCCGCTGGCTACATTGACTTTTACATTTGACAGTGTCAGTCTCTGTTATCTTGGTTTTTATGGCAATTAACGAAAGTTATACCAGGTTAATTGTGACTGAACAACTATTTTATTAAAGCACTAAGCCATTTGATGCCCTATTTGTCAGAGCTGTGTCAATTAATTGATTAGCTGATCGTCAGAATAATAATTGGCAACCCTTTTGATGATTTCGGAACTAAGTTTTTACTCAAAACCGCAAAAGCTTTTCTGCTTTTTGTTTTTGTTATATTTTTGGAAACATATTTTTCTTCTGGGTTTATTTTGGACCAACAATACATTTAAAGACTGAGTCTAAATTTAAGAATCAAAAGAAAATATTTCTATATACTATATAGGAGATAAATAAATGATAAAGGGAATTATCATCAGCTTAATCTGTAAACTATTAGTCAGTGGAAGTACTAATTTGTGCATCAGATGTATATAATACCTCATTACTCACATATCCACATAGACCATTTGGATTCCTTATATGACTGACAGTGAGGGAATCGCCATGCTTTTTAATTGCCAGGGTTTTGTTTACATGTGCCTCCCTGTGTGTCATAAGTCTCCTCACCTTTGTGGCTCTCCGCAGGACGCTGGCAGTCAGCAGATCGGCTTCCTGTTGGGCAGCTGTGGTGTTAGTCTGGCGCTGACCAGTGAGGTGTGTCTCAAAGGGCTGCCCAAGACACCAAACGGAGAGATCATCCAGTTCAAAGGTCAGTCAGCCTAAATGCACCATTGCCAATGTCGCTGGCTCAGCAGGAGTCATATCTGTCTCAGTCTCTGTGGGAGCCATTAGGGAAAGACTCATTAAAGGGAAAATACAGTTTCATGTCCCAGGGCAATTTAGAGGCAGAGTGTGTGAGTGGGAGGCTGTGTAATCTCACTGCTTGTTAGTTATTGGCTGTTTACCTTTGACCTTGCGGGAAGTTGCTGGGTGAAGATTGTTGATTTAGTGTGGCTCCAAATTAGTCTACCTTTCTTTGTGTCAGCTCAAATGACTTTGTATGTTTCTTTGTGTTCATGTTCACCAGGTTGGCCAAGGATGAAATGGGTTGTGACAGACACCAAGTACCTGACTAAACCATCCAAAGACTGGCAGCCGCACATTCCCACTGCCAACACAGACACCGCTTACATAGAGGTACTCTTTAACTTTCATTCAATATTTAAGTAGTTTAAGATTTTTATTTCATATATTACAGAATGGTGTGGTTCCTATTTAAAGATAGAATATGTTACAACTCTCATAACTCGTTAAACTGTCTAAAAACGGCTAGACCTATGCTACATATTTTGTTGATTTGTGTACTAAGATTATTCAAACTCCCTAATTTTATTCAAGGTAATGGGACATTTTATTTTGGTCACTGTTTGGTCTGTCTCTTCCAAAGGTTTTCCGGGGCAAAGGGTTTGACGATGAAGGAAAAACAAACTGTTAGCCAGTCAGCTATTTTTCCTTCCCCTGTTTGTATAAGTCACTAGTAAAAGATCACAATTATTCATTTCCATTTGCTGCTGTTTTTGTGTCTCCTCCACCAAAGTACAAAGCCAGTAAAGAGGGAACAGTGATGGGAGTCGCCGTATCCAAGATCTCCATGTTGACCCACTGTCAAGCCCTGACCCAGGCCTGTAACTACTGTGAAGGTGAGAGCGCAGCACTTAATCCAACATAATATCTCCTGCTGTACCTCTGACTTACTCTTGTCTGTCTGACAGTGAGATGCTGGAGCAGATCTAATCTAAGCCTTAACACTCCTTTTACAACAGTTGTCAGCTCTTAAGTGCATCTGCAGGGTGTTTTATCAGCAGCTTGTCTTTTCTCTTGCTCAGAGAGAATCAGTCAGAAACACATGGCATGAAAAGATGAGATAAGTCTATGATTAGGATTATTTGGCTCGTGATTGTAAATTTCTTTACTGATGATTCTATGTGTTTTTCTGTCTTAGGGGAGACACTGGTCAACGTGTTGGACTGCAAGAAGGATATGGGCTTGTGGCATGGCGTCTTAACGGTGAGACTGAATACAAGAGTTTGTGCGATTGTATTGTATGTCCAGACCAGCTTATCACCTTTAACTTTGTAGCATATTGACAACGTGTGTTTATTTTTTCTTGCAGAGTGTCATGAACAGAATCCACACCATCTCAGTGCCATATGCTGTCATGAAAGCCTGTCCTATGTCGTGGGTGCAGAGGGTGCACATTCACAAAGGTTCAGCTTATATCCACTCTTACTTTTATAGTATAGATGCTTTGAATGATAGTTTTCCATTAACATCCATCAAAATGCAGGTCTCAGCAGGCTGCGTTTGCATCTTGGAGAACTTGTGTCTTCTGTGGATTTAGGCCGTTTCTAACCCATAATTCATTTATAGACGCTACTCATGTGATAATTCAGATGTCTGAATCAGTTGGAGTGGAACAATAAATGGGTTTTTACTCTGCCAGCTTCCTAATACAAAGTCTGTGGTAATAGAGCAGGTCATTGTCTGGAGAATTCACAGTGACGGGGCGTGTTGATGATATTGCTGTCATGTGACTGGCCTGAAACCAGATGACTGACTGTCTGACTCATCCACTTTCTGTCTCAGAAATCAGAAATTAGCTCCAGCCAAGAATAGAAATATGTACAGACCAAGATAATTACAACAAACCTTATGTAATATGTCCTCTGTACCCTTTCATAGCACGTGTGGCCTTGGTGAAGTGCCGGGACCTCCACTGGGCCATGATGGCCCACAAGGACCAGAGAGACACCAACTTGTCTTCTATACGTATGCTTATTGTGGCCGATGGAGCAAACCCATGTACGTCACTTCTCTTGCTCAAATACCACACCTTTAAAATAAAAAAACTACTATGGACAGTCATTTTATTTGAATTGTGGATTTTGACTGTTCCTTCCCTGTTTTGTTAAGATGTTCATTTATTGTTTGTTACCAGGGTCTGTGTCGTCATGTGATGCCTTCCTAAATGTGTTCCAGTCTCACGGTCTGAAACCTGAGGTCATTTGTCCATGTGCCACTTCTCCTGAGGCCTTAACTGTGGCCATACGCAGGTACCTTAAGTCTTTTCACTGATGTGCTGCTGGTACACGCATGCTGATATATTATGGAATCCAAAACCTGTATATTTTTACCTGTAAACAACAGGAGTTACTCTGCACATTATATTAACCACAACAAGTCACTATAATAAAACTAATATAACTGTGACTCAGACTTGTTTTGTGCATCATCATTCAACAATATGTTAGAGTTCCTGTCTGGCTCGCTCACATTTGTCTTAAGTTCAATTATCATCATCTGTATAGTGACTGCAGAAATCTGTACAATCTCTTTTAGGGCTTGTAAGTATCGTTTTAGTTAAATATCCAAAATTGTAGGTATACACTATATAAAAATTACACAAAGTAGGGACCAAAAATTTATAAAATACGAAGATCTATACAATTAAAATAATGTTTATTAAACGTACACTTTTCTACCTTCTCTGCAGGCCTGGTGCACGAGGAGCTCCACTGCCAGCCAGAGCCATCCTGTCCATGGGCGGGCTGAGCCACAGCGTGATCAGGGTGAACACAGAGGACAAAAACTCTGCTCTCACTGTTCAGGATGTTGGCCACATTATGCCTGGAGGTTAGCAACTGCAGTTGGTTTTAATTGGCACTACCTAAGTGCAGCAGCTGCCACATTTACTGTGCAGTAGTTTATCAGAATGCAGGTTGCTAAGCACATTTTGTGCGTTTCAGCTCTGATGTGCATTGTGAAACCGGACGGGCCTACTCAGCTGTGCAAGACGGATGAAATAGGAGAGATTGTGATCAACTCTCGGGCCGGAGGCACCATGTACTATGGCCTGCCTGGTGTCACCAAGAACACGTTTGAGGTCTGTCAAAGTATAAGATTTATGTATCATCAACTGTCTGTATGACTCATTCCACATCTGTTCTTCATACACTGATCACAAGGTACAATTTACCTAGTCAGTACCCCTGAGGTGGTTTTGGGTACTATGGCAGGTGTTTATATGTATGTCTGTAATTTTATCACCAAAGCGTCACAGCCATGTAAGTTACAGTCATAAAATCCTACAGGTGTGTATTTGGTATTTGGTGGCTGCTGAAAGCCACATTTCTTGTCTTTGACCTTGGGCTTCATTTTGAGCTCAAACACATCCCTGCTCAAAGTTTTTTAACACTTGAGAATAAACGTCCTGCTACTCTGTCCATGTTTATGCTGCCACTTGTCAGATGTGTGCTGGCATCAGCTCCACTTCTTCACCTCTTTCATGCCCAGAATGTGCTCGTTTAGAAAATGGATGGATGAGAAAGAAGCACTGATTCAAATGATCCACTAGGTGGCGCCAGATGTTTGCCATTGTATTTAGTCTCTCACATAAGACTCGGTTCACAGATCCTCAGTTATTCGCCCAAACCCGTTTGTGTGTTTTCATTCTGTACCTTTTTTCTATTTTAATTTACTGTTGACAATAAACCAGTCTCACTTAACAACATACATTAACCGACAGTTATGTTACTTTTAATATCAGGGTGGACTTGACTATACTGTACACGTTGGAATCCAGTGTTTGACCTCAATGCTAATCTGCAGGTGATCCCTGTCAACCAAGCTGGAGCACCAATTGGAGAAATTCCCTTCAGTCGAACGGGTCTGCTGGGATTTGTAGGACCGGTAAGCATGCACCAAAAATAATGAGTCAGTAAGGAAAATGAAGTTGGCGAGGCTTGTATTCCCTTGCTGAGGTAAATCTGTGTGCTCCACAGGGCAGTCTGGTGTTTGTTGTGGGGAAGATTGAAGGGCTGCTGATGGTGAGCGGGCGACGTCACAACGCAGACGACCTGGTGGCCACCGCGCTCGCAGTGGAACCTGTCAAAACAGTTTACAGGGGGAGGTGAGACACTGACAGCTCCCTGTGAGCCAGTGTGTGTCTGTGTGTGCAATTACACCTCACAAGAGTGCACAGGGACGCACAGGTCACACTGAACATTCCAGCAATAAATGTACCCATGATTATCTGTAGTATTTTATTGGTAAAGTAAAAAGAATAGCTCCAAAAAAATCCATTGATAGAATATCTGAAGGTCTTTGAATTAGTCCCCTCAAGAAAAGACAATTGAAGGTATTTAACAAAATGTAATCGTAACTTCCATAGAAATTAACATAAGTTGTACATTTCTATAAGAAGCTAATTAACTCATAAAGAGACAGTTTGAGCAAAAACTGAAAATAGTCTTTAATTTTACAACATATTTTTACTAGAAAATCCTTCTGGCTGCTTAATCAGTTAATTACATCACAAGATACACACACACAAATTATTGTATTTGTATAAGTATTTGTTGGCCTTCTCATTTTTCATCATTATCACCATTTTACAGATATGACAGTGAAAATTGTATTTAATTGCATTCTAAAAAGTCTGATTTGGTGAATAGTGCAGAAATGTTGCTTTAGCACTGTGCATCCTCTCTCTGTGTGGAAGTTTATAGAGTTTGTGTTTGTGCTCACTCCTGCGCAGGATCGCCGTGTTCTCAGTGACAGTCTTTTATGATGAGAGGATCGTGATTGTGGCAGAGCAGAGGCCTGATGCCAGTGAGGAGGACAGCTTCCAGTGGATGAGTCGAGTACTACAGGTAAATCCCGTCTCACTTAAAGATATCACACTTGTCTTTAGTTAAGTTTGGAAGTCCTAATGGATGAAATAAAAGTCTCGTTCCTAGTGAAGTTGGACATAATGTAACATGAAACACGATGTGATGCATATTCCCTGCACAGGCTATCGACAGCATCCACCAGGTCGGCCTGTACTGCCTCGCTCTCGTTCCCGCCAACACCCTCCCCAAAACGCCACTTGGAGGCATCCACATCTGTGAAACCAAGCAAAACTTTTTGGAGGGAAACCTGCACCCGTGTAATATCCTCATGTGCCCACACACCTGTGTTACCAATCTGCCCAAACCCCGGCAGAAACAGCCAGGTAGGCCGCCTCAGACTATATCTATTAGTGCTCACTATAGAAATTGCAACAAGGAGAGAGTATCAGATATTTTCACGTCGTTTGACTTGTTGTTTGACTTGTTAATTGATTCCATTCATCATTTTGAGAGTTAATCCATCAAATCTGGGTGGATTTTGTTTCTATTTAGCTTCTATTATTCAGGAATGTAACCCCGATTTGTTTCTGGTTTGTTCAGTGGATGTGGGTCCAGCTTCTATGCTGGTTGGCAACCTGGTGGCAGGGAAACGTATCGCCCAGGCTACAGGCAGAGAGCTGGGTGTGGTGGAGGACCAGGACCTGATCCGAAAGGTACTGAACCCCAACCAGCACACTGACACTACAACAATGATCAGACTCTTAGCTCTTAGTAGTGGAAGTAGCTTCTTTCAGGCTTATGTCAGGAACATAGACCAACAGCTCAAGAATTGTTAATATCTAAAATGATGTACGTCGATGACTCTAACATCTGGACAGGGAGACAAATTTGTATGAACTTTATAGTGTTGCTTTTCTTAGTTACTCTTTTTTACACACATTACACACTACGAAGCCTGCAAAGATTCAAAGTGATTTCAAACACTATATATTTGTTAGCCTGACAAAACAAAACGTTTGATGCCATCACCTTCGGGTGTACGGCATTGTGATTAAAAAAAATGTTTAATTGCCCAGACAATTAATTATTAAATAAACAAAAATAATCAAGAACTTTATGAATTATGAAACGATAATTAGTTTCAGCTGCTCGCTATATGGAAATATAAACCTGTTGAATTTAAGCTAATGTTTAAAATGGAAATACTGATGTGTCTTCTCCTAAATCTCTGTTGTTCTGCCTTTACTTCGCTTGGGTTGGGCTTTAGCTCAGTATGTGGCCCACCATGATGGTAAGGCTCTAGTCTGCGTGCCCCCCCCCCTCCTCCCCACTTGTCTTTGCTTCCGCTGCTTTTGTCAGTCAGATGTGCTTCTGCAGCCGTGACAGCACTAACAGCCACCAGCTACAGTTTTGGCCCCACGCACAGCGACGACTGTCCAGGCAGACTCCCGGCTTGGCCAGCAGGGGTCCACACACCTAGATAAATAAAATAATGTTAATGAAAACAAGGAAGTAAATGACATTCTCCGTTTTTAAATGTCTCAAAACCATCTCTCTCTCTCTCTCTCTCTCTCTCTCTCTCTCTCTCTCTCTCTCTCTCTCTCTCTCTCTCTCTGCCGTCACCTTTTAAAGTGGGAGTTGGCAAAACCAGCTTTGTCAAACCAAAGTAAATTAAGTGAAATCTGGAGTTCAGATTTATTTTGCTTTAAGGAGTTCAGACTTTTAGTAAACAATTACAAAAATATAAAAGCATATGTGATCAATGAAAAGCATGTAATCCCATGATGTATAGTGATTCATTACGATGGTATCTTAAGTATTAATTAGGAACATTTTGGTGTGCACCTCTGCTCGCTGTGTTCACTGTGATGTTCCCATGTGTAGCATGGCTTGATGAGTGGTCGGGGCAGCCAGTCTGCATGATGTGTCTCCTGATTCATTGTCGACCAGAGCACGACCTATTCGACTGAGACCCCCTTCAGACCTGCTATTAGCATCCGTTATGTGATCTGATCCCAAGTGGTCAGCTCTAAGCACAGGTCCTGAGATGTGATCATGTAGACCACATTCTGAGGTGCTCTGCGATCCCTGTGGCCACATTCTTTTCGCTGTGTGAGTGCAACACTGACTTCCACAAGATAGTTCTTTTAAGTTGGTAAAATCATCTTTCACTCGCTCGCACTGACACACACATACAGCCACACGCACAAACACAGTAACATCAGACACTTCTGTAAACTCAGACTGGGTTTTTTCGCAAACACAACTTATGTATATGCTTATTCGCATGTAGAGCGGGGAAGTGAAATCCAATCAGAAGCGGTCACAGGGGACACATTCAGGACTCGTTTTCATACCAAGTGTGAACCGACAAACTAAGAACTGACCACTTGTGATCAGCTCTCTCTGGACGGATGTTAAAATCAGGTCTGAACAGGGCCTGTGAGAGTGGACGGCAGAAAGTACAACTCTAGCCAGTGATTTTGATATGGCCAACATTGTGTCTCTGCTGTAAATGATGTTTGTATGAGTGGAGAAACATGGCGTTTACTGTCTTTTCTTATGTGCTCCCTAATGTCCACATTCCCTCTGATCTTTATAGGACTTAGCTTTTTCGTCGTGACCTGTTCTGTCCTTTGCACTCACTAGTTTTAACACTCCTGATCGAGATATGCGTTATCGCTGTGCTACTATGTATTTTAGAGTAAAAATAGTAAGAGGATTATTCCATTGAAGCCACTTTGCTGAAGACATAGTTCCATTGAGACATTAATGGTTTGTGGAAACTGTTTCAAAGCTTTTCAAAGTTGTCATGACCCTTTAGCTTGTTAGTTTTTGACAGCAGGTCCAATTTGCCTCCTATCAGGTGCAGATGGACCCAGCATGACCTCACACTTGGCAAAAAATATTCTCTGGATGCTCAGATTCTCCTGTTGTGTGCTTGTGTGTCTCCGTGTGAGGTCGAGAGCGTCACAGTAGACCCAATCTTAGATGCCCTTTGAATGTTCTTTCCTGTTCTTCCCATTGTCTGTTTGAAAGCAATACATTTATATATGTTGCTGAGAGGACGTTGCTACCTGACTGTTTTCAGGCCGGCTTTCATGTGTTTCTATCTTCTGATTGTTGTGCCTCGGCACCGGCAGCCAGTGGTCGGAGGCATTCTTTTTTAATGTATTATTATTTGCCATAGATCCTCCTGATTTTAAATGTGCAATAAGTATGTTAATTCAATTCACCCTTAATGTTAATGTGCTGACATATATGACACATTCCTCTCTGTGCTTTTTCAGCACCAGTTCTTGTCTGAAGCGCTGCAGTGGAGAGCCCAGACTGACCCAGACCACGTCCTGTATGTGCTGCTTAATGCCAAGGTAGATTAAACACACACACACACACACACACACACACACACACACGCACACAAATCTTTTAAACTGGAAATGGTGCCATAGCACTGATGGTAATCCATTTTGTTTGTTGTACATTCAGCTGAACTTCCTTTGTTTTTGCTCTAGGGGGTGGCAGTGTGCACAGCCACTTGTGCTCAGCTTCACAAGCGAGCAGAAAAAATCACAGCCACCATAATGGAGAGAGGAGGCCTCAACACAGGAGACAATGTGGTGCTGCTTTATCCCCCAGGTGAACAAAGAAATACACTCACCGCTCGCCTGTATAGACAGCAATCTTCCGAATTTTTCCATTTATCATACAGTGAAGAAGCGCAGCAGTAATTTGAGTTCATGAGTTTCCTCTCCATCTCTTACTTCGACAGGTATTGACCTGATAGCTGCCTTCTATGGCTGTCTCTATGCGGGGGTCATCCCTGTGACAGTGAGGCCGCCTCACCCACAGAATCTGGCTGCTACTCTCCCCACCGTCCGCATGATCATCGACGTGAGTACACCATCTGCACTGAGACGTGAAAATCAAGTATTTAATAATCAGCATTTTCTATTGCAAAGCATTACAAGAACATAATATAATCAGTAATGGCAATTTATTTAGGTATAGCAAGTAATACTATGTTTATTCCATCTTAGACAGCCATTAAAAGGATCATTGCAAGAAAAGCACCAAGCAAACATATCAATTCTAACTGTTAAATATAATAATAACTATATTATTTAAGCATAACATGTTCCTTGTGATTTTTGCTGAACCGATTTTTCATAAAACATCACTGAACCAAAGAAAACTTAATTAAATATTTTGATATTGTATTGCTATCAAGTATCAAAATGTGTATCCTATACCTAATGAACCTTACTTTTACTTTTTATGCACTCCACTGACCTGTTATTAATATCGAAGTGCCCTTAAGCAAGAAACTGACTCCCACCCCGACTCAGTAAAGACCTTCTGCTGTTGACCCCATCACTGATTTCCATGGGGGCAAGCCAATAAAATTGAATCGTACCTCAGGGATCAATAAAGTTTAACAATAATTAATTACCTTTTATTCGTTTCTCAAATGGAGGATTTAGTTTTTGTTCAAACACTGTTAAAGGACGTGTGTGTGTGTGTGTGTGTGTGTGTGTGTGTGTGTGTGTGTGTGTGTGTGTGTGTGTGTGTGTGTGTGTGTGTGTGTGTGTGTGTGTGTGTGTGTGTGTGTGTGTGTGTGTGTGTGTGTGTGTGTGTGTGTGTGTGCTGTTTTTGTTACAGGTGAGCAAAGCAGCCTGCATCCTCACCACTCAGCCTCTCATGAGGATCCTCAGGTCCAGGGAGGCTGCTGCCAGCGTCAACATCAAGACGTGGCCAACCATCATTGATACAGGTTCCAGGCTCAAACCAATTGTTATAAGCACAATGTTGTGTATTTTACTGTCACAATGATTTAGTACAATAACTGAGACGGACAAAATATATTCTCCTTTTGGCCACAAGGTGTCCTGTTTGCTTTGTGATTCACTTTGTCAGAAGAACCTCATGTAGAAGCGTCTATATATATATATATTTATTTAAATATTTTTAGTAAACATTCAGTTATTTTTTTAATTAATCATGCATTTCCTGGAGGTTGCACACTGACCTGTATAGATCATAACAGTGTGTTGCTTTTTAAATGTGCAGTAAGATAGCACATTAACATCGGAATTCAAAACCTCCTCCCACTCAACAAAAAACTGTAAGGCTTTAGCATATCGTGCAAAGGAACACTCACTGCAAGACCATGAAAGTGTGTCATTTATTTTCTCTAATAATGAAACCTGCTTCTTTCTCCTCCCAGATGATCTCCCCAGGAAGCGGCCTCCACACATCTATAAACCCCCCACAGCGGAGATGCTGGCCTACCTGGACTTCAGTGTGTCCACCACAGGCATGCTGACTGGTGTCAAGGTAGTTACTCTCACAAATCGTTGTTATCACTCAGCCGGATGGATCTTAAAGGATTATTATTATACTTTTGTGTGATGGGAGAATTTGAAGACTCCAGCTGACACCAAATGTGAATGAACTTTTCAAGAATATATCGGGTTAAGTAGAAACTCTCGAGATTAAGTATGATTCCATATCCACAGATTTAGTTTTTTCAATGAGTGAGGAGGAGATGTAATTTCAAGAATGTTTAATGTGGTCATTTAACTTTTTTGTTTGGGAAAAAAAATACATATCAAGAAGATTTATTTTCTATATTATATAAATATTAAATTCAAAACATTTTGGGACAAATAGATACTTTTTAGGTTAAAATTCACAAATTGAATCTACATTGTTGAATATGATTTAGAAATGGAGCGAATGGGGGGGAGCAATGTAGTCGTCGAGTCTAGACGCCAAAGTTGTCTTCAGCATTACTGAAGGTGGTAACATGTTTTATCAGAAATACAGTTGTAGGACAGCTGATGTTGGACACATCATTTATTATTACTTTAATTTAGCAGGTTGAATAGATGCGTAAAAAACCCTCGTCAGAAATACCTCAGTGACATGAATAATAACTTATAATGGTAAAATAGTAGTAACAGTATTTGCATATAGTACAGTAGTATTTTTTAAAGAGTATATATCCCTGTCTCGTCAGATGTCTCATGCTGCGGTCAGTACTCTGTGCCGCTCCATTAAGCTGCAGTGTGAGCTCTACTCCTCACGACAAATAGCCATCTGTCTGGACCCGTACTGCGGCCTGGGCTTCGTCCTATGGTGCCTCTCCAGGTAAAAGACACACACACACAGTATGAATATCGTTTTTAACGTAGCTGTAACCTGTGCATGTGGCAGAGCTGCTATTGTAAATATGTTTTTTTTTGGTCCAGTATTTACTCAGGTCACCAGTCCATCCTTATCCCTCCCCTGGAGCTAGAGAGCTCACTGCCTCTGTGGCTGAGCACGCTCAGTCAGTACAAGATCAGAGACACCTTCTGCTCCTACTCTGTCATGGAGCTGTGCACCAAAGGCCTCGGCACTCAGACAGAGATGCTGAAGGTCAGAATCCCACACACACACACACACACACACACACACACACACACTGGTGCACCATGGTGTTCCCCTTTAATGTTGTCGCTGTGTGATTTTTGTCTTTACACCAATGCAGTCTAAAGTTGACTAATAAACAGCTGTAATCATTTAAATCCTTTATATCACTGATATATTTTGTACTTTTGAAATGGACTGTTAGTGTTACATTAATCTGCTTCTTATGATTCTATGCATCTTAATATCTTTGCTCATTCTGTTGTTGTCATTCATAGAAATGTTCGCTAATGCTGAGAGTGCACGTTTGTGTAACACTGCATCTGCACGTTTGTGTAACACTGCATCGACACGTAAATGGTAAAAGTGTGAATTACCCCATGTCTCCAGGCGCGGGGTCTGAATCTGTCGTGCGTGCGGAGCTGCGTGGTGATAGCGGAGGAGCGGCCCCGTCTCACTCTCACTCAGTCCTTCTCCAAGCTCTTCAAGGACCTCGGCCTGTCGTCGCGCGCCGTCAGCACCGCTTTCGGCTCCAGGGTCAACTTGGCCATCTGCCTACAGGTTGGTTTCATACAGAAAGTTCATTGTTGTATGAGTTCACACTTACAGCTTCAGGTTTCCTAATTTATATCATTGTTCGGTTCTCTTTATTGTATTCTTTTTTGTTGAGCTTTTAATCACCTCTGAGGTTATGTTTTTACCGTTCGTATGTTTGTAAGCGTTACAACTCAACAGATTTCTATGACGTATTGTGGAGGGGGTGGGGTAAGACCGAAGGGAGAACCTATAAAATGTCTGTGCGGATCTGGATCATGGGCCGACCCAGGAATTTCTTTACTCTTTTTAATATTATAAGATTTTCACTGATATGCTGGAAATAATTCATGGATCTTAATTTTAAAAAATCAGTGCATTTAGTAAACTTATATCTATGAGTGTATGAAATCTGGTGCAGCTTTATTGAATTAAAGGGGACTGTTGGGCCTTGGCGATGGTATGCCCTCAACTGAGTACCTTTCCAGTTTGACAGTATTTTGGCAATATTTCTGCATGCAATTTACAACAAATCATGTTTGCACTGATACATTTTTTTATTCCAACCTTCGCAAGTGCTAGAAAACAGGTAAACTGGACTTGGTTGAGAAACTCAACCATGACCTGGATGACTGAGAATCCTCACAGACCTATTCCAACCTTTTCTCTTGATGAAGTCAGAAAAATTGTTCTGTACAATTTTCTCGATGTTTATTTCCCTCTCTGTGTCGTCAGGGCACTGCGGGACCAGACCCCTCCACCGTCTACGTTGACATGAAGTCTCTGCGTCACGACAGGTAAGACTGGAGACCCGTGTCACCAGTACAAAGCAGTCGACAAACACATCACCACATGTTATGAAATAATGAAAACAAACATGATGGATCAGTCCAATCAGACAGAATGAATACACAGGCCATCTTTTGTCCGTGTCTCTCAGGGTGAGACTGGTGGAGCGAGGGGCGCCACAGAGTATTCCACTCATGGAGTCTGGCACTGTAAGTATTGATTTTTGACCAGTGAAACTCATTTTTGCGGTGGTCACACTGGCCACAGACCCAGAGAGGTAATAGAAGTGGTTGTGTTAACCCTAAAGCTAAAGCCTCCTCTTATGCTCTATAAGATCCTACCGGGAGTGAGGGTCATCATCGTCAACCCAGAGACCAGAGGCCCGCTGGGAGATTCACATCTTGGGGAGGTGAGAGGGCAGAGAGGATAATGGGATAATGTAATCTGAATGTTTCCCCTGTGTAATGTTTACTCTTAAGATTCCGCAGCAAAAGTGACCATGAGTAGTTTGGTGGTTTCAATCTCAGCGATTAATTTGACTTATTTTTATTTTTTTATCAAATGTTTTTTTTTTTATTAGTTGAATTGGTTTGCTCACATTTGATCAAACACAGAAATACTCCAGCCTCTCTGCCTCTTTTTAGATCTGGGTGAACAGTCCTCATAGCGCCAGCGGCTACTACACCATCTACGGGGAGGAGAGCCTGCAGGCCGATCACTTCAACACCAGGCTCAGCTTCGGGGAGCCCCAGACTCTGTGGGCCAGGACGGGCTACCTGGGCTTCATCAAGAGGACAGAGCTGCTGGATGCAAGTGGAGGTGAGAGGAGGACATCTGATAAAAGTTACTACCAATCCAGTGTAGTAGTATCAGTAAAGTAAAGAAACGTCATCACATTGAAAAAAACATGGATTGCAGTTACGCAGAGTTTTTAAATATCCACTCAAATAAATTCACATTACAGTTCAGCCACACTCATTTACATACACACACATACGGCACTGATATACAGCATCTAGCACCTAGTCTATTACTCACACATCACATTCACACACTGACGGAGTAGCCATCAGGGGCAGTTTAGGGTTCAGTGTCCGAGGACACTTCCACATTCGGACTGGAGGAGGTGGGAGTCCGACCATTGACCCTCAGCAGCTTTGCTCTTTGATTTGCAACAATATCTACAGTGGCAAAATATAATCATGAATATTTAAGCCATAGATACGAGGGTGTTAATAATATGGCAAACATATCCAAGTAGATAAATGTATACTATCTCTCAGTGCAGAGTTCCAATGGGGTGTTAAAAAGTTTAAACTTCAATAATCTGAATTTTAGGCCGTAAAAAGTCATGTATGTTAAGATATTACATAATAATAGGGTAAGTGTAAGTAATTCTGGGATCTGAAATTCTTTCATATCTTAAATTTCATTCATTATTGACTTAAAAAGTAACATTTTAATTTGTTATAATCTGCAGAAACCCTGCAGCGTATATATTCATATACCCCAAGTCCATAACTGTGAGTCATGAAATCCTTTTTTTTCCTTTTCTGCATCAGATCGTCATGATGCCTTGTTCGTGGTGGGCTCTCTTGATGAAACGTTGGAGTTGAGGGGGTTGCGTTATCACCCCATCGACATTGAGACGTCTGTGTCCCGAGCCCACCGCAGCATCGCAGAGAGGTGAGGGTCAACCTGTTTTGTTTTTTTAAGTTGTCTTTACATGCTTTTATATTTACTGAAAAAGACAAGCACTAGATGGAAACTAAATTCAATCACTTCTTGACAATCTCCCAACTCCTTCCCGCTCCTCAGTGCTGTGTTTACATGGACCAACTTGCTGGTTGTGGTGGCGGAGCTGGGAGGCTCGGAGCAGGAGGCCTTGGACCTGGTGCCCCTCGTCACCAACGTGGTGCTGGAGGAGCACCACCTCATTGTTGGGGTGGTGGTCATCGTGGACCCCGGCGTGATCCCCATCAACTCCAGAGGAGAGAAGCAGAGGATGCACCTGCGGGACTCCTTCCTGGCCGACCAACTGGACCCCATCTACGTGGCCTACAACATGTGAACACCTTATCACCCACCGATGCAGAAAACTGAGCCAAGCTCCGAGGACAGACGGGAGGGAGAGAGAACCGGGGGTGCATTCAGTAGCAGCCTGGATGTAGAACCACAGACACGCGTTCAAAACACCAAACAATGTGGGAATGAGAGCACAGTACCAGCACTGTAATGAGATCGTGCTTCCCTCTCTGAAACTGTTCCTTCTTTGCTTCCACCTGCTCGATCGCTGCAGTCCAGGTTCACTGAGATTCTTTCTCCTCTTAAAGAGAAGACATATCTGTCAGCTGGAGGAACTTTCAGCTTCATCCTCTCTGTGCATCCCACTCCTCCCTCATCGCTCAAATTCATGTTTTTTATCAGACATTTTTAATTAACTTTCATCAAAGAAAGAAATGTTACACCCCCCCCCCCCTTCCATTCCTTGGTTTTTAACCTGAAGCATTCATCCCTGTGTGTTTTCATTTTTTTAACCCCCCTGCGTTCTGAAGGGCAGGAAGGTGGAACTGGAACTGCTGAGAGGAGCTGGAACTTTCCCCTCTTGCACTTTTAAGTCCTTGCACCTCTGAGTCCACTTCCTGTCTCACTCACCTGCCTCAAGAGGACACCCCCCACTACAAGAGCAAATCCACATCAGTATTAACAAGTGCCACCAGCGAGTGCAGCCCACATGTTACCTTCCCATTACCAGGTGCACCGTGGCTCTCACCTCCCATCGCATACTGTGTTTGTACACAGTTGAATCATTTTGTTGGTGCGGGAAAAGAAAGAGTCTCTTCATAAACACACAAATCTGGATAGTAAGGATAAAACATATTCTTAATTTTTAGTGTAAGTAGGAGTTGATCCATCAGATAGTTCTTATGGTTGTGATAGTGCTAAAGAACAATAATTCAGAAATATTACAGCAGAAGAGTCACATTGCATTGCTGGGGTTTAAATGGAAGTTAAGCAGTGTCTACATGCAGTACAAAAAACCAACAAGCTCAGCAGTCACAGAGCAGTAGATCGGATGGTCTAGTAGCCTCACGGTTTAGCATCACACGTGAGGCAATGCACTGAGCTTCCGATAAATACCCATATCTTTGAAACACCGTGAAGGTCTTTTAAAATCACTTGCTGCCGTTCACAGGTTATTTTCCTGGCTTCTCAAAGACTCTTCCGAACATGGGATGAATAAATACATCGTCTGTTCCTCAGTGAAGAACATCTCTAACCCTTTTCCCGAGCCGCAGTTTATCAATTTATCAGTATAACTGATAGTAAAGTCTTCAAAATTGTTTCACATATCGTACAAATTGAACACGGACCTGCGTCACTTCTCCATCTGTGTTGGGGGATAGTTAGCTTGTTTTGATAATTTACCATCTTCTAGTTTGAACTGTGATCAGTGATCTGTTAGCTTCGACATGTGCTTAGTTTCCCAAACAACATTTTTTATTTAACGCTGTCGTCGCCGTCGATGAAGTAAATGTGGATCATCAGAAGGCAAGTCGGTGCCTTTTTTTTATTGCACCATTGTGACATTTGCAAAAACAATATATCAAATAGGATCTGGAGAATGAGGACGTACCTCTGCCTTACTACACCTGTGGGTCTCCAGTACTTCTTACATCTGATAGTCACATATCTGGCTGTAATGTTAGAACTGCTCCACCGTTTTTAGTTGTTTTCTTTTATAGAGGAGGGCTTGGGGTGGGGGGGGGTCTCGTTCTTTATTAATTTTGTGTCATGCCTTTCTCATTTCATCATTTAAAACCAATTCTCTCTGAATGTCTGCAACACAAAAATAAAACGTCAAATTAAACATGAATAGCAATCAGTAAGCAACTCGTGATTTAAATGGCAGAGTCCTCCTTTAAGAAGGGAGGTCATAATAAATGAGGGTAATAAGGATGTTGTCTGTATACTGTATCTTAGAGGTCAAATACTGTATTACTGGTGTTAATGTGTACATGGAAATGAACTTGTCCATCGGAACAAAAAAACTTGACTGATCTTTCATACTTGACTGCATTTTTTTATTTAATTGTATCACATTGCAAAAGAGAAAAAAACGGTTTCCGATTATTTTGGCAGGAACAATGTGCACTTTCCCAATATCATTTTGTGCGTGTGCTTATGTCTGTCTCTCTGTGTGTGTGTGTGTGTACAAGAAGGAATGTGTGTGTGTGTGTCCAGTTTAACATTGATATTTAGCTTTCTGGTGCAACAATGTTTGTCTTTTGTAAGAAAATGATGCCAGAATATTAAACCTTTTTTTCTTTCTTTCTTTTTTATGTCGCCTCCACTGTATTTTTTTTTTTTTTTTTTTGTTCTTTTCATCCAAAATTGGAATTTTAATATATTTTTTAGGGGTTTCATCAACCTTTTCCTGATGTAATCTTTTCTTTAAAAACTGCACAACTTGTGCAAACGGCTGGTTTGGTTTCCGAAGCAGCCTGACACCGTACAGCACATCTGTAAACCACTCATTCAGTGACGGACACTGACCACGTGTATGCGAACCAGTATCTGGGACACGTTATATTCATGAATAACAAACTGAAGCTTCTGAGCTACTGTGTGACAATTGCTTTGTTGCTACTGTTTCAATCCGACGAGTTTGAATAAAGTTTTATAATTTCATTTCGCCCTTCAAGCCTTTTCAATAGACATTGGTGCTATTCAACAAGGGAAAGTTTGACAGACTTTTTTCCTCCCAATGTCCTGAAAAACAAGGTTTCTTCCTGGATGCCCTTTTTGTGTGAAAAATAAGTCGTTCTTTTCTTCATGCCAACATCTTCTCACTCACTGCTCAGTTCTGAAACTTTTACCATCACCAGTTTTCATCAGCTCTGAGATCTGATGAAAAATCTCTCAATGGGCAACTGCACGAGGACAATGCAAGTCAACGTTTTCCATTCGGATATTTAATTTTTTCCAGTTGTCATGTAGTGAGGAATGGCGTTTGTTTCAAACCTCCGACGTTGTTTCTTAAGCACAAAAATGTAAAATGTACATGTGAGGTAATGAAATTAGGATCTTTCACACAAAAGTCACAAAAACTCAAGGGCCCACAATGTATACCTCAACGACTGTCTGTTCACTATGCATCGTCGAGCTGCAGCAAAGACATTCTGAACTAGTCAATGGTGCGATAACTTGTAACATGTCTTACTTGACAAAAACACTGTCACACTGTCATTGGATGTGTTTCATGTCAAATAAAAAAAGATGCTTTGTCAGAGTTCCTGGTGGGTTTTCTTTTCTCTGGAAGCTTCGGGCATCAGCTGCTGCTGCATGAAAAAATTGCATCTTCCCTCCTCCAGGTGTCAGTCGATTTTCTCTCTCCGACAAAAAATGAAATATGCTGCTTAATGACGACTCTCAGCTCAGTTCCTGTCATTTGGAATCATCTACATATTCACGTCACAACTTTCACTAGAACCTCATTTATTTAAGAAATAATGGAAGCCTCCTTACATTCGGATGACAGTAGAGCACATAGCTCAATTCCATTTACAAACAACATTTTTGGGTGAAATTGGGTCACATTGCTTTAGCTGTTTTTCTTTCTTTATAAAAAGGTAAATGTTGGAAAATAAATAGAGGTTTCTCCCATTTCTAATGAGCCACCCAGTATGCATTTGCAAATATTAAAATAAAGCTGATGACCGGATAAAAAGATGACCGTCTGCATGTGAAGGAAAAGCCTTCCCAACAGTCTCTTGTTCACCAGAGATGTGTGGTGATGACAGACAGGATGCAACCGAGCAGCATCGGAGTAGCTTTGAACCAAGCTGAGATCGGTCCGGTGTTCAGTCCGCGTGCAGAAGACTCTAGTGCTGTCTGACCTGAACTTACCCAGTCTGCATACCTGCTGATGCGTGCGTACACCCCGGGCTTCAGAGGATTTCCACATTGTTTCCCGTGGCTCGACACTCCGACCAGATAAAACCTCTTCTCTTTCTGGCTGTAGCACTGCAGAGGGCCGCCGCTGTCACCCTGGAACCCATGTAAACAGTAACCATGTGGAATTGGGATGAAACCTGCAGCCTGTGTTGAGTTTATATTCACGTGTTATTATATTCAAGTAGAAGAATCCGCACCTGACAAGCATCGGACTCTCCGCTCTCCAGTCCAGCACAGATCATGTTTCTGGTGATGAGGCCGTGGTACCAGGAGGCCTGGTTACATTTACTCCTGTCGAAGAGCTGCACCTCAGCCTCCTGCAGTATGTTCATCCCTTTGCCTGCAGGACACACACGCACCAAAAGAAGAGATTTTAAATTGTCACTCTTAAATTCCTGAGTGGCCAATAAGGCATGCATTAAATTACATGTTGTTAATGAATCTCAAGCCAGAGTCAGGCCCATTCTGAGGTCAGGGTTGGAGGAGGGATTAACCTGTCTGTGCAAGGGGAGGACTTTCTATTTTGAATGTGTAATAGCTCCTAAAAGCCCTTGAAGTTAACCCCAAAAATGAAAATTCACTCATTATCTACAACATTATCTACTCACCGATGGAGGGGTGGGTGAAGTGTTTGTGTCCACAAAACACTTTTGGAGTTTCAGGGGTAAACAGCGTTGCAGCCAAATCCAATGCAACTGGAGTAACTGGTGAACCGATTCTTCAAACGTATAACACTACACAAGTGTTTTTCTGGACTCAAACACCTCTTTTTGGGTGAACTATCCCTTTAACATTTGGTGGCGAGATATATGAGAGGAATACGAGTTCCTGATAAAGACTTCAGGCATGAAAAACGTGTTTTGTGAGGTCACCGTGACCTTGACCTTTAAACACCAAATATCTTAGTAACATTTATAAGTGTGTGCAATTCGGTGCAGGTCCAAAAGTCTGGATCCAGTGAAATTAAATGTGGTTTCATAAGGGGACTGTTGGGCCTTAGCAGAAGTATTTCTTAACAATATAACTGTAGGCAGCCGTGAATAGTCAGATAGTATCGTAAAGCAATGCTGTAGTGATATATGATGTCAAAAATCATGCGTGTCACTATTATCCTGCAGAATGAATGAGTTTCTATACCAACCTTTGTATACGGCGCTCCCCCATCCAGTGATGTAACAGTTGCTGAAGTCGAGGTCGTGCTCATGGGTGACACTATGGGCAGTGCAGGCCGGTTGGATGTGGTCATTGAAGATGAGGGGAGAGCTGAGGAGCAGCAGTGCCACGTCGTTGTCAAGCGTACGGGTATTGAAATGCTCGTGCGTTTTGATTCTCTTGATGGTGCGGATCTGAGCACCACTGCCTTGATTGGAGAGCTTGTTGATCCCTGCCACCACACGGAGGTACTTCCTTTGGTACGGACTGGACACAAAAAACAGGAAGAACGAAGATTACATTGATCAATTTGAGTCTGTGCTTCAAGGTGTTGTGCGCTCTTGCCCACTCTCTCTCTCTCTCGATATTTAAAATTCTTAACTATATTTTGGATTTCTATTTATTGTTGTTTTGGTCTGTACATTATTAGTATTTCTGAGTCTGATTACCTCCTGGATGCAAACATATACTGAGCTACATGTGATCGGGTGCAGGTCAGCGTGTGCAATACTCACTGGAGTGAGGTGAAGCAGTGTGTGGCAGTGAGCACGTAGTGGCTGTTTAGGATCGTCCCTCCACATTTGTGATAGTCCATGATCTGGATGCTGACAATCCAGGGCCACGTGCCATCATGAGAATCATGGCCCCCCACAATCCGAGACATAGACAGGGGAACCGCAAGAGGCTGCAGCCCACAGCCTCACAAACACAATGACATTTCAAATATTAGTTATGCAGTATTATGAATGAAGTATTAGTCATTTAGCAACAGTGGAAGACGTTTTCAGATCCTTAATTAAAAGTTTGCATTGTCTTAGATTTTCCATTACAAGTAAAAATCTGCCTTTATACTTATATCATATACACACACACACACACACACACAAAATCATTTCGATATCTTACTGCCTATTTTATACTTTCACAAGTTCTCTTGTCGACCTCATTTTGATTATCTGCTAGCTGTAACAAGTGAATTTCCCCATCTTATCTTAAATTCTACATTTAAACTAATACTTTATCCCAAGTACCAAAGTATTATTAGTAAAGTTCACCTGAAGTATCAAAAGTAAAAGTATCCATTGTGTCGAAACATTACTAATACTAAACTGTATTATTGTATCATAATTTCATAAAGTAGGATGAAATGAAAAACTGAGTAAAATACAGTGTCAAAATTGTACTTGAGTGAAATTACTTGGTTTTAGCAGGTTAGAAGGAAAAGTGTCTTTCTTAAAGCATATTTCTACTCCAGAAAAATGATTTTGAATATAGATCCACTGAATGTTTACGAACAATTAAGTTAACAGAAAGTTACCAACCAACTTACATGATGCGACACTTGACCTAGAAACAAACTAATTCACTCAGAAACTAAAGAAGCCCCCTCCCTGCTGTTACTCACTGTCCTGTGCCCTCACAGTCAGAGCAATCACAAACACAAGGAGAATCTTCAGCTCCATCTTGTTCCAACTCCGGAGTTTTGTCTGGCGTCCTCCCTGACTGACAGTGGCACCTGCCTTTTTGCCACACTGTTTAGAGGCAGCTGCCTTTGTTCCTCTAAACTGCGTGGCAACAAAATCTCTAAGGCAGGTAGGAACAAAGGCAGCTGCCTTTTTGCCTGTTTGGAGGCAGTTGTCACAGTTCCACATCAAAGCATCAAAGATGTGGAGCTTTCCATGGCAAAGCTCCACATCTTTCAGATCCATTATGCATTATCTTGGTGTCTATGGATAGGTAAGAACTCAAAGACTGTATTCCCAGTATCAGTTACAGTGTGACTGATACTGTGCCTGAGTTAACTGTGATAAACCAAAGGAAAAATGTAAATTTGTATCCTTGCCTTAAATTCTACAAAAGATGGGGAATAACTCCATGATAGCAATGATGCACAGAGATGCCACTGCTCATGTAGCAATGTATTGACTACAACTGTACCAAAGTAGATGGAAATACCTCAAAGGAACAACGTTTTAGTAATGGTAGGACCAGACCCACTCCATTTATATTTATGTTCTCTCTAGGCTAAATAAATGTATTCAGTGCTATTGTGTTACAAGACAGCAAATGTTAACTATGTTACTTTCCAATTGCATATAAACCATGTACTGTTTTATTTATTATCATAAGTTGACTTTGGCCCAAAATGTTTTCCTTATGACAGGATCTCATAGGCATTCTCCAAGGACTCACATCACACACTCCAACATCCATAAAAACATTTCAAATAGACTTATTGTTACCCTTCAAATTTAAAATATTTTTTAGGAGTTATGACCTTCTATGGTGTAAAAGCATCAGTGTATTGACTGCAACAAACAGCTACTGACCTACTTTTAACCAAGTTTAATATCATGTCTTCAGTATTTATATGAATTCAGTTAACTGACAATGACTCCATGGGCGGCAATATTGATACAGGCTGTCTTATCCTGTTCCAATAAAGTGAAATGTACTGATATTGAAGCAAACTGTTATTTATACTTTCCTGGCTAACCAGTCATTTCAAGTACATCTCCCCCAAGAATACCAAGAACAACTTGAAAAACAATTTAAAAAGAAGTAGCTTTTGATGACAGATAGACATTCATAATGTGTAAATAATCTCCTTTTATTTTTTTTTATGTTTGAATAATCCATTGTAATGACAGTGATGGTAAATGTTAATAATGGACCCTTAAAAAGGGCTTCAGAGCTGCAATAACAGACACAAACAGCAGGTTTTACATGAGTCACTGATAGCAAAGGTACTACAGTACTTTAATATTAAAACATCTTTAACGTTCACAAGGCACTAACATTAATTGGCTAATGATACATTAATAACAGCTTCTAGTTTTAATACAGATTTGAACCTTTTAAGTGCTTTTACTTCTTCTATTCTAGTCCTTTTTAATCTCTTAATTTTCTCACATTTGTTTTAATGGATTGCTTGTCCCCATACAGCCACTTGAATCCTCTGTGTATGAAATGTGCTTTATTAATACAACTGCCATGACTTTAATGAATTGCATGGGATATAATTGTCAATACAGGAATATATTTGCGTGTGTATTTAAACTCATATCTTTTCTGGAACATGCCTGTGACTGACATCCCTGCACATTCCTGCACAACAAACTCACCGAAGTCTGAAATAATCATGAGCATGTTTTCTGCGCACGGTCTCATCCCTGCGCCTCTACAGTATATTGACCTCTGTACATTTTAGCGGAGCGCACTCTGGGGTTTGGCGGCTTCGGGCCCAAATGACCTTTAGGATTTCACCAAACGGACCCGCCGACACTCCCCTCGCATTTAACTGAGAGTCATCAATTATGCAGGAAAACTGAAGGGGGGAGATAGCGGCAACAATATGGCGACAACCGCAGTTTCTCCCCAATCTCTCCCACATCTGCAGTCCTGCCACAGCTCTCCGGATTCATTGTAACGCTGGCAAAGTGAGTATCCATCTTTTGTAACCGTTTGACAAAGGGCTGCATGTGATGTTGGGCGAGGGTGGATTTTCTCCTCGTCGGTATCCGTGCGTAAATGTCGCAGAGCTGCACACTTCTCCTTTTTTTTGGGGGGGGGGGGGGGGGGGGGGCGCACCGGGATGGAAGTAGAGGAGGTGTCTTCGTTTGCCGAGTATCCATCCTGCCGGACTGTAGCGCAGGAGGGGAAACCTATTAATCTGTGTTTTGATATCGGTGACAAGGGATTTTCTATCGGATTAACGGTGTCGTCGAGCAGCCGAGGCATTAATTGGAGCTTTGGGGGAGAGCATGCCTCGCAGGTTCTAGGTTTCAGGTAGAGCGCAGTCTGACAGCTCCGGCGCAAAAACAGCCCAAACCAACCCCCCCAACCCCCCCACCCCCCCCCCCAACTTGCTCCTTCTCTTGCAGTTTTATCCACACATTTGGTTTCTTTTAAACCTCTGGATGACATGATGCTGCACTTGATTCACCGCCAGGCTTCGAGAAAGGGGCTGATGCTATGTGAGTAGCCTGATCCTCCCTCCATCATGTGTAGCTGTGGAAATCTTTCCTCCAGGTGATTTCTATTTTTCTTTCTTTTTTTTTTTTTTGGTGTGGCGACCGCCGTGGTGGTCGTGTTTGTCCCGGTGACCGTGTCATGTCGGAGACGTGTGCTTCAGCTTCGTCAATCGAGGCTATATCGTTGCACGGATGGAGAGCCCTTATTGATTTGGCAGCCGACATGGCTTCACGGGTGTGGTGCGGATCCTTCAAGGCGACGCGCAAAAAAACTCGCAGGGACAAAAAAAACAAACAAAAAACGGGTTTTCTTCCACGTTTCGTGTTGAATAACAATAGAGGGCGATCACACGTGTTTATTATGACACTCGTGACTTTGACTAACACACGGTCGCGTTTATTCTCCAGTGTGACATTTTCCAACATGCAAACCACCCACTGCAGCAATGTTGCTTCTACCGATTTGTAGCGGGCCACTTCTCTGCGCAGTGTAGCCTCCAGCTTCTCTCGCTATCTCTCTCTCTCTCTGTGTGTGTGTGTGTGTGTGTGTGTGTGTGTGTGGCTGAGCAGGACTTTTCTATCCAATGATATATATATATATTCGCAAAGCACACAATGGCGTCCACGGGGCCCTCCCTTCTTTAATTAACAGCTTTTAGTAAACAAGTCTCCATTTCTCTCAGGAGAAAAAAAAAAAGACAGAGAAGGTGCCAGAAGGTTCTGGAGGCTTCTTCTCTGTAGGAAAAAAAAAAAAAAAAAAGACTGCATTGCCAAACCTGGATGTCGAAAGGAATGTGTGGCCCCATGATACACAACAGGATGCTTGTTGTCACTAGATAACATTGGAGAGGGATGGAGGATAAACTGCTGCAGGCCTGAAGGCGTCGAGAGCCGAGCTCCAACACGAAGGGCCTGCTGCTGCTGCTTTATCCACTCACATCGGTCATGATTTTTTTTTCTCTGTATGAACCCTGCATGTATTCAATCGAGCGTGTCCGAGCGTGTGCATGTGTGCATGACTGTCTATATTATGTGTGTGTGTGTGTGTGTGTGTGTGTGTGCGTGCGTGCGCGCTCCGTGTGGTGCTGAAGCGGACAGCGCCAGCAGAGCACCAGAAGGCTCAGTGACTGTGAGGTTCCGGGGTCCATTTTAAATCAGACGTCTTGGTTCACAGGCTGCATGTTGCACACACACGCACACACACACACACACACACTCACACACACACTCACACACACACACACACACACACACACACACACACACACACAGATAGCGTGGAGTCTTATCCTGTGTGATATCAGCTTCTGCACGTAGAGCATGTTTAATTAGATTGTGTTATGCAAGAGGGGAGCAGGCAAGTTTTGATTATGGCTGATTGTGCTGTTAAAGGCTGGATCCACCTTCCTCTTTTCCCCTGGAAAAAAACAAAGGCTCGTGAGCAGCCTGATACAATGGGTGCAATATAATGCAAAGGAAGGGGAAGGGTCTTGTGTTGAGAATGTGCCAAAGATCTGATTATCTGAGTAGATTTATCATCCTTCAAATAGCCAGTGTGTGTCGGTGTCAGGTGGGGCTTCGTTTCCCCTGAACACCCCCTCTCCTCTCACCCTCAGCTCTGCCTCACATTAGTACATTGACCCTGAAATGTCCTGCAGCTTGAACAGTTGTCATGTAACCATCATACCCCTTTTACATCTGAGTGTGTTGGAGAGCGGCTCCACTGAGTCATGCAGGCATTAAGCGTGCTGTGCTCTCCGTCAGCCTTTCTGCAGCTATTTAAAAAATCATAAGCAGTAAAAAAAACCAAAACTGGAATGGCTCTGTTGTCTTCATCATCATGTTACTCAGAACTTGCTTCCAGCACTGGGTAAAAAAAGTTGGATCATAATTAATCAGACCATTAAACTGTTGGTGCCTGAACCCAACACGAAGCATAAGTGGTGAAAAATGTCTCATATACATAATATTAAGTTTTTAAGTTTTTCATACTATTCACAATCTTCATAAGAAAGTATAGCATCTAGAATCATGAATACTATGATATAATAATATTTGAATTATTGCACGTATGAGATTTGAGAACAAAATAGCATATATAAAAGCAATTTTGAGACACAAATTGTTTCATGTAAACAATTTAACAAGGAGCATGTGAATCCCTGAATGTGGATGGACAGACACACAGACAGAAAAACATGGTTTGTTATGTCATCTGTTAGAAAAACATTTCTTTATTAAACAGCTATAGTGTGTTTTTACTTTAACGTATATCAAGGGAAACCAGCAAATTGTCAAATGTACATTTTGTAAATAAATGATGTGGCAGGGATGCAACTTTCAGGCTATGTTGTCTAATTTCTATTTTACGTTTAGTAAAATTGATATGTTGCCTTTCTATATGTCACATTTCCAAATTTCTTCTTCATGGATAAATATTTTTTAGGATTATTGATGAAAAAGTTATATAGCTCATTTAAAGAAACATTGACTAACATGCTTAGCATATCAGATGTGAGCTCCTTTTTATTTAGAGAATGATTTTGGCAGTCCATGCAGATCGGCCGGTTGTTTGACTTTTCTTCTCTGTCTTCACTTCCTGCAGAGCTGTTACTGTGGATGGTACAAACCTAAAGACCAAGTAGCTGCAGGATGAAAAGATGGCTTTACCCCTTATTGCACCGCCAGGACCTAATAGCTTCAAGAAGTTTGCTGTGGAATCTTTGGCAATCATTGAGCAGCGCATCGCTGAGGAGAAAAACAAGAAGCCACCCAAGCAGGACAGCAGCTACCGTGACGACGATGACGAGAACAAGCCAAGGCCCAACAGCGACCTGGAGGCTGGGAGGAGCCTGCCCTACATCTACGGGGACATCCCTAAAGGAATGGTGGCTATACCATTGGAGGACCTGGACCCATTCTACCTGAACTCTCAAAAAGTAAGTTTACAGAGACCTGAAACACATACACATGATGAGGTCATCAACAAAAAGGATGTTTCTGAGTGGGGCTGGGTATTAAACCTCAGTACTGACCTAAATGAAGGAAGTCTATGTCCAGAAACAAAGTGATTTAATTGACACGAGTATTAAAATATTAAAAATAATCCCCAGTACAGTATATTATCGGTATTTGTCCCTGTCCCTCAGGCTTCCAAGACCTCAAATTACAAATATACACTGTTGAAAAAAGCACTATATAAATGCAACTGCTCAGCTGTTGTGTTGTTGTACCTTAACTAAATAGAGGAAACAATGATTGACAGGTACAAAGCACATTATCTAAAGCATTTTTAGCCCCATGTGATTGTAATTTAAATCCACCCCAACAGGAGAAATCTACATATATTTAATTATGAATGAGCAAGTATCTCAGGTGATCATTTTACTGAAATAGATCAGCATACATTCTGTGTTTGATGCTCAAACATACAGTACATATGAATATTTCACACAGTGGTCAGTACATGAGTAGACTTATGATGTCACGGTGAGTCATACATGATGGCAGGAGGTCACGCAGACAGATGAGAAGCACCGTGCGTCATGTGATGATCAGGCCTCCGAATTAGGTTGCAGATCGTAATTCTGTTTTGCTCCTTGAAGACCTTTGGGGAGTGTGAGAGTTGAGCACTCGAGCTGTCGAGTGTGGGACGTTGGCGTATATCTCTCGTGTCTCATGCAGGGCTTTGGGGAAAAGGTCAGATGCGGTAACCGTTGAAAGGCTTGTTCCCCATGACAGACTTTTCTAATTGTTCAAAAATGAATCTATGGCGGCAGAGAAAAGCAGCAGCAGCAGCAGCAGCAGCAGCAGTGTGAGGAGTCTGGTTTTCTTAGAGTAGACACGTGTCTCTCTGGGGTTTCTGTCATGTCTGACGCCCCGTGTGAGGGTGACTGGGCGACCTTGAGAGTCTCTGAATATCATCGTCATCATATGTACCTGTCGACCACAACTATTTACTTCATCTTACCCTCGTTGGACAAACCTGTCTCTGGATAAACTATTTAGAAATATATAATCACAGTTATTAAAAGAGTGAATTGAAGGATCAGGAAAGTACTATTTTTTTTTAATTTGCAGCCATTTAAGAGACATCTATGCTTTAGGATGCTCCTGTGTTCTCAACGTGAGAATCTGTTTGTTACTTTAAGAAGATGCAAGAATAGTTTATCATAAATCTTTTTTTTACTTCAGCATTAATCAAGATGTAAAGTGAGGTCGTTTAATGCTGGTGTCTTTCTAACAGGACTGAGCAGAATCTTCCACCATGGCAACAATTGTTTGTTGTCTATTTTTATCAAAGAATTATGTAACAAAATTGGCATTTTTATTCAAAATGGTTTCCTCCAATCACATTTGCTTTTAAATCTGGCTGCACTTTTGACAACGGTGTTGTATAACTCCACACAGTGTACCTTAAAATATATAAAGAGAAAAACAAGCTCGGAATCGGTTTAGTCATCATCATTAGCTGAACAGGTTGTTTTAGGGAATGTGTGTGTGTGTGATCTATGTTCTCTCTCTGTGTGTCTCATACATTACACTGGGCATACTGACTGTTATGTAACAAACAGTCCAGTACATAACGAGGAGACACGATTGAAATGATTCGAACATGTCCAGCGTTACGTGGGACTGTTGGTGAATTCACTCACTAACACACAGTTCTGTCTCTTATTCCACACATGTCCATGCGTTACTGCCGCCGATGCGTGCGAGTCACGCAGGCTCATGTTTTGCTTCTCGTCTCTGCCTCCTGCCTCCTGCCTTCTTCCAGCAGCCCTGTCGGCTCTCAGCTTCAGGCAAATCTAATTACGGCCCTCGATCTTGTCTCGTTCTAATGCCAAAGGGAGCCGATGCTGCTTTGGATCTGGCAGCTGTGACGTCAGATCAGGTGGTGACCTTGATGGAAGAACGCTGCTCTGTATGTCTTTGTCACTGAGCAGCTGTTCTGGTTACATTCTCTTGCTGGGTGGAGGAGGGTACAGGTACAGAAATAAAAGGAAAGCTGTTCATCTTCCTTATCTCAAATCTTCAGTTGGGTCACTTTTGTGAATGTGTCATAACTGAGAGAAAGGGCTGGCAGCCAGGCTGACTGCGTGTTGACGCGGCATCAGGCCCTCCCTGCCTCGATGGTTGGCCTCCACAGGTGCCAAGCTGAGCCAGGCCAGGTCAGCCTTGGCGAGGCCGATGGACCCGATCATTTTTGAGGCGAGGGGAAAGAGGGAATGACAGAGGAAGGGAGGGTCGGGGAGATGAAGTGAGGACAGGGATGAAAAAGTGACATGTGCCAGGATGCATGAGCACACTTGCTCTCCTTCTGCTGCAGTCAGGTTCACTGAAATGTGTTTTGCCGGGGAAGACGGGCGGGTGCTTAAGAGGAGCCTCGTTAATTAGAAGGCATAATATCTTTTTTTTTTTTATTTGAAATATAATCTGAGAAATTTCAAGAAGATTTCCTCCACCACACATGTGCATGTGTATGATTTGTCACGTAAATTACAGAAAATGATTTGCAGTGATGTTCCCCCGGAGATTGTTTGTGTTTAGTCTTAATGAACACGTCAGCTAGTCTGCAAATCACATGTAGTGGAAATCATATATTCTCCAATGAAAATTTAGACGAATGCAAACATAATTTTACTGTTCACACCCAGCATGGCAGCTTAACCCTACGCCATTGCTGCATTTATATATATGTGTGTGCTTGTGTGTGTGTGTGTGTGTGTGTGTGTGTGTGTGTCAATGAAAGGCACCATTAAACCGAGTCCATTTGCCATTTACCACAAGGGTTGAAAGAAGGGGCTCTTTGAATGGCTGCTGTGGCCCTCATGGATGCAGATGCTGCAGCCCTGCCTGATGGCTGGAGCCTCTGTGTCGAAGCCGCTCTCTCTCCCTGTCTCCCGCCCATCCCCCCCCTCCCCTCATCTTCTCCGTCTTCTGCCCAGCTCCCTCGCTCGGGCTCCCACTGTCCTGCTTCTCCTCAGCCTGCTGCTGATACAGTTGCTGCCTGCCCCCTTCGCTCGCTCGCTCTCCGTCTCCCCCCAGTTTTTTTCTGCCTTCCCTCTCTTCCCTGCTCTTCACTCAGCTCTGGATTATGAAATTTTCAGTAGCTTTGCAGCACTTTAGTCATGCGTTACAAAAAAAGACTCCCCACATATAGAGCAGTTGTGTGTGTGCATGTGTGTGTGGATGACAACATTGGTTTGCTCATTTTTTAGTGTTGTGCACACTGGTGTGTGTGTGTGTGTGTGTGTGTGTGTTTGCGTGTGTGTGTGCATATTAGTTCATGGGTAATGGTCATTGACATGCACACAACACACAGAATGTGTTGTATTTAATGGAAATATCATGCTATAAGCAACTGGGACATTTCCAAGTGTGTCATTGTAGCTGACAACAGTGCTGACTGGGAATGTTTACAATCTATATGAGAGTATTAACACTGGAGGGGGAGGCTGCGGCTCTGAGCCATAATATAAACTGGAGAGTAACATTATCTAAAGATGTTTCACTGGGTTGATCTGAGCTGACTGTAGATTTTGGTCAAATTAATATCAGAGGGTCATGTGACAGATCGGTGCCTCGTCGTCCTACAGGCAGAAATATTCTTTGTTTCAGGTTCATGTTCGTCCATGAGAAGTTTAAGTTTCTAGTCAACAACATCCCACACGTGCACCTTGGAAATGCACAGAATACATGTCCGAGTCATGTGACACCACCATGAGGTCTCTTACTGTACGCCTCCTCTCCAGCTCTTCCTCCTCGTTCCTCCTCCTCCCTCCTGACTCCGCTGTCTCCAGCCTTCAGCTCTGAACTGGCAACTCTGCAGGGTTTAATGTAGTGAGGGAAGCCTTGTTAAAAGCACCAGCGCCCATATCACTTGTGCAAATGCACATAGTCTCATTAAAGTTTCAAGCAAATCGCCATGTTTTATTTAAGCAATTATGAGGTTATCCACAGAAAGAGGCTTGCCAGCTCCTCTCGGCCTGTGCTCGTTTCCTTCTCTTCAAACCACGGAAGCCATGATGGGCAGGATAGCACTGAGTGACCGGGACAACACGCCGACGTTAGAAACATCCTGGCAGCCATTTTCACTCTATTTCAAAACGCATTTCAGCTCATTGTACGTGACACAAAAATGCACGGCGTACCACTTTATAAGCAAATGGCCACTTTATCTTTTATGAATAACCTCACATGTGTATGAGTTATGTATGCTGTGATATATATGCAGTGAACATGCATGAAATAGGATGACAAATTCTGTTGTTTTTAGTAAGGGTTTTAAATAACAATCTGTACTGTATGCATATTTTGATCTGATTATCATTTATTAATACTGTCTTTCTCTCCTCTCCTTCTCTTCACAGACATTTATAGTGCTAAATAGAGGGAAGACAATCTTCCGTTTTAGTGCCACACCTGCCTTGTACTTCATAAGTCCTTTAAATCCGGTTAGGCGAGTAGCTATTAAAATTTTGATACATTCATATCCTTTTGAAAATGGGTCTTAACAGCGGAGACAAGAGTTTCCTGTCCATGTGTATTATTCATGATGCTCTGTCTTTCTGCGGGTACCGCTATTGATGTTTCCTGTGACTGTTGCTACAGGAGAGGATCCAGACACTCGCTATGATACAGTCAGACTCAGAGGGCTACCTTACGTGGAAGAGCGTACAGGAAGCCGCGCGGTGGCCATTTTCTCATTTAATGGAATGGCTCGCCAAAATGATGAGTCATCCTTAGCAGTAATCTAGACCTCCTCAATAAGTCCATTATGGTTTTACTCTGTGGCATCCATCAGACTGAGCAGCTGATTTCTTTTAACCCCCGAGAGAGAGAGAGAGCAGTAAATAAAACCTCAAGAGGTGGAAGAGCCATTTCCATAAAGTAGGTCAGCTCCGTCCAGCGATTTACCACACGGGGAAAATGACATTGAAACCGATCCCTGATTGATAACGGAACGGATCCAGCAGACGTCGGCTGGCTAGAGTTACAGCATCAAAATCAATGCGGCGCAGAAAGAGATGTTGTCTCTTTTAATTCATTTACTTCTTCATCGATAAAATCTTGGACCCACATTACGCATTAACAACTTAACCAATGGCAGGGCAGCCTTGAGCCGCATGCATATGTCATATCGCTCTGCTAGTTGCTATGACCCAGCTAACGGTCAAGGGCCATTTTATACAAGTGTGGTGAGCTATTAGCCCCAAATCATATTTAATTGGATAAATGTAGGTATACTTAAGTATAGGGTGATTCATCAAAATTACAGTTTACAGCGAGAGAAAAGAGATGTTCTCTTGATATGGAAACAGCCTGGATAATGTTTTTTGGGGGGACAAAACATTAACATCACATCTTTCCAAGTAAAATTAACTATAAAGATATGATAATGTGACACATTTGTCTTGATAAAATTATATCAACGGCACATTTGTATTCACCTTCCACCAGTGTGCAATGTGATTGTTCTCACACACTGCAGTAACAAACAAAAAAATGAAACCCTTTGTAATTTCTATTCTGAACAGTTTATATTTCTAAGTTCCCAGGTTCTCCTTGTTTCTTTTTTAGCGTAAAGCCTCTCTGCACTGAAAGCCTCGCAGCTGTAAACCCTACTGTAGTTTTGGTCATGCCATTGTATTTACACTAAATATATACCATTTAAATATTTCATGGGGGAAATAATGGCTTTTGTGGTGCTGGGCACACATAACCACCTCCTGTAAAGTGCTATCAGTCGATTGTTATGACATTAACCCTTTCCATGTCGCAGACTGACTGGACCAGAGAAAACACATAACATGCAAACTGAAGAAACAGTAGAGATGTTGCATAGCTTTAATGATGCTTATTGTGTTATTATTATTATTATTATTATGTTATGATGTTTGTGTTCCCCTCTACTATCCACATTTTCCTTAACCTGCCCCTCACTCTTTTCAGCATGATCATAATGTGTACTATTTTGACCAACTGTATATTCATGACCTTTAGTGATCCTCCCGAGTGGTCAAAACAAGTAGAGTAAGTACACTTCTCTTTTTTTAAATAAATTCATTCAATGCTAAATTCATCCTAAGAAATAACCCCAGTTTGTGCCTCCCCAACGATTCTTGTATCAACCCGGGCAAAAATATAGTTGCAGCCTTATTGCATTTAGCTGGAAATCAGAAACATTCCTGGCTTTTACTTTGTAAAACAAATGGAAAATAATAACACAATATATTTGAATGAAAATATACAAAGTCACTGAGAGCATGTTAGCATGCTGTTTATCTCAAGTCACTGCTGTGAGTATTTATATTTTGGTATATTTGGTTCGATATAGTTTGGCATTGACTCAAATGTACCGTATATGGGATGCACAAACTGGGGTTGAACGTCAGAGCTAATGTGCTAATTCATAGCCTTTTTTAAAAAACAATTTGCTTAATTAAAAACTGTTTATTATAGAGTTTTGTCTGTCTCCATGTTTCCAAATGTATCCTCTGACCTACACTCTACTCTGTCATGTCCTGGGTGTTTCAACAGCTAACGAGGATGCAGGAATTCATGAGTGAGCTTTGATCGAGCCCGGTGAACTGATTCTGTCAACACTTTTGTCTTTCAGGTACACATTCACAGGAATTTATACATTTGAGTCGCTTGTAAAAATCACGGCACGAGGATTCTGTATAGACGGGTTTACATTCCTAAGAGATCCATGGAACTGGCTGGATTTCATGGTCATTTCGATGGCGTAAGTATTTCTCTTGTGATCAAACTTGTCCACGGATAATATGATAAAATGATATCATGTGCACAAATATTGCCATTGTTTTATATAAAGTGGGTGGGTAAAGAAAGTGAGATTTAAGTGCTGCAGATGATTGTCCATCTTTCTGTCTTTCTTTTTTCTTCCTTTGTGTCTGATAACCCATCTCCTGCGTTTCCTCCATCTGAGACTTCTCTGGTCTTTCTCTTTGGGGATTGAAGGTTTCCATCTGCGGCCTCCCTGACAAGACTCATCCAATCACATCTGACTTGTCCTCTTCTCGTTTTCTAACTCTCCTTTTCATTCACCTATCCTCTCTTAATCTGCCGGAGTCTGCAGCATCCAATTTAAGGCCCAGTATTTCCTGCTGTCGACCACATGTCACATAGTTTATACCACAGATTTACCTGCCTCCATTTGAGCAAATACATACCCAGAACCCATCCGCACCTTGTGAAACACAACATCTTAACTGTTCGTAGAGCTGTCACGTAACCCGTCTCTGTGTGCAACTTTATCTTTTCACCTCATATCTTCATGTAAATAACAAGCTGTTGTAACTGTGGTTTGATCCTGCAGGTATATAACAGAGTTTGTAAACCTAGGCAATGTCTCAGCTCTGCGCACGTTCAGGGTGTTGAGGGCATTGAAAACTATTTCTGTAATTCCAGGTAAGACAGGATGGGGCGGGGACGGTGGGGGCGGGGTCGGTGTTAGGTGTGTGTGTCTTTCTTTCCTTTTACCTTCCACCCTTCTCCTCAGTGGACAGGCTCTGTGAGTGGCGTCGTTTTCCTCCTGGTTCGGTGGTGTTGTGCTCTTGGCGTGTGTGGTTTTTGTCATCGTGTTTGTTCTGTGTGTGATCCTTCCCCTATTTCAGATATATAACAGAGTTTGTGGACCTGGGCAATGTATCTGCGCTGAGAACATTCAGAGTTCTCCGAGCATTGAAAACTATCTCTGTCATTCCAGGTGAGACTCAGTTTAAACACTAAGGCTGATCCTCTCACCCTTTCTTTTCTACTCACTATTATTATGATTACGATTATCATTTAAGCAACAACTGAAGAATTGGAGACAACCATTTTTTGATTTATTTTTCCTCCAAAATTATCAAAAATGGTACTAATACATTTTTGATAGGCTTTGCAGTCTCCTCTAGGGCCATCCAAAGTGTCTGCACTCTCTTCTGCCCCACTAGCACTCTCATTACAAGGCTCCTTTCCAAGGCAGCTGTGTTTCTCTGTACAAATAGCTTTAACCCACTCCTGTCACCAGCTTCCACATTGACAAAATCACCTTTTCGTATTAAATAAAATTGTCGACAGAATCAGGTATTACACATATGCATCAGCTAAGAATAGATTAATGCTTCTCAAATTTGCCCTGCAATCCCCTCTAGTTGTTCAATTACAAATTGAATGTGCAAGTGAAATTAAAGGATCAATAATTTTGTTGCACATTTACAACCAGTGATTGAATTGGAGTTAGGAGATCCCATGGTTTTTGGGCTCAAAAAACAAACCTGGTGTATGTTGATGTTCCCATGAGAAATGGCATAGCTCTTAGAGAGAAGAATACACCCGTTATTTATGTATGAAGACTGCCAAGCCTAGTTTGTGAACATATCTCTTATGCTGCATGATGCTTTTCAGTCACTTGCTTTTTTACAATATTAGCCTAACAAGAGCTTGGCTGACAAATGGCATTGAAAGTTTGATTTGCCCTCTTTTGTTTTTAGTTTGGTTATTGATTTTCTTTCTCTCTTTTTTTACGACCTACTTGAATGGTATACCACACAGAAAAAAAGTGTGCTCTTATTCTAGAGGCTGGGGACGCAGATGGGATGGTTGAATGACCTATTGACCTTTGTGAGTGACACTGACCACACATCTATCTATCTATCTATTGATAGAGGATGTTGAACAGATGTCGTGCTCACTCAAAGGAACCACACATTTAGTGTGTGATGTGCAAAGATAAGGGGATCATTTTGGGAAATCTGTTTATTTTAAATGAGAATATTGATGCCATCCATCTACTAGCAAAAAAAAAAACCAGAAGTGTAAAAAAGCAGTTTTATTGGGGTTGCCATATGTGTCGGACAATTTCTTAGCTCTGCAAGCTGTCTTTCCAATTATTTCTGAAAGAGAGTAGCTCAAATTTGTGATGTCACAACGTAGCTTTTTGCATATATACAAAAAAAAGCCAAACCAAACTGAGTCTAACTAACTTTGAAATATCAGTATAATTTATGTGATGTCATCACATCAGTATGAATCTGAATCTACCTCTGATTTCTCAATATTTCATGAGCGCTGTTGTTTAGACTGCTAGACTAAAGAACTGGGAATTCAATTTGAATAAACGCATTCTTGTAAACTGTGAGAGAAAAGCAAGTTTAACTTAAATAGTTCAGTTAAATCCTTTAGAACTAAAACTAAGGATTACAATGTTTTATTCTGACACATATTGTTGACTTGCAATTTGGTCAACTGCTATCTTCAGCTCACCAAACACAGTCGGTCTGAAGAGCCACATGAGAGCACGTTGACCAACATTAGTGACTTTAATGGAGAAGAGCAAAGGCCCAAAAGGATTTATTGGTAGGCTCTCTTGCCGTTGCCAACGGGCCTTTAAAGTTGCTAAATCTCGAGTGAAAGTCACTTAATTGCCAACACTTGTTGCAAGGCTCATATAGCTTATGGATGTGGCCCACTTCAGGCAATGATGCGGCACTTCTGGGCCGTACAAAATGGATATGAGCCTAAAGCTGGCCACTTTTGCAATAGCAAATGTGGCCCAAACATCCCAAAACAAACATGCAGTGCTCTAGGCAAGGTGTAATCTGGATGTAAACCTAAAGTGTCCTTTGTGATAAATGGTGAATATGCCCCAAATAGCACAAAACAAATTCAGGCTGCCTTTGGTTGACACGTGGTATTGGTATGGCTTACTTGTGGCCCATATCTGGCAAACAGGTGTGGACCGACGAGGTGCCATGATTGCACACAGCATGTAGGTTGGATGACAGTGTTTGGTCTGGGCCAAATCTGGGCCAAAAATGTTTTGCTATGTGGGGATGGTCCGGCACAAAATACTCTGTAAACTGTTGTTTTACACTCTTCTGTGTTTTATAGAGATTAGACAGATCAATGGATGTAGTGAGCTGTAGAGCTGCTGGTCAGTGGATTTGTGTTAGGCTAAGCTCGACTGTAGGTTTATATTTAATGGACAGGCCTGATTGGCCTGATCCCAATCAAACTCTCTGCCAGAGAGTGAATTTGCATATTTTCCAAGAAGTAAAAATATTTATTTTACATTAAATCATCAAGGCCTGTAGTGATGGAGTGGAGAAATGTTTAACTTTTATAGTGTAGTTTTAATGAAGCTAACAGTATCTAATGTACTGTGGAAGGCATACTTGATCTGAACAAGTTATAGGTGTTTTAATATAATTCCCTCACAACTGATATTTTAACTTACTGTGTAAAGTTGTCTTACTCGACTTTTCCAAGCTAGCGGAGCTTTTACTGAGATCATGTGAATGCGCAATCTTAAATTTAGAGCATATTATACAAGTCGATACAATATGTACAGCTGGATAAAGCCCACTGTACCTGTAGAGGCCAAACACATAAAGTGGGTCATCCTCGTGGAGCCAGGTGAACACAGCCAGAGGAGGCCAGTCTGCAAGGTAAACGGGTTTTGTCTTAAGTGAAACGGTGGATGAGACAGACTGCAGGGTCGCGGTATGGGGAGTCAGTGCTTTTCCAATGACACCTTATACAAGACAGTTCAAGAAAGTGCCCACACACTGGCACTGGCATTGAATTGCTCCTGTTCAGCCTTGGAGTTTAAATGACCTGCATGTGGTTTCCACTCCCCCCCTCCCCCTGCCTGTGCCTCTGTCCCCCTCATGGCCCCTCGTTGTGCTGCTGTGCTCTCTTCTTTACAGATTTCCTTTCACTTTTCTACAGTCTTCCCCCTCTTTTCATTCTGGCAGCGAAAAGCCAGTAGTTTTAATTCGACCATGTTGCAATCTTTTCCTCTCTGGATAAATCTGAAAAGAGTGGGAAGGCTCGTAAATATTTCCTGTTTGTTTTGTTCCTAGAGATGTCATGTACGTAATCTGTCAGTTTTGTGCAAAATGTATTACTACCTATTCTTCAATTTACTTATCAATTTGATCCATACAAATGATCCAAGTATATCACACAGTTAGATTTAGATGTAGATATATTATTACATCGATAATTAATGAATTTAATGAGAATGTAAGATACTATATTTATGGATATTTTATGTAAATGCAGGATAGTGTTGCCACTCCAGTAAAAACTTTATATTACCCAGTAATAGTCCCTAAAAGGGATTTGCATGTTAGCATATAAGCAGTATATTAAAGATAATTCCTAGTTGACACAACAGAGATTCAATTCATAACTGGGGCATCAGCAGCTCCTGCATCACCTGCATTGTTTGTGTACGTGTATGTGTGAACGCCTCCAGGACTGAAGACCATCGTCGGCGCCCTGATCCAGTCTGTGAAGAAGCTCTCGGACGTGATGATCCTGACCGTCTTCTGCCTGAGCGTCTTCGCCCTCATCGGCCTCCAGCTCTTCATGGGCAACTTGCGGCACAAGTGTGTGGTCTGGCCGATCAACATCACTGAGAACTACATGTCCAGCAGCAGCAAGGGCTTTGACTGGAAAGAGTACATCATGAACGACAGTAAGTGGAGGCAGGGCTTTGCCGACAGTGAGCTGGCATCAGTCGAGGAGTATGAGTCAGCCCATATGCTGGAAGGAGAAAACAATATGTTGTTTTGGCCCCGGACAGACAAAAAGAATGCTTTTGAAATGCGCTAAACTGAAGACGTGTGAGCAAAGTAAAATCGGAATTTGGACTGAATGGATTTTCAGACCTTTGCAGGATAAACAAATTTAGCTGCGACAAATGTGAAATGACTCATTATGGCTGTTTGTTATTTTTCTGCAGCCAACTTCTACTTCCTGCCTGGCCAGTTAGACGCTCTTCTCTGTGGGAACAGCTCCGACTCTGGGTGAGTTGCCTCCTCTGAACGCTGCTGATCCAAGACCTGCTGTAGCTCCTCTATCTGCCTGTAGTCAGATCGCATTAGAAGTAAATATCGCTGAGTCATTTTTGGGCTGGGTGCCCTCTTCTCGTCTCTCTCTCTCTCTCTCTCTCTCTCTCTCTCTCTCTCTCTCTCTCTCTCTCTCTCTCTCCACCCCAACTCACAGCCGCTGCCCGGAGGGCTTCACATGCATGAAAGCTGGGAGGAATCCGAACTATGGCTACACCAGCTTTGACAGCTTCGGCTGGGCCTTCCTGGCTCTCTTCCGACTCATGACACAGGACTTCTGGGAAAACCTCTACATGCTGGTGAGGATGATGGGTCAACGAGTTTACATTTTTTCACAGGATGCCTATATACGTCACATATCAGTCCTCAAATATTACTGCATATAAAGAGTTGATTAATCACAGTAAATAGTTTATACAACAGACAACAGAATAAACATAACATGCCTCCATGCTGCTCCTGTGGTGTCATCCAAGTGTCCACAAGCCCCACAAACCCAGTGAAAAATATCACTGGGTTCTTTTTATCTATAATGAGCAAACTCTAGTATTTTATGACTTTTTAAATACATTGTTTAGATTATTAAACTAATAGTTTAATTGATTACCGAACTCCTGCTCCTCCACTGACTGACACAGTTGAAATACATTCTTTAGCTCCACCTCTCACCCAAATGGAGGATAATTCTGCCTTTATAGTCCCTCTTTGACTTTCCTTACCCGCACATACTGTGGCCTGGCTGCTGCCGTCCAGTACGTGAGCCAGCTCCTACAGACACTCCTCTGAAATGGTAGAGACACTCCTGCCTCCACATGTGGAGGCAGGAGTGAAAAGAAGAAAGTATGAAATATTAACAGCTCAGGATTACAGAACGGCCAATGAGGGAGATGAGACCTGATGGGAGCACCCCGACTCATACTGCTATTTATGGTCCCATCTTAGAAATTCAGCTTCCAGCTACAGAACGACAGGCTCTCACTGCTTTTGTGTGTTAAATCATTAGAGACATGATTGTGAAGTTGTGTTTAGGCTTTCATGTTCAGAAATGAATGTGATATGGCCGAGTCTATAGGCTCCTGTCGTCCATACATCTATCCTCAGTGATTATCTTTACCAGCCCACAAACGTCATGCAAAATGTGAGGGAATTTCTTTTCTTAATCCCAGGAAGTCCTTTCTTTTTTTGCTCTGCTCCCAGAAGACACTGGTTCACCTTTAGAAGAGGGGAACTGATGATTTGGGACCATTTATTTAAATTTAGTGTGTATTTTGTGATGCTAAAAACCTCTTAGGTGCCTCAGTGAATCAAAACCGTGATATACCTGCATACCTGCTGTGTTTTTACATCAAGAGAGCGAGTTTTCTTCAAGTGTGTTCTCAATTCTTCCGCTGGGCCTCTGTAGCATCAGGTTCCTCACTTATCGTCTACACTGGGGAAAACGTTTCCAGCCCCTAGAACATTTTTAAAATGTCATAAACGTTCCACTGTAGCGGTGCTTGTCTTCCCTCGCTGAATCTACTGTCCAGAGGAATCAACATTTATGCTGAGTTAATTTCTGATGCCAAGAAAAATGCCCCATCAGGCCATTTTGTCCTCTTGTCCCCAGCCCAGTTTAACTGTGTCTACATTTCTGCATATTTCTGATGAGTCATTGTGAGTGTGACACAGGCGTTTCGGTCACGTATCAGATGTCATTGGCGTCTCTGCTCTTCTCTTTCTCCTCCTTGGCTGCACTGCCTACTAACAGACTCTGAGGGCGGCGGGGAAGACCTACATGATCTTCTTTGTGCTGGTGATCTTTGTGGGATCTTTCTACTTGGTGAATCTCATCCTGGCTGTGGTGGCCATGGCTTATGAGGAGCAGAACCAGGCCACCATGGAGGAGGCCATTCGTAAGGAGGAGGAATTCAAGGCCATGCTGGATCAGCTCAAGCGACAGCAGGAGGACGCCCAGGTCAGTCCTCTGCAGGGTTGAGGCTGCAATGATTCCTGAGCCATGTGATATCATTGCTCTCAATCTATCCATGTGTTTGTCTTTGCAGACTGCTGCCATGGCAACCTCTGCAGGCACAGTCTCAGAGGATGCGGTAGAGGATGACGGAGGGGGGCGTCTCTCGTGCAGCTCCTCTGAGATGTCGAAACTCAGCTCCAAGAGCGCCAAAGAGCGTCGCAACCGTAAGAAGAAATGGCGGCAGAAAGAGCAGGAGAAGGAGAAAGGCGACAGTGAGAAGTTTGTCAAGTCAGAGTCAGATGACGGCAGCAAGAGGAGCCGCTTCCGTTTCCCTGATAACCGGCTGGGTCGAAAGTCTTCCATTATGAACCAGGTAAGGAAAACTTCTCTCTTTTTTGAAATTTTCATTACAAAATTGTCATCCAGATTTTTTGTTGAATCAGCACCAAATCTCACAGATCTCATAGATATCCTTCTCCGAAACAAACCCAATTATTTATATGGGAAAAAACCTATCCCACAATATTAAAGAAAGTGAAAATGGATCCAACCCCTGATCCATATCTGCACCACATTTAATGGGGGTTCTCTTTTGGTCATGTATCCCCCGTCCACAAAATTCCAGGGAAATTGGTTTTGTTGTTTTTATGTAATCCTGCTCACAAACAAATATACAAACCAAGCAACAAACAAATGGACTGCGGCAAAAACAAAACCTCCTTGGTTGAGGTAATTATATTTTCCTCCATAGTCGTTGGCAAAACTCTTGCATGCAAAAACATCAGAACCAGACCTGTGAGCTATATGCATGTCTAGCCATCACTATAGATTCCACATGAGACTCAGTGATAATTATTTATGTAAAATAGAAACGAGAGCAAACCAGTCTATAACTACAGAGCCTCAGAATTAGACTTAAAGTTCTTCTTATCTCTATGAATAGGATGTAGATGTCAGTGAATGATGGCAGGCATATTTCAGCTAGAGAGTGCAGCTGCTGTACAATGTGGTGTTGCCTGAGCTCACGTACAGGGGAGCATATAGTGGCCAGAGATTTAGCAGCACATGTCCAGGTCCTGAATTATTCACAGTGATTACATGAATGTTTCAGAGGGAGCAATGCTGCTGCTTTGTTTAGGCCTCACCAGCACCTACAGTACACTGGCTCTTATATTTTGCGTGCATGTTTTGTATTCACCAAACAAGTTAACAAAGGCATCCAGGCCTCATGCAACACAAGTGGGAAAACCACAGTACATCAATTTTGCTGAACGTTCATCATCTGCACAGGCTGCTGTCATAAAATGTGATTTCAGTTGCATGGGCCTGTGTGCGGATATAATAATAATAATCGGATCAATACGAGCACAGATTGATGTTGTCATGACTCATGTTTGTCTGTCTTGTAGTTGCAGCTGCCTGTACCCTAACCCTAACCCTGTCCTGTGTGTGTGTGTGTGTGTGTGTGTGTGTGTGTGACCTTGACAGTGTAGGATATCGCTGACCTAATTATGTATTTCTGTCATGTTTGTTAAGACACGTGATTGCTCCGGCGGAATATTGCTCCCCGGGGGAAAGCGTCCTGGTTGCATTAAATTTCCCACAGACGTTGCCTTTCATCGTGACCTCCAGAACTGATGACAAACAGTATAAAAAATGATGGTGCAATCAAATGTAATTCACAAAACACCTTGGGCTGCATAAATGTCTCCTCTCCTCTCCTCCACTTCTCTTCCTCCTCATCTCCAGTCCCTACTCAGCATACCCGGCTCGCCTTTCCTGTCCCGCCACAACAGTAAGAGCAGCATCTTCAGTTTCAAGGGGCGCAGCAAGGACGTGGGTTCAGAGAACGAGTTCGCCGACGATGAGCACAGCACGGTCGAGGAGTGCGAGGAGCGCCGGGGCTCCCTGTTCAGCCCGTACCGGCGGAACAGCTACAGCGGCTTCCACGGCAAGAGGAACAGCACGGTGGATTGCAATGGCGTGGTGTCGCTCATCGGCCCTGGGCCCGGTGGACGCCTTCTGCCTGAGGTGAAAATAGATAAGGCAGCTACTGACGACAGTGTAAGGAAGTCAATGAGTAGACCTATCTAGGCATGGCCCCCCCTCTCGTCCGTTTCCTTTTCTTTCTGGCTCTCTATCCTCTACTCTGTCATCTTTGCAAGTCCGTATGTATCTCTTGGCTAAGCGCTCGCGCCCTCCCCCTCCCCCAGCCCCTGCAGTGTATGCTGCCCTCCAACAGTAGACAAAGGATGGAGAATTAATACATTTTACAGTGATTATACTTTAGCCAACCCTTGCATTCCATAGGTTAGTGGAACTGGGTCTATCAGTGACTTCCAGGCAATTTTGTTGTTTGATTTCGAACAGTGAATGTCAATGTTTTGAATATGTTCACATCAAATTGCACATTCTTCAAAAACACACAATCCTATAAGGCTTCCCCGTTTGATTTCGACACCTACATCAAACCTGTGTTTAAGATTTAATTCACAACTTTATGCGTGGGATGTCATCAAGTTCCTGTTTCACACAGTCAAGTAATGAAAGATCGTTTTTGTTAGCAAACAGTATATAATGATGAGTTAACGTGGTCCAGTGTGTTGATGTGTTCCTCCTCCAGGAATCCAGCTCCTCTGCTCGCCTGTGTGGGTAGAACTACAGTAGGAGGCGGATGAAGCAGAGGGGACCAGCACTGTAGAGCCACAGACATTTTATCTGCTTCCCTATTACACAGATAATATCCCAGAGCAGATACACAAGCAAAACACACCATCCTATCAGGCACTGATACTAATAATCATAATGTAATTTAAGAAACAAAGGAGGGCTTGCTGTCCTTGTCCGTCTTTTCCTCTTTTCCAAACTCTCCCTGGTCAACATTAGTGAATTAGTCGTGTCTCATTCTAGTTAGCATGGTAGATTCAAACCCTAGTTTACAAAAAGCATGACATAGACGAGTAGAACAATGACTATGATGTTTGTTATTTCCTCTCCTTCTCTTTGACTTGGAGCATGCTCGTGCATGACAACTGGATGGCTCTGAACTATCTGCCTCCATTATGATCTCTTTACAATGCTCTTGACTTGATGGTTGCAATATAAGTTGTGTGGTTTCAAAGTAGGAAGATACAGTAGCATCACTTTGCAAGTGACAGATTCAGATGGCCAGATTTGGGAGACATTTTGTAAAATAACCTAATGATTATATTGCAATGGCAGCAAAGCCTCCATTATTGCATGACAGGACTGAAAATGCACTCATGCAGAAGCAGTTCTCCTTGCACAGTTTCTCACAATCCATTTATTATTTAATCGGGATGAGCTAATTACGTTCAAACACAATTAGGTCAAGTTGCCCTAGACCACTGCTCCCACTTTGGCTGAGACCTGCATGCATTTACAGCATACACACATCTTCCTTGAAACCAGCATTGAGATAGAAAATAATAAAACATTTGCCCACGACCCCCCCAACAATCTGACCACTTTTTCCTGCCAATGCTGTTGTGCACTTCCCTCCGCCGGCCACCGGTGGTGAAGTGGGATGGTGTTCATGTCCTCTCCATGGGTGCTTGATTCTTCCTCTCCCCCTGACAGCCGACTACTGAGGTTGAGGTGAAGAAGAAGCTGTCGGGCTCCCTGATGGTGTCTGTGGACCAGCTCAATACCTCCTTTGGGCGGAAAGAGCGGGCCAACAGTGTCATGAGCGTCATTACCAACACACTAGTGGAGGGTACTGCCACTTTAACCCAGCTATTTAACCTGCTCTCTCATTATTCTTTAACTAGGGCTGCTCTCATTGGTTGATTAGTTTTGACATGAATTTCCTGCTTATCTGCTTTGCATATCGAACAGTACCAGATACATACAATGCATACAATTTTTTTCTATCATTTGATACCATTGCATGCGGTATGCTTAAGCACGCCAGTATGTTTGGATTTGATGTGTGGTCCGCGCTATGTCTTCAGAACTGGAGGAGTCTCAGCGCAAGTGTCCGCCATGCTGGTATAAGTTTTCTAACACATTCCTGATCTGGGAGTGCTCCCCCAATTGGATTAAGATCAAGGAGATTGTGAACCTGATAGTCATGGACCCCTTCGTGGATTTAGCCATCACCATCTGCATCGTCCTCAACACCCTCTTCATGGCCATGGAGCACTACCCCATGACCCCCGACTTTGAGCACATGCTGTCTGTGGGCAATCTGGTGAGTGGCAATCTTTTTGTTCCTTTATTTTTAATCGGATTCAGTCGTAAAGTATTTCCTCTGCTTCTCCTCAGCTGCTCTTAGAGAGGCGTTATTTTTGGGGGCCGTAATTGACGTGTTTTTCAGTGCCGATTCCGAGTTGAAAGGGAGAAAAAAAAAAGCCCTCCCAAACCCCCCTGCTGCTTCTCTGAATCCATGTGTTTCTCGATTCTTCACATACACATGTTCCCTTTCTTCTCCTTCTATCTGTCTTTCTCCATCTCCACTCTGGCGAAGTGGAGCTGATGTTTGCTTCAGTGGAACTGGCCGGGCTCTTCTCCGCTGGTTGGCTGACGGGTGGGAGGCCGGCATTAATATTTCATGGAGGCTGATCGATGAGCTGCTCTAAAATGGTGCCTAAATCGTGGCTCGGATAACTCAACCTGCCTGTTTTCACTTACGGCATTTTAGGGAACCTGAGTAAATCTGAGTCCTGGCATACGATGACTTTTGTTTTATTTTTCAGTGTCACAGATGTTGAAATATGTTGCGTCAGCGTCCCAAAACAAGATGCTACAGATGAGACAGCCAGCCACTGTGTGTGTGTGTGTGCGTGTGTGTGCGTGTGCATGTGCGTGTGTGTGCGCGTGTATGTGTGTGTGTGTGTGTGTGTGGTGTATGAGTCTGTGTGTGTGTGTGCATATTCTAGGTATTGCGATTGTTGTGGGCTCCTACATCTGTTAACATATTATGGGGACTTGTATTCCTTTTAGGGAAAAGAGCAATGATGCAGATCATTACATTTTGAGGTGAAGACCTCAGGTGTTTCAAGGTTATGGTTAGAGTTTGAGTAAGTCTTTAAGTAAGTAAGTCCATGTAAGTTATGACATGGAGTCATGTGTGAGTATGTGCAAGTGTGTATATTTACATTTAGAGGGACAGAAATGTGTTATTTACTAGTCCTGCTCTAGGATCACTTATCAGAAATTGCCAATCGGGGCTCAGGTGGATATTTTTCTAGGTCACCTTGATGCAATATGAGTCATCATCACACACACACACACCTACAAATCTTACACATATTTACAGTGTCAGTGTATATTAAATTATGTGGGGTCTATGATTAAGGATAGCAATTAAATCAGTAATTTATTATAGGTGTTTAGAGGCCACAGAACTGCCATTTCATCCTTATTGAGTACAGAGCAGATGTTATACACACACACACACACACACACAAATGACTGGATGTTATACATTAATATTAATTAACATTTAGGATATTTTATACAGTGATGTAGATTTACATATTTAAATATGTAAATCTACATCATTATTTTGGACACATATAATGTATAAATCAGTTAATGGATCAGAGAAAAAAATCTCAAACGTGATCTTTGACTCAAATCTGTTCTCTTTCCTCCTTGCCAGGTTTTCACAGGGATCTTTGCAGGGGAGATGCTTTTCAAGCTGGTTGCTATGGATCCATATTACTACTTCCAGGAAGCCTGGAACTGTTTTGACGGATTCATTGTGACGCTGAGTTTAGTGGAGCTGGCTCTGGCTGATGTCGAAGGCCTGTCTGTGCTGCGGTCATTCCGATTGGTAAATTTTCACTCTTGCACTTCCCTCAGATAGTTGTATAGTTGGCATCTTGGCTTATGAGGTTTGTATCTTAATCATATCCTATCCTCTTTCCACCCGCTCAACTTCAGCTGAGAGTGTTTAAACTGGCCAAGTCATGGCCAACCCTCAACATGCTGATCAAGATCATTGGTAACTCGGTGGGAGCCCTCGGGAACTTGACTCTGGTGCTGGCCATTATCGTCTTCATCTTTGCTGTGGTGGGCATGCAGCTGTTTGGGAAGAGCTACAAAGACTGTGTGTGCAAGATAGCCAAGGAATGTGAGCTGCCCCGCTGGCACATGAACGACTTCTTCCACTCCTTCTTGATCGTCTTCCGGGTGCTGTGCGGCGAGTGGATCGAGACCATGTGGGACTGCATGGAAGTGGCGGGCCAGGGCATGTGCCTCATCGTCTTCATGATGGTCATGGTCATCGGCAACCTGGTGGTGAGTGTCCACGTTGGGCCGACTGTTGGCTCCCCAGCTACCTTTAACTAATTATATCGTGGTCAAAGACCTAGACAATATTAGGTCACCGATTTCTTATTCTTTGTCCTGAAGGTGTTGAACTTGTTCCTTGCCTTGTTGCTGAGCTCGTTCAGCGCCGACAACTTGGCTGCGACAGATGATGACGGCGAGCCCAACAACCTGCAGATTTCAGTCAAGCGCATAAAGGTAGGAATCGCATGGATAAAAGTGAAGATGCGGATACTGATGGCCACCCTGCTAAAGAAACCACCGATGGAGGACGAGCAGAAGCCTTTGGATGACATGTACGACAAGAAGCTGAACTGCATCGCTAATCACACTGGGGTGGACATCAACCGCGACCTGGACTACGCCAAGAACGGCAACGGCACCACTAGCGGTATAGGCAGCAGCGTGGGGAAGTACATGATCGACGAGGACCACATGTCTTTCATCCACAACCCAAATCTGACCGTCTGCGTGCCCATAGCTGTGGGAGAGTCCGACTTTGAGAACCTCAACACGGAGGACTTCAGTAGCGAGTCGGAAAATGAGAACAGCAAAGAGGTCAGTCAGATGTATAATATCCACTTCCAGCTTTTAACAGTAAATCAATGTTTTCCAAGCACTTACAAAATGCATTTTAACTTTTTCCTCCAAGATGACACGTGTTGTTGTTTTTGTTGTTATAATCTTCAGCTACGTGCAATTTCCTCTCTCAGGACAATAAACCATGGGCGTGGCTGCTACTCTGGACTGCTCAGGCCCTAATGTAACTCCATTACTCTATAGAGTCTTCTTTAGAGTGGCCTGAGCATGGATGAAATGGATATCTGCTGATGTATCTCTCTTGACAAATTGCATTTAGACAACTTTCAGAGCAGACCATCTGCCATCTGATATTTCATTTCAGTGTTCATGAGGATGATATGTGATGTTCAGAGTGGTTATGGTGCCCATTTCAAGAGATAAAATACTTCTTGAGTTGTTTTTTGAGACTGAGGAAACGCAAATTGGAGATAATGTGATATTTACATTTCCTAAAAGGTCCAGAAGGCTTCATGAGTAATCAGTAGCTTTGCAATGAAACCAGAAATGTTTCTGAATCCCTAAAACATTCCCCATGTTTCTGTTTGTGTGTGTGTGTGTGTGTGTGTGTGTGTGTGTGTGTGTGTGTGTGTATGTATGTGTATATATATATGTATATCTGCATCTCTGCAGCTGGATGACACCAGCTCATCAGAGGGCAGCACCATCGACATCAAGCCAGATGTGGTGGAGGAGGTGGTAGTGGAGCCGGTTGAGGAATACTTGGAACCAGAGGCCTGCTGGACAGATGGTAAGCCCACTGCTCCTGTAACACCCATTACCATCTACTCCTAAAAACAGAGATTCTCCATGGAAATGACAGGGTGGCAGGTCAATAGGAGAGTGACAGAGAGGGAGAGAGCGAAAAAGAGAAAGACCTTTGCCACAGATGCAGCTGAATGCTGCAAAATAAATGTCAGGGTTGCCAGTAGAGTCCGATGTATTCAAAATCATGAGCTACGGTCACATTGTTGTTGCTTATGTTCTCTACATTAAACTCTTCTGCATAAGACATCAGCTGCTGCCCGAGTTCTCCTTTCACCAGCTTCCAGAAACCTTCCATCACACATTGTTAACCTCTAAACCTTTTTGTGCGGTCCCAGATTTTTATATTCTTTAATCTGGGAAACCTGATGAGAATAGTGGCCAGTTTTTGAGTCCTATTATACCATCATACAGGTTGGTTTCAATTAACAGGACAGCCTGAATTATTGCGTCAGTATGCCCCTGGATTATTTATTTTATAATAATGTGTTTGTAATTTAAAGAATTAGAAATTTTTCAGGGACTTTTTTCAGTTTGAAGCTGCTTTATGAACTAGAAAGCATTCAGTAGAGTGCCTGCCTCCGCCATTGCCCACTATTTCCCTAATAAACCTAAATTTAAATTTACTGCATCTTGATTTTAATTGGATCTGGACCTTATGACAAAGACTCATAAATGTAAGTCCCCTAAACAAGTTTTTCATCAAGATGCATCAATTATTCTCAGAGAAATTAATGAAAATGTTGAGAAATACCTCATCTCATTATGTTAAAGAAAGTGAAAAAAAAACCTGATCCAGATTCACACCTAAATTGAATTGGTTCTTCCGTGTGTGTCATGCCCCACCCTTCTACATGATTTCATGGAAGTTGATTGAGAAGTTTTTGCTAAATCTTTGCAGACAAAAGATGATAATGTAGTTTAGCTCAGTTCAATGTCAAATTGTCAATAGAATCATACCAGAAATTCATTAATCATATCAGAGTTATTTTCTCAAAGCTTGATGGCTGTACAGTGAATAAATAAAGGTGCATTTTGGAAAATGTTGTTCTGAACACTAATTGTTTGCGACAAATGAATATCTGTGTTGCTACTTGACCCCAGCAACATCTACTACATGACTCATTCAAAAATAATACACAGGATTCAGAGTGCACACTAAGGTAGTGAGGGGGGGATACACTTGAGCACAGGAATGGAATCTACATCTTAATTTAAGTCATCATAATGAATGTCGTCTCTTCTCTTGTGTGTCTGCAGGTTGCGTGGCAAAGTATAAGTGCTGTGATGTTCCGATCAATGTGGGCTGGGGGAAGCCCTGGTGGTTCCTGAGAAAAACCTGCTTCCTGATTGTGGAGCACAACTGGTTTGAAACCCTAATCATCTTCATGATCCTCCTCAGTAGTGGCGCCCTGGTAAGCATCCTCTGAAGCACACAATTCATGGAGTCGATAGAATCCAAACTGGATAAAGATCGAATAAAGCTGATTGGTAGAAAATAAAGAAACAGAGCCCAGTGAGTGTTTGAGGCAGTGGAGGAGCTGCTCAGACTCTTGGTTGGCAGTTTGGTTGTTCAGACTCTGAGCTGCTCTGTTGGGGGGAGGGGGCGTCAATGATTAATGGACCGCACCATTTATCAAACATGGGATCTGTTTCAGGAGATTGAGTGAGGCCTTGTATTTAACCATGTCAAATAAGAGCATTTGTGATCAGCCCTGAGCGGCACTGTACGCAGTTTCATCAGCAGAATTATAAATCGTCAGGTGTAATATGTCTTTTTGCTGCCATCACCGTGGCTGACAGCAGTTGTCCCTGTTTCTCCGCAGGCCTTTGAGGACGTGTACATCGAGCAGAGGAAGACCATTCGGATCATTCTGGAGTACGCCGACAGGGTTTTCACCTACATCTTCATCCTGGAGATGTTGCTGAAGTGGGTCGCCTACGGTTTTGTCAAGTACTTCACCAACGCCTGGTGCTGGCTGGACTTCTTCATTGTGGATGTAAGTCCAGCTCCGGCTTCCTCAATGTATTAGACTGAGAGTGTCGTAGACTATAGAGCAGAAGAGCGGCCACTTGGTCCTCAACCACACCCTGGTAAAAATATATTTATATATATTTATTGAGTCAATTTAACAGCGATGCTAATGCTAATTTCAAGATATGCAGATACAGGCTTTGATGTTGCTAAAACTGCATGTCGCTGTTGCCCTATTGTTGTGTGTAGGGTGTGGTTAGGGTATAAACTGAATACCTGCTTCATGGTGTGCGTTGGGTGAGAGGGCATGTTGTGCACATGTTGTTTACTCATGCTATAAGGACAGTGTCTTACATGACTGCACTACAGTCTGTCCATTTGAAATAAACACATGCCCGTGTCACCTTTTTACGTCTCCATCAAGCAACAATCCCTCTTTTTACTTGGTTGATCCCCCTGAGATGCTTGAATATGTACAATAATTACTTGCTTGTGAATCCAAACACAACTATTGCTGTGTCACAAGCATGAAACCGCTCAATCTGTTTCCATGTAGGTTGAAAAAAAGTCTGCTCTGTGAAACTTATTTCTGCCGGAAAGAAAATTGAAATACACAATTATTTGAGTATGGACGCCACCAAAAATGAGAATGAGCCAATTAATAAGAGACAATAATAATTATTTGAAGCATATTCAAGTTTCTCTCAGAGCGGTGGGACGTGCCACAGATGTGTCTCTGTAAAGGTGACTTTACCTGTGTCTCTGACCTGTACAATGTTTGATATGTGCCTTTGTCCTCTCTCTCTATGTGTGGACTTCTCTGCTCCTTGTGTCAATCAAGTTTGAAAGAGCAGAACAGGGATAATTCTTCATTCTATTCGTTTTACATTGAAACATGTACTGTGTTGCATTGAATCTAATTTTAATATTTGGAATCTCACTTAGAATCAGTGAGATTCTAATTTGGGGAAGGGAGGGGATCATTTCCATATACAGAATTTGAATATGACATGATTAGAGTAAGAATTTCCCTGACTTCTGACTTTCTCCTTGAGCTAACCACCTCTCCACAGTGTCCACCACCTCCGCCAATAACTCCGCCAAGGACTCCGATCAATGGCCAGAGGTTGCCATGTTGATTCTTTACGAGCTCCTATGACCCCCCCCCCCCCCACCCCCCGCAGCAACACACTTTTTACACACCACAGATTATGTGCACAAATGATTATTACTTTATTATTACATTATTATTAAAATCACACATACTCTAAGTTATGTTTCGTAAGGAACAGCACACACTTTTTTTATTTATGATTTAAAGTTTGACACAGATACACACACACACAGATGGTGGCAATAACAATCATAGCACGCTGGTATGATTCTGGTTATGCTGTGGTAGACTCCCTCCATGTGTAGGTGTTGATCTCGAGCCCGACACTTTAGACAGAGCAGGGCACTACATCTCCAACAAAGAGCTACGTCCCTCCCTGTCCCTCCCTCCCTTCTCTCCTCGTCCTCCTCTCGTACCCTCTTGAAAGTGTAACCTCAGGAATGTGGTGATATTGTGCTTGCTGAGATGTAATGATGGTGGGTGACAGGTGGCCAGCGGTAAGTTTGGTCTTCACTTGCGCTCCCCCTCCAGAAAAAGCAAACAACTTGTGCTTGATGACACTGGGTTGTGTTGTGCCTCTGCCGTCCTGTGTTGTGGGGTCAAACCATTGCCATGGACTCAGAAAAGGGGAGGGGGGGACACCATCATTAAACCGGCCTGTATTTTTCTGAGTGTGGATGTGCCTGACTCTCTGTTTGAGTGTGTTCCTCCTCATTTTTCCTTGTGTTATATCTTTCTGACATCCATTTGATTTGTGTCTTCCTGATTTTCATTATAATGATGTTTTTGTATTGTGTTATATATTGCCTTAATGTCAGGGGCAAGAAATGTACAGTTAGAGAGTTAACTGTTACAGCGTCATCGCTGGAGAACTTACTTTTAACATTTTCTTACAATGTAGAAATAAGAATCACTATGTATCTTAAATGAGCTTTTAAAGTAATGACAACATAGTCAGGGTAGGTGAGCATGAGGCTGATAGCTGTCATACTCCATTCATCTTTCTTTTTCACTTAGGTTATTATCATTGTTTTGTTGTGTTTTTCCCTTTGTTTTTAGTTTGTTTTATTTCTGTGAGGCTCTGGTTTGTGCTGTCGTCATCATGGGATCACAGCCCCAGATGTCATTGGCCTTGCCTTGCAGAGCTCTGTGAGAAGGACGCTGAGGCGCTGAGGCCGCTACTGCACAGCTGGCCCAGCGGGGGGCTGGAGGCCAGGGACCCCAAAAAGGGGGGCTCTCCAAGGGGTCAGGCTGAAGGTGACAATAACCCCAAACACTGTAGTGTAGCTCAAGGCAAAATCTTTATTTGACTGTCTACCTGCCAGAACAGTTATTCAAGGGGAGAGGTTATTGATTTAAATAGGGGCTTTGTGCCAAAGAGTAAGTACATGGAGGAATCTCAGCAGAATCTAAATAAAAACCCCACAAGGACGTCCCGGACCTGATGTTTGAACAGTGTCCATCATTTATATTAAGAAGTCTGAATCTAGACTGCCACCTTTCCTGCTGCTCTTTTTATAGTTTTGATGGATTCCTCTCCTAAGTGGCTGAAATGTTGATAATGGCATCAGTAAAATGAAGATTTTGCCTGTTACAATCCTCCCTCCGTGACTTTGGTAAGCTTTGGATGTTGTGTACTTCTTGCGGTGAGTTTGACCGGTTGATGTCGGTGGCTGGTTGGAGGTGCTTTCACATGTGTTCACCGTTGATATTTCTCCCTATTTGTAAGGAACTGGTATTCCTCCTGTTTCAGTCCCTCCAGCATCCAGACTGAGAAAATTACAGTCAGGAAAAAAAAGGGGAAAAATCCCAGTGGATGAAGTACTCCGGTGAATGTGCAGTTTGACAAATTCTTTCTATTCACCTGAATTTATAAGATTTGGAGGATTATTCTAACACAATTGCATTTTTCATTTCAAACAACCTGCATTCAGCCAAAGCATACTTCTTTACAAATCTTCTCTGTACTGCTGACCGCCTGCTTGGCACACTTGGGGTGACTTCACCAAGGCCAAGTCATTCCTTCACCACATACCACACGTCAAATAATAAGTGCAGCTTACTGACCACGTTCTACATCGTCCATTTCCTCCACTGTTAATGATGCAATACATATGTGTTCAGCTTAGACCAGCTCCATGGACCAGACATATGGGGGAATAACAATTTGGCTTTGAATCATTATGATGATAAAAGCCCTGTACGTTTACAGTGGCACTGAGAATGGGTGTGTGTCGAGTTTTGTGACATAATAACTCCACTGAAGGACTAAGTGACTGTTTTTCACTTATGATAACACACCATGAAGTGTTCTTTGGCTGCAGAAATATCCTCGGTGGCTGCTGCGGGACGTGAGAGGAGCTGCACCAGTTTCTTTGAGGTTGTGTTATTGTCAACTGTTGTTAACTGTGTGTAACTCGACTGTACTCTTGCGTATTTTTGTCCTTTCAGTGCTATCCAGTGCTAAGAACTATATCCGGTCTCCCCTTAAACCTCCATCCCTGTCTCTTGTGCGTGGTTCATGTGACTGTGGCTCTCCTAATCGATTCTTAATGCTGTGTGACAAGTTTGATTTGATGTCTGATGAGACGGAAAAATGGCAAAATGACATACCTGTACATGTTTACTTGTATTCTTTCTCTTAGGTTCCGTTAGTTTGTCTGTCTTAGATTATATGGGATTTTATGCCTCAGCCCGAGAGCGACATGGAGAGACAATGTTAGAGGGGCAAGGGTAAGGCTCTCAAGTCTGTTGGGTTTTTATCAGGGTAACCTCTCTCCTTCCCTTCCCCCCAACTCCTCTTCCTCTCCCGGTCCCTTCGCTTGTATCTTTACCAAATCATGTAGCACTCTTCTCTGCCTAATTTACCCTCTATTTGAGTCTTATGTCTCTATCTCCTCTCTTTCTCTCTCAACCACAAATTCTTTTGCAGGTACAAAGGACTTTTCACATCTCGTCAACTGCCCCAAAATAACAGACAAACAATCCCTATGGCCTACTGCTACTAAAAAATACTACGCACATAAAACCTATACTAAACATTGACCTTCTCTCTCAGTGTATATACATGTATAAATGCAATATTATACATGTATATACATGCATAGATTTATGTGTGTATGTCAAGCAACTCTCCACGTATGCCAGGGCCGTCTCTCTTCCCTAGTGAATATTCTCACTTCTAACAGTTTGGAACCTCTTTTGCTTCTCTGTTTTTGTGTAGGTGTCTATAGTCAGCCTTGTAGCTAATGCGCTGGGCTACTCCGATCTAGGGCCCATTAAATCACTCAGGACACTAAGGGCCTTGAGACCCCTCAGAGCCTTGTCACGTTTTGAAGGGATGAGGGTAAGATCCAAAGCTAAGCAGCTGATCCTTCCGCATGCCCATTCAACAGTTTAAAGCATGCTAGAACTGATCTGAAAACAAACTAAGAGGATAAAAAAAAAAAAAAAAAAAAAAGAAACTCCATAATATTGGGGGATTGTTTTTAAAACAAGGAAATGAAAAGCCAAGAAGTCACCTTTCCATGCGCAATCCTGTACCATGCCTTTTTGTTAGAGCCAGAGAACAAGTCATGATGCAGCTGGGAGACTGAGTAAAGTAAACAGTGACGTAATATTGCCAGCAGAATAACATGCATTTCAATTGAATTTCTTAAACAAACCAAAATATACAAAATTATTTGTTTCATTATAATAAAAAAAAAAAAACATGACGCAAACAGAAATATCTTTCACAAAGCTGCCTCATCACACAAGTGACAAACCAGAAGTTACCTCATCTTACTTTGTTTCCTCCTGATTGGACAAAGTGAATGTGATATTGGTAAACGCTAACCAGACTTACATGCCATCTCATGTAGAGCATCCGAACCAACAATTAGTTCTTCATTTGGCCTGATTTTCAACCACTGCTTTCAATTGAGACCCCCCTCCCCCTCCCCTCCTGCTCCCATAACACCCCCAACCCCCCCCACCCCCTCTGCTCCCATAACACCCCCAACCCCCCCACCCCCTCTGCTCCCATAACACCCCCAACCCCCCCACCCCCTCTGCTCCCATAACACCCCCAACCCCCCCACCCCCTCTGCTCCCATAACACCCCCAACCCCCCCACCCCCTCTGCTCCCATAACAAACCAACCCCCCCCCCCCCTTCCCAGCTCACATCATCTCTCAATACATTTGGGCATCGAGAACAACCAGCAGGAACCGGGGGGGGGGGGGGGGGGGGGGGGTTGCAGGATCACCACCAAAACCTCAGCCCGACCATGTCACACCAAAAGCTGTGCATGCAAGGCGGCTGCCAAACAACCGGCTCGGAGGGACCTGTCTTATTTATCACAGTAACCTCTGGTTGCTTCAGCCGTCTGCTCCTAAAATACGTAGATCTGATTGGTTGTCCCTGTGAATGGTGGTAACGATAGTTTGCGCCTGGTTGTTGTCACCCGTAGTCCCTCCTGTCTCTCTCTCTCCTCTTCTCTCTGTCTCATTCTCTTTAACCTCTCACTGCTCTTGGACTGGTTGACTTGTCTTCTAGTTTGAGCCTCCTCCTCCTCCTCCTCCTCCTCCTCTTCACCTCATAATGTCCCCACTTCCCCTCAGCCCCACATGTGCAGCACTGTGCGGCACCCACCCCTCCTCCTCTTCATCCCCCTCCTCTTCCCCCGCAACCCCCTTATCCCTCCACTACTCACTCCACCTCGACCCGGTTCGGCTGGGCCGGACCGCTGGAGGGTCACCACACTCTCTCCTGCTTGTCCAGGATCTTTCTGCATCAGGGACTGAGACAGAAACCACACACACTCTGTGCTGTGGCTTTGGGAGGAAAGTATTTGTTAAGTTTCTGCCAGTGTCAGCGCCATCCTGATCTGCTAACAGCCCCAACTCTGGGGGCAGATTATTACTGCAAATTTATTTTTGAACATTGTCCATATGAAACAGTTCATTGTTATTGCCTCCCGTTGGGAACGCAGGCAGAAGCTTAGCAAATATGCCAGGCTGCCATTTCACACAAGGCATTACTGCTGTCATGTCATGGCACCACATACTGTAGCGCATACAGCAGGCCCTGGCTTCCTGTTGCCTTCCACTCCCACGGGAAGTGAAACTGGGAGGCAACAATGGGCCCCAGTTAAGCTCTGACTTTGAGTGCTGGGTCTGGGTGGGTGGTGGCCCATAGGTTGACTGGCACTACTGCGTTAGGACAACACTCTCAACCCTAAACAGAAAATGTGTCGCCTCACTTTAGCATGTCCCAAAAATGACAGACCAGCAGAGGAAGGAGAATATGTGTACTCATCTAGTGGGTGGATTGATTGCAAACAAATTAAATCTTTAAATTACAGTGAAGACTTATTCATACCAGATATCCAGTGACTAACAGTTGATGCCGTTGCGTATGAGCCGACATCAATTCTTTTAGGCCCTGGATAAGCTTTATGGATGTTGTCCATAACGTTTCAATTGAATCTTGCAGGGTTGATTGTTAATTTTGGAAAGGGAAATAGACCTGTCAGTGAGATGATGTCATTTTTGGGGTTGGAAGTTATGGCACATTTGCTTCAATAGAGTGTAAATAAATGAAATACCTATTTCCCCCATGAATGACCTCATTCACTGGGTGTATGAGGTGAGGGTGGCCAAGTAATGCAAAGGAAAAAAAACAGAGGAATTTCAATCCTGCTGTATCAATAATCTTTAGTACAATGTCTATGTTCATCAATTGAGTTACCGTTTTGTTTTGAACTGAAAACGGGAAAAAAGAATTTGAGGTCAATCAATAAATAAATGAACAGGGAAGAACATGAATGGAGAGATGACACTGTATGAAAGAGATTCTGGAGAGTTAGAATGATGAGAAGTTAAAACGTCCCCGCTGGTTGAGTTTTTCGCATCGCAGAGGTCAACGCAGCTCAACAGCGCCGAGCAGGCGGCGCAGCTTCAGTGGGAACATTGCACTGCTTAACATGCAATGAATATGGGCTGTTCTTATACTTTGCTCTCTTTCTCTTAACGCTGCTTTGTAATCTCGGTCCTATAAATATTTGCGAGCAATGCATTGTACAGGAATGACATCTTTATCAGCCATTAACGACTTAACTCAACCTGAGGCCTTTGGATTCAAACTTCACCCTGGTCACTTCAATGGCCACAATATGTAATAGACAAAATGTTTTAGGCGACAAATCTTATATTGTGCTGTAGACGTTTGTCAGACTCCCATGTAACCCATGTAAATATCAGAATAGCTCGTCAGACGTACAAACAAAGCTTCAGCCTTTATCCCTTTAGCCGCTATCTCTCTATCCACACATTTCTCTATTCATTTATTTATTGATTTGAGCGGATCTTGAGATCGCACAATGCCATGTAACACGCATGTAATACAACTGCCGATGCACATTATGCATTTTTGAAAGCCATTTTCCCTCTTTCTGAGAATGCATTCCACTCAGCATGGCCTAATTCCTTTTTTTAAAACACAGATTTTTTTTAAAAAGCGGTTCAATTGTACCTCAGATCGAGCAAAGAGCCATTCTCTCAGCGAGTGCGATGGCAACATGGCGTGGGAATGATGTAAATCATATTTGGAAAATGATCCCTAATTTATTTTCTCTTTGGATTTTACACGTTTTCAAAGAGACATTGGAACAGTGGCCCTCACTGTGCGCGACATGATAAATTTATGATCATGTCAGTTTGTGCACACGCTGAGAGAATCCTGCTCTGGAGCTCCTCCCTGTCTGTGTGTAATGAGGAGGGAATATGGCTCCACAAAACGAGTCTGCTAAAGACATGCATGCTCAGCTGTCTGCCTGAGAGCTGCTGGTCGGCCTGCCGAACACTGGTACTGAGCGGTTCACTATGTGCTGAGCTTATTACTGGCAATGATTAAGCTATGGGAAACCAGATTGGATCGATAGACAGGAATAGATTTTGGGGTGGTTGTGGGAATTATAGCTTTATTTTTTTTAAACTGCTGTCGTGTGATATTGTTTCATGTGGGATAGTTATGGAAAAGGATCAGTAAGATTAAGAATATTAGCTGTCTAAGGTTGGGGCGGACACTTCATAGTGGTATGGCAAACACTGGTGATCAACGTTTTACTTTTTAATGCTGTAAGCTTTTATGAAGTAAACACATAGAAATCAGTTTTATACAAACAAACAAAACATATTACATTTATTACAACACTTCTCTAATGGGAGGTGTGTGGGTGTGTGTGTGTGTGTGTGCGTGAATATGTGTGTATGTTGTACATGCGCACATTTGAACCAATACCATGAAAAAAATACTAACAGTGGAATATGCTGTAAGGTGTACAATTTTTAGGCTACAGTAACTAGTATTTCTTTTTTTTTTCTTCTTCTTTATAGCGAGTCTCATGAATTATCTTAAATACTGTATTAATTTAATACCTCTTACTACATGAGAATGACATTTATAACTCCATGTCTCCTCTTTAGTATCTATAAACTGGTTATAACACCACCTTTAACACCAGCTTTTTCTCACTGGTGTCTATAGGATAAGTTACAATTGTTGACAAATACTCTATCATGCATGTGGTTAAAACAGTCTACCTCATGTTTAAATACTGCTTTTAACAGAGAGTACAGCTTTATAATGGTCTGAAAGTGGCTGGAATCGTAATTTATAATAAAAAAAAAACACTTTGTGTTTTATTTAAACATGTATTAGTGGTGAATTGTGCATTTTACATCATAAACGTATGATTCTTTGTTAAATGGTTATTTGTGTGTGTGTGTGTGTGTGTGTATCCCTTAAGCATCTCCAGCCACATGCTTCAGCAGATGAAAGAGCAGAGTCACATCAGCACTGCTCTAATTAGACTTACACAGCGCTCCCTCCCATTAATGCCCCACACTTCACTATGTACATCACAGTGGTGTGCAGGGCTTATTTTTGGCAACACAAAACTATAATAGAGCTGCTGCTCTTAATGCCACATGTAACAAATGGCTCAATAGTTCATCTAAGTACAGAGTGTAACGCCATAACAATATGTAGTGTCTTTTATTGGAGGGGTTGAATGAGAAGCTGTTGTTTCCTGGTTCTCACACTGTCATATCCTGTCTCCCCTGGTCTGGTCTAGGTGGTAGTCAACGCCTTGGTGGGTGCCATCCCTTCCATTATGAATGTGTTGCTGGTTTGCCTCATCTTTTGGCTGATTTTCAGTATCATGGGGGTCAACCTGTTTGCGGGCAAGTACTACTACTGTTTCAATCAGACGTCAGAGGAATACTTCTCAGTTGACGTGGTCAACAACAAGACCCAGTGTGAGGCCCTCATTCAGCAAAACTTTACTGAGGTCAGGTGGAAGAACGTCAAGATCAACTTTGACAATGTGGGCGCCGGCTACCTCGCCCTGCTGCAAGTGGTGAGAGTGTCACTCCTCCTCTCCTCTATTACGCCATTTCTTTGTTTCACTTGCTTCCTTCTCTCATTTCCAAAGCACTTTAATGTTTTCTTTTGCTGCTTCAAATTCCATTTACTTTCACAGTACACCGAGGCTTTCTATCGTCCATAGTTATTGTTTATAGATGTATGTTTCTCCACGCCCTTTTCCCCATCCACTTATGTCTTTCCATGAACAAGCTCTACCACAGGACATGCATCAGTTTCGGTTTGAGTTTGATTATTCTTTGATTTCTATTGAGAATTTTCCTGGTATTATTATTTGTTATTCTGTTTCTACAAATGTATTCAGTTATGTTTCTCTTTTGAAAGGCCACGTTCAAAGGCTGGATGGACATTATGTACGCGGCTGTGGATTCCAGAGAGGTATCGTCATTGCTTCTTCAATAAATATTTGAATGCTCACTGGCTATCTCTGAATATGTCAGATTGTTAGTGAGAAGGTCTTAAAGGAACAGCTCAGCATTTGGGGGAAATCTGCTTATTCTTTTGATTTATTTTGATGATTGCAGCTCACAACCAGCTTATGGCAAGAAAATAAAAATGTGCATGTCCCAAGAGACTATGTCTTTCTGTTAATAAAATAAAACAGTAACTTTAACATGATCTCTCCCTCTCAGGTGGAAGACCAACCAGACTACGAAGTCAACATCTACATGTACATATACTTTGTGGTTTTCATCATATTCGGCTCCTTCTTCACCCTCAACCTCTTTATTGGTGTGATCATTGACAACTTCAACCAGCAAAAGAAAAAGATAAGAACCGTTCTGTCTCCTAATCTCATATTTTGCTCCGAGGGTTTCTTCTTGAAAGTGTAGAATATGATTATAACCAAATCTCTGTTTATCCCTTTACTTTGGAGGTCAGGACATCTTCATGACAGAGGAACAGAAGAAGTACTACAACGCCATGAAAAAACTGGGGTCCAAAAAGCCGCAAAAGCCTATTCCTCGACCACAGGTACAGTATGTTGTTTCCTTGGGGTGTCCACTTTTGACCAAGTGCTCAGGTTATTCAACATATTGGTTAAAACCTCCGTAAATCTTGAGTTCATCCCTCTTTGTGTCCTCTCATCTCACAGAACAAGATCCAGGGAATGGTGTTTGACTTCGTGACGCAGCAGGTTTTCGACATCTCCATCATGATACTGATCTGCCTCAACATGGTCACCATGATGGTGGAAACAGACGATCAGTCGGACGATACGGAGAACGTCCTCTACTGGGTCAACTTCATCTTCATTGTAGTCTTCACCACAGAGTTCCTGCTTAAGCTCTTTGCCCTTCGCCACTATTACTTCACCAACGGCTGGAATATTTTCGACGTGGTGGTGGTCATCCTGTCTATTGTTGGTGAGTGACGGAGGTGGAAGACGTGTAGTAGATCTCACGTCGCAAAATAGTTTTTGACCAGATTTGGCCCACACTGTCCCACTTTCACACGGCCCACATACAGCGTGGAATGATGGCACTTGTGCAGTCTGCTCCTGTTTGCCAGTTCTGGGCCACAAGTAAGCCAAAGCAATACCTTATGTCAACCAAAGTTGCCAAAGGTGGCCCGGATTTGGGCCAAATTCATAATTTACCACATGGGTCACTTTCTGGTCACAGCCAGATTACAGCTTGTGTATGTTTATGTTTCCCAAAATAGGCCCACATTTGTTTTGTGATATTTGGGCCACATTTGCTATTTTACAAATGCACAATTTTAGGCTCACATCCATTTTTTCCCGGCCACAACAAGTGCCGTCCACATCATTGCCTGAAGTGGGAGTCACTTGAATATGTCGCATGTCAATGTCTGTTGTGTTCTGATTGTTTTCTCCTCCTTTCTTTCCCTCAGGTATGTTCTTGGCTGACATCATTGAGAAGTACTTTGTGTCACCAACCCTGTTCAGGGTGATCAGGCTGGCTCGTATCGGTCGTATCCTCCGTCTGATTAAAGGAGCGAAGGGCATCCGGACATTGCTCTTTGCTTTGATGATGTCACTGCCAGCCCTGTTCAACATTGGCTTACTGCTCTTCCTGGTCATGTTCATCTTCTCCATCTTCGGCATGTCTAACTTTGGCTACGTGAAGCACGGAGCGGGCATTGACGACCTGTACAACTTTGAAACCTTTGGCAACAGCATGATTATTCTGTTTATGATCACTACGTCGGCTGGATGGGACGGCTTGCTGCTGCCGATCCTCAACTACCCACCTGACTGCAACCCCCGCTACGAGAACCCCGGGACATCTGTGAAGGGGGACTGTGGTAATCCCTCAGTGGGAATCTTCTTTTTTGTCATGTACATCATCATTTCTTTCCTGATTGTGGTCAACATGTACATTGCCATCATCTTGGAGAACTTCAGTGTGGCTACAGAAGAAAGTGCTGATCCACTCAGTGAGGACGACTTTGAGACCTTCTACGAGATCTGGGAGAAGTTTGACCCAACTGCCTCTCAGTTCATCACTTTCGCCAAGCTGTCTGACTTTGCAGACGCATTGGAGCATCCACTTCGCGTGCCAAAGCCCAACACTATAGAACTAATTGCCATGGACATGCCCATGGTGAGTGGCGACCGCATTCACTGCCTGGACATCCTGTTTGCCTTCACAAAGCGTGTGCTGGGTGACAGTGGTGAGTTGGACATGCTGAGGCAGCAGATGGAAGAGCGTTTTGTGCAAGCCAACCCCTCCAAGGTGTCGTATGAACCCATCACCACCACACTGCGCCGCAAACAGGAAGATGTCTCTGCCAGAACTATCCAGAACGCCTACCGCAGTCACCTCATCAGGCGTGGCATCATCTTCAAGCGCCGCACTTTTACTAACAATAAGCTTGAAAATGGTGGGACCAACCAGGAGAAGAAAGAGAGCACGCCATCCACAGCCTCTCTCCCCTCTTACGATAGCGTGACCAAACCTGACAAGGAGAAGCAGGATGAAAACAAGGAGGAGTGGGCCAGGAAAGAGAAGGACAAAAACCAAAAAGATGAGTGGGAATCCAAGTGTTAGGGTTCAGTGACTCTTAAAATCCAATAAAACACAGCGAGATGAGACTCTGAGCCCAAACCCAACAAATGTAGAAAAAGTGATCATTTGCAAGTAAGAAAAAAACTAAACAACAAAACCATACAAAAAAATGTTTACAGACTCAAACACTACTGAGACAATGTGGTTTCTTATGTCGTCAAAGACAGATGAACCAAACACAATCAGTTTACCGTGGAACTTTTGCTGCGTAATGACCAAGTTCATAGAAATGAGGGACAAAAAACACAAAAATGAAAAACAGTGACTGAGAAAGTGTGCTGGCCAATGACACACATTCCTTTGGGGACCAACTGCCAAGGCACAGAAATCTCTGCTAGATGATCGGAGAATTGCAAAATCCCTGCCACCACCACGTGTGGAAACCCCAGCTCTTTAATGCTATGGGACTGGATCACACAGATCCCACTAGAACTGTGCTAGCAGTCTACAGAAAGGTTTACCATCTTTATCAAAGGAGAGGACAATAATCAACCGAGCAAGTTTAGCTAGGAAGGAAACACTTGCGAGGGAGAACTGCAGACAAGATTTTTTGTTTGTTTGTTTGTGCTGAGTATACTTGCATCTTTACATTATTTGAGCAGCAAAAAAAAAAGGATAACATTTAGCCCATGTCACTAGTCTTTTCATCTCCTCTTTGTTATACTGACACTGAAAAAGACATTCTTTACATGGGCTTTCACACTGACCGGGTAGGGGTCATTAGTCATTGTTTTGACTTGGGCTGAAGGAGACTTGTTCAGACCGAGTTCCAGATAAATCCTAATTATTGTGCTCGTTCAATGCATAGAAATGACTTGCATGAAGGCATGTTTTGATCAGGAATCATGCATGAGTAATCATAGTCCACAAGACACTAATTCTCAGACCACTGCTGTGGCGTGACTATAAGTTTGAGGCTGTCCACTGGGAAAACTGCAAGAACTATAAATAGAAAAGGGAGATAGTGATGATGATATAGAGAATATTTGGGGGAATGATATTCGTATGATCCCGCCCTTCACTAGTTTTGTTTTTCAACTCACCTTAGTCTTTTTTAATTCAGCCCTTCATGAAAATTTCAGGTGAATGACGGACGTAAGTACTCAGAGGCAACGTTGCAATTGGATAAACCAACAACACAAAAAAGAAACGTTTTTTTGCTGCTCTGAATGTGAATAGTTTAGAAAGTGTGTGGAGTGTATGAGTGTTAGGAAGCAGAGTATCTTCATATGGAATATATATGCACAGATTTGGAGGTCCTGAACCAAATCAGGGGCTTGCATCTTTTCTTATTTTTTTACATCGATCCTATACAGTCACTCTCCTTACTTTCCTCTGGTCCCTGAATGAGAGCTGGAGATGTTTCACGCCAAGGAATCTGTATCTGGCACCAGTAAAGTCTGGTGTGCTCAATATATCTTATCTACTGCTGTAGTTCCTGGTGAAGGGACAGAAATATTTTACTTAATTAATTTTTGCTTTGTTTTGCTATTTAATTAGTTTTGAGCTAGTGGAAGAACACTGAACCACATCAAGATACATTAGGCTGTACTTTAGCAGATTCATTTCCTTACAGTTCCTCTTTTCTACTCTATCAAATCCACATCAGAATTTCCCAGTAAGTGACGTCTTTTAAGGTAGTGCATTTCGGACAATTTGAGTTGCCAGCTTTAGAGAAAAAAAAGCCTTGATGTCCTTCTCTGATGTCCTTGTGGTACAATCATTCTCAGAAAAGGCTTTTGATCAGTGAGAGTGACACTGACCATCTGAAACAGCTAAGAATTATCACAAGGACATGCCTCGTCGTGCCTAGCATGTATGAAAGGTGGATCGCCATGAAGGGCTTGTGGTTTTGTCCGCAGAATCAAATGGATTTTGTCTGATGTAACAGGGAGGTGAGCAGGTGAGAAATAACACAGTATGAACGTGGACTAATAAATAGGCGGAGCCCCTCCCTTCAGGGTTTTAGACTGACTGCCGTGAGAACAGGAAAGAAACGCAAGAGCAGAAGAAGAAGAGAATAGTGCTTTGGTCTGAGTCGGAGTGCTGAAAGTCCCATGTTTGTCAGTGTATCATTGTGCTTTTGTGGGACCTCTTAAACACTGTGTGGTGTTGGACCCAGGCTCGCACCATCTTTTCACATACGTGCAGGCTTTTCAGAACACTATCACCCGCTTCAAAAAAGAATTAGCCAGAGATGAAGGTAGAAACCCTAACACTCGCCGAGATTAAACATCAGCAGGCCTCACATCGACGCAGCTATGTTGTATAATAAGCTTTGTGGGTGTTTTTCATTAAAAAAACAAAACACAAAAAACTGAGGCTTTGTCAAGAGGTTGACAAGACACAACTGCCTCCAATGCGTGTTCCTGCCATTTCTTTTTCTACACAGGAGTGATGGTCCTATTTACAAATGGATGACTGGACAAAAATCTGGCATCCATCGTCGCACCACTGATGCTATTTGGTGTGTTTAACACTGCCTGTACCAGAACCCCCTGTCTGTAACAATAACTGTGGTCTGTTTACAATATGAGGTCTCCGAATCAGTTTGGCTGCTGCACACTGAAACCAAATACATTCCCAATGAGAACCACACGAGGCGTGAGCAATGTCATCCAATTTACCCATGTTCATCTTGGATGTAATGTTTTAGAATGATACATTCACACTTGAAAAAAAAAGACAAAAAAAAAAGGACAAAAAAAGAAAAAAGAAAACACAAAAACATATATATGTACAGTGCAGGCTATGATGTAAATGGCACAATCGCTGAAAAAGAACGAACTTTTTGAGAGAAACTATAAATATTGTATTATATTCTTTTATTTTATCGGCATGCTTTGTTGTGTTTTTTTGTAAATACGGAAATTTTAAAAATGTTACTAATAATAATCAAAAAATGAATAATAACAATAATATAGAATGGCTTCCAGCTATGCCCTTTGTCACATTTGTTACCTTTTGGATTTTTTGAGACACTTTTCACTTTGTTGACGGAAATTGAATGATATATAGATATTATATAATACAAAAGATATATACATGTATACATATATGTCTATATGTATATACATAAAACAGAAGAACACTGTTTGTCACATTTGATTTATGTGCAACACGTTCAGTGGATGTCTAAAACTGGTTGTTTCCAGCACCCTTCTATGTTGGGAAAATAGCTCATGTGCTATGTTACTGGAGCTGCTGCCATGGATTGTAGCCTGATCATGATGAAAGGATAATGTTACCAGCACATTTCTCACTTACTGTCATATTTCTCACCTTCACTGAATATACCGGACACGCCCACAGTCATGGACACACACTCACACATATGACTATCCAACTTTGCCAGTGGTTTCTTCCCAGACAATGTCAGCTGGTGTGACTGACTGCCTCACCCACCCTGAGAAGGAACCCTTCTCTCCCCCCCCCCCCCCCCACCACCACACACACACACATCAGTGCCATTACAACCCAACAAGCATACAATTGTGTACTAGCTTCACATCGTCACATTTCTTTAAATGAATGGTTTGTTTCCAGTGTCCCACTCAATGGCATGTGCCTTTTTTCTGCTTTTTCTGCGAATTTGGATGTCGATGCCACACTTGGAAAAACAACAACAACAACAACAAAAAACAGCAACAAAAAAATAAATAGAAACAAACAAACAAAAAAGGAACACAAAAACATGTTTCCAAACTGTGGAGGGTGGGGGTTTGAGGGTGAGCACAACATTAATCAGGGAAGTCGAGTCAGAAATACTGCCAGAGGATCATCCAGACACCCCACGTCATCTCAATATTCAACAGTGTGTGATGTTAACAGAAAAACAGCTAACTCAAAAATGTCCTGTACTTAGTGCTATGTGTGTCACCCACTTGGCTTGTGAAAAAGCAGCTTGCCTTCTATATTTCAGTTTGATTTCTTCAATGTTTCTGTCTTCATCTGAAATTTATTTTTGTATCCATATTTGTTTATAGGACTCATTCTTTTTTTGCTTTTTTTAGCATGGTTTACTATGGGCGTTTTTTCTTTTTCGCTGAAAAATTAAAAAGTGCTTTTCAAACTGTTGTTATCATTTGACACCGTGATAGAGGATATACAGTACAATATGATGGTGTGTTGCACAACCACTTGGACTCTCGGTAAGAATATATGAAAGATTGTCTTCATTTGAGCACGAACCTTTTTATTACCAATAAAGCAGCCTTCCAGTTACAACCTGTGTTTGTTTCTTGATGAAATGTTCTGGATGTCGTTGTGCAGCAAAGGGCAAAAACATCCTGTGAAATGGAGCTGAGTGCTGCTGTGGTAACAGGGTTGTGAAAGGCAGCCTTTAAAATGTAATGGACTTATTGGATTTTGTTAAGAGCCCTGTGTTAACACCCCCCTCACAGGCAGAGGATGGACTATAGCCCCATTATTATGCAGTCCATTTGTACTGCTCTGCTCCTGTTTGTGGTCTGCCATTAAATAAACAGCTCTGAGGTATGATGTTACAGTCGTCACACACATAACCTCACAGCCTCGTGTGAACAGGGTCGAGATAGCCATGCTGGGATGTATTGATTTGTTTGTGCTCTGTTGCACTTTTGCATATGGTTTCTCTAAGTGGGAGGAGGGTATGAGACCCTTTGTGGGGTTGTAGGTGGAATTGTATGTAAATGATGCTATGGAGTCCTGAGGCAGGGCAGACACTCAATAGAAACTGTACATGTCTCTCTATTATCATCATCTACACTTTTTGCAGGCAAAAGGGAACCTGCTCCTTATTGACTGTTGACTCTCCCTATCCTCTTTGGCTGCTCTGCCATGCTCCAGGATGGCTGTATGGAGGTGGAGATGAGGATGGGAGGGAGAGAGAGAGAGGGAGAGAGAGGGAGAGAAAGGAGAGAGAGAGGGAGAGAGAGAGAGAGAGAGAGAGAGAGAGAGAGAGAGAGAGAGAGAGAGAGAGAGTCAGGGAAGGGAGGGGGATAAGGAAAAGAGAAGGGGAAGGGAGGTGGTGGAGCACTGCAGTGCAGATAAATTAATGCAGCAGTCGAGGCTGAGTCAGCAGCACACTCCCAGTTTGGCCCAGAGCCTCCATCAGTTAGTGCCCATGCATGGCTGCCTGCAGGAGAGCGGCTCCCCCGCTCAGAGAACCTCAAATAAGGATTTTTCCACCTAAAATTACAGACTCGTTCACGACACCTGAGAGCGTGCGAGGCAGCCAGTGCTCGCTGCGTGCGCGCTCCAGTGTGGAGGAGGAGAGGAGCTGTCCTTGGTGCTGAAGACGGTGCCGGGAGGACCAACCGACCTCTGGCCGGGGTCTGGGGTCTCTCTGGGTCTGGATCTCACTGGGTCTCTCTGGGTGGGGCTGCGTCCGGAGGAAGGCAGCGTGGAACTAAACCCAGCAATGAAAATGTGTTCGGTGCGCGGAGGAGCTCGACCTAATTCGCAGACAGCCACACCTACACTCTTCTCTCCATCCTCCCCCCTCTTCCTCTTCCTAATCCCCATTGCTTTCCTCTCACCCCCTCCTCCCCTCCTCTGAAGTGAGCTGCCACATAGCATGTGGTTTCTCTGTGGGCAGAACCGAACGTGGCTAAATATAACGATTAAACGTGTCGTTATATTTACTAGGCAATGATGGGTCTTTTTTTTTAAGGAGAAGCTTCGGTTTTAATACACATGATGGTGACATTGAATAATATAATGGTCCTTTAATCACTAATGAAAACATTATTTACAAGCACCCTTTATACAGTGCTTGGTTTGTTTTTTTGTCCCCTGCTGGTCGCCTACATGTTAGACAGTAAAAGGGGGGTTTCCCTATACTATCTGATCCCATTTTAACCCTTGACTCGGATCAGAGGGTTGTGTATGTGCTCTTCCCTCCCTCCCTCCTTCCTTCTCCCCTCCTCCCCTGGTCTCTCTTTCTCCCCAGAGTCAGACTGAGGAGGGAGGAAGGAGCCCAGAGAGGGAGATCTCCATCATGGCTTATGTATGGCCAGAAGCCAGGAGCTCCCACCACAGCTGCACCCTCATATAACACATCTCTCAATAAGAGAAAAGGCAGACATATAACTAACCCCACCCCCACCCACACCACCCCCAACACACACACACACACACACACACACACACACACATAAAAAGCAACACCATGCACCACCACCACCAGTTATAGCCTGCAGTCTCTCTCCACCTACGTAAAATCCACCAGCCTCTCCTTCTCCACTAAACATGAACTCCATTACTTACTGTATATTCTGCTTGCCTCATTGCATAACCTTATTGTGCAACATTGTAAATGTGTGTGAACAAAGTTTGTGCTATAAACAGTCTGCACCGCAAACGAAAACTTAACAGATACCTTCACACCCACACAGCCATTTTTAAAGAAAGATTTCCCAAACCAGCTGGAGCTGTTATGATGCCTGACTTCTCCGATTTGCTAAACAACAGCACCCACCTCTGGTCGGTCACGTGTAAGCATGTAGCATGTCTTTTTTGGGGGGATAACATTGTCATCAATCTCCAGTTTCAATACAAAACACAACAACTTTGAATGGTTTTATTCTAAAATCTTAAATAATTTGAAAAAACATTTTTGCATCACAACTTCTAAGGCATACAGGTAAATTCAAATCCTTTATTTTTGTTCATGTTGCATCTTTGTTTATTCATAATGAAGAAAATCAAAACAAGATGCAGTGCAACATATCGTATCTGCACATTTCCTAAATCTTAATTTCTTTATAGAATATTTTCTATGTTGCTGTGGAGGACTTCTGGATGATACAAGTGCACATGTTATCTGGAGCGTCTTATACTTCTGCCATGTGGAGTAGGTCTTCACGACACCTGTAAAACATTAAAAAAAAATTTGCAAAACACAATCTCCATCACTAATCTATACTGATTATACTCCCCCGGCTGCCAAATCAACGCAGACACATGGAGAACATGTCAACTCCACAAACGGGAAAGCTGGGATTTGGACCAGGAACCCTCTCATTGTAGGTGACAGAGCTAACCACTGCACCATCCTATGTGCCCCCCCCCCCCATTTCACCTTGAGATTTACAGGACAGTGACGCGGAGCTGAGTCACTCTACATTTGATGTAAAAATGGAGCAGTTTGGGCTAATATGAAAAACAGTAGGTGCAGCACTTAGAAACTATTTTACAGAGCTTCCTCCTTATACACATGCTGTCATGTCGCCATCATCCTCTTCCTCCTCTCTCACACCATTACAAACGCTTAATGGTATAATCTTTTCAACTCACCCTCGTTTGATGCTGGCCAGCCAATCCACAAAATTCTTGGCCTTAAACTTGTCGAGATAGGCGGTGAAGTCGTTGGTGAACGTCCCTTCTGAATGCCTTTTGAGGTTTCGGATGCTTTTCTGTCCCTTTTCCATGTTATATGAATGCCATCTAAGGAAAGCAGACCTGAGTCTTCATTTCCAGTCAGTTTCAGTGTGAAGCATTACATTGCATGTATTTTTTTTATAATTTCTTTCTTGATTTTGGCAGTGTGAGAACAAAAATACAGCATCAGTAGTTACAATCAGCCATGCTTTGTATAATCTCCATTCCCAGCCACCACCCCAGCCCACCTTCCCTTGCATGACAGCACCTAAGGACACAGTATAAGTGAAATAATTACACATAAGAATAATATAAATATAAACAACTGTGTTCATATTCAAACACATACGTTAGTGACACTGATGTGTACTTGTAAACAAAATAACAAAAGTAAATCAATGAATATTATTAGTTTTAGTCTATCATAGACTAAAAATAGAGACCTTCTGAAACTTTTTCACAGACTTAGGGTGCACTTTGTTTTCTAGTTTGATGTAAAGCATCACCTCTATTAGCCATTTTCTTTGTGTAATGAGGGAAGGAGCATTAGCCGTCTTGCAAATAGGATATTGAATGCAACAACACAGCTGTTACTCAGGGAAAAGACATCTGATCGCACACCAAATATGGATATGAGTGGGTAAGGGTCGATATTAAGACCAGAGATTTCATTAAAGGATTTAAAAATCGCCCCCCATAAAGTTTCCAAAGTGCATCTTTCTATTTGTCACAACAGTGTTTTGTTAATGATTTTCAGCAAAAATTGCCTCACAAAATTGCAGATTTATGCTTGTTTTCATGTTATACATTAAATACTGAATCTCTATTTTGTTCAATCAAATAAACAAGGGCTGCTAGTGTCCAATATGCACATATCCAGTCTAGCAGGACAACACTGAAAACGTACCTTACTGCTCTTGTTTTACCGACAACCATCTCTTTACTGCTTGAACAGAGGAATAGGATCAGCATACACCATACAAGCAGGCTCATCCTCAGATCACCTGGTCAACACATAACCAAGAACACACACCCATTATTTATCCTGCTGAGTTAGATAAGAAAGATTGCATTTCTTTGGATAAGGTGAAGGCGCGAATGAAGAAACTCACCTTGGGAAACTCTGACAGTGAACCAGTGAAGGACTGTACTTGCTTGTCTGGTGCACATGCAGTGTTGGATTGATGGAGCAGCACCTTGAAGATGAGGGACTGAGTTGCAAGTATATCTCCGTCACTTTCTAAGGACATCAGGTGTCCCTCTGTGACATGTAGGACCCTCCTCCTCATTATGGTGGTTGGGATCATAGATGATGTGAAGTCGAATGGCATTCACTGTCCACAAAGGTCCGAGGTCAGAGCCCATTCTGACAAACTCAGACTGCAGCAGCTGTGAAGAAACGTTGTTCTGGTGTCTGACGCAAAGAAAATGACTCCTGACCTGAAAAGTTCACTTCTTTAATGTTAGAAATTTAGGCCATTGAGTGTATTCAGCTGCAGTGTTGCAGTTTGGACCTAATACTCAAAATCTGGATGAAAATGTGAGAATACGGAGATAAACCTTTTACTGTATTTTCTCAAAGTAGAAAGAATTTATAAACAAAAGCATAAAAACTGCGTGATTAACGTATATATTTCAATTTTATATTATAATAGATTCTGTTCTGTTCAACAACCAGAAAATAGAAAATAACACTTTTCAAATTTCAATGTCTCAAATTTAAGACAGAGTGAGCCCTCTTTCCACACAACCATACTGCTTTTTCATAATAATTCAAAAAAGCTGTTCAGTTTAGCTTCCACTTTCCTCTTTTGTTTTTTACTATGAAAACAGATGTATAATGTCTTCTCTGGTCCTTGTCACATTTTAGTAAATGACACATTTCGTTCTTGCTGTTCCTGCTTCAAGGCCACAGGATTTTTAATTTTATTTCATTTTGTATTTCTTTCATCTTCATCAACACATAATTCTCCCGTAATCTGTTGTGAATTTCATCATAGTTGACTTTATGACCATATATGATTACATTTTCATATATTTATTTACAAACACAAATTCAAACAGGATGACTCATCGATTGAATTGTGAGCAAAATCAATTCATATTTCAGGTTTATGATGTTAACGTTACTTCAGGACAAATGAATTATTCATCTGCACTTGAGTTCTATACATTTTCTTCTCGCCCTTGTTGGAATCTGTTGCTCCATGTCGATCGCCACCTGGAGGCTTGCTGCAGTATAGGTCAACAATCGTACCTCCCAGATGGACATGTTGCAAACATACGTTGTTCCTCAAAGATGGTTTCTGTCATCTTAGGTAGTCCTGATCGCAATGAAGTTTGTAAGTGTTACTTGTTTGTTTTTAATTTGTTATTTGATGCTGTAAAAACGGAGTGAAACGTCATGATTGACAGCTGAGAGCTCAGGCGGTACATCCCTACTGCGCAGACTCCAAACGCGCAAGATGGCTGCGTTCACATACCTGGATATTTCCGCTTCATTTCTGGACAGTGGAGCCGGGTCGCCCATCTTTATTCATGGTCTGTGGTTCCTCCGCTGGAATTACGATGCAAGGTTGGTCCCACACATCAGAATGAGTTTGTATTTAGTTTGTCTCTTTTTATTTTTTTTTTATCTCATTGTACAGTTTTGTTTGTTAACAACTAGCATGGACGTAAACTACTTATTTTGATCATGTTATATAGTTTCACACAACAGGTAAAAAACTATAAAACGTTTTTATTATTTAGATACTTTTTACTATAACTTTGTATTAGTTCTGGCATGGATGATGGGAGCGGAGGGGGGAGCCCTCTAGTGGCCATGCACAGTGTTTGTCATATCCTGATGTTGAGGGATAAATATTGTTCTTTTACACCCCATCACTTTTGGGGCTTTCTGTAAATGTCACATCATAGCAGCCTCTCATGTCAATTCTGCATCAATATACTAATAGTAAAGGCAAATGGAGTTGCACAGCTACAAATTACATAGCTGGTCTTACTGAAAGGGTTTGTAATCGGAGAGGGAACAACTAAGCTTTTTGCTTTTCAAAAGCTAGGTCAAATTGCCCTGGTTTTGAAGTATGTTAATTAGCTCAATCGGCTTTTATACCTTCCTGTTTTCAAAACTGAAAAACAATTAAACAGTAACTTAGTAACTTCAAAAACTATTTGATGTATAAAGTTATATCTTCATCGCTGTTCACAGCAGGTTATCCTTTAAAGACAGGGTTTTTTTTATAGTCCACTGCAATTTAAACATTCATCTTGGTCTTGTTAAAATTAAAGGGTCGTTTTTCTGATCCTGTAAAGATACTTATGTCTGGTGACAAATGCACGACACGAGGAGTTGGTAGAAATAGGTTTCAAGCAAGTCTTCATCATGACTTTATGGATATTTTCAACTCATGTTTGCCACTCACCGTGTATAGTGTACTGCTAGATCTTGGCCACTAGGTGTCAGGCTTGACCACAGGACTATATGTATGCTCTTATGTTAAGGATCATATCACTGAAACCTCCAGGGACGAGTTTCTCAACCTTTTCTGGACCAGTATTTTATATTTTAGATTATTATAACCTCAGCAGTTTTAACAACGTGTCAAATCTGTGTCAATTATATCAGTTTCATTTTATTTTCAATCATGGACAGAGCATGGATAGATTGTACAATAATGCGGTGTCAATAGTAAAATGTACTTTTATAAAAAAAAAAGGAAATGAGCAAATGTCCTTTGAGGAAACTTCTTATTCTGCTGTTTTTCAAGAAACCCAATGCAAGAGCTACTGTATCTGCAGTTTACTAGGTCCAAAGACTTGCCGAGCACACAGACCTTGATTGTAAATTGGGCTTAGAGCATAATTGGAGAAAGTCACATGTTGACCAGTATTTTATATTGAGAAGCTCTGGTAGCTCCTATAGTTAGGATGGGGACAGTAATATAGTATTCATAAGTAATGTCCTGGATCCTTGGAGAAATATACACACAGACCCACCTTACAAGTCATACTCACTCCTCTCCAGCATTACCCCTGGGATGGAGGGTATAAATGTTTGAGTCTATATTTGATATATATTATCACTAAGAGAAGATGGGGAGTTCAGTGCAGGAGCCACATCGCTGAGGGTCAGGCTTACAGGGGCTGCAGGGCTGTTCTCTCTGCTGCTGCTTGATAACTTGGTGCTGATTGATACATTAATATTGCATTGATTGTCTCCTTCTTGTGCACACAGGGGCACTCCTTTACAAAGCATCACATAAAGGCTATACACAGGAGCAGGTATTTGGTGCAGCACTGACTTTCCCAGGGAGTTTATTGTTATTTTGTGCTCGGTCTCGTACATTTATGTTTATTCCATGTTGTTTTTTTGTTTCAGATGATATCTATAGTTATGAGACAGCAACAGCGATGAACTGTGGCGACACATCTACATGTGAATGAAAAGAAAAAGCATGCACCTGGCTCGAGGATGGATGTTAGATAAGGCGTTAGATTGGTTTACATTGAGGAGAATCTCCCACACAGCGCTCGCTATATGGATCGTGCCTCACTTCTGGTTTGAGGGCAAAGTCTGTGATTCACAGTGGATGCTACACATTTGACCATTTATCTGCAACAATAAACACCTTCTCTCGTAAAGCGTAGTGGGTCTTTGAAATGCCACAAGAGACAAAACAATAAGGCTATCACCTACAAACATCCCGACTGAGGGCAATGGTTGAGCCTGAGATTTTTCCTTCAATTTATTTGGGCTGTTAATGATAGGCTATCAGGTTCCTATCTCCCTTTCCTGCTCTTTCCCCTCTCGTGCTCCCTGCCGTAGCCTGGAGGACTGTTTTGGCGAGCATCTGGAGGAAGGCTGTTGAATAGACTCCTTTCTTGCAGGGCCCTGTGCTCCAGTGAGCGCACACGGGGCATGGACGCCCAGCCACGCTCCACGGAGGACGCAGAGCTGGTAGTGGGGGTAGGGAAGGGGGGGAGAAATAAAAGGAGGCCTTCAAAAACAAAGCCGCTTACATTGGTTGTGAATTGTCTCTCCGAGCTTTGTTTACTTCTGTGCACTGCAGCTACAAAAAGTCACTTTCTCCTTGTCTTTGGCTCCATCTCATGCATTTCCCCTTCTTCAGATAAAATTGATGGTGGCCCTGAGCCTTTTCAGAGCAGAACAGGAGCAGTTTGATTTCTTTCTGCCTTAAAACACAAATTCTGCACAGGTCAAGAGGAATAGGTGGAGAGGGTGGTGGACGTAGTTGTGGAGCAGCTGCGTAACTCTATTTTGGAAGATGCTTGTGGACAACTGTGGTCTCAAAGCTCAGCCACCAAGTTATTGTGTTAGCCGCATGTCATTTCTTTGGGGTAAAGTAGGGGAAAAAGCCGTATTTCAGTTTAATGTTTATAAAGTTCACAGTGAATTAAAAAGATGATTTGTTCACTAATGAGGGGTCTGTGGTTTAGGGGGTAGAGCTGGACTTTCTTTAACATGAAGGTCATTGGTTCGTTACCCAATTCCTCTAAAGTGACTGAAGATACTCAACCCCAAATTCCCCCTGACGGCTGTGCTGACGGTGTGTGATAGAAGCGCAGTAGATACAGCTCTGTGTGAATGAGTGAATGAGACTTGTGATGTAAAGTGCTTTGAGTGGTTGATATGACTAGAAAAGCGCTAAATATACACAGTCCATTTCTCATTTGAAACATCTGCGTGCCATGAAAAAAGCAGCAGAGTAGGAAAAGCTCATTTTCATCGTCATGCATCAACAACTCATAAACTATTTCTGAAAAACAGTCAGAAATCCTCTTGTAACCTGTGATGACACAGTTTGACTGATAAAACTCTGAAGACTTTCACACGTCCTCCCTTATTGATTGTGTGGCTGTGAAGCTGGCACTACTCGTCTCTGTCTTCGCTGTTTGCTGGTTCACATTTTGGATCAATGTGTTTGTGTCTGTGCAGGGACGCACCGGCTCGGGCCGGAGTGGATCTGTAGAAGCTAATGGGATTGTAAGTGTCTGGCAGAGGGGAGGGGTGGTAATGAAATGACGGGGCCACGACTGTCAGAGCGAGATATTCTAACTGACAGCCACCGGGCATCAGAAGACACACACACAGCACCTAGTGTGTTGTTTGTGTGTTTTTCTTCACGTGTGCGGGAATGTGTCCGTGTGATTGCGTGTGTTTATGCCCATGCAGACAGTGGTTTCACAGACTCGTGTCTCCTGCTGACGGCAAGACAGGATCACATGGGTTAGTGTTTGCTAACTGTCATTTGTTCTGTGGGTGTGTCGACATAAACCTCAAGATGACAACATCACTACAGTATGTTACAGCAGAGAAGGCGTGACCAGCTCCTACATTTCCTACTCTGCTGATAGTTCTTATCTTAGAAGGCAGAGAAATACTGTAGGGTAATGCTGTCTACACACTCATTCTCTGTCTGTATACTTGATGCATGTTCCTGGGAGATATAGCTCAGCTAAGCTGTGAGCAAGAGGTTATTGATTGCCGTCGTACAATTTGACTCTTTATAGGAGGGGGTGACCATTTGAGCTATCCAAACTAAATCAAAAATAGCATTTCATCTTGTTGTTGTTATATTATATTGCTGTGAAATCCTTGCAAATACTCCCCGAGCCTTTCTGTGAATCGCCCTCCTTCTGTTCATACTTTGAAGTCATCATATCGGTGCATAAGCCCTATATGTATCCTATTGTGATTTGATTTGGACAGCAGAAATGGCAGATTAGTCCTAAATCCGCCCAAGTAGATTATCCACTCATCTCTAAAGCTCATGCATTGAGGGTTCCTCATAATTGCCACTCGTGGTGGAAGGGGCAGGAGTGCCCAGCTTACCCATGGTCAGGAGAACAGGGCCGATCTGCTCCCACTTGCCATCCGTGTCGACTTATTAAAAGTGTGGTTGACCCCGGTTTTTCCCCCGTGTGCTTCTTCCTATTGTGTTCTATCTGATTGATGTAGACTGGGGTCTCCTAAGCCTTTGTGGGGGATCATGGCACAGTGCGCAGGGGGCTAAATGTTTACATGCATTCATTTGACTTTACCCAGGGGTCTGCTGGTCCAATCCAGGGTCAGCACATGGACGGGCAGACGAGGCCATATGTCATGCTTTTCTCCACCACTGGACCTGAAGGTCAGACCCACCAGGTTATGGAGGCTAGTTAGAAAGAATTAATACTCTTTGTGGGCGGATACTTACCTCGTGTTTTGGCTCTGAGCTTTCAGCTTGGATACCAGACAGGGTTCCTAAAATTTGTGGGTTGAGAAACATGCATGACACTAATGTTGCTTCACTGTTGACATTAACCTGCCACAAATGACAGAAAAATAACCCAGAATGCTGTGCTCCGTGTCTCAGTCGTGCACTTATGTGGAGCCAAATGTGACAGTGAAGAATTAATGGTAAATAGCTGAAGAGAAACGTGGGGACTGACTGACAAATAGATCGGTTTTCAGCAGAGAGGGTAGAGGGGAAATGTCAGCAGATAATCCTGCTGAAATCACTGGAAGCAACACAGAAATATAAAACAAATTATGAACTCAACAATTAAACAAAGTGTTTCTTTTAAAGTAAACTCTGACTAAATTTTGGATTGTACTTGGCCAGATGTAGTTTGTGTCTGTGTGTCGCGTGACCATATCAAAAACTATACTTTAAGTGAAAAGATGCCGCCACAGTTATTGTTGTTTAAATTTGGAATCAATGGCTCAGATGCTCAGACTGTCTCCATGAGTTTTTCAAAACACAAGATAATAAATGCAACGTACATGTTGCCAAAGCTATGAAGATGTTTTTTCTTCATTTATTGCTCGTGTTTTGTGTCGTGTTTTCTTAAGTTGGAGTTGCGCAAAAACACACACATTGAAGATTTGCTTGTGAATGAAAAGATGTTTAAAGAAAAAAGTATTTGAATACCCTGAAACAACAGTACAGCTGTTTGCTGCTATGTGACATTAGTTCTTGCTTTTCTAAAAGTTGTTCTAGTGGGATGATACAATGCTGCAATTAAAATGATATTGTGAGGCATCTTGTGTCCTGTGTTCTGGCTGTTTAAACTACTGATGATGTGCAAAATAGACGTGCCCTCACTAGAGCCCAAACATCCACCAAGGCCCAACACTCCCCCTAAATACAATTAAGCTGCGCCAGATAGCACACACTTATAGATATCAGTCCGCTAAATGTGCCTGATTTCATTTCACCAAGAACCATAAATAATTTCTTGTGAAATCTGTGTAATTGTAAAAAAAAAAAAAAAAAACTTTTCATGCCTGACCATTAACACGTCTCAGCTGTCATTAAATGAATCAGACTCAATAAGCATCTTCAAAGTAAATATCATGTGTAACAGTTCAACCTACTGCATTTGACTTGTCTCCTGCAAAAATTCCATCCAAATGCTTGAACATTTTAGCTTGGGTCCAGCTTTTGAGCATCTGTGTTTGTCAGTGTGAAGAATATTTAGCTTATATACATTTAAGTAAGTAATGTCCTGCGTGTGTCTCCCACTAGTGGCCTAGCTGCTGGTTTTGTGCTGATGCAGTGTTTAGTTCGGGGTCAGATCAGCAGGACTTAAGACAGTACGTCAGAGAGTTTACAGCAGCTACACTTCAGCACTGTTACAATTCACCCAATGATTCAACAGCCGGCCAATGATCCACCTGGTAAACATTCATAGCACTCAAACAGATTTTCCACTCAGTTCAGACATCTTTCTTTCTCTCTGTGTGTCCCTCTCTCATGCTTATGCATTGGAATGCGAGTGTGTGTTGTGTGTGTTTGAAATGAATGCTAACAGGCAGGAGGGGGTGGGGTAACTGATTGGAGTCTGAGCGAGCGAGTGTTGATAGAATGTGGTTAAGACTAAGAGAAGAATGGGACAGAGAACAGACACTGTGGTGGTAAGGCATAGAAATGAAGGATTGTCTTCTATTTCTCTCACCCATTAACCAGACAGGGCTATTGTTGCACTCATTTCCCACTGGCACACTGTTGCTGTGACTGACAGGCCGACAAGTCGCCTCTGCAGGTCTGCCACATGGTGGGCCGCTGAATGGAGAAGGCAAAACGTCACTGCTTTGTAAAAACAGCTTTACCTCAACTCTTTATTTTTCGAAAAACATTCACCTGTGCTTCACTTAACAATGATTGCTGCTGCTTCACAACCCTGAGGCTAAGATAAAATGTCCAGCTAATTACAACTGCAATTGATCTTATTTTTATTGATTTCTAAGTTGGTGAATGTCAGATTTCATGTAGTGGTCTTGGTGACTTAAGTACATACAACCAGTGTTCTGCACCCATACAGCTGCTGTAACTGTACTAATGAAAATATGTTGAGACACTCACATGCACACTGCAAACAGCAGTGACTATAAATACAACTTCTTGCACCCCGCTAAGAAAAGTGTTGCCCAAGCCCCAAATTGAGAGTCTCTGTACACACACCCATTGGCCCGGCACAGCCAGGGTGGTGGCGGAGAACGTTCGGCGAGAGGCGAGACACGTTGAACGACTCTCACAGGCGGAGGACGTCTCATGGAATTCCAGAGCCGGAGCAGGAGGCAGAGAGGAGGCTGCTGGGGAAACAATGGCCAGGGACATCTGTCATGCGTGGCTGCCCTCCCCATCGCTTACAATGGGTCCGGGGGACCAGCCAGTGGTGGCTTTCTTTTCTCTCCCCTCCTTTCCAGGGACACTTCTGGCCCTTACAATGGGCCTTTTGTCCCCTCCCCGCTTTTTGCCAACATTTAACCCTTCAAGCCTGCTCCTTTTTCTGCCTCCTCTTTCTGTCTCCACTAGAAAACAAAACATAGTTGAAACTGCGACTATTCATTCACCTCCCTCTGCTTCTGTTTTTCATTATGACTTTTGGCTCTGTCTCTGGCTGTGCACTGCTCTCTTTGCATGAACGTGTCAAGACCCTCTTTATTTGCTGCATGTGTTGGTGAGGGCTAGTGAGGGATGATAGTGAGGATGGAAATGACTCCTGCGAGTCTTCTCATCCCGTTCTGCAAACAGCAATAAAATAAAAGCCTCACAGTCCATCACCACAGATCTGATTTCGCCACAAGTCCATTGACTCTGGCACCTGAGACACAGTACTGGCTCAATATGCTCCTTAACCCCAATGGTGTCCTCTTCCAACCAGCCCCATTGTGTTTCATCCAGGTTTCTGTGATTCCAGGAAGCTCGGCCTCTAAGGAGGTTGTCGTCACACACACTCACTGACCGTTGATGCGACACAAATCACTTCCCCTGCACGATACCCGGCAGTTTGTCTGTACACATGAATGACAGCAGTTTAGCTACTGTGAGTCCTGCTCAGTACCATTGATTGTCAAACTCTTGATGATGTTAGAGCCACAGCGCTGCACTGGCTGGGATGTAATTATACTTGGATCCTTGGAGCTGTCTCTTGCTTAGTGTTTTCAACACTCATCAGCCTGATGTAAATTGCAAATTGATTTTTTCCCTAGCCTCTCATTCTTAAGGACTTAAGGGGTTCAAGCTGGTCTACAATTGATTAGTCAGATTGCATTTTATTATTGCTGTCAGCAACAAGACTTTTCAAGGGGATACTTGGCAGTTCGCTGGGCAAACTGAACTCATCACCTCTGTTGTGCCAACCTGGCAAAGCAAGAGCCAGCTGAATGAAGACTGATGTCTCAACTGTTGTATATCCACCATCCCCTGTAGCATAATGTGGTCTGACTTAACCTGCGTGTTGCACTGCTTTGGGTATGAGCAGCGTGGAAAAGTTGCAAAGTTTGGATTACATGATGAGAATAGATTCCACGTCTATCACAAACTAATTCACAGCCCCAAGCGCTTCACTGTTGAAGTGATTCCTCTCCCTGCGTTTCAGACGTTGCTTCACAGTAATGGACTAACTGGCGAGCTGGACTCTTGTGTCCTGTCCTGGCAGCTAATTGTTGCCAGCTGCCGGAGGTCGGGTGGAACAAAGGGCTGTTTGAAAAGGTGATCTGTTGATTGGAGAAGCTGTCCACCCTCCTTCAGTGGGATGTGCATCACATGAGATGTAGCATCTGTGTACAGCAGTGCCTGATTCTCACACACACACACGTCCCCGGGGCCCAGCACACTGTAACAACACCAGCCCATCTGTGTTTTGTAAGTGGAGAACCAAATGAACTCACAGAGTGAACAACAGGGCAGCGTGTGCACACAAATGCTGCAGCCTCATGAAATATTTATTGTTATCATTATTTTATTAGTGCTGTTATTCCTGTCTTGGCATTTTGACATAATTTTATCTCTGGTCATTAATCACTTTATCTACCTACTAATTCCACAAATGTCTGTCTATCTGTATGTGGAATGCATATCTCGAGAACCGTTCTTATCGGCTTCGCACTTGGTATGTGTGGTCTTAATGGCCCAGCGAAGTACAATGTCAAATTAACTATGACAGCTTGGTCAAACCAAGTCAAAATCTCCGCCAGATCCTTTTGCTAATTTGATTCTTTTTCTATCACCATATTGGATTGACACAAACATTCAAGAGTGCGTGCTTATCTCATGGCAGCACAATTCACACAATCACTTCCTGTTTGGCTTCAGACCAAAGCACAATGTTCGTATTGTTGATATAATGCGTTATATTGATCTGATGATGCAGAGCATTTATTTTGAAAAAAAAAGAAGATTGTGTCGCTTGCTTAACAAAAGGCGACATGTAATGTATGAAAAAAATAACAGCTGTAAATCATTCAACTTTTATAAGCCACTGATGTGAACAAGGATGAAGTAAATTCAGTTTATTCTAAATATAATATATTTAATATAAATAACCATACAATCTTCATTTCAGATAAACCAGGTAGGATGAATCTAAAGTTTTCTCACTTATCTTTGCACCATAGACTGATCTGTTCATAGATCTCTGTGCACAATGTCAAGCACACAAACAATACAAAACTGATAATATATTGAAGGCTAGTTTTAAGGAGGTTTCACTAATGGTTTATATTAGATTCATGTTTTTAAAGTAATATTCACAACCAATGATAAACTATTTGGGGCCATTTAATCTTGGTTTTCAATCTTCTTTACTGTTTTAACAGTTTCTAAGTAGGTGGACACGTTTTAGAAAGGATATATGTGAGTCAGAGGACGCGATGATATGGGAGCACATTTTGTTGGAGATAACATTCTTGTCTTTTCCCTGTCAAGCATAAATATTTAAGTAAACCTGTCAGTGGCGTTCCCTCCCTCCTGGTGCTTTCCTCAGAGGAAGGAGAAAACAACAGTGAGAATGAGAGGAGAAGAGACACACTGAGAGAAAGATAAAGACCCCTGAATGATGGCTGTCTGTCAGCAGGGCTGTACTTTGTGGCTATAACCAGGACCACGCACATGCAGACAGGTCCTACATGTGTGTGCCTAACACCTCTCAGAGCTGTCGGTCTGATCGAACGGCCCTCCAGGCGTCTGTTATGACATCTCTCTCTTCGCCTTGAGAGACCTCATCTGGGGCATGTTCTGACAGGGCGGCCGCTTGGAATAGCTCTGATGAGAGGCAAGCGCAGACCTCTATCACACTGCCGCTGCTCCCTGTCACTCTTCCTTTCTCTCTTTGTTTCGGTGTGTCTGCTGTTGCTTGGTGTGAGTGAGTAATATCAGCCATTTAGCTAGAATGACACTGGAGCACATACCTCAGCCAAGACCCAATAGCCCCCCTGGATCTGCACCAAATTACACACACTCATAAATATCAATTCCCTAAAAAAATGCCAGATTTTCTTTTTTTGATTTCTTTTTTTGGAATTATTATCTGCGCAACCAACGAAATTGTTACAAAACGCCCTATCTCACAATGTTAGAGAACATTCCTGGATCTCCCCTTCTGATCTGGATCCTCACCAAAATTGAATCGGCTCTTCCCTGACATATGACGCATCCTTTCACCAAGTTTTGTGGTAATGCCTCCTGTAGATTTTGGGTAATGCTGCCAACTATCAGACAAACAAACAAACCCAGATGAAGCCATAACCCCCTTGGCTGAGGTAAAAATGCCCTTGACAGAGCTCTGGCCTGGCTGCAGTTAACACATCAACCTGCACCATCTGTGACAAGCCTAGAAGCAATTATCCAATACCACATCCTCACTGACCATCTGTATTAAAACCTGCTCACAACACCTGAGATTAACCCACACTCAAACCTCTACTGCAATAATCTAGCTTGTCCGCCAGCGCTTGTTGAGAGCCAATAGTGTGGGGGTGGGTTCAGGGTCAGCCTGTGCCTTGTTCAACGTATTCAGCTGCTGCTGCCACTGGCCTGGTCCACAATCATAGCTATGGCAGTCATAAAATGTCCTACAGCTGAAATGACTATAAGCCATGCTATTACAAGCGCAGATAGAGCGAGGAAGGGGGGCTTTGGCTGTAAAAGCAGCATCATGGACTTGCCCCTCAAACGTCACCTGAAGGTCAATGGCCAGCTACGATGCTCCAGCTGTGCACCAACATCTCTAAAAACACATCGGACAATAGTCTTTGTTTCGCTTTTCCCATTTATGTCCAATGAATCCCCTTGTTTACATGTAATGTAATGCCAAGTAATTGTATTTAGCTCTAATGCACCACTTCATTCAACCTAATGCTGTACTATTTTGCACTATGAGGGCCTTTCTTATATATTATTCACATATTTTCTCGTGGTTGGCCTTTTATTTAATATGACCTTAAACGAGTTGGTAGGTTCTGTACATTTGTAGCAGGTGAATATTTCCCCCCGGGGGTTCAGCCCATTTGTAGGTTTGTTTGTTACTCAACCAATTTCCATGAAATTTTGTGAAGGGGTGGATCCAGGGATATTTTTATTTTTTTGTCACTTTCATTAACATCTGGGTTCAAGGCATAACTGTCCTTGGACAAGCTGGGGGGGGGAGGTACATTTCCCAATCGGCCAAGTACAAAAAAACATAATTTTGCTACAGGATATTGCAAAAGAACAGACAGCCGAGCTCCTCTGCCTGGTTCGTTATCATTGTATTTGAGGTCAACGATTGCGAAGCGTTAGTCTATGGATGTGCGCTTGGGCAGTATATCATTACTTTATCTTCATCTCAAAGGCATGTCTTCATGTCTTTCAGCACTCTGCAACATCTCACAGCCAGGTTTTTCATTCCTCTTCAAGCAAAACAACATACTTGCTGTGAGATGGAAAGATCAGTGTGTGCACGGCCGCTTTACGTGCGCTGTGCCTTCAGCTTAGAAAATGAACAGACCTTCAAAGTGCAGAGGGCCACAGAGACAGCGTGCACACTTGTGAAGTTGTCAAAAGTGAGAGGTACTGAAATGGATCTGATAAAGAGCAGAGCTGCCATGGCTCAATGTGAGTCAGAGGTGAATAGGGAGATGGAATTGAGTCCAGCCTTGTGCACACGGCTTGATTGTGTGAAATGTTTGCCGCTCGCCACTGCACAATGCTCAAGGCCGGCCCTCTCCTTGTGCTCTGTCCTTGTGTCGCCCACTGTATCCTGTTAAAGGTGCGTTGAGCCCGAGCCTACTCAATAATATGGACATGGATGGAAAGGGAGTCGACATGCTGCATCGCATAGTTGCATTGCGACAGAAAAGGCCCACACATGAGTCTTGTAGCTTGAGCCTTGAATATGAGTGATGGGACTTAAGAGCTGCCTGTCTCTCAATGCATGTTCTCTCTTTTCGCCGAGGCCATTAAGCTATCAAAGATGTGGCCTGTGAAGAAATGAAACATTGTCCAGAGCTGAGAATTCCTCTGAGCTGGGGGAGGATAGAGAGAGAGTAGTGTGTGTGTGTCTGTGTGTGTGTGCGTGCGTGCGTGTGTGTGTCTGTGTGTGTGTGTGTGTGTGGGGGGGGGGATTAGAAAAGGTTCTGAGGTGGAGGAGAGGGGAGACGATGATGATGGACAGACACGGGGGAGCCCCCCTCTGGTATCAAAGCAGCAGGAATGTCGAGCGGGCTGGTAGGACCTGGAACGCTCTTCTAACCCTCTGATCTGATGTGATGTGTGAAGTGGAGGGGTGAGTCAGGGCTTAGCAGAGCACACAGCACCCGAGATACAGAACAGGGCCACAGGCGAACAGCTGGTTACCAGACCTGCACCAGCATTTGACCAGAAGAAGAAAAAAGAGGGAAAAGTGGTCATTAGCCTTGCTGTGTGGATGTGTTTTGTTACATGAGCATTTGTTATGCTTTGATGGATGCCCTCTTTTTTGTGTCTTTGCAAAAAAGGCACAATACGCCTCGAAACGTCAATAAATCTTTTAACCTTATGGTACCTGCAGCAAAATCCAAATCCCATATCTATTTAGCCTGAAAAAACACTCGTCGGCCAATGATATTTTCTATTTAACCCCGTGTGAAGGTCTATAGGCACTTCCCTCTCCATCTTACCAGTGTTTGGTGCTTAATATGTATGGAGCAATCAGAGCTCTGCTTCCTAATTGACTGGGGCACCTCTCCATGGCTGCACGGGGTCAGGGGCTGCGTGGTTGGAGACTATGTGCCTCCACTCCATTTCGTTTTTCCCACTGGTAGACAAAAGCCCAGCTCCTTCTCCAAGTGCGCAATCCCAATGAGACACATGCACATGGAGTGTATCTCTCTGACCTGACTCATTTCCCTGTGAGCGCTCGGACAGAGACAGAGAGAGGGAGTACAGTGCAGTGTCTGTGGTGAGCCATTACAGAGAGGCCGAGAGCTTTTACAGTATCAGTCCAATTATGGCTTTGCATCCGCCTCTGCTTAAGTCCATTTGCTTTTACTTAATGCCCCAACTATTCCCTGATGCTTTGTTCTTCACTCTAAATACAAATCTTTCTCTCCGTCTTTTTCTCTCTCCCCTCTCGTCTCCAGGCTGAGTGGCTCCTCGCTCGCCCTCTCCCTCCACCTCCTTGCGGAACATGTAAGCTGCTTCTCTCCGCTGGCTGTAGGGTCATTAGCTCACCGGAAATTTTGGCTTTGTTTCTCTTTTTTTTCCTCTTCTTCTTCTTCCTTCGCCTGGAACAAAGGGAGAAACATTCAATAGTTATTGATTTGGAGACATACAACTTTTACTGGAGATCCCATTTAATCACAAAAGCTGATTTATTGTAGGCCCTCTGACAATCCCATTAAATTGCTGTCTAGCTAATCAAGTCCATTCTTTCTCCTCGAGGACTAATCTTTTATAGGGCCAGCAGAACAAATCCCAGCAGTAACAGGATTGGCGGGGAACTAGAGGGTTCAGGGCTGCATCACCTTACCGTAAAAAAGAAGAAAAACAACCCACAAAAAAATGATGACAAATATCAACCTGAGTTTGCCATTGTTTATCTAAAGTGTTGGCTTGTAAATAAGTGATTCTGTTCCATAATAAGTTATTTTTCAACCTTCAGTATCCTAAAGTAAAGTACTGCCAATTCCAGGACAAATTTGTGCAACATTGTTGATCTTTGCCGTCTTCACGATAATCCCAACCTGCTGGGGTTCATTGCATTTCACGCTGAGCTAACCCCTTTTGGTTTTGTGCATTTTTAATCTGGATTAACTACGTTTTGGGAAATTCATGCTGTGTGTTTATGTGCAGGTCTTACATTTCACATACATTTTTATGTCTGCATGTCGTGTGCATCTTCGCAGACATAGCACACCCTCAAGCCTCTAATAATGAAATTGTTCTAGTAAACCTTTATGTTTTTCTCTCTCTCGTGTGTGTGTGTGTGTGTGTGTGTGTGTGTGTGTGTGTGTGTGTGTGTGTGTGTGTGTGTGTGTGTGTGTGTGTGTGTGTGTGTGTGTGTGTGTGTGTGTGTGTGTGTGTGTGTGTGTGTGTGTGTGTGTGTGTTACATCCCTGCTTTATGAGTCACTCGGTCAATGGGCTCTGGCCCATCCACTAAATGAAGTGGAAACCCAAAAGAAATGATGATAGAAACCCAGAGACACGTGACTAAATTTTATGATGCGCTGATAAAATTTCACTAGCTCTTTTCTCATTGGATAACTCCGGGAAAGATACAGCTGGTGGTGCTTTATTTTCTTTCATTTGATTTTGAAACATCCACGCCCACTTGTATTTTTAAAACAATAATCTTTAAACTTTGTGCATTTCACTGTTTCATAAATCCAACACTATACACAATACGTTTCTTATTGTGCGGTGCAGCAGATCATTTTGTTGCTATTTTGCCTGTGAAGGAAAATGTCAGACAAACATTGCCTTTAGAAGGAAATGATGTTATTTCAAATCATTAGTGATAGAGAGCTGTAATTGCTTGCTGTCGCGGTAACTGTAGGAATTCAATACTGTCAATAGAGTGCAATCCTGTGTCAGTCACTATTAGTCTGGTGAACATGTTCTATTTGATTGTCATCTGCTGTGAAACGTTAACTGGGCTGCAGGGTATACATCGGCTTTGTGTTTTCAGTAATGCTGCTGTCCCTTTAATATGATGAATTCCTGTGCTACCCCATCTTTGTATAAGAACAAGAAAATTGAGACATCCATTCCAGTCTTCTTCTCTCAGCCTCATCGATCCCAAGGTTAGAGGGACAATGTGTCTTTCTCACACAAATAAAGCGATAGCTACTCTCCTATTTGAGTGCATGGACATTGTTTCTGTTTCTGGAGTCAGGTGTTTTCATACATTATCAGGACCCGTGGCCCTAATGAAAAGGGATCCTGTGCACAGGCCTGACATGCCCAAGTCACACGCAGGACAGAGTGCTGCCTCTGCAGGCCGCTCCAAATGTCCACCTCAGCACCTCTGGACCTCAGTGGAGTGACCATTGATTTGATCTCCTCGCTTATTCCTTCATTGACATAGATACACTGTGTCAGAGCTGCTTGACAGAATAAATCTTAGTCAGTCCACACAAGCTTATTGTCAGCAGACACTTTAAGGGTTTTCCTTTGGTGTTTATGGAGATTTCCAGCTCCTAACTCGATAGAAGCACTGCTTAGCTTTAGATGGTGATTGCATTTCGCCCCTCTGATATGCATACTAAGAGTGGGTTCCCACTGAAAAGATCAAGGCAATCTATGTGTGGCCAATTCTGGGCTCCTGCCAGGAAGACTCTGTCGATTCCATTAAAGGTGGGGCCAGATGTTTGTCATTACCTTTATTGATAACCACAGGGTCAATACTGTGATTTATTCTGCTGGGATAGGACTAAGCTTTAGTCACAAGTTTCACCAGGGCCTGATCAATAGTACACAATGGACATGTACAACATGACCACACATGAACTGAGAGCATCAGCAAAGCTGTAAATCTATCACAAAGTTTGGTGCTCAGGTGCACAAACTGTACTGACTGCAGAGAAACTGTAAAAACTGTTTATTTCCTCTTCAAAGTCCACAGCCTTTGACTTACAGCTCAGTCAGTCATTGCGAAATAATTGGGTGCAGAGAGTACTGTTATCGTGTGTTGTGTGTGTGTGTGTTCCGTTCTTACACGTGTCTTCCCCATGTCATACACGTTTTCAGTAAAAGCCATTTAAAATGAAATGTAAAAACTCATGGATTACATACAGCTGTCTGGCCATGACATGAATCGGTTACAAAACCAATCTGTTGCACGACTTATTATATTGCTGAGGTTCTGCCTTTACGGCTCATATGTCTGTTCCAACCTCCTAGTTAGAAAGTGATTGAGCTAATGCAATTTAAGATTATCATCTAATAGCGATTAGTTTTGAATCTTAAATCTTGATGATTGCAACGCAAATGTGGGATCTTAGTGGGTTTTTGAATGTATTTACATCATCCAAAATGTTTATAACAATGTTCAAACCCAGAGAATTCCCCATTTTTATTCAAGGTAACAGGACGTTTCATTTTGGTTGCCTGTTAATTATGTCATGTCAGCTTTACCCGTGATTTACACATCCGTGGCAAACTGCATATGACTGAGGACAGTCTGTGGGGAAATTACACTGCTGGCTATGTAACCCATTAGCTTTTTTTCCTTCCCACTGTTTGTATTGGTCACTCGTAGTGGATCACGAAAAGACCCTGAATGGCTGAAGATAAGATAGTGTACGTTTATTTACAATATAAAGTTTCTAGTATCTAATGTGAATGATAACAGGTCAGTGTGTTGAAAAGTTCTGACTGAGGGAAGTTGATTAAATGTTTTCAGTTTAAACATGAGAGTCGGCTGCTGTAGCCTCTAAAGGGTAGTGGTGCGTTCAGTGGAGCTGTGGGCCTGCAGCAGTGTATCCAGCGCTGGACATTCCTCTGGTGGTGGTGGTCTATAGGAGAAGGGCACTGACAGCAGCCTCTGAATAGACGCTGAGTCGCCGGACTGGACCAAAATGTAATTACCTCTCGCTCACAATGTCACACTGCAGACCTGAGCCTGACAGCAGCCTCAGAATGGAACGTGCTGGGATTGAATTAACCTCCAGCTGGGAAAGGTGTTGTTGTATGTGTTAGTGTGGTGTGAACCACACCAATGCCTTTTTCCATGCCCGCAACTCACAGAATTCTCTTGAACTCACACTATTATGCTGCACAGAACCTGTTTTTTCTAAAATTGCTTGGGCGAGCGGTGCTGTTTCGTGGCATTTTTTGACTTTTGGCCTGGCCAGCCATCCACGGCAATCTGTTCAGACCACTGGCTAGTGTAATACACTCTGGGCTCTGACATACCGCGGCTCTTTGGTTGGGAAATCTGGAAGCAATAACACCAAGATTATTCTCTCCCTCCTTGAGCTTCATAGACTCATTGCTATGATAAGCCAATAGCTTCAACAGCTCCATAGCTATTAGAGTCAGTATATCCCTGGAGTGACAGTAATTTGCTGCTCCCAGTATAAACCTTTGTCATAGTCTTTAACATCAAACAGATTATGTGCAGTCACTTATTGAGATTGATTAATATTTTCATGATGCAATTTATTTGCTGGGCAATGTACAGCATGCACTGGCTGAGTGGGCTAATGTAATGTAATGGGGACTTAAATGAGCCATTAATCTGGCAGACCCAAGGGTAAAGGGACAGCACAAAAGAGACCCAGAGAGCATGATGTAACCAAGATATGGGGGGGGGGGCAGCTGATCACAGATGATTTGGGATTTCATTTTTTAAAAAGAATAATTGCTGGACGTAGGAATCACATCAACTAAAAGTCTAACAACACAGGTACTGTATATCGCTTCAGAGATTTTTATTTTTCTCTTTAAAATGTTCCATCAAAAGCAATTTATAGATGACACAGGGGCAGGGGCAAACTGAGGCTTTAAGAGAGGATACCAGGTGCTTCAAGATCGGAAATTGAAAATGGAGATAACACTGTGGAGGAAAGGGAAGCAAGGTGGCGATACACAATTATCTGTAGGAGGGGTTGGGTATTATAAATGACCCTGTGAGACCAGAGTGGGAGGTGGGAGCCAGCGAGCTGTCGGGGGGGCTTCCTGGCTGTATAATTGAAAATCATTCAGACAGCTGTACAGTTTAACCTTGGTGGACCATGGTCTTAGTCACTAATTGATGGGTTGGCATGTGCAGGCAATTGAAAAGTGAGGTGTATGTGGGGAGACGTCTCGACCTGTGTGTCTTTATGTCTGTGTTCCAAGAAAGCTTTGTCAAGCATCTGCGTAATCTCTCCCATGTCCTCTGATATTTGTCTTTTCCATCACACTACCTCACCCAACATTGCAACATCGGTACTTGAGTAAATTTCTTATCATCTCTGTGTTTGTCTGGAGCAATGTTTTCAGCTCTGCAAACCACCCACCACCAAGATACTGATATAACAGAATGCTCCATTTTGTTTTGTTTGGGAGTGATACAAGCCAGAGAGGCAAGTGAGTGATCTACAGGAAGCAATAGATCTCTCTCTGGTCAGTCGGAGCAGAATCCTGTCTCCGTGCTCCATGCGCAGGGCCGGAGCAGCGTGGTTTTCCCTTCCCTCGTGGAACCAGATGCATTATTGATGGATGGCTGATTGGGAACTCAATTACACAGAGATTACTGGGCTGGCAGACACTGGGACACCGCTACCCTGTCAAAACGATTGAATTAGAGCACAGGAGAGGAGAGAAAGTGTCCTTCAGAGACGCCTCTCTCTGCAGACCTCCTGGGGACACCAAACGGCCACAGCCTAGTTCATTCTCTGACAGATGACCTTCCCAACAGCTGTAGCTGGATGACCTGCTGGCTGGATACTGAGCTGAAGGGAGAATCTTTGTAGAGGTTAACCGATGTCCGTACAGTGTGGTGGAGTTGTACATTTTGCGGTGGATTCAGTGTTTGTGTGTGTGTGCGCACAGACACACATTTTGTCTGCATATTCCGGGGTATAATTTGATGTATCAAATGACAGCTGCTCTACCTTTCATACTGAAGTAGATGCGATGATGAGAAAGGCTCCGAATGCGAATGTATGTGCATAAATATTGGCATTTCACCAAATCTCATTCATATAACATGGCGCACCTGAATGAGAAGCGTGCCTTGCAGGGTCGCATGCTATTACAAATTTAATGTGAAATCTGTATCGAAGAAGATGAGAGAAGGGGGCTTCGGCATCTGAAATGGAAGCATTCATCTTCCTTTTCTGTTGGTCAGCAAATGTGCTCAAAGCAAAGGAAAAGAGCAAGGCGACAAAAGCTGATCTCGAAGAAGAGAAATCATTTTATTCCAGACCACACTGTGCAGCCTATTTCACCCTTCAGACTGGTGCAACTATCCTGGACCGCTGTTTATTGCATTCATCAGTGAAGATATGGAAGGCTGATCTCATGTGTCTGTGTCTTCACATTTCTGCTCCCCCAGCTTTTCCTCGGAGGACAACTCTATTTTAGACAGTCATGTACAGATGCAGTTCTCTTCCTGTATCGTTTGGAATGAAAGCACATGTGTGATCATGGACAAGGTTTTCCATTCCTTGTGTCTTCTTCCATTGTCGCACTGTCAGTGTGTCAGTGAAGAGAACGACTCTTGAAAGAGGCCTTTGTCCCGGTTCGCGTTGTCAATGGAGACGGGGCCGTAGCTGGGATTAGGTGGACAACAGGCAGCTTTCACCAGGCTCCTGCTTTGTCCAGGTCTTCTCCAACAGGATGGACTCTTTAGAAAGGACACCCCGGTGAGCTGTGCCCCGCTCTGTTGCCCCTGTCTCCCTGAACACTGGGCACAAGTTAGACCCCGGAGAAAAGGTTTAATAAGGAGTGGAGAATAGCCATTAGCTCCCTACCAACCTCTGTTGATGGAGGAGAAAATAGAGGGACCAATAGACTAACACAAACTATTGGAGTCTGTGACAATCATGAAAGGAGAAACTAATTCCCTCTCCTGAGCGTAGGCCTGACAGGTCCAGAGACGACCTCAGTCATGACTGAATTTAACAAACCACGAGTTTCAAGAAAATTAGAGTGGTTGTCCATTTCCTCATTTATCCCATTTAATTAAGTGGATGGATTCTCACTTATTTAGAGGTGTGTGTGTGTGTGTGTGTGTGTGTGTGTGTGTGTGTGTGTGTGTGTGTGTGTGTGTGTGTGTGTGTGTGTTTGTGTTTGTGTGTGTGCGTCATTGAGCCGGTGTTCATGCCTCTGCATTTGTTTGTGACTCTGGGTTGAGTCCCTCTCTTTATTACACTCCCTCATTCATTTACCAGTGTCTTATTTATGAAACCAATATTTTCTATATTCCATCCTGGGGAAGTGATGGTGTCACTGGATGCACTCATTCACACTCATGGCAAGCATTGATTTCCACCGTTCCTGGCCTGCATATATGAATTGTCTTTTCAAAATTAAATCAATTTTCAATCAATCCAGAAGTACTTTCTGCCACAAACACATCTATAAATAGTCGCTGGTTTGAGAAGAGGGTGGCGGAGACATGAATAAGTGAGATTGTATTCACACATACCTGAACCACTCCAATGGCCACATAATTTAATCAAATGAAACTCTAATATTTTTTTGGGAAAACGAGCCACAGAAAATATCAGTTACCAAACATGTAACAACACAAAACTGTGGAAACAGCGAGCTGACAAAGATGCTAATTGTTGCTGCTATAGGTGCTTATCATTAAAACCAGTGGCAACAGATCTGTGACTGTGAATAAACCCAAAGGATAAAGTTTCTTTCAACCAGCTGATTGGGCTGAAAGTGCATTGTGTGTCTGTAAGTCATCGTTCAGCGTGATGCCAAAAGATCAAGTCCGCCCCACGGTATTTGAAATAATGAACACTTTACATACATTTGCAGCTGACCTATTCGTTGTGAATGAATGTCAGCTATTATTTAAGGAAATCATCTGCACTATGTAAACATTTTTGCAAATTAGTGTCGGTGACCTCAGTAAGCAAGGCTCTGTTTTGCATCAGTTATCATTTTTGATCAACATATGTCCTCATTCGTGTAGGACATGAGGACAAATACGTCATTGTGTCTAGTCAATTGTTTTTTAGTTGATTAAAAACACTGTCACGAAAGAAAATCAAGTCAAGAAAATAGCATTTCAGAAGTGTCTGTGCACAGCTTAAGTTGGTTAAATCATTTTTACTGATAGTAACTGTTAGGCTGCAGGAAGTGAATTAACTCACTGTCTTCAATTATAGCTTTAAATTGGCAGTTTGAAAGGGTGACAGACACACACACGTGCACACACACACACACACACACACCTTAATAAGTTAAAATCACTGTTAAAGTTAAGGAATAATTCAATGAGCTGCCGTTATTATCTACAATCTCCAAATGTTTTTGTTTGCGTGTGTTCGCAAATTGTAAATCCACATGAAACACAAAGGACCTAATGCCATTACTATAATTGATACATAGAACTGATGTGACATATGACTGATATCCACACCTGGAGCTGATGTTCAGGACTGGGTCATATCAGCATCTTCCCTCAAGCCTAAATCGCCCAAATAATATAAAATTCCCACACAGATTGTAATTTGAAACAGCTTGGAGCTCTCATATAATCTAAATTCAACTCCCTGACCTCCGTATAAGACCTGTTTCCATGCCCTCGGACCACATGCCTGCATGGCGTGGAAAGTTCAGGTTTCCCAGTTTCCAGGGTCACATGTCTTTCTCCAGATTAACAACATGCATGGACGTGACCGGAGACCCTCTGACACTGCAGGCTCATGCAAACGGTGTAGGTATCAGAGAATGTCCATGTGTCCACAGGATGCATTCAGACGTTGCTGGTCTTTAAAGACATTGTTCGGCCGACTTTCTCTGCAGTTCCTCTCTGATCATTGGTCATGACCAGCAGCATAAAGGCAAGGTGACATTACTGAAAATATAACTGCCTTAAGTTTGTTTGGGGCTTTAGAGGTACAAGGCTCAGTACAACAATATCATTTCAAATTATTAGCTGCTAAATATATTATAATCTTGTGTTTTTGAAATGCTCCCCCATGTCTAAAGCGTGAAACTATTCATTGAGCTGAGGAGTCTGTGGGTGTCTTATCACTTCGAAGCGCTAAATCTGATGTGTCTGTTAAGTTTTGTGAATGACCTCTGTGGTGTGTGTGTGTGTGTGTGTGTGTGTGTGTGTGTGTGTGTGTGTGTGTGTGTGTGTGTGTGTGTGTGTGTGTGCTGCGTCAGTATCTGCGAGCGCTGTCAGTACGTGGAGCCATGCCAGCAGGGTTTAACCCCACCGCATTGATCCCCAGGTTGCACAGGGCTGCCTCCTAATTCTCCAATTTTCAGCTGTTAGAGATAGAATTGGAATAATAAACAGCTGAAGCCCCCCCTCCAACCACCACCACCGTCTTACACACACACACACACACAATTTGTCCCTTCCTCCACTGCCTGGTTGGGGTAGAGTTTCTCTCCCTGTCCTAATCCCAGCCAAAGCCCAAACCCTCGCTCCTCCACTCTAATGAAATGTTATCGGCCAACTTTGTAAATCTGGGGTTGATTATCACTATCAACACATGCACATTTGTTTGGTTTATTTCTGGACACATAAAACAGAAAAGTGTGAACTCTTGACTATCAGTTGTGTCAGTGGATAGTTTTTGTGCGTTGCTTCCTCAGACACTTGTGCATCAGTGCGCTTTGAGTTACTTTCAACGAAGCTGGCTGGGAACACAGGAAATTAGAAGTTATATGTGTTTTGAATTACAAAATGTGCAAAATGTGTCTCACATCTTTGAATTTGGGTGTTTAGTTTTCCTTAAGTTTAGCTTTGGTCCACGTCAGTCTACACAGTCCTGGAAACAATTAGTCTCCTGAGGTCAAACCTCAGTCTCATACCTCAGGTCTCCTCAGAGTCTCCAGATATAGATCTGCCTCAGTGGTTGATCTATATATTATCACTTACGGCGTCTAAGGTCTAAATAAACCCTCTAACACAGGTGCATTTGTGTTTATGTAAGTCAAGTAGGAAATAATTGTTAATGTCAATTTTTTTTATCTTGCTCTTTACAAGTCTACAAACATTTTAAACCTTTAATGTATTTTAGGTGGTTAAATAATTGTAATCATCCATCCACTTAAAGACCCCACAGGAGGAGCTCTTGAAAATGTTAAAGACCAGATTTCACGTCGGTAGTCAAAAGTTGGACGGTGTAACTAAAGAGTTTTCCTTTCACCGATGAAGAATGCAGCAGGAAAATGTGCACATCATTCAGCCTGGGGAGAGAATGCAGGAGGCGGGACCAAAAATACATTAGTTAAGCTACGTTATTTTTCACAAATAAAGAGCTTATTGTTAAGTAAGATGCAAGGGACTTAAACAGTGTCACTGTTTGCAGTACGTGTATTTCCAGTTTTTCAAGTTGTATAAGACGTGAAAAGTGATTTTCTTGTCAAAAGTAGTTTGCGTGTGTCAGTGTTCAGATGTGCAGTGAGGGCACAAGGTCTATTCTCTTGTTCTTACATAGAGCAACTGCAGCTTTGAATCCATGTCTCCATGCAAACAAAGCTGCAAGCATATGATCATATGATATGTTGCTTAGCTACTCACTCTGCGGGGCGGTGTTGCATGCAGATTTTCATCGAACTAAATCAAATTTAAGCCTGATTCATGAGTTTGGCTCGATGAAACCAGCTGACACACTGACCCAGTTCATCACTGGGTGAACAACCTGCTGAATGGAGGTGTTGAGCTTGACATGCCCCGGAGTATGAGGTCAAACACTAGCGTGTTGACCTGTAGCCTCTGTGCATTCAGGAGTCATTTTCAGCCTGCCACAGCTCTTTTGTCTGCCTCTCATATCTCTCCATTAACCTCCAATCACCAGGCACCTATGCAACCTCCCGGTCCTGACAGTAGCCCATGTACCCCGGTGTCCACTGGACTGAGTCTCCTCAGAGGGTTTGGGGAGCCTGAGCCGTCACATGTGTGCAGAGACATCTTCATGCGAGTCAGAGAAGGGTTCGGGATCTTCAACACTGACACCTGTCAAACCCGCTCACATTGCACAGGAACTAGTCTGTTCAAGCGTACCTGCTCCGACTCTTTCTCATTCTCTCTCAGTCCTATTTTTCTCCGTTTTTTTTGGCTTGTCTCGTGTCCCGGGGCCCTGAAGTCTTTGTGCTTCAGTAGTGCTGGGCTCAGCATGCTGCCTGTGTCCACACACTGCTGCCTCAGCACTAATAAGGCAATGGAGTGATAGAGAGAGAGAGCGGCGCAGTTGTCTGCTTTCAACATCCCCACCCAACCGTACCCTCACCTAACCCCCCGCAGAGACGCCATTAGCAAATCTATTGAGGGTCCCATATTAGGGGAAACATTAAGGAGTCTAATTGTGGCTCTGAACTGGGTCTCACTGGGTGTGTTAAGTTTTGTAACCACTCTAATGAGTTGGAGTGTTTCCTCCAATGGGTTTATTGCCCTACATTCCAATTTGAGCCATGTCACTGACCACTGGGGAATCTCCTAAAATAGCTCGACCCACTTGTCCTACAAAAGAGTCTTCTCAGAGGCCATGTGTTTTGAAGGGTAATTACAGTCCATTACAACTTGGCTCTTGTGTCTGTAGTTTGGGTCATTATTTCTGTCTGTTATAACAGTGTGTCCACTAACATAAGTGAAACCCAGGAACAGGCCGGCCCTGCAGGATAAACTTAAACCAGGCGAGAAACATGAGCAGATCGTGTGATCAGATAGGTGGAAAACGAGCCAGCATCCAATTCTGTGTGTGTGTGTGTGTGTGTGTGTGTGTGTGTGTGTGTGTGTGTGTGTGTGTGTGTGTGTGTGTGTGTGTGTGTGTGTGTGTGTGTGTGTGTGTGTGTGTGTGTGTGTGTGTGTGTGTGTGTGTGTGTGTGTGTGTGTGTGTGGCACCCTACAGCAAGGTAGTTCAATGTTAACCATGAAATTGGTTGGTGAGGCATGTTTATAATAGACACTTAATTATCTTTTCCATTTAAGATTGATTAACACAGGGGTTTATTTATCTGTCTGATCATCTTGAGTTGTTTTAATTAGTTTTTAGTGATGTTGTTGATTGTACTTGATTCATTTTGATATTTCTGATAAGATTATTGACCAAAACTGCAAAAATACAATTCCAGTTGTTGTGATCCTTAAGTGATGAATGTGAGAAAGTTAAATACCTTAATGATTTTCCACCTCCAGGCTGCTCAGGTTGCAAACACTTTCCATAGCACAGTCACATGATGAAGTGAATGGGATGCTCACACTAAACATATGACCACAATGTCCCCCCTCTATTTTCAGCTGATCCACTCTGTGCACTCACTTGTGGTGGACTGTGTGTGTGTGTGTGTGTGTGCGTGTGTGTGTGTGTGTGTGTGTGTGTGTGTGTGTGTGTGTGTGTGTGTGTGTGTGTGTGTGTGTGTGTGTGTGTGTGTGTGTGTGTGTGTGTGTGTGTGTGTGTGTGTGTGTGTGTGTGTGTGTGGTGTAGCGTAGCTTGTGCGGGAACGCTGCAGAGAAACCCGACTGGAGCAGCGGCTCCGTGTAACGGGAGGAGATGACTGGACCATGTGGCCCTGCAGTGTGGTGCTAAAAACAGCCTGACAGCTGCGTGTGTGGGGAGTGAGTGAATGAAACTGGGACAGCACCTGACCACAAGATAGATGGAGCTCAGACGCATTTCTGAAAGTGTTTAGTGACACAAATATTGGATCATAAACCCATCTCATATAATTGACACTATTTATTCTAATGTTTACTGGAGCTGTTGCGCGTTCAGTTTGTGGATCTCTTATTGCAAATACCAAAGTAAAAGAAAATACCTTCCACAAATACTAGATTTCTTTTCCTATTTATGTGATGTTTATTGACCGTCTCATTAGTGTTAGTGTTAGGGTTATCAAATTAAATTTCATTTTATTTAGAAGAATCAAAGCACAACATTTATTATCTCTAGGCAATTTACATAGACATTGGACTGATGCTGATACTTTTTAGTTATAACAAATGTAAATGATTAAAATTATAAGGTAATGACAATTGCTGCTAAATCCAGTCTTCTGGGGGATTGTTCTCTGTCTAAAGTTGTATGAGAGGTTTATCAGTTTCATCTTGCAGCAACTTGTCTTTTAACTGACTTGACAGATACTGGTTAGTCAACTCACAGTCACTAGTTTTTGTTTTACTTTTGGGAAAGAAACATGAACCCTGTAGCTTTGCTGTGATGTGTCGCCCTGGTGGCCACAAACTGGAAGCCAGTATTTCAGTCGTAAAATTAATGAATATTAAAAACATTTATCAGATGACAGACAGGAGAGGCTTTAAAATGGGGGGAAATAATGTCAGGCAGGTGTAAAGTAAAAACACAAACTAGCACAACCAAGATAAGTCTCATCCACAAAAGGAAAAACAAACCATTTCAAATTAGAGCCCGACCAACGTGGATTCTTGGGGAGCGATGCAGATACTGATATAAGGGAGTTATAAATGTAATCGTAATGTAATGTAATGTAATAACATTATTTTAAAATGTAAACATAAACGCATTGTTTTTCAGCAAGCATGAAAGGGTTCTGGGTGAAGATCATTCTGGACTACAGTATGTCGTAGGACAGTCCTGGATGAGGGCTGTGTGAGGACTGGACTTGGTTGTGCTGGTTTCAGGATTGCTGTGATTGGGGGTGGAGCAACTGTTAATCAGTAAATGTCTCTAAACTGTGAGCTGACTTCTTCTGAAACAAATCGCCCCCTTTTTTGTGCCTGTTTAAATGTGCTCCCTTGCGGAAGATGTAACGTGTGGGCGAGACAGTTGAGAAAGATCTTTGACAGAGCTGAGAAACAAAAAGGTTATTCAGTAAAGTAACATTGTTTCTGCTTTTGAGCGTTTAAGCAGTTTAAATACTTTTAATGAGTGACAAGTAATGAGTAATTAATTACATTTTTCAATTTGTCATCATCTGTTTTAGTCAGTCAGAAGAGAATCCAGCCATTGTTCCTCTGTGTGTGTGGGTTTTCAAAATCACAATCTGACCACTGTTCCTTCAGCTCTGTTTTAATCCTCCTGGGGCCAAACCAAACTTACCCTGGTCCTTTCCCTCCAACCAAAAAGTCTCTTTCCCTCTCTCTTAACTGTCATCAGTGTCCAGGCTCTTTCTCCTTCAGAGCAGGATTGGTCAGTCCCCCACTCTCTGTGCTGCCCTCCCCTCATTATCTCCCTGTCTCTCTCTCTCTCTCTCTCTCTCTCTCTCTCTCTCTCTCTCTCTCTCTCTCTCTCTCTCTCTCTCTCTCTCTCTCTCTCTCTCTCTCTCTTTTTCTCTCTCTCCTACTTAAATACTTTTTGCATAAAGAGAGAGAGAGAGAGAGAGAGAGAGAGAGAGAGAGAGAGAGAGAGAGAGAGAGAGAGAGAGAGAGAGAGAGAGAGAGAGAGAGGGAGGGAGAGGGGGATGGGAGATCAATGGGGGAGGGGAGCTGAGTGCTTACTCTGTTGTCACTGGCCATAGAGAGGGAGGGAGGTAGAGAGAGAGAGAGAGAGACAGAGGGAGGGAGGTAGAGAGAGAGAGAGAGAGAGAGAGAGAGAGAGAGTGGAGTTGTGTCCCATATGTGGAAAAAAAGCATAGCAGTACACACACTCTGGTCTGGTCTACTCCAGGGATTATCCTAGTGCTTTCAGATCTGATGGAGGACGTGCAGGCATGAATCGGTAAGGCTGCCTGTCTTCTCTGCATCTCTGTGTTGATCTGCTGTCACAGCCCGCTGCTCTTCCTGCTGTTTGACTCGGCTCTGCTGAAGTTGGACGGGGAACCCGAGCTGAGCTTGTTGTAGAGAATCTGATCTTTGGCCACTGACCATGAGACGTTTTCCCCCAAACCTCCTGACTGTAGCTCTGCCTTCTCCGCTCAGCCCCTCTCTGGACCCCTCAGGAACAGTGTTTGTTTTCAGTGGAAGCTGTGGTTTGCTGCAGAAGTGTGTAGTTAGTTTCTCTGGGCTGACTGAGTGTTAGAAGTTGACTGTCAGTTAGAGCAGAGGGGGTCGTATAGTCGGTGTTGTACGTGAAGCCTGTTGGTGTCCAGGGTCAGCCGTGTGGTCATTGCGTAATTTCTTGTCCATAGGAATGGTGCATGAGTGAATGTATATACTGCTGTTTATATGTACACATGCCCAGAAAGATAAACTCTCTTTTACTAATCCAACTTTATCCAAAAGCATTAAATGTCAGTGTTGCATTGGGTAAAATACTGGTGTCTAAAAGTGGTTTAATATGTTTGAGATTTATTTTTTTATATATCCTCATCTTTACTTTACTGAAATATATATGTGTATTTGTGGATTAAATGTTTTCACATATTTTAAAACCGGAAGACAATTGCAGTCAATTGCCTATTGTTCTAAGTCTATACTCCTCAATGCAGCTAATGCACAAATGTGGATTAAATAAAATAAAATTTGTCTACACATATTTTACAAATGACACAAATGGCTGCTGTGAAAAAACTACATTTTCAGACAATTGTTTTAATCTCACAGTTTTGCTCAGAGAGGCAGATAGGTGCTTTATATTAGAATAAAACAACACTGCCGGATTAAACTGATGTCAATCTGTGCATGATTAAAATGTGATTTTTACAACCCAAACCAGAATGGATTACTTGGATTAATTATATTTTCTATAAATTGGTTGAATTTATTAATTTGTCAACCACAATTCCAATGTTTTTCTCCTCATACTTACTTTTTTTTTTCTTGGTGACAAAAGCTAAACTTTGAAATCATTGGAGACTTTTTTTTCTTCCTTTACCTTTTTGCCTGTGCAGTTCCAAAAGTGTTTGTTCTCCTAAGAATGCAGTCTTTATTGCCCCAGTGCACAGAGCAATGGTATGCATGAGTCTTTTTGTGAGGCAGATTTAGAAAGCCCTCTTTAGAGGCTGCACGCAGCTTCACAATCAGCTTAATGCCTGCCTATAATGAATACCCTTGTGTGCGTCAATTTGGGAGAGTGTGTGTGTGTGTGTGTGTGTTTGTGTGAACTCGTGTTTTTGTTACACTGATAGCGTTCTCAGGTTGGTCAGTAATTCTATCATGCCCTGGCTAAATTCTCGTGTGTGTTTGTTGCTGTGAGAGCTTGTGCGATCGGTCGGCTGACATGTGAGTGTTTGTCCAGACATTGTGCAGCAGCCTGTAACTGCCTCACCTCCCTCTCTCTCTCTTTTTCTCCCTCCGTCTCTCAGGGTTGTTCTGTTGTCAGCACTTGCCAGTGATGGACCACAGCCGGACGGATACTAACCTGAGCTGGTGTTCACGAAACAGCATTCCTCCTTACTGAGACCAGCTCCACAGAATGCTGAGTCCTATTGTCCCCTATAGTGAGTACACTGTTCTTTATGTCTTTCCTGCTGCATGTCACCTCAAACAGACCCACTTGGGTTAGTTGGACTTTGCCTGAATCAATGACCCCCCCCCCCCCCCCTTCCTATACTCCAGAAATAAGCAGGAGTGGATACTGTGTTGTGTAAGAAGAAAGAAAAGGCACAGGTGAAGTGTTGCATGCCTCTGTGCAGAAACAGGCACTTTTTTTTCTTTTTCTTTTACGTGACTTGTTGAAATGCTAAACCCTCGGCACCGGCCCCGTCTGAATGTTTCATCATCAGGCGGAAGACACAGATGGGGAAGGGAGAGAGGCAGAGGGCGACTGGAGGGCTGATGGTGTAAGCTGCAGAAACCCCTCAGTTCTGCCACTGTCATTTTACCTATACAGCTCCGGACCCACCACCATGCCGCCTCCCGCTCTCCTTCCCCTTTTGCCCTTCTCTTTCTTTTCCCCCTTTAAAATGCTGACCTAATAACTGATGTGTCCAGTTTTTGGCCTCCCCCTTTCTCAACCACCCACCAGGTTTCATTTGAGTCCAGTGCGCTGGCTCTCCAAAACAGCATTGTTTGCTGGCCAGCATGGGGCTGCCTCCGTGGCCTCGGCTTCAACAGCCCCCTTTTTGTTTTTAACCAGCTCTTTAACTTGCCTCAAATTAGCATTATCGGGCATGACAGTTACAAGAAAAGAGGGAAATCGCGCAGAATGCTTAATTTAAAAAGTATTGCTTCATAATAGCTGGTAAAAAAGTTTGAATTTGCAACGAAATGGGGTGCGGAGGCAGTGTAGAGCATGTGTGTGGGTGTGTGAATTCAAACTGGACAAAGCAGCTTGATTAAAGCATCTCGAGAGGATGTTTGACAGTTTCCATTACTCTTTGTTTGCTTTTTGTCAATTTCACCCTTGAAATAGCCAATGTTATTATTCGACCACTCATTAGATGAATGGAATTCAGAGCTGAATAAGTAGTTGACCTCATGTGTTGTTATGAAACATGTTCCCTCACAAGTGGTTGATTTAAATCTTGTTCTCCCAGAACATGTTGTGGTTTTTCCCATTAAATAATGTTTATACATAAAAATCCAATTAGGGCGAGTTGCTTCTCACAAGCGCTTGTGTAACTGGTCTTCCCATCAGTTCCCTGCACCCTGCTAGTCCATACTCAACGCTGCTGCAGTGGAGCACGTCCAAGAATGTCACAAACTGCTGGTGGAATAGTTAGCATGCCTCCGGAGCGCCACACTGCTGGTCCTTCACGGGAGTCTTCCAGTACATTACGTACCAGCCTTTGTGTGTGATTATCTTTTATGATCAGGACGCACAAAGCTGGTTTTCATCTGCTCTGTCCAGCAGCTTGATGGCTTTTTTTTTTTTTCATGTACAGAGTAGCTCTGTTCTGCAGCACTTCTGCAGGGGTGAGATCGCTTCGAAACAGCCGGCACAGTGTGCGCGTGTGTAGACAGAGGAATCGTATGAGCGCACACAGCAGTGTCAGGTAGTCACGCTGTTTACTGTCAGACTGGTGACACAAACACACCCCTGTGCTTGGTGGTGACACTGCAGCTCACTGTCTTTTAGTTAAAGTCTGTAGTCACGATTCTAGCTTAACAATAACGGACTGTAATGGACTTTGCATATGTGCAGGACATGCGAAGACTCTCACCTCCATGTTGAAATTCCCTTTGTGGGAATGTCGAGCATTCCCACATCCCAATCCTATTTCTGACTCCTGCTGAAGGCATTTCTGCCCCAGCACATGGACTGGTCCCAGTGTATGAACACACAGTTAGTAGAGCCATCAACACACACCGCTCTTTGTTATCAGGACTGCTCTAACATATCCAGTTGCAAGGGTTTAGATGGCACATTCAGCCAGTGTTTGTCTGTCGTTCTTCCTCTGTATGTCCGGCCTTGGTCCTCGTCTCCGGCCAGTCCAGAGGACTTCAAGCTGGAGCGAGTAGCCCTGGCTGGACCTGAGAAGAAACCTGAGAGAGATTCCAGGGGCCATGGATACTCCTGGAGGGATTTGGTGCAAAGAATCTGTAATCTGCACTTCAAACACACTCTTAAATCAGTCCCAGGCCGCCAACCCAGGAGTGCCCTAACTCTTGTTGCTGGGGGGGCCCCGCTGGTGTAGCGATACCTTTTCTTTTAAAACAGCCCACAAACACACACATACACACATGGGGCAACCACACACACACACACACACACACACACACACACACACACACACACACACACACACACACACAGTCAGTCCAGATCTGGCAGTTTTTATAGCTCTCCTCTGCCTGACCCCTCTCTGGCTCTGTTTTTATGTTTTGTACGAGTGTCTTTGTGAATGACTCGGCTAAGTCATGGAGTAGTTTGTATAGAAACAAGAAAGGAGTACAACTCGTCCAGGCCCCTGAAGGAGCAGGTTGGAGGGGCCATACCAGCATCTATTCCTATTGTCAGCAGAGTGGTGTATGAGTGGTGCCGTGGAGGGGCCTGTGAGGCCCTTGAGTAAACACGCAGCTGGCTAAAATGTGTGTGAAGAAGAGCCAGGATCATTAGTTTGGGGTGTGAATGGGCTCTAATTAGCCTCCAGTGTGTGTGTGTGTGTGTGGCTGTGTATGTGTATGTTTGCATGCCTCTGTTACCTCAAGAAAAGAAGGTTAGGGACCCAGGGCCCCGAGAGTCCACTGGCCCTCTGCTCTGTCTCTCTCTGAGGGATCATCAGCTCATTAAGGAGACCTCCGCTCCCGTTAAGGGCCAAATTAAGAAGCAGGGAGGGAGGTGAGGCTCATTTGGATGGCAACACTTCACTGGATTCCTGAGGCAGCAGAATTCAGAGCTCAACAATGAGACGCAATGTCTTTCACACCAGTGCAGCTCATTAGTAAATGACTACACTTGAGAAAATACTCAAATTGCTGTGCCATTCGGTGTTTGCCGTGCAGTGATCATAATATGCTCGGCCATGACAGCAGGGACTGTTGAATACACTTAGCTCTCTCTAATATGTGTGTGTACTAACAGAAAAACAACAAATCCCAGAGCTGTCCATGTGCCGAGGGTATAAGCTGGGAGCACAGAGGGGCCGGGGGATTTGGACAGAAGGGAGGGAATGGAACATGCACACTGGGAATGGGGGGGAATAAGGGAGGTGGAGAGGCAGAGAGCCGGGGAAAGAGGGAGATTGCGAGGAAAAGATATAGAGCTGAATAGGGCGAGATAGAGCAGAGATTGGGCTAGTGAGACAGATGGAAGGGGCGATTGGTCATCACAGAGCCTTAGGACAGCTGTTCTTTGATATATTAGTGGACACAATGACCTAAAGCCAGCCTGCAGTCACAGAAAATAGGAACCCTGTTTTTCTTGAAGGACTGGGGAGGGAGCAAGGGGGGGGGCGGTTGTTTGCCATTTGTGGACGTGCGTTTGCAGGCACGGGGGATGGGGGAGTTGTTTCTAAAATTACGAGCATGAAGTGACGCATCCAGCAATTATTCCGCAGGCTTTCTAGTTTTGGGAGAGAGCTGGGAAAAGGGCTGTACAATGAGCACGCACTCAGATGGGAACTTTCTTTTGCTGCACTGTCATTAGCAATTCTAAACAGGTTTGTCAATTCATCAGTGTTAGGGCATTTAATAGTTTGGCTGTAGCTCCTCTCCACCCACTCTGCACAGCAGCAACCTTTAAGGACAATGTGAATGCTTGTTCGCTGCTTAAGATTTGCCACATATTACTCATTTCATTCTCTTTTTTTGATTAGTTTTGGACAATAATTGTAATTTATTCTAGTAGATTAATAAAAGTTGGTGTGATTTTGTTATTCTCCAAAATGCACAGTAGAGCGCTGTCACGTTGTCCTTCCCTCCGAATACAACCATGTTTTCTGCACAAGCTGACAAAAACTATTCTGACAGCTGGCCTGAAACATTCCCAAAGGGCAATGAAACAAAAAATAGAGTCAAACTGTCATGCTGATACATGGAGTACAGATAGCTCTTTCCACAGAAAGAGGAACGCATAGAGATGGGGAAAGAGAGAGGAGCGTGCATGTGCACACACACACACACACACAGAGGACATCCCTCAATGCCACTGCAGGAGATGGGCCCGTTCCTCCTGGGATTGGACTGGTGAGGCGTGTTTGAAAAGAGCTGCGTCTGCTCCTGCTCTGGGCAGCAGGTGTGAAAACTCCCCACCAGAGCTCCCGCACTCTTGTGTTATTACGTCTTTTTAGGGCCATGAAAGAGGGAGCAGATGAGCCAGAGGGAGCGAGAGGCAGAGTGGGAGTGTGGGATTGTCTTTCTTTTGATTGATAGCAGCCCTGTGACTAACACATAGATTTATAATAATTTTCCCTAGCAATGCCCAATTATGCATGGCTGATAAATTATGATGCCTGTTGTCTGGTGTGTGCATTATCCCCCGTCTTAAGGCAGTTTGGGAAGGGTCTCACGGACTGACCTCGCACTTCCTTTAACAGCTTCTTGGCAATAGCCCACATGAAAACAGGGGCTATTCAGCATGTGTGGGTTAACTTGACTTTGTGTAACACGAGTTTTAGTATAAGAAACACGATCCGCAATCTATGTGAGGAATTTGTTATTTTGAAGTGTTCTGGTGCAAACTGTGCACGAGCTGATAAAATGTGTATTTCATTCTGAAGTGAGAGAACGTCCAGAGACAATTTTCCACTGTCTTCACTTGCCAGGCTGTAAAATGTGGCCGGCCTCCGAGATTGGTGTTTTTATGACAGGCCAGGTAGCGTGCAGCGGCAGGACGGCCGCAGCCCAGTGAGAATGTCCTGCCTGATATTAGTGCCATAAATCACAGTGAACTTGAGAACAGAGGACTTAAGGGCTTTCAAGAGTGAACGACAAATCAAGATAACAAACTCTGATAAATAACAGATTCTCGGCCGACCTCGTGCTCTGTTTGAAACTCGACTCATAATCATTCAAAACAACGCAGTTAATTGGATATGTTTATCCAAAGTGAACAGTAGCGTTTAAAGATTTCTAAAAAAAATATAGAATATCTTCGACATCCTAATGTCCAGAAAGCAGCAGTTCCATTCATTGACTGCTTTATCACAACATAACAACTGAGGCAATCATCAGAACGTCAAGTTTGTGATTTTTCAGCATTGATATATTGTTTCTCACACTCACATATTTTCTCCTTTGTTATGGCATCATGCTTTGTATTTTAAGTGCATTCATTTCATTTTCTGTAAAGCATCGGTTTGGTAGATGTCGTCTTAAATTCGATCCCTGACATCCTGACACAGCAGCTGGAGCAGCATTCTCACAACAAATTGACTCTGCCCTCTGTGCAGCCTTTGTTGAAGCATTGGAAGAATTTTGTTTTGGCATTAAGTAAGTTGATCGTGTTGAATTTTTTTGTGTGGACATATTTTATATCCTGACTATTTCACTGTTTAAGCCTTTTTTATCAACCGTTTCATATAGACCATTAATGATAAACTTTTAAAGGGGACCGATCATGCTTTTTATTATTTTCAAAAAAATACAAATTTAAGTTTGAATTAATGAGGTTGACCAAAGCTCAGACATCACTCTGCTCTTAGCACTATAGGTTCCAACAAGCTGCCTTTTATTCATCTCAGATTTTTTTATACTGTCATCCACGTTATACAAAGCTTGTTCCATCGAAAAGGGTCTACGTCAGTGTTATTATAGGCATTTAATATACTCCACCGTACAAAAATGTTTGCAATTCATTTTTCACTATCTTGTAATATTTATTTCTGTATGTTTGTATATTAATTTCCTCTGTATTAAATCCCTTTATATGAACAGATTGTCATTGAAAGACTAAATCCTCAAAGTTCGACCACTCAGAAGGAAGTGGGCTTTAAGGAGATAATATTGTTTTGTTTTTGTATTGTTTCATTCCGCAGCTCAACTCATAGGCTGCATTAGAGATAGATAGGGACTTTGCTGAACAGTGATTAATGCAGAGCTTCTCTAGTGGAGTTCCAGATATTAAATATATTGATGGAAATGTGTATAATAGGTTTAACTTGTAATTATGCAGCTATATTTTTCCACAGAAGGTATGAATTTCATGACTTTCAGGCATTTTTATAAACCTGGAGGAAATACCTTTTTAAATATATAGTATATTTTGTAAATGAAGAAGTTGAGAAAGACATATGTTTCTCCACCTGATTTGCGTCTCTGTGTGGACGTGCACGATCCGGTGGAGGACCTCTCTCCGGTCACTGGTTCGGGGTAGAGATCAGCCCTGAATAGAGCCTTGATTGGATTGATCCACAGCGCCCTTGTTTACAAGCGGCCTATTCACAGTCGGCACGGTTTAATAGCACGCTGTCCCAGAAGGCTTGTTGCATCCGTGTCCGTTTTGTTCCTCGGGGCACGGAAAACAAAAGTGCCGGGAAGGGAGAAGGGGAGAGCAACCTCAGGGGAGTTGTGAAACGGCACTGGAGCCCTGCATCTCTGGGCTTCCTGCCAGGATAGCGTTTCACCTTACCCACTGATTCTTCTTTTATAGAAAGCCACAACACAGTCTAGAGTACTCCAGCCTTTATGGGCCAAAGGCTATTTCAGTTTCACCCAGTCAGCAGCAGATTCAGTGACTGTGTACTAGACTTGAGCATTCGAGGGCAGGAATCACAAATAAACCCAACACACTCCACCCCTGAGCCAGAAGTGGTCTAATTTTAATTTTAGGGCCTCCTTAAAGTAAAGTGGGTTTCTGGTGAAGAGAGCCGGGCCACTGTCTTCATCACGCACTCCGACAATAGGACGCGGCGCACACAGGTCCCTCAATAAATCCCAGGCCAACACAAAAGCTGTCAGTGGACTGCAGCTGAATAGATTAATAAGATTTCCATAATTAGACAGGCCCCTGACAATAGGATCCTTCAGGCTTTGTCTCAGAGCCAACTGGATTGTCCGAGCCGCGCACGTCTGCTGGACGGCCTTGCACAACAATGGCCGAACAGACAGTAAGGTGGTCAGCGGAGGAACATCTGTCTCTCACGGGGCCGAGAAAACAGATGCACGCACGCACACACACACACACAAACTGGGAGATTTCATGTGCACAACACAAGGTTCCTTCAAAGATATATATGTTAAATATATATAATAAATAAATGACATATCCTTTCAACTCTCTTGTGACTGGATCACAAAGCAGCTTTAATTGTATGGATATGCAGTCAATGAAAACACTTCCAGAACAGTTGAATGAGGAGAATATTCCCATTTTGTCAAACTGATGTCCTGGTCAGTGCTTAATAAAAGTGTTTTTAAACTATAATCCTCCTTCTAATATGAGTGAGACAGCATTGATGGGGGTGTGGCATATGTGAGGGATGAAAAATATATCACGATTAAAGTTGAAACAAAGCTTCTTCCATCTGGATTCCAATATTCCCAATTTGTATGATATTGTCTTGTTTCTCTGTTGCATAGAATCCTTCACAATCTAGCATCGTACTGAAGCACACAGTTTGCTGGAGTCAATCTAATCATCGCAGCGTCACTATCCCCACATTGTCCTGATTTCCGACTTCTAATCTTAGCTTTCTTCCCATCCCTCCTGTGAATTAATCTACATGATGGCTCTGATTTAAGCAGAAGTGTAGATTAGAGCTTGCTCAGTTCATCGAGTGCTACTGCTCTAAAAACCACAATCCGGCAGCAGAAGGCAAGATCTAATTACACGGAAAGAGCTAAACACTGCACTGAAGCCCTGCTGTTTTCATCGGGGTTGAGTGGCGGCCTATCACTCATCTCACTCACTCTGCACATACAGGAACAATTATAGAGTGTAAAGACGTGTAAAATGTATCTCGGATTTAGGAGTGAACTGGTTTCCTCAGGTATACGCAGCTGGCCCAGGGGGAAGTGTGAGAGAAGTCAGTTCTGCGTTGGTGATGGAGTGGACAGCAGTTAGCTTGCCTCACCGAGTCCTCTAATGTCCGCTCCAGTCCACTTAGAGGGGGACGAAGCGCCTGCTGTCCACTCTCTGCCCTCCCTCCCTCCCTCCCTCCATCCCTCCATCCCTCCCTCCCCGCTGCAGGTTTTATGAGCTCCCCTGGGCTCTCATCCATCTCTGTCACACACAGGCCCCATTATTGGGGCTGCTCACAAACTGGTTGGGCTGCAGATGGGAAGGGCCTGCAGGACATATATGGTTTCTGCAGTCCGGACAAAGGGCCTGCAAGTCAGACCGCAAAAAAATGTGTGTTCATCTGGGTGTGGACAAGCCAATGTCCTCAGCATGTTTGTAAGAATCTGACAGTGTGAGAATGTCCTTGTGCATCTTGTCGTGGTGGGTGTGTGGCTGCGTGGGTCAGCCGAAGCTTAGGCAAGTACTTGAACTGGTTTGGCCATTGGGAACTTAAGGCAGTGGATTTGAATATGAAGGACATGATAATCCAACGGCCATCTGGTCTGCTGGTCTCATTTGACTGAATAAATAACGTGCATAATCTGAAAACACACATGGGGAGGTTTGGAATAGCGGGGGAAAAAAGAAAGAGGCCAAAGTTAAGGAGTGAGCTAGAGAGCAGCAGCAGCAGCAGAATCACAGGCTCTGGATATTGAGATTTGATTTAAATGGCAATAAGAAGCCTGGCTCCACACACACAGACAGCCATGAATAATGAATCATCGGGCGTCCACTGAAGGGAAAGCAGTGAGGCCAGTAATGACGGCTTTTGCCTTATTCCTTTTTACCTACCTTTTCTAGCCGGAGCAGTTGTCACCTCAGGGTAAATCACAGCACTTCAATAATGCCAAGCTATGTGTGGAATGTCAAGCTAATGCCTCAGCAAGAGGCAGCGCTAGTCTCCAATGAAGCAGATGATTCATTATTATAACTGTGATGTATTTGGTTGATGCACACTTAAACATAAACTCTGTACTTATGATAACATAGAGACACTATGAAATCAGCTTCGGATGGCAAACATATAGCATCGAATAGCATGCAAACATTAGAATTAGCAAATGCCCTTTAGGGAAAGCAGTTTGTAGCTGTTATAATTAATCAGTTAGATGATGATCATAAAATTAATCTGCAACTATTTTAGTTAATTTTTTTATTCACATTTTAAGCAAAATGCCCAACATAAGTGCAAATGTCAGAATTTGATGTTTTCCCTTGTCATACATGATGGTATCCTGAATATCTTTTTAGACCTCAGCTTAATATGCGGGGTATATTACAGATAATTTTGATTGATGGCAATTATTAGATTCATCAAACAAGATATTGTCAGTTGCAGCCCTAAAGGAGTTGTAACACTACTTGCTTTAACAACATATTTTAGAGGATGACAAGGTCTTTTCATGACCGGACATTGGTGGAGGACAATTCATGGAGGAAAATATAATTTTTTTCTCCTGTTAGCTCTGCGATGTCCTCGGTATGTAGCAGCCATGATCAATCAGACCTGGGTCCGTGCTGAAGTCAGCCAGAGGAGCAGACATTCCACTTTCCCAATGTTCCATGGGAGGCTGTGCTGATGAATAGCACACTGTGCTGCACACCCAAACCCAACCCCCCTCTTTCTGTCTTCCTTTCTTTCTTCTTTTCTCTGTTTCTCACTCTCTCTACACCACTGTCCACACACAGACCCTCCTTCCCCTCTCCCTCCCTCCCCCTGTCCAGCCGGCCAGTGGGCCTTTGGAGCTCTGGTGTACGGTGGGTGGGTGGATCGGTGGGTGGTAGGCGGGGGTGCAGGGCGGAGAGAGCAGGCATTCAGAGCAACATGCACTGGGAGATAACAATAGCTCCTCTGGGAGACATGCAGATGCTAGCAGTATAGGGAATAGTGGTGGGATCTTATCGCTACTCTAACATAAGCTGGGAAACAACACATCCATCCCGCCCAATCTGCTTTCACTCTTATACTCTCTGCAGCTTTCTCTTTCTCCTTCCACCTCCCCTTTTACCTTCCTCTCCCTCTCTGGGAAATTTGAGCTCCCCAGCATGATGGTAACACTGAAAAAAGTTTATTTTACAAACAGAAGAAAGGCCATTTTTTGTCTCTGGAGGTGGTGTGAACGGACATGGAGAAGTGTCTAAACTTCTGTCTGGTTTACGCATCTATATCAAGCCAAACAGAGTTTGTTACTTTTGGTTGAATGCATGTTGAGCTCTCTTACGACAGTGTCATACATTTCTGACAATAACAAATGTAGTCAGGTATCTGTCTTTTGTCCTCGATTAGATTTAATGTGGGGGCTGTGTCTTGTCTTCATATCAAAGTCACACTTTCAGAGTGTTTTAATAACAAAAGTTAAAAAACTTAAAATAATAATAATAAACAACAATAACAACCAAATGATATTGAACAATATCTAAAAATTCCTAACCTATCCTATATCCAATCATTCTTTCTTATGTAATTCCATTTAGTGGTAAACTCACTATTTTAATCAAACTTTGCATGGGATGTGTCATTTTCAACTATAAATTGTATATAAGTAAAGTGATATTTTATATAAAGACCATCTTTGATTTTGAGAATATTTTAATATTAATCATAGCTATAAGAGAGACTAAAAATGTTTCCATTTTCCAGTTAGTGATAAGGAATTTAAATTAAGGCCCTCTATAGTACCTACTGGATTTCGACTATGATCAGGAAGCTGTAACAGCTCAATCTTCTACCTCTGTTCGATAGAATATAATCACTACGACACCAATGTCCAATTTTTGATAAAACATAGTTACATTGTAAATTTAATAAGAGTAAAAATATAATATGGTTTCTGTGTGTTTCTTTTGTCAGGTCTGTTCAAGATGCACTGGAATCCAGAGCATGCCCAGCCTCTCAGCCAGTGGCCTGAGCAGCACCTGGATGTCTCCTCCACAACCTCATCTCCGGCCCACAAGTCAGAGTTATACTCTGGCCGCGGCCGCAACTCCAGCAACTACGCCTGGGCCAATGATGACATCTCCGCCCTGACAGCCTCCAACCTGTTGAAGCGCTATGCTGAGAAGTACGCTGGTGTGCTGGACTCACCATATGACAAGCCACCTACTGTTGGCACCTACCATGAGCCAGGAGCCTTCGGGAGCCTCAATGGCCAGAAGACTGAGATGGAGCCCTGGCCACTGACACACAGCACTGATGCCTCCTATTCCTTGGTGCCCCCGGGAGGCCACGACAGCCTCTCAGGTTCCAAAGTTTTAGCCACATCTGCGGGTCTACCGGGAGTTGGCAGTGTGTCAGTAGTGAACAGTAACCTCTCAGACTCCGGCTACAGTGGCAGCAGCTCCTGCAGTGGCTCCAGTGAGTACCCCAGCTACAATGGCACCTATCTTTCCTCAGGGTACTGTCCCCAATCCAGTGCAGCACTTCCCCCTTCCTCCCTGCACAGCCTCCAATCCACCCCTACTCTGGTCCCCAGCTATAGCCCCACCACACCTGTCTATAACTATCCCCCAAGCACATACCCTCCCCAGACCAGCCTCGCCCCCAGCTATAGCCACCCCTCTGCATCCTACCTGGCCTCAGGTCTACCTGCCCCAACTCCTGTACCCTCGAGGCCCACAGTGGTAGGAGGCAGCTATGGTTACCACAGCACCACCCTCGGGACATCTGAATCTGGAGGGACATTAAAAAGAAAAGCATTTGAGATGAACGTAGAAAAGGATGAGGACGGGGATGGCTCTCGTTACAGGAAATATGGCTATGACCCCTTGAAGGCCGGGGGAAACTCACCCTACAGCCTAAATGACAAAACAGAGTGCCGGGGAAATGGCTACAATGGTTCAGGCAGCACAGACCCTCAAACCTTCAAGCCCAGTAAGCCTTCCTCCCAGCCTCTGGTGTCTCCTCAGTATGGAGCAGTAGGGGAGTACAGCCCTCCAGCAGGTATGACAGGGGAGAATGGTGTAACAGAGCAGGGCTTCAACCAACAGCAGCAGCACCGCGCACAGGCCCACAAACGATCCCCACTATGTGGTCCAACTGTTGAAACTATGAAGAGCCCAGATCCCAGACTGCTGGACCTTGTCAATGGGGAGTTATTAGACTGCAACCCGGCCCTTGGTTGGAATGATCTTGCCGGGCTCACCCATGTCAAGACTGCCCTGGAGGAGGACCTGCTTTGGCCTGTATTAAGGCCCAGTCCAGTTGTGCGGCCACCAAGGACCGTCCTGCTGTTTGGCCCCCGGGGGGGAGGTAAGACGACGTTGACTCGTTCTTTGGCTTCACAACTGGGGGCTTCCTTCTACCAGTTGAGTGGCGCCATGCTGGCCTCTAAAGGGAAGGCCGAGGCAGAGCACATTCTGGGGTCTCTCTTGCATGTGGCAGGGGCCCGTCAACCATCAGTGGTGCTGCTTAGTCAGGTTGAGGCCATGGAAGAGGACGGGCTGAGGCAGACACTGCTGACCACCCTGGAGAAAGCCCAGGTGGGGACCCCTGGTCTGGTGATTCTTGTCTGCACCACTGGCAGGCCAGATCTGCTGCAAGACGCAGTTCATCAGAGCTTTGCCAAGCGATATCATGTTGGCTTGCCAGATGTAGGTATGCGCAGGCAAGTGCTGCTGCAGGCTGTGTTGCCCCAGGGCTGCAGCCTGAGCGAGAGGGAGCTAAGCGCTGTGCTTCAGCGCACCGATGGCTTCTCAGTGTGTGAGCTGCTGCAGCTCAGCCAGCAGGCGCTCTCCTCAGCAGCTTCCCCCACTGAGGCCATGCATGGCCTCCCCACATCCTCCAAACCCCCAGCCTTCACAGACTTCGAGAATGCCTTCTGCAAGGTGCGCCCACACACCACCACAAAAGAACTGGACACTTGTATAGAGTGGAGCAAGATGTATAGCCACTGAGAAGCAGCCAGTCACTGTACTCGGACTGCAATATGAACCTGTCTTTGCTTTGACATGGCAAGCCTTGGGAATGTTTTGTTGTTGTTTTGTAATTACAGATTATGAAGCCAAAAGAGCCAGAGAAGTTCAAATATACTGGAGAGCTGACAGAGTTGTATTTCTGGCAGAAGCATGCCATGGTGTACTGTTTTTCTTTTTTTTTTGCTATGAATATCCGCAATATTTAATTTTTCCCAAAGAGAAGAAAGATGAATAGGCCTTGCTGAGTGGGGTAGTGTATTAGTCATTTGGCCAATGGGAGAATCTGATAGCTCTTTGGATCTTCTCTGAGATCCTGATTAGCCTTGGTCCAGGACAAAATCAATTATTTGTTGCTAGGTAACGTGGTCCAAGATTATGGATAATCAGGGTTTGGAAAATACCCCCTTTGACTGCTACTCTCAGGATTGTATTTATTGCCAGTCCAGTCCATGTTATCCTAATGTTGATTTAGTCTTTGGATTGTCACTAATCATTGAGTACGAAGGGCTCGGGATCAGCAACATTTTAGCAAACCTCAGTTTTTGACCAAAAACATGTCAAACCAAATGAATAATCAGCAGTGCTGTTATATTTCCTCAAAAGGGACTTGTCCTCAAAATCACAATATATCAATTTTCTCGATAGCTTATTAATAAATCTTGAAAAAAACTGGCACTCTATTACTATTCACATTTATTAAACATGACTATATTGGCCGTCCCTTGCCGGGTGTTCAGTTGCAGTTACACTCAACACATTTGCTTGTAGTGTACCTTCATTCAAAAATTCTATTCCAATCTTGAAATGGTACAGATAGCTGACTTTATTATTATCGTTTACTTCCATATAATTGCTTTATACACATTCCTCATCAAGGGCAGTTTTCCTGAGACTCACACTTACAGAACAACACCTGCACACCCAGCTTCTCCTACAGCGTGTCTGTTTTCTATTTCACTTACTACTTTTTGTTTTCTTAGTATGTAGTCTTGTTTGAAATGCTCAGGAAGAATTTCTTTACCTCAGAAATATGAAATAAAGAATGTATGTAATCTTAGGGTCTTAGTAGGGAGGGTCGCAGAGCGGGATAAAGGAGCGAGGAGAACCCTGACAGTCTTGTAATACCCACTGCAGCTGGGCTTTTACCTCGGGAGAGAAACTTGAATATGCTACAAAGAGTAACATTGAATGTAATTCAGGTATTTCAAAGGATATTTGATGCCATAAAATCCATGTATTATTATATATGACTATATAAATGCATTTTCTTTTCTGTTCTTTTACCTTTTATTTTTATCGTAGTTTATGGTGGAGTGATGTTTGTCTTCAAGAATGCTATGTAGTGTACAGAAAATATTCCTTTTTTTGTTGGACAAACTGCTCGCAGATCTCCGCGTGATTCCGTGTTTACATATCCTGTATGTGCATGTCCGCTGTCTCGAGTCTTACCAATGCAAAAATATCATTTGAAAATGTAAATTCAACACGCACAATCACACGTGTGCACTCACAGTGAACCTCCGAGCACAAAATACACCCCCCCCCCCCCCACAAAAAAGAAAACAAACCAAAACACTGATGCAAAAAAACAAAAATGTTGTTATGTGCAGATTTCAGCAGATTCCAAAGTGTGAGGATTCACAGTTAATGTGTAGGTATTGTGGATGAGCCCAACATGTAGACAATCCAGACAAATCTCCCCTTCTGCAGCAGAGCGGTCCGACTGCTCCGTCTTAACAAGCCGGAAAAACCTGGTCACTGGACTGCAGGTACAGAGGTCGTTGGTGTTAGGCTGTTGCCATGGACGTATACACACACAATGATGTAATATTTCCTACCGACCTTTCCTCCCTCTCTCTCTCTCTCTCTCTCTCTCTCCCTCTCCCCCTCCCTCCCTCATCACTCTTTTCCCTCTCTCCCCTGTGCAGTCTCATTAGATTGGATTGCCCCCTGGCCACGAGCCCCGGTGGCCATGTGGCATTGTATCCTCTCCCCCACCCCCCTCACCGCCAACCCCCCACTCGCCTTTCCTTATACCGATTCCTCCGGAGTGGAAGTGGTCTGATTGATGTCCAGCAACCTTATATCGCAGTGCAGCCTTCCCCTCTCCAGCTGGTGGCTTCAGTCATGCCATACAGCCAGATCAATCAGAGTGACCCCCGCTGTGCATACTGATCACTGTCTCAGAAACTGAAAACACATTTACAAGTTACAGAGCATCCCCTGCCTCAAGTGGCAGGACATCGCCGGCCATTATTCACACGTAATTACAGAAAGTGGAATAATAACGACAGCATTCGGATTAGTTGTTTCCAGTTTGTCCAACAAACAAGCTTTTATTTTTTACATGTTTTGATCTGTTGTTCTTGGTTATTGTACATTTTCTGTAACCATTTCTACCTCATTTGTGCGGCATATTGTACATGAAAGTATTTATTTCATGTCTTTATTGATGTCTGATAATAATGTTCTTGAACTGTAATGGTCTACCTCAGAAAAGACTGTATTTTAAGAGAAGAGTATCACACAATATTAAACAGAATTTGTCAATACTGTACTGCAGTTGTTTTTATTTTTTGATTTTTTTCCAAGGTGCTGCATTTGACCCGAGTACTGAGACTACGCGATGCTGGTGCACGGTGCTTACCCCATGTGTCTGTAGCCTGGTTTGACCCCAGCGTCGAGGGCAGCGCAGCTACTTAAAGTGATTGGTAAATTCTTTATCGTGTAAACACAAAAGAATCACGTCAGGAGGTTCTGGGTTTGTTCCAACATTAGCTCGGCTCGACCTCACACAGTAGGATGTACAGTCAGCAGGCAAAGAAAAAAATGAAAGCTGCACTGCTGTTATAATTAAAGCATGGCTGTGTGTCGTGACGAGTTTGTATCTGCGAGAGGTCAAAGATTAGAAAGAAAGGATAGCCGCGTGTGTTAAGAGTAAGGAAGATAAAGACAGAGAAGAGCACCGTATGATTTTTATGTGTTCACTTGCACAAAAGTTTGTCATCCTGCGTGTTTGTGCGGTTTTATGTGTTGTGGCGTCCAGGGCAGCAACAGAGGCAGTGCTACTACACCCCTGAGGCTTCAGGCCCAGCACCAGTGCACAGAGGTCCTTCATCCCTGTCACTGTCTGTAAACAACAGCTCTTCCCAGCGGCCTGCCCCGTGCTATTCCTGGCCCTTCCTGACATCTTTCAAAGCCTCAAAACTAATTCGAGAGCTGAAGCAAAATCTGGGCAACTCTGTGCAAAGCAGTGAAAGTTTAGGCGAGGCCCGGGTACTGGACGCGTCGCTCCTCGGTTATGGATAGCTCTGTCAAAGCGGAGTTTGAAACATCTGTGTCTGAATCCCAGCAGAACAGTGGTGCTGGTGGTGTTGATGACACAGTAATTAATTGTCTAATAATGATGCATAGCTCTGTTATAAGTGCAACCTTGTGCAGCGGCCGCCCTTCATCCTCTGATGAAGGATAATCGTTTCTGCAGCTGTTTCAAAATTAGCTTCTATCTTTTTCTGTCACAAACTCAATAACATAATCCACAGAGCAACACAACCTTGTAGGCAGGTAAAGCAGGACCATGTGGTAATGGAATACAAGCTTTTCCTCCACTTACATACTTATAATAAGTGAAATATCTCGTAATTAATAATGACGTCTCAAAGGTGCTTCGTGTGAAGTTGTGAAGGCTTTACCTCCGCACAGTGTGATTGTGTTGCTGCAAGGTGACTTATTCAACTTCAGAACAGTAGCTGATTGGTTACCGACAGTACTTCCATAGCAGGACTTTCAGTGAGTCACTTCCAGTAGGTGACGTCTGAAAAGCAGTTTGTCCTCTCTGTCCTGAGTAATGCCCGTCCTCGAGGAAGTCAATCATTTTCCTTCTCCCTGCTGATTGGAGGTAATTAGGCGAGCCCAGTTTATAATTGGATAATAAAAGATGCTAATGAGCTGCTGTCCTATTTATTTATACTGTGGCAGTGAAGAGGACACAGCCGTCACACTTTCCTCACTGCGATACAAAGTTATATTGAAAGGACATTTCACAAAAGTATTACCTTCATACAAATGGGTTTATGATGGAGTTGAGGGTATATAGTATATAATAGTTGGTCTTATAACGTATTAAAGTATATGATAATGTCAGAAGTGTGCATCTGTAATGGAAATCAGAGACTGTAGTCTTTGCATTGCACTGCTGGATGCATGACCATTTTGTTTGTTCATTCTTTATGTATTTCTTAGTTTTGCCCTGATGGAGACTATTTTTTCCACCTGCACTCAACACAAACAACAGATTTCCATGTTGTTCAGACCATTCTTCAGCATCTGCTTCATTCAGAGGAGCTCGAACAAAAATAATCTTGAAAGTTATTTATGGAAACAACCTTCATAAAAAAAAAAAATAGACGTCCATTCTCTGAATCTCATTTCGCAGGGACACAGTCCTCGTCTCTACCTCTGCCGCCGTGCTGCTGGCCTTCCATTGTCCAGGCCTTGATACTGACAAGGTTGACATCAGAGGAGAGCTCTGACACTTGGTGAGTTAGGACTGCCAGCTGTTAGCAATCAAGTCTATTTTGAAGTCAGGGACACATGGACCCCCAGGGCCAAAGCAGCAACTAGCCCGGCCCCCCTCAACATCAACCCAGCCTACAACTTCCAAAACCCCCTGGTCCCATAGATAGAGAGCACAGCTGTATTAGTTCCAGATGTTGCAAGACCACAGCGAGGGCCCTTTACCTAAGAGGACCCCAGAAACGATGACAGAGGATCATTATGCGACAAACAGCAATAACACAAAGATTTGAGCTGAAACAAATGTTTCGACAACAAATGTGCGCAACACACCACAAAAAAATTGCTCAATAAAAGAAATGTGACATTTCTTTTATTGAGCATTTTTTTGATGTGATTTTCTCAAACTCTTGTCCTTGACGGAGGAAGAGCTGCATATCAGGACAGAGAAAGCCCGGTCGCTGCAGACTGCTTTTAGAGAATAAGATCAATGCTGCTTAACATTACGTATTGGCTTTCTCTTTCCTGGAAGGTGTAGCTGTCATCAAAAATATTGGCCTGAATACTAAAGAGTCTAATCTTTATGGTCCGAATCCATCAAGCTGGCTACATCTGGCAGTTCAGCACAGAGCAGCCTAAGACCTGAGGAGAGAACTTGGAGAAACTGAATCCTGACCAATAGAGGAAGATTGCAGCAAAAAACAAAAAGCAAATCTAAAATTGTAGATCAAGTGAAAAAGAGGAAACAATGGAAAGTCCTCAGTTTCTGTTGGAGAATGTGATCAAATCTTTGCAGCTGCATTGTTTCTCTGTTGGAGAGGTCAATCCCAACTCTCAGGAAATTGGACCTGACAGGTGGAATGTCCTGCCCCCTCTCACATGACTCAACTGTTATCACAGAATAATAGATTTATAGGAGAATGGACAGACTTCTCTTTGAGAACGTTCGAATCTGAGGCGTCGCCGTGACAACGACTGCAAAATCTGATATTGACAGAAGCAGATCAAGTGATCAAAATAAAATCCTCCCACAAAACGTCACTTACATCATGTTGGGGAGCCCGCACGTGAACATGCAACATCTTCTACGATGATCTAATTTCAAACAGACCCCTGAACATTAGAGGACCAGCAGGGTTTCTTCAGGTCTATACCGCCCTCACGTGGCCAACACAAGAACATGTAAAACCCCAGATTGACCAGATTGTGCCACGAATCCCCTCAGATTAGATCCAGATAAATACATATAAATTCTATATTTTACATGGATTTATTTTATCGTAGAGCTTCATCCAAATATCTGAATTTAGTCCTGAGCGATTAAAGTACTGAACTCAGTCTGCAGACTCACAAATGAGACGCAGCTTTAAATCCAGCAAAGTGGATTTTAAAATAACAAAATGCAAAAAGGACAATGAGACCGGATGAGGAACGTTTACAGTTATAAACAGCACACGGTTACATACACATAAAATATACGAATAAGATAAACATACAAACAAAACAAGATTAGAACAGCAAAACCTCCCACAGCAAAACAAAAGCGAAAGTGTAGCGTAACATGTTAAACTCATATTGTCGCCCCCTTGTGGCTATATTTTGGGAACACTAAAGAAAAAAGGGAGTCAAACATGACAAAAGCAAAGAACCTGCATAATTATTATGATGTGCATTTTTAAGTATTTAAATGCATGTGAATTGATACAGTATAAAGTTGTATACTTTATCTTATACTTAACACTGATTTATACTTTGTTTTCTACTTGTGACCACATGGGTCACATCTGGAAAAATCATGCTAAATATACATCTTTTTCAGAGGCACTTCCCAGTGGGAGCTGTGGATTTTGTGGTTTCACACCAACCCCTGTGACCTCCAACAATCAAGCATCACGGCCTGGATGTGACCATATGTACCAGTATTCATATTATTTATTCAACACATATTTTTGATCATTTATTATTTCTTATATATTTAATTAGTGTTTCTTAAACAAGCACCATTGTTGGCTGCTCTCTGCTCATGTGTGGATTGTGAAAGGGGACTGGATAGTGGGAAGTGGGAAAAGATCTAAATCACCTTCTCTCTACTTGTGCTTGACGCTACAATATATTAAAACAAAATACACATGTACATAGTTTTGTGATCCTGGAGGCAAACTCCAATTGGAATTCAAGCAATACACTGTATTTGTTTGGGAATGTCTCTATTCAGAATGTCCAATTATTTCATATCCTGAATGCCAACAGGCTGAAAACCCAGTGTGTGTTTCAAGTTGGTATATGTGACATCATCAGTGATGCCATTAGTCGGTTACAGCTGATAGTGGTTAATGATGCAGTATTGGAGATGACTCTATCTCATATAGCCCCATATTTAGACACCAGAAGAAACAGAAACCTCTGTCCAGAAGTGTGGCGACGTGTGCTCCCTGGCGCTCTCTGTCGGTGGGTGTCGTTGGGACTTGAAGGAGCTGCCAGCTGCAGATATGGTATCATGTGTCTCAGTGAACTTACTGGAAGTTACTGCCTATGGGGAAATTACTAGACGTTACTCCGCCCACGCACTCCTTCTGTGGAAGTTCGCCGTGCCCCTCTCCGCCCCCGTTTGTTTCACGTACAGTACATGTATGACATCCTGCCCTTGCACCTTGAGGCCTGCAGGGCGCATGTTTCGTTTGTGATCTGTGAAACGTGATTTAACCAGAGGGTTCCGGTGTGTGTGTGTGTGTGTATGTGGCACATCTGCTGCGCACCGGGAGAGACAGTGAAGACACCAGGGCGCGCACATCACGCCCCTCACCATGTTCAGACTTGAACGTGAGGGCACTCAGGGCAGGAAATAATTACGCGCGGTGACACGACGTGCGCGAACAGGGAAGTGACTGAATCCACCCTGGCTTGCTGAGCTCGTGAGAGTTGTGTGCGTATACGGATCGGTACAACTGACTGGCGTTGGCCCAGGACCAGTGGGACACGGGCAGCGATACAGTGGGTGATGGAGGGAGGACGTGTTGAGTAAAACTTACTGGATGAGTAAGTTACCACTCAAGAGGAAGAGGAAGAAGAGAAGGAGCCCAGCGCTTATCAATGTTTTGAAATCTGCCTTAAACTGAAGGTAAGAGTCGACGCAGTGTGTTGCTCTATTGAGGCCTAGTCCGCTGCGAGAACTTTGAGTAAAACTTGTTTCAACGTTTGATAAACAAATAATAACAACAACAAAAAACAACAGACCGTAGCAGTGTGTATCTCTCTCTCTCTCTCTCTCTGTGTGTGTGTGTGTGTGTGTGTGTGTGTGTGTGTGTGTGTGTGAGTGAGACTTATATCCTCGTACACTTCTTCAAAACTTAAATAAAGTTATGACGTCTTTTTTTTTTTAGATAGACCCAAATGTATGTTTACTTTTAATCATTGTCTTGTTTGTTCGTGTATTCATGTTCAGCCCATGCGATCACATGTTGATATTGTTAGAATATCAGTACAGTTTATTCCATGTTGTATTATTAGCTCCCCAAATAACATATCATGTATATTGTTATATTCCAGACAAGAAGGCCTTGCTTAGCTGCAATGAACTTCAACATGAAAGTTGAATTAACCCTTTAATAACAAAAGTAAACTGTATTTCTACAGCACCTTTCAAAACCCAGTTACCAGTTGATTTAAGGCAAACAATGGCAGACGGTTCTAAAGCAGTTTGAAGATCACAAAGCGATGCAGGACATATACAGAGACAAATGTTACAGATGAGGAAAACATGACAAAATAAAACATTATAAAATGATTAAAATAGATGACTGTATTTAATGTGATTCTGTATCTTACATATACAAGTGGGGTGTTAACAGTTATAAAGGGACGGCAATTTGGGTTGAAAGTGTGTACATTTAATACTGAATTGAAAAGATAAGGGCAGGCCAATAACATTATTGAAATAATTATTGGAATAAAATAGCAACACAACTTCGATAAATATCAACATACTGCGTATGGATTGTGCAAGAACAGTGAGGAGGTTTAACACACAATTCATTTACCTCAGATTTGTGAGTTTAAAACCACAAACTTCACTCAGGAGCAAAAATCTGTTTCTATCAAATCAAATAGTTTGTATTGGTTTGAATGTTGAGGCAACGAAGAGTTAAATCATCAATATATTCGTGAAAAATATCCAGTACATAATCTGCTACTGTATTTAGACGACCCAAAAAACCATGTTGATAATTCTGGCCTTAGAGGGTTACACAGAGTATAATGTGTTTACCTAATATCTCATCTGCTTACTATGTTATGTCTATATACAGAGTGTTTTGCATGTTTTATGGGCCTCTGAGGAGTGTTTGACCTTTTGGGCTACATAAATAAAGTTGACTTGATGCACAGTGCGATCATGGGAAAGGTTTGCCTTCAAGGCTCTTTGCCGAAAAGCTTTTGCATTTGGTTAACTATGTTACGGCCCATTTACACCCAAACGTTGATCTTTTCTTCAATCTAACAAAGATTTGTTTTCTTGACTTAACCAAACTGCCTGAGAACCCGCAATCAGAAAGCACATTTACCAGTAAGACTTTCTGACTTCATCAGAAGTCTCAGCAACCAAACTTCTCTGAACTTCACCCGCAATTAGAGTTTGTCATCACTTATGCAATAAAGTTTTGGCCTTTGACTTGCAAAGTCTGTCTGCAAACTGGTGCTTTTCGTTGGAAGGAGAATCGATCGAAGTGAGTTGCATGATTCTGACTGGAGTTGTTGAAGATAAGTGATCTGTGTGAGTTGGTGAGGTTTGATACTGGAGAGGGAGGAAACTGGTCTTAGTGTTTTTCCGCAGTGGATGTTTCAGGGAGGAGAGAGACGCTCTCATGCATTAGTGTGCCCGAGGGATAAATTACCATGCATGTACAACCATGATGTGCAAGAAAAGAGCGAACTGAGGAAAATTGTTGAAATAACTTGTGCGGTTTGGTTGACCTGCTTGTTTATTGAATATCCAAGATCTGGTCTTTTAAAAATGAAAGGTGGTTGTGCACTAAATGTGCAGTGTCACAGTGCATTATATAGTGAAGCCTCATCTGGGAAATTTATTGCAAATGGCTGACCCTGTGATACTACTGCAGATTGCTTCTGGCCACCCACTTTGTCTTTCTGAATCCCCTCATAGCATTGTGTCCCATGTCCTTACAATGCACAGTGATACCCACACACTCCCAACACCAGGGACTTGGACCAGGGAACGCTTGACCAGCAGCTCTACAGGTCTGACACCCCCACCTTCTGCAAAAAGCTGCAGGATTGCCATGTTTTGAGTATAACTGAACTTCCAGAATTTCCCATGCAGAGGTCAATATTTTACCATAAGTTCATGTCGACAAAGTCAGAGTAGTACAGTTTCACAGTGGTACTGTGAGGGTGATGTGTTGATCTAAGATGCAGGGCTTAAGGTTCAAATAGTTGTGACTCACATCAGGTCGTTCAACGACTAATTATGGCTACTTAAACATTAGCTACAGCAGTAAAGCGTGCCTGCTAATGTCAGTGCAGGCCAGAACAAAGCGAAGGCTCTATAAGCTTAACTGTTTGTTGCTGTTATTAAGTATGAGTATTGAGTATGAGTCCTTTTGTGGGAGCTTCCCAAAATGTTTAACAATCTCTTTATGAGTATTGCACAACACTCCTTTCCTTCAGTATGACTCACCAGACTGGCTCATGTCAAGCACTCATCTGGGAGATATTCGAAGCTTTCAAATGCAATAAAGGTGTGATAGTGCCCCGAAGCGCTACCGACAAGTGTTGGTTTCACCTTCATGTAGCCAGGAGACAGCGGTGAAGTTTCAAAATTTAAGTGAAAGTGTAGGACTGAGTGTTTGTGGGTTCTCTCTACCCATAGGAAGTGAAGAAAGCTCCAAAGACATTTGCTTGTTTTTTGCCAACAACTGATTTAAGATATCTGAATCTATCAGTGTTGGTGTGCATGTTTTTCCATATTTTTATTTGACCTACATGCAGTAGTTTTGAATTCAGTTCTAAGTTTGTTTATTGCTGTATTTAAAACATCACATAGCTCCGCACCCCAGGCCTCTATTGCTGTAAAACTAATACAGACTCTACTGAAAACCGCATCTGACTGAATGATTCCAATTGAAAAATGTATTATTGTTTGTCACTTTTGACACAATTCTCTTCTTGACATATTTGATTTAAATGGGTATGAGCAATGATTGGATGCACAGCATGACTTCTTTCTGCACGTTTGAGAGGGGTGTAATATAGTTTAAAGGGAAACTAGATATTATTTTCATGATTTGCATTTATGGTAGGAATGAATGTGTTCGGGCTGAGGAGGGTAAAGGGAAGTGCAGAGATATGCAAAATATTTTTTTGAGAAATGCAGTAGAATTGAATATTCATGCATAATATGTCTTTACACTCTGTTTTTTGTAGCCCTGCTTGATCATGGCCCAGTGGCAACACATGTCCCAGCTAATCCAGTGCCTGTCTGATGAAATCGTCAACAACCTCTATCCCCCAAACGCCTTCCCCATTGAAGTCAGACACTTTATAGCTGAATGGATTGAGAACCAAAGATGGTACACAAATGCACACACACGCACACACACGCACCATACATAGACATATGACGACATGTTGAACAAGCGTGCTGATGATTTCATTGAATATTGTGTTTGCTGGCTCATGAGCTCTTGTCTGTGTGTGGCTCTATTACAAGCACATCTTACATGCCCGTGTGTGTGTGTGTGTGTGTGTGTGTGCTCAAAGGGACGACTTTGTGCTGGAGAAGGTGGAGCAGGAGAGCCAGGCCCGAGCTCTGTTGGACCAGATCATCAGCATGTTGCAGTCGATTGCTCAGCAGAATGCAAATGTGGTGGTCAAGATGAAGTTGATGCAGATCAGCAGGTCCATGGTAGGAGAACTGCATGAGTCAGATCGGATTTAAGTGCCTCCCTGATTCCCTAATAAGATTCAGAGAGTTTTTCTGTTGAGGTTGGATGTAGCAATTGTATTCGGTATAATATCAAGCAGCTGCCAGTGGTCACAGCAGGTCTGTGTCTGAAATCACTCACCACTCACTCTAAAGTAAATTTTTAGTATTTGTCTGAATGTATGTTTAGTGAAAATCTTTATACCCCGATATAAAAAGTAGTGTGCAGCTAATCCCGAGTAATCGAGCAATATATACCATCGTGCATTGCGCTTGTGCTGCGTAGAGAATGCAGTATATTGTAAAAACAAAAAGATTTTCATGTCTGAATAAAAAATACACGAGCCTCGAATGTGACAGAGTAGAAGGGAGAAGCAAACACAAAAGCATTGATTTAAATTAACTGAAAGTTTGAAGCAGACACCAAATATTTTCGACAAATTTATGTAGAGTATACATTCCTGGTATAATATGAAATATGATGATATGGCATGTTTTAGTTGTGCAACAGCAATGACTTATTTAATGGTTCATGAGAAAATTAGTCATGTTCAATCGTATACAGTCCGTTACAGGGAACGTCCTATACAGTAGGAAGGACTGAATGAGTGAGTGATTTCACACACAACCTGAGTGATGCAAGACAGGAAGATAGACAGGAAAACACTCTCTGGAGGAATCAAAGACATTTGTGAGGCTGTAGAAAAAATGAAAGGTGCCTTCAAATAAACTTCAACAAAGAAAAAAAAAAAATGAATACATGTTGATAACAAAATACCAGTAAAAATACCTACACTTTTTTTTACATATGTTTGTGCCAACCTGCTTCAACATGTATTCAGACAAGTTAACATGGCACCGGCTAAATGTACCATTGTATACTAGAAGCTGTATCATAGATGGATCCAATGGGACATTGTGGCTTCTTTACAGACTGGGTTTCAACGGCAGCCTTTACAGTTTGCAGTGCTCGTCAGGGACATCCTCAGGAAGGAGCGTGCTCTGCTCAACACGGTGAGAACCTCATTAACTGACACAGTTTGGTTTTAGTTGTCTTAGGGCCAGGTGAAGCTTGATATATCTGAGTATATGTCTGTGGCAGTAGACCTTGCCACGGGGCTCTCCCACACACAGCCAACAGCTCTCACCTGCGCTGATTGATCCTCTGTGGTGCAGGTGAGGGGGCTCTCCCAGCCAGACAGCATCATCCAACATCCGAGGTTTTTCGGGGCATGAGGTGTAAAAGAAATGTATTATCCCTTTTTATTTAGCAGTATTTGGTCTCCTGCTGCAGTCGGTTTGATAACTGTGAGTCAAACTCCCGTCCACGGTCAGTTATCAGTTTAAATTGGGTCAAAACAATGCAGTTACAGAGAAGCTGACGTCGTTCACTGATTCACAAGTTATGTTGGAAAATCAAACCTTTTGGTCGCCTTTTAATTGTGTCATATCCGCTTTACCCTTGGTTTTGCCCATCTGCTCTAAAGCTTCCAGGGCAAACACAGGATGACGAAGGAGAAACACACTACTAGCCAATTAGCCAAGCGCCCACTTGTACTGGATCACAATTACTCAGTGCTGTTTGCATAGCACTTCAAGACATGACCTCATCTGTCAACATTATTTGTGTCTGAGCCACACCAGGTAGATTTTTATCTACAATGGTGGTGAAGAAGATAACTCCCATGATCCCATGCTGCTTTATGATGTCATCAAATTAGGACTTTTGTTATTGTTTTGATTAAGAGACCCCTAGTGGCCAAAGTTACATAATGTTAAAATTGAATTGGATGTAGGTTTATTACATATATTTGTATATGTACCCCTCTTTATATGCACTATAATCAATAATTGTAAAACATAGCATGCTCTCTGTGTCTCTCCTTGTTCAATTAATAATGATATTACACTGTGTGTAGCCCACTCAGCTCCCCAGCCCTCCTGCGTACCAACAGTATGAGGGTGGAGAGCCGTCGTTCCCCAACATGCAGGATGTGGACCACCTGGTTCTGAAGGTGCTGGAGGTCCAGAACATTCGACAGAAAATGCACCAGCTGCAAGAGGAGCTCAACTGGGAGAGACAGAACTATGAGGGTTTACAAGGTGACACACATACACACATACACACACACACACACACACACACACACACACACACACACATACACACACACACAGTTTTAGAGACTTTCTGCAGAAATGCCTTTCTTCATGTTCACATTCATAAAATACTAAAAACAGCTGATATTAACTGAAAATGGAGTAAGACTATTTCAGCTCCTCTTTAATAAAACAGAAGTCACTTTCTATGTTAACAGTTTCAGTTTAGTTGTTTCATGCTTTTTAATAAGTTTTTGTTTTTATATTTTGTTAATTAATTAATCATTCACCAATTTTCACTTTTCAGGTTAACTGTGATATGAAGTTTAATCAGTAAGGAATTTAGTTGCAACCTTATTACATGTCAGAGGGTTAACATATAAACATAAAACAGTGAGGGGCGAAGAATGGAGCCCTGAGGTGCTCCCAACTTTTCAAAGCAGGAAAACCACTGGTGAAATCAAAGTTGATGATAGCTGCCTCTCGTTCTGTAGAGTTACTTCCTGGTATTGTGCATGCATCTCCCTGACATGTCAGTGCCATTGTTGATGATAAAATTTATGTTCAGTCTTAATGTTCCAAAGGTTAATGTTGTAATTTACTCTTGTTATTTTCCTGCTTTGACAATAGTCAATGCCCTGAAGTTCCGTTTTTGCATATAGGATGATAAATTAGTCACAGTATGAGTTGGCCACTCATTTTTAGATTAATAAACCTCAGTGATCAGTGGTGCGAATAGCAACTACTTGACCTAATACAACTACCACAGCCATTAAACATATATATATATTCTTAATATGTCTTGTGATTAGACTTTTATGATTCCTGTTGTTTTTATCATGTAAAGCCCCTTGTAAACCTTGTTTTGATAAGGTGCTAGATAAATCAAGTTTATTATTTTTATTGCTTTCCTTTACTCATCATCATCATTTTTAATGATGCTGTAAATGTGACTTAATTGCGTCTCCATTGAATACTTCTCCACTAGGGTTAGGGCTTCAATATTGTCCTTGCTTTCTCAGAGAAGAATTCATGGATCTAGCAACAATCTGACATGTTTAGGGGACTGATATTTCAGAGTCTTTGAAATTTGTTGCAGATTTGAATAAAAATCTGAATCTAGTCAATTTAAAAGTGGTTTCATAAGGACTTTATGAGGCCTGAGTGGTCTTTTATTTTTATTTTTCTGATGAACAGTGCAACTACTGTAGTACTTGGCATTCCAGCTACATAAAATGAATATATTTAGCCCAGCTTTGACTGTGTCTTTGTTAACTTGGCATGTTCATGTGTTGCTCATTCTAATCTGTTTTACCACACATGGCCCTTTTAAGAGATTTGTATGTCAGTGTTAAAAATGACAGGATGGGTGTTTTATTATTAGAAAAATGCCCACAGTTTTCTCCATCCACCTGCTGCGTACAAACGACTCAACATATTATTTTATTCCTACAGGTCCAATCCAGCAGAACGGACTGGATGCCAAAAAATCTGAAATCCAGAAACACATCCAGCAATTGGAGTACAATGTCAATGCAATGGCCACGGTGAGCTGGGCATTAGTTTATTTAGCCAGTGCGAACATTACTGGCAACCTTAAGGGAAAAGATTATTCGTTGTTTATATACAACCACAGGAAATTAAAGTAATGTCATATCAAATTTGCTCAGTAGAGCAACTGCTCTAAGGTCAGAGCTTGACATTTGTAGTCAACTAATAATCACACTTCCTCAAGTACAAGTATCTCACCATCACCATTATACATTTAGAAACTAAAAGAATCCATATAATTGTTTGGCCTAACGTTGGTTTGAAATAACTTTAAACACTTGTTAGTGCAGGAACAGTACGTAATATTTCTGTGTTTGTGTGCATGATGGTTATTGACATGCACATTCATGCACGTGTTTGCCCATGTGTGTCAGTTTAATGTGTTTGGATACTGGTTGCTGTAGAAGCGCTTCCAGCTGCTGCAGGAGTGTGTGGACTGTCTGGACCGGTGTCAGGTCCGACTGCTCAGCAGGCTGAAGGCGTGGAGGTGGGAGCAGTGCAAGGCCGCCATCGGACATCCCTTTGACGAAAACCTCAACCCCCTGCAGACCTGGTGAGGTGCACCCCACTTATTCATTACCTTTATCCGATCCAAGTAGAACCACACACCTAATTAAACATGACATCTAAGCAAGAGTGAATAGAAGAAAGAAAGTTATATCTTGGGAACACCTTCAGACAAGTTCTTGAAATTTGTCACAAACATTCAATAGAACTCAAGAAAAGAATTAGCATTTGGTGGTAACAGGTCAAAGATCATGGTTTCTACGACCTCACAAATCAAATTTTTGGCCATAAATCAAGAAACCATATACGCAAATCATGACAAAGTGTCACACATATTTTTAAAAGAGTCAAATTAAGTGACATGATAATGTTTTGCAAAAGTACATTTCTGGCCAGTATTCAATGTCATATCACAGAAACAGATATATTGCATTTTTTGTCTAGTATTTGTCTTTTTACTTATTACTTATTTTTCTGTTAGGTGTGAGCAGCTGCTTGGGGTGAACGGGAACCTACGACAGGAGTTGATGCTGATGGTGGAACAGATCCCAGAGCTCCAGGAACGACTGAGGCAACTTCAGCAGGTTCTGATTCAAAGGTAGCACAGTCACATGAGTTCTTTGTCTGTATGTATTCCAATTTCTATTTAAAATCAGAGACACATTTTAAACATGGTTTCCTCACTCATGTTTCCTGCAGCTCTCTTGTAGTGGACAAGCAGCCCCCTCAGGTCATTAAGACTCAGTCAAAGTTCTCCACCACTGTGCGATATCTGCTGGGGGAGAAAGTGGCTCCTGGGAAGCCTGTGGTGCTGAAGGCGCAAATCATTAATGAACTGCAGGCCAGGAACCTGGGCAGTGTCCCTGGGTGAGTCATGCATATATATATATATATATATATGCATAAACAGTAACAGGACAGATTACAGTTTCTGACTGAGTCTGAAGTCTAACAGAGGTTTTTTTCACCTTTATGGAACAAATAAATAAACGTTCTTCAATGTGTTCTGTTAATTACTTTAGATTTTATTTTATTAAAAAAAGGTTTAAAAATAAAAGGTTGAAGTGGCTTTTTAATGGATAAATATTTTTTTCAAGAAAACAAGTGGGAGCTAATAATTACCCTGTATTCTCAACTATAATTAGATATACATTTATCTTCTGTAATTTGGAATTTGAAAAATGTTTCTGTATTAATATAATAATAATTATAATGGACTTTATTTGTACTGCACCTTTCATATAAGAAATGCAGCTCGAAGTGCTTTACATACAATATAGTTCAAAATAAAAACACCTTAATACATATAACAAGCATGTTAAAATGTAAGTTAAGAGAACAGATTTTAGGAAACATAAGAACATGTTGAAATGACATTGAATAGAAAAGGGACTACAAAATAAAAACAATTATTATATTTAATGAAATGCATAAAAACAGAAAACAGGCAAGTGAAAGAGCAGGTTAAAGGCTGAAGCAAAGAGAAATGTATTAAAGTTTTCTTTTTAAGATGTTTACTGAACTAGCTTCTCTGATATCTAGCAGCAGTCTGTTCCAGCGTAGTTTACAAAAGCTGGATCTCCGATTTTCTTTCGGCTGCAGTTGGAAACCTCTGACAGACTTGCTGCAGATTACCTCATAGTTCTAGAGGGGACGTAGTTAACTAGAGAGTCAGCTATGTAACTCTGTCCTAGTTCATTCAGAGCCTTGTATGTAAGGAGGAGAACCTTTAAAGTTAATCCTGTGTGTTACAAGTGACCAGTGCAAAGCAGCTAGAACTGGACTAATGTGTTCTCTCCTCTTGGTTCTGGTTTTAAGTTCTGAATGAACTGGAGTCTCTCGATTGTTGTTAAAAGTGCATTACAGTCATCCAGCTGGCTGGAAATGAACGCAGGGATCAGCTTTTTATTATCTGTCTGATTTTCAAATGACCGAAACCTTTGCTATGTTTCTAAGGTGGAAAAGTTTGGTCACATTGTTGATGTGGGCCTTGAAACTCAGATCTGAGTCTAAGATAACACCTAGACTTGTCACCTCTGATTTAATCCAAGGATTTAGCTCATCCAGATTATTTTCCAGCATTTCTCTTTTTGATTTTGGGCAGACTAAAAGGATTTCAGTTTTATCCTCATTAAGCTTGAAGGAAATTATTGCTCATCTGTGTATTTTTTGCTGACAGACATTTAGTGTTGGAGCGCAGAGAGTTATCATCATTTGGCTCAGCAGCAATGTATAGTGTATCATCTGCCTAACTATGAAAACAAACATTGCATGCTCTGATGCTGTCACACAGTGGGAGCGTGTACAGTAAGAATAATAAAGGTCCACGGCCGCTCCCCTGTCCAGCCCCCACAACAGCATTTCAGTCAGACATCTCACATTCAGGTGTTGATTGCAGCAGTAGAACAGGTTTAGTGTTTGGCGTCTTGGGCAACTTTATCACTCCCCCATATGATTACACAGGTATGATGGGAGTGATGAGCAAATACTTGTAACCCCCCCGCCTACAGGTGGATGCTGGGGTGGTGGAGGGGCTGAAGCAACTGGTAGAAATACTGCAGCAGCAGTGCGAGCAAAGGGGGTGATGGGAAATGTCTCTCTGCTTAAATAGGCCACCTAATAAGGTGGGTGTGTATTATAGATGGTTGTGGAGAGTGAGGTGATGTCACATGATGTATGTCACATGATTGGAGCAGCACAGCTCGAGTTGACTGCCTGAACTAGGTCGCAGGGTTCGCTTCATTTTAGCTTGTCAGAAACATGATCTCCAGCACTGACAGAACTTTCTCCCTTTTATGTTCGTTATTAATGAAATCATACATCACGCATAATTGTCTTGGCTTTTGTTTAGTATTCATCAAACCTGCATTGTTTTTAAAATGAATCCAATGAAATAGAAATGCCCTGAAAACAAATTCCAAAAGGTTCTTAATTTACATGACGTAAAAATCCACATTGAACCTTTGTTATGTTGTCGGCAGTGATAATGTCGGGGAGCTGATCAACAACACGGCCATCCTAGAACACAACACAGCCAGCAAGAGCACATGTGCTACCTTTAGGAATATGGTATGTACTGATTGAGATTCATCAGCTGAGATTTAATCATTGTTCTGTCTCACTAGCAAATGTAAACTCTTATTTTGGTTCAACAGTCCATCAAGAAGATCAAGAGGGCCGACAGAAAGGGATCAGAGTCTGTGACGGAGGAGAAATTTGCTCTCCTGTTCTCCACAGAGATCACCATCACAGGCTGTGACACTCCCTACAGGATACAGGTGTGTGTAGGGAACCCAGTTTCAACAGATCTCCCCTCATTTGTCAGCTCACAAGCTTCATTTAGCAGCCACAACAGTGGTAAACTGATTTTAAAACTATAGAAGATTCCACATGTTGCCGCTGTAAAACATTATTTAAAATCTTGTGTGATTGGTTTCTCCTTGGTTTGATCGTTAAACTTTATTATGTCACTGATTTTTAGATGATCTCGCTGCCGGTGGTCGTCATTGTCCATGGAAGTCAAGACAACAACGCTCTGGCCACCATCATTTGGGACTGTGCTTTTTCTGAACCAGTAAGTGTCACATTAGTCTTTTGTTTAACTTTTCTAATAATATCCGCTATTGCGTCTTATGCTATAGTCGACGATGCCAAGGATCGGGACACCCAGACATCCAGGCCAGCTTGCTGCCTGTGCAGGTCGTCACTCCATGTATTTCCTTCGGGCTGTGCCCCACCAGACCACAGGACCAATATGTCCTCTGAGTGGGAGGCAGAGTCTGAGGACATGGGGTATATCCCTGGCAAGACACCAGGGGTGGATGAGATTCAAACTTAGATGTTGGAGGCTCTGAACATTGTGGGGCTGTTTAGTCTGAGACGCCTGTTCAATGTCTCATGGATGTTGGGGAAAGTGACTGAAGACAGGCAGAGAGGGTGGTGGTTCCTGGAGCCTGTGCTCAAGGGGAAAGTCTATGCCGAGTCAAAATGTCTGTTGTGAAAAAGGTTTATTGGGTTTCTATGAAGGTGATATCACTGCAGGATTATCACTGTTCGAAGGTGACAGTCATGTTTACACCAAGTATTATCCACTACTGGAGACCTGGGTTTGCACAAAACTACTTAACATGTTAATAATAATAACAATAATAAGATTTTTCAACATGAAAACATCATAAAACTTAATTTTCTTTACAGCTTCACAGTGTCGAGCTGAGTGAGAGCCATAGACTTCATGCACACAAGCTCTGTGTGATGAGTTTACTGTGTGTTGCTCTTTGCTGTGCTGACTGGTGTGACATTTTAAATACATTCATTCTTCTCGCCGTATGTCTTTGTCATCAGGACAGAGTACCGTTCGTCGTGCCGGAGCGAGTCCCCTGGAGGATGATGTACAGCACTCTCAACAGTAAATTCACCTCTGAGGTCCAGACGAAGCACAACCTGGACCACTACAACCAGCACTTCTTGGCCCAGAAGATATTTGACAAGCCTGACTTTGCTGACGACTTCAGCAACATGATGGTTTCCTGGGCCCAGTTTAATAAGGTACGCTCAAGTGCATGTCGCACAGACATACACAGGCTGACATATTCACTCATATCTCACTGTGGCTCTCAATCCTACAGGAGGTTCTCCCGGGTCGACCTTTCACTTTCTGGCAGTGGTTTGAGGGAGTAATGGACCTGTCCAAGAAGCACCTGAAGACCTACTGGAGCGAAGGGTGAGGAGACTCGACAGATGGTGACATTTTTCAAATTAGCAGCCTGCTACAAAATGAATAATGACAAGTGTTTCCAATGTTTGGCTCCATTAGGCTGATATTTGGTTTCATTGGGAAGCAGCATCTACACCTGATTCTCAAAGACAGGCCCAACGGGACGTTCCTTCTTCGCTTCAGTGACTCAGAGATCGGAGGCATCACCATTGCTTATGTGTCTGCTACTGACCGTAAGTGTTGGAGGGGCACCAATTATCTTATTTAACTTCACACACTTTTTCGAAATAATTTAAAAAAAGAATTTATTAAATTGCTGGACAGCCTAACTTTTTTTAAAGTTGGGAGACCATATCTTAAAGCTTTCTGTAGTTATACTTTTGAGCATTTTACCTGGATTATTATTTATTTTTACAACAGAGAGCTTTAAAAAAAAAAGACAAATAAGGCTCTGGTGAAGCATAGAAGCATAGACTGTAAATGAAGATAGACGACACATCTCCACGTCCTTCCATTGTACAAAAATGAAGCTCAAATATCCCGCATACAGGTGCCGCCCCGTGCGCTTTCGACATCATATGGAGTCAGTCTGTTTCGGTGTCCCACCGATTCTCCCTCTCGACCAATGACAATTCAGTCTCAGTGGTCAATCAAGACATTTTAATACATTTTTATAGCATCAAATAACTAGTTATAACCAAACTCAAAGACAAATGAGCACAATATACATAACTGTAATAAGAACTACTTAAAATGACAGAAATCATCTTTGAGAAAGGTTTTTACTTCTTAGTACTTTTGTTCGGCCCACCCTCTATAGCATGGAGGAAGCAAGGTTTATGACCTGTACTGCTGCCAGCCACCAGGGGGCGATCAGGATGATATAGCTTCACTTTTGGGGAGCAGTCATGTTGTCCATCTTTATATACAGCATATAGTGAAGAGATACATATTTCACATGCTGTTATTTGTGTCACCTTTATTGTAATAGAGGTATTTTAGAGTTCTACATAGTGCTGGGCTCCCACAGGTAAAACAGTGGACTGTTAGAAGCACAAAGTAATAATAACAACTCTCAGACTTCTCTCATGCACTGAAAAAATTAAATTATATGTTTCTTTTTCTAAGATGGGGCCCAGAAAATCCAGAATATCCAGCCCTTCACCAAGAGAGACCTTGAGATCCTCAGCCTTGGTGACCGCATCCGTGACATCAATCACATAACTCACCTGTATCCTGAATTCCCTAAACATGAAGTTTTCAAAAAATTCTACTCAGGTAATGTTCTTCATCAAATTATTGTTAGTTTTCAGTTTTATGTTCTTAAATCCAAGTGAGGACAGTTAATTAACAGATGGAGGACTTTTTGTTTTGTGCTCTTGTTGAAACAGAGCCTCAAGCATCACCCAATGGGGGCTACATCCCGGTGTCACTGCATACTAAAGTCGGCATGTAAGGAAGATCTTTATTACAAATAAACCACATCATCTTATGCACATACAGTCATTTTGAGATTAATGGAAAACATTTTAAACATGTTGTGTTTGTGTGAAGTGAAGCTTGCTCAGCGATCCCCCCTCCTCGCATGACCGACAACTTCCCTGTGTAAGTGTCACACCTACACTTCTCTTCCTCTCTTTATTTCCAAACCATTATTCCCCTGTGCTGTCCTCCACCAGCCACTGACCAGTCCTCTGCCACTGAGACTGTGTTTGTCTGCATATTTACTTGTGTCCCACCCAGGCTGCCCCCAGGAACCTTTGAGATAATCAGTAAAACATTTTAAAAGTCGAGAACTTTAGGAGTTGGAGGCACCTTTGCCTCTGTATATAATGGATTACCAGTGTCTTCTTTTTCAGAACAAAATGTACATGTTTCCTGGTTACAGTTCCTGCTCTTCCTTTCAGGCATCAGTTCCAGCAGGCGTTCAGCCCGCAGGACTCCATCAATCAAGACATGATGGAGACTGTAGCTAATTCCGATGTGGAGTTCAGCTCAAACCCTCCTGTTGTCTTCCCAGAGGACCTGTAGGTGTTTTATCTTCATACCAGTGCATGATGCCCATTTGCTTTTTTTTTTTTTTCCTACAGAAATTGTTTCACTGAGTGTTGAGAGACCATTAAGTGTATGTGTCTGTCTCTAGTCCCACAGGTGGCAACATGGACCTGGATTTGGACAGTATTCTCCAGACACTGAATGAATAACAAGACGTCCCATCAAAACTGTTGTGGAAGGGTAAAGCAGACTGTCAAATAGAGACCCGAGACAAACTCATATGAACTTATTTATCATCATATAAGATAAAGTGTTTGTGCAGACATTCATCCTTCACTGTCATTTTCCATCTACACCTTCATCTGCTTCTCTTCTGAGGCAGCTTTTATGTCTCTGGGACTCTGAGCTGGAGGAAGCATGGAATCGTTTTGTGGGCAAGTAAAGCTGAGAACAAACCAGAATGAAAAATGCAGTCATTGCTGTCTCCCGGCCTTCTGTGCTTTGTTTTGCACTTTAAAAAAACAACTTTTTTCTCTATTCCCTGATACTGGGTTTTTGGCTGTTTTGATACATTTGTGTGAGTTCAGGAAATGAGTGGAGTACTGTATTGATTACAGTGCTTTTAAAACAGTGACTAATTCTATGTGATAGCTGACAGCGTGATGCTCATGGAAAGATAAAGGTGAAAAACAGAACAGTGAGCTGGTGGAGATTATTTGTCAGGTTATGAAACTAATCACATGTTTTCCTTTTGTATTTGTTGCATATTTGAATGTCATCTTTACTGTATATAACTCTCCTTGTGATTGGGAAGCTTTGAGAAGCCTCTGCTATATTATGTTATGTCAGTCAGTTACACAGTGATGAACAGTATGCATGGTTAATACTTCATAACTCGGCTATGGGTCAATAAATGTTTATAGCTTTAACCTAGTCTGTGGTATAGTGAGGATAAGAAACATGATAGGAACGTGTTTCTCTTACATTTACAATGAAAGTGATGATAATGGTGGCAGGCATCATTTATCTCATATTAGGTATAATGTATCAACGACCATCAAATGAGCACTTATAAATATTACATATTACAGGCTTTGCTCGATATTTTAATTTTGATTTCTCCTTGCTTTCTGTGATGCAGTTTGTGTCCAGTGATAAAACTTTGAAACTCAATGAGTTGAGGTTGTGCTTTTATGTCTTTTCTCTGTTTTGCATTGTTAGAGCCATGGAATTCTAAAATATCTAAATAGCTGTGAAGCACGGGAGTTAATTAGAAACTTTGCATTATTGCTCTGACAACAGATGCATTACCTTTCCATCATCATCATCGCTCGAAGTTTAATTTTGTTCTGAATTCATCATCTTTTATTCACATCTAAATGTATCAGCAAAACCAGACCTCCCCCATAAACTAACTTTGGGTTTAATCAGAAGCTTTGCACTTAACCTGACATCACACCCAATGCTTGGCATGTAATAATACAAAGTGTAATAACGTATATGTCAAATATAGTGTGTTGAATGTAGCATGCTTATTCACTGGATGGTAACCCTTTATATTCATGTGGATTGTCTTTCAAGTTTATATAATCTTATTACTATGGTGATAAGTTCAAATCTCAGTTCTTCTCAAATTGTCAAAAATATTTTTGGTGAATTTACAAGAAATGAGATATTAGTTCTCCCTCCTAAAACAGCTATTTGTGGCACTACATGGAGGAGTGTATCCTGCATAAGTAGTTGACAACAGATACATTTATAATATCACAGATATGATCTCATCTGATTACTAAATGTTTTTTTGTGAAGAGTTATGTTCTGTAGTGAATATGTCATAAATGATAACTGTTGCATTTAGTGTATCTAGTGTCAGCTTCTTTGGTATATACAAAAGTATGAAAGCATCTATTTAAACTCCTTGTTTTTCTACAGCGGGTCTAAAAGAAAAAACAGACAAAAAAGGATTGAAAACATAAGAATTTTTTGATTTTTTTTGACATATAAAAATAATGAATCAGTGGCATAGAGATTGGGAAGCGCCTGGTTCCATGAAGGCTGTTCATTGGATGAAAACATATCGTTGTATAACATTATTGGCATCACTTCCATAATCCATCAGCCAAAGAGGAGACATTGCATAACTATGATATTATATTTCCTATCCATCCGGTTTCAACAATCAAGAAATGTGTTGTTTTAAAAAAAAAAAAAGAAAACTTTACACTGTACATCACAAAGCTTTTCCATTAGAACACAAATTCTAATTTCAACATGCCACTAAATTCTACTCAACCACTGCCAGGGAAATCACACTGAAAAAAAAAGTTATGTAGAGGAAGCAGAAGGAGAATCAGCTTACGTGTCTGGTTCAATGACTGCTCTAGTGAAATTTTGTAAAATGCTCACTTCTCTCAGTGCCCCGTCCCCTTCCCTCCACCCCAGCAGCTTTGGATGTCCCCTCATCGGAGCAGAACAAGATGGCTGCCTCAAAAACAAAGGGAGGAGGTAGGGTGATTAAAGGAGGGATGGAGGAGAGAGGGGACGCCAGGGCCAGCGCAGAGCTTCAAAGTTCATGTGCTCTCATAGGCCGTATGAAAATAAAGGCGTACATGTGTCACCCTGTACAAACACGCTAAAGAGTTCAGTCGCCTCGCAGTGACCTTCTCCCTTCTCCCGAATATCAGAGAGGGGCTTGAAACTATATCACTCCTAAAGAGCCACCCAGCTCAGCGTCGAAAAGAGAAGGCACCAGGTGTTTGCTTAACACCAGCAAGAAGCCACCACACCTCATGCACTCTGTCATTTCTAACTTGGATGTTGATGTAACAGAGACGCCTCGGTTGTGTCAAACAACACAATTCAACTGGAAAACACGTGTTCGTCATGACAGCTTGTCAGGTTTGCTCGCTTTGTTTTCTTCCATGACAGACACGCAAAAGTAAAAAGCAAACCAACTATCACACACACCTGTACATGAATCTCAAAAGCTTCAAGGACAAAATCCTGTCAGAAGGTAATTTTAAAATGTAGCCCAACACAAATACTGGATAAGTCGTCTCAATTTTGGTAAAAGCCTGATTTCCCACCTACAAAGCAATGTGCCACAGCTTTCAAGTTTTGTAAATGTACCTTCATTGAAGACTGAGGAAAGACCAGATGGTTGAGTCGTTATTTTAGTATAAATATGAATGTGTGTGTGTGCTTCACTAGATGAGACACAAACTGAAAACTGAACGAATTTGGCTTTAAGATGAATTATCTGCATCTGATATAAAAAGGGGGATCTCTCTAAAAAATAATCTGGATTAAACTTCTGCAGTATCAGTGAGGGTGTGGAAAAGGAAACATCTTTCCCTAAAATATTTTGCATGATAAATCTAAAATAATAGTAGTAATAATAATAATAATGATAATCTTGATACAAACAAAGTATTGTGGCAATGAAAAGTGAAAAATAAATGATCCATTAAAACATGCACACAAGCATACACATGCACACAGACATGCATGCACACTCACTCTGGGTTTCTCTCTGTCTCGCTCGCTCACACACACACGTACAACTAAAAAAAAAAAGTGAGCCAAATAAATACTGTTAAAGTACAATACATACATGTAATTTACCCAAAGTTCATGAAACAAAAAAAAACGATGGGCGAGATCACACCGGATCAAAATGGAAAAGCATGCAGAAGTCCACTGCTCTACTGTAGCTTCACTCCTAGCAGACTACGAAATAGAGAGGAAAAAAAGAGAGAGAAAGGGAAGGATAGAGGGAGAAGCCCCTGTCCTGAGCAGTTACAGCCAGGAAGTGACTGACTGACCCACACCGCAGGGCACAGGGTGCTTCCTTCAGTGGCAAGTCTTCTTCTAACCCTCCATCTTTTGTCCTGCAGTCCAAGGGAGGAGGAGGAGGAGGAGGAGGATGAGGAGGAGGGAGGAGGAAGGGTGAGTAGATGCAAAATCAGGAGAGAAGGTCGGGGCTGTGGGTGCCCCTTGGATATAATTCAGTTGTGGTTGCACAATTAGGAGTTCGGGATACGTGTTAGCATTTGTGTAGACGCTGAGGAGGTATGTGTGCAGAGACGCTGAACAGGCCGAGGATGGACCGGGAACTGAGGGTGCAGAGTGAGATGTTATGGGTGAGGGATGTGTGGGGAGGGGTCAGAAAGCCAATCTTCTACTCAGGACTTATAGAGCTTGTGTCTTGAGCTCGATGGGCTCTCCCCTGGTCTCCTGCTGGCCCTCAGCCTCTGGGGGCCGGGTGCCCTTCAGTGTGGCAAGCCTCTCGGAGAGGCCTCGCATACGGGGGAACAGCATAAAGTCATACAGCAGCGCACCCAGGGCTCCACCGATCATGGGACCCACCCAGTACACCTACAAATTACAGAAATTGTCAGGGATACTGAAAATGTCACATTACCATGGTTTAAAAGAGTTAGATGTATAAAATATTTACAAATATGATGCCCCTTACCCAGTGGTTGACAAAATTCCTGACCAGGACAGCAGGGGCGAAGGACCTTGCTGGGTTCATTCCTGCTCCAGTGTAGTACATCTAAGTCAAAGAGAGAGCAGTTCATGTGATGCAGGACTATGTTGGACCGCGAAAACTGTCATAAACTTCAAGACTGAAGGTTGTTTCTTACCCCGAGAAGATGTCCCATGAGCACAGAGAAGCCGATGGCGAGGGCAGCAGAGCCCAGACGTCCGTTGCGCCTCTCATCAGTCACAGCAAAGATGCAGACAACAAGCTGCAGTGTGAGGAAGACTTCCATGGTGGTGGCCATGCCCAGACTGATGCCTGGCTGCAGCTGAAGGATGAACGGGGTGAGGAAAGCCAGATTAATACCATGATGCAGTTGTTGTATGTGTACATCTTAATGTGCCTTATTTGTCCTGTTTTAGACTCATACTGTAAATGAAAAATGTATTCTGGTAAACTTACCGTGTTGAGTGCCAGGTTTCCCCTCATGTTGCTGGGTGTGACCCCATACAGCACGGCAGCACCAGCCATTGCTCCGAGACACTGGGCTATGATGTAGAAGAAGGCACGGAACAGGGACATCTGGGAGCCAATCAGGTAGGCAAAGGTAACGGCTGGGTTAATGTGACCTCCGCTGATGTGGCCAATGGACTGGATGAGGGTGGCAGCCGCCAGCCCAAAGCAAAATGAAACATGGAGGACATTAAGCGGCCCGGTGGTCCAGCGGAGGGCTGCCCCCAGCCCAAAGAATACGAAAAACATGGTGCCGTAGAACTCAGCAAACACCGCCCGCCAGAACGACATAGATCTGAACTCCCACATGGTGCAAAAAGGTCAAAAACCAACCTCTGAGCGATGGAGGGATGAGAAGTCAAAAGATGAACAAACTAATCAACTAAAAGGAGATGCCTCTCATGCACAGAAAAGACTGTTGGAGACCGAAGAACATAAATCAAATGACAAAAATTCGCCCTCAAACAGACACCGCGTCTCTAAAGCTAGATGCAATAACACGTACACTGCTCAACATGCAACTGTCATGTAACCTACTGAATTCTGATTTCTGTCATAGAGAGCTCCTGAGTGGAGCAGCACGCCAGTCTCTGTGCATCTATGTGCCAGCCCCGCTGGTCGTTAGTAGAAGAACATGGATAGACAAACGTTAAGCATGTCCTGCAGACATTCAGCCTCTTTACCAGAGCAGGGGAGCTCAGAGGCCTTTTTATAACACCCCAGGGCAGGAGTAGCCCCGCTGATCCCAGGGGAGGAGCCAGTGCACAATACTCCGAATTAAAAACAAAATCAGTTAACCCTTCTCCCGCCCTGACCTCTGTCGGTTCACTCTGAATCCACATTAACAGGTTGCAATTTTTATAAGGTGCAGGAATATTTAACTGGGAGCTTGACAATTGACGTGTCATTGACTCATTGACGTGATAATGGTCTAAAAATACTGCACTTGCTTAGTTTAAAAGGTGTTTCTGAAATGAGGACTTGTGGAGATGTGGTTGGTGTAGTAATACAACATCTTCCATTCACACTGGGGGATTTCCAGCTTGATGGGAGGTGAAGATCTAGTCCCTAAATACCACTAACAGCCTGTTTGAAGCACTAACACAAAGTTGTAGAAAATCCCTTTCATAGCACGTCTGACTGAAAATGTCCCTTATTAAACCTGAAAAAAAGAAAAGCAGTGGCCATGTGGTGGGCAGCACCTTTGAGCTGGTAGGAGTGGAAGTGCAGTGGTAGTTTTTCTTTTTCTATTAATTTTGATATTGGTGCACACAAACCATAAATACAATTACAGCCTCAATCTTGAACTTATTTTCCACCATCGTCCTTTCATTGTCTCCCTTGAAATGTACAATCAAACATTCACTCTAATCGAAACTGTGATCGCCAAAGCACGAGCACTTTCTCTACTTGTGCTCTGGATTGGTACAAATTAGGTCTGTGGCGGCAGAACTGATTAGGCCAGACGTTTACATTGTGTGCGCTGGGTGGGTTTGGAGGCTCAGATCGGATAAAGCGGTGGAAAATCCAGGGTCGGGGAGGAAGAGGGGAGAGCAGGGCCGGGCATTGAGCTTCTTCACTGGAGCATCATGCTGACCAGGGCAGCCAGAGGGGCGGCCGCTGCACCTCTGAAAGGATCATGCTGACCTCACTGCTTTTTCTCCTTTATGCATGGAAACAAAACGCTGGCAGCGACAGTTTCTGCTGGTTTCTATGATCTGTTTGTCTAGTTGCCACTGTTGAATCTCTGAGTTCACTTTTCCATGGTGAAGTGTAGCTCTGTACACACACACACACACACACACACACACACACACACACACAGGCATATATATTTGGCCTCCGCACCGTAGAAACTCCAGAGAATTACTTTGGAATAGCATTAGGAGAATTTAGCAGAGAATGTATGCAGTTTGGACACTGCCTGCTCTTCACACATACATACAACGCTGAAAGGGCCAATGCACACTTTCAGAAATACAGTGGACAGGTGCGTAGAAGACAAGGCACATGCAGGTGAGGGAAGAGGAATCCTGCACATTGTCATGTTCTTGCAATTTACACGTAATAAAGTGTTTTTTTGCAAATACAGGACAGTGTGCTGGATTTCTCTTCTCACACATACATACATACATTTCTCACGGCAGCCTGACGATTGGCTGTTTTTTCCACCTCAATTAGGGAAAACTCGGTGAAAAGAATCTATCGCTATCAGGACAGCAGCGGTTGCTACTAATTAAAACTGTCACTTTTTCTTCAAAAGATCATGTTGATCCGATCCTGATCGTTTATTAGTTTGCCAGATGATGCATCTCTATTGTCACGAGTATTATGTCCTTCTCGTGGCTCCGTCCATCAGTGGTAAGCCAGCTTTTGTGTGTTTAAGCCCACAGTTTAGTTTTACAGGGGAGAAGGTGCTTGCATTGTATTTTATTTTTTTCTGTTCTCTGGGTCCAGACTGCTGACTCCTACACAACATGCAGCCCCAAAACATGTCACAGTGCAGTAGAGACTCAGGCCTGCACTGGCCACACGGTGGTGACAACATTAAAGAACATGACAATCTCATTTCAGGAAACTTTGAAACACCAGATCATATACATTCATTTCATGGTTAATAATCTATGGTTGTCACGGCTTTGAATAATCTCTGGCCTTTACTGACTGAATTAGTTTTAATAGCAGATAAGATGTAATATTAGGAGATATTTCCCTTAACATACAGCAGTTGCCATGTTTTGAAATATTGCATATGGCAAGTTACACAGGAAATTTAGCAGTAGCAGCTGTAACTGTTCCTCGTTTCATACTGGCCTCGAGGACATTCTGTTCTTTGGCAACAGATGACGCACAAAGTCCAAAGTCTTCATTAATGTGACAGAATTCCTATGTTCATCTGATTAGAGTCTTCAAGTGTTTATTTTCCACCACTTGACTGTTATTCAAACCAATGAGACATCATATTAGCTTGGATTCATCTTAAATATTTTCTTAGACATTGGAATTGTAATAATTTAACAACCAATATGGACATAGTGAGTGTTATAATAAAAAATATTTCAATGTACATATGGGCAGGTCAGTGTCCTGATTGTAATTCTCACATTGGGGAATATTAATGCCTTCCCAAATTAATTTAGTCTTGGAGCTTACTTTTATCTTTTTATTTTGGAAATTCACACACATGCATCTTTTACCTTGATATGATGCTATTACACATATTATAACCAGTTTGTTGGAAGTCAAATCATTTTCTACCTGACAATTTTGTATTTTCTTAAATGTGAGGTGGAGTGCTCACATAAGCCCCCTGGGCTTTCTTCTCTCCTCAACCTCCACTTGTGTTATTTATGTGTCTTCTTCTGTGTAAATAAATACATTTTTGAAAAATGAAAAAGTGACGGGTCAATACTGAGACCTTGTGTTCAACAATCTGAAGCAGTTTATTAGAAATGTATGCTTGAACTCCCACAGCATAAGACAAACTCAGAAGTGTTCAACACAGGTTGAAACAAAGACAAAAAAGCCTAAAAAGCTTAGTCCTAGTGTATGTGACATTTACAACCTACACTATTTTAACTACATGGGAATTTTTTGTTAACTACATAGGATTTCTGCCTTCTATGCAATATGCTTCTGGAAGAAAATTAACTTGTGTACCTGTGACAATGTGCAATGTTTGGTACACTGACACACTGAAAAACTCACCTTCTCAAAAGGTGCTATATGAAAAGTTTGAAACACTCTTCTACCATAATCTCAACACAACTGTTGCACAAGCATATCTGTTTATTATTCTAAATGCTGAAAACATGATTTTGTTTAATATTTTCAGATCCTGGCATAAATTGGAAAATCCATCACAAGCAGAACTCAGGTTTTGTTTTAAATTAACAAACATTATAAGTGCAATTTACAATACAAACATTAAAGGGGGAAAAAATCTGTCATTAAAAAATCAACTTTTTTGGGAAAATAGGCATTTTGAGTTATTTTCCTTTCTTCATTAGAAATCACAATGATCAATACTTAACCCGATATCGCAAATAAAAAGAGAAGGTGTAAGACATCAGCACATCCCATTTAAGTCATTTAACAATAACATTTTCATTTGAACAGAATTGTCCATGCAGAACAGAACAGCAAAGCACAGCACTGTATGTCGCTACGGATCTCTGTGCATGTCTGTATCCAACAGTCACTCCTAGTCACTCCTTGAGCGGCTTCGCTTTGGAAACAGCGTGGAGAGATGACGTTTCTTCTCCAACGTGGTTGCCAACTCGTGCCCAGTCTCTCTCCTCAACAGACCTACAACTTGCTTTGCTTACTAGTGCCGTGGCTTTCGTATTCACCTACTCAAGGTCGGGAGTTTCTGGAACAGAGAGAAAATTAAAGATGTGACGTGTGTCAACGGCATTATAATTTAATCTAATAATTGACGTATTACAGCCGATTACTAATTGTTAGACAGCTCATTTGGTATAGTACTTACATTCATCTTCACCGTCTGGAGACTGCTGCAACAAAAAGCAGAAGCAACAATTACAATTCTTCCCTTAATGTCTTTATAATCATAAATTTCACTTGATTCAAATACACCGCTCACTGTAATAAATAATACAAACCATATAAAAAATGTAATATCTGTGTAAAAAAAATGATTTACCTCATCTAAATCACATAGATCATCTCCTTCCATGCAGTTCATCATCTAGAGAAACCCACATAAAAGACATCAATCAGTTTGTCAGCATCTGGACATACTCACACTTGACGCACTGGGCACATTGAATGTGCTTACCTCTGAGAATTTGTCATATCTCGACAAATCCTCATCCGAGTCATCTTCCCAGTCTTTCCAGTTACTGAAATCCACACTCAGCCAGTTGCACTAAGAGATGATAGATTCAAATGTTTGAGCAAGGCGATATTTGGGATGTACTCACTTTACTCCAGCTGATATTTACAAGGTGTACAGATAGGGGGCATTCTATACTTAGAATTGGTGTGCAACAAATCGAAACCTAAAAGCTGACAAATATCTGTGGCTCCACAAGTCTTTTAATGGCAGAAAGTTACCTTTGGCTTGTCTTTGGTGAGTCGTGGCCATGCTTTCCCACCCTCTGCTTTTCGTAAACAACACAACACAGACCTACCAGTGCGTCTGTGTTTGGATCCCTGAAGGGAACAGAACGAGTTTCGACGAAGGTTTTAAAACAGATACAACACATGGTAGAGCTACAACTAGGACTACAAGTGATAGAAAACATACTTTGGGGTCGATCTCTGCGAAAAGGTCCAACGTATTTTCGTGTTTGATTTTATCTGCTCCAGCGACACAGCTGTAAGACGAAATGAAAAAGGAAACCTGATATTTCACTTTCAACTGCCAACAACAACTGAAGACAACAATTCTGTTCATGCAGTATTACACATTCAGTAAATGGAGCTGGGATACAGCATAAATAAAGATTTATTTTCCACCTAACAAAAAGCCATAGTACAACATCTAGCAGGGTGATGCTGAAAGAGTGAAGCAGAGCAAAGTTATAGTGGTTTTTAGTAGAGGTATGATCAGGCCGCTCTCCAAAGTCCGGAGAAATAGGTCCGAACTTTATCTGCTTTCCTTTCCACACATGCACAACGGAGCGAGAGACTCTCTGAACAGAAACATTCACAACAGCAACAAATCCTCCGCATTACTCAGGCGACGGGCGGTGCAGACGGGTGCAGCAGACAGAGGCAGGAAGTAACATAGATCCGGAGAAAGTACGGAGATTCTCTGGAGTTCAGTGCATGTCTGAAAGCAGCTTTAGTGTGTTTTTGCTTTATGCTCATTTAGTTGCTTGGTGTTGAAATTGTGTTTGGTTTAGGTAAAAATGATTTTCATTAGCTTTTAGCCAAGTTTCTTTCTTTATGACATCACAAGTCCGGAACCTAATTTGAGTCCTTTTGCAAATGTATCAAGTGTGATATGGAAACTTGAAACTTCCTAGGAACCCACACACAAAGAATGAACTAAGGAACCCATATACATATACATACAGGGTCTGGATTATTCAAATAAAGGATAATGAGTAAATGCGATTAAAAAAAAATTGCAGATTAGGTAAGAGGTGTTTTGTGGGGGAAAACGTGTCAGACACAAACGATTAAAAGCAGTGTTTTTACATCTAAAATGTCTCTGGGGTTGATTCCTAAGATAATTCTGAGAAACCGATAAGTGGTCAGTTGATGAGTAAACAATGCTACTTACCAAAAATCTATTTTTGACTTGTCGAACCGCACCTTCACCTCCTTACTGTCCTCCACGCAGAACTCCACAAAAACGCAGTCCGGTCTGTCGTACCACTTAGCTGCTGCAGGCTGCCTGATGACAAAGAGGAGAAAGAGGGAATAAGTGACACGGGGACAGTCTTGCATCATCCATGGTTCCGCCTGATCTGACAGAGCAGGGTTCTGTTTGGTTTGGTGTATAATGTTCATATTCTGCTGTAGTGATCCACGTGTACAGGGTGTGCAGTTCATCTCAGGTCACGCTTGATGATGGAAGCTTCACTCATTCATTCAAAGAAGAGCCTGAGAGCCTGTGAAGCACCCATCATTATTTGATCTAATAACTAGTATTGTGTGAGGAAAACACTTTAACACGATACGCCCTAATCAAAATGGTGGATCCCTCTTATACTACATTACAGAGAGTAGACATATACCACAGCAACAATTAGATTAATGCAATTAAAGAGTCGAACAAGGCTTCATCCGCAGCGAGGTGGACAGTTATACAGATGGGAGCCGTGGTTCTCGCCGGTGAGCACCTCCGAGTAAACACGAAAGCTAACACAAGCTATCGTTTCCCCGGCTAATCATGACACCGGGCTTTTCCAGCGCTAGCATTACCCCCGTCACGTTGGTTGGCATTAGCCTGCTAGCCAACGTTACCTCAGCCAACGCAAGGTACGTAAACAAACCGAGTATGTCGACTTGTGGTGGAGACAGTTTGCGATGTGCTTGAGGTAATTTAGCTGTGGGTGTTTTTTTTTGTTTTTTTTAAACGACGTGTTGTGCCTTTTTAGTCCGGCACTCGCCGAGGCTAACTCGTGTGCTAGCTCCTCTGGCTAACGTTAGCAGGCGGATCCACTACGCTGCAGCAGAGACTTGTAGCTAGTGAGCAACGAGCGTTGGCGAGCACGCAGTGAACACTTACATCTTCACCGTTCCGGGGGATGGAGGTCTCTCTTCGGTCCACGATATGGATGCACAGCGTTAGCAGGCTGCAGCTAAAAGATCAGTGGAACCGTGTTAGTCGAGTTAGCTCACTGACGTTTACGCCGACACATGTATCGCGTGCTTTCGACGTTCTCCCGTGACGTGAAGTCGTGCGTGAGACGCGACCACGAGAGCCAGAAACCATCAGAGGCAGATTTTCAGTGAAAGGAGAGACGCGTGTACGACATTTGTAATAATGTGATCGTACCAGGTTCATCACTCAAAGAACGACACACGTTAATCAGAGGAGGAATGAAGTGAATGTAAGAGCACACTGGTCCCAGGTTTACTGCATCATCTGGGTCTGGATACTTTGATAAATCACACTTCCCTTTCGAACATTTGTAAGATAAATGGCCTGCCACTCATAACTGTATTATGAGACTTTCTTATATCATGTATAATATATAGTTCTTATAATATGTCCATGGTCCCACTGAAGTACATCAACTTTATTCGTCCTCCTCCAGACTTGTAGAGGTGTCAAAAAGATATATTTTTTAAGGCCATAACTAGTTTAAAATTGGAAATTAACTTTTGCATGAATAACACTTTGGAAAACATTAATCAGGTCCATTTGGTGGAATGATTTACAGGAGGTCAGCACTCAAAGCAATGATGGTAATAATAATAATTTAGTTACAAAACAACTAGATAAAATTGAGTGCGGCCAATTAAAAGCAATGCCATGAAACATGAAATACCAAGATAAAGTGAATATGATTGGCCTAATCTCAGGTTGGTTGTGATACAACCCAGCAACATATTAAATATTCAATATTTGATGTTTTCTTATCTAAAAAGGGATTTAAAAGACACCAGGGATTCAGCATGTCTTATTTTCCACAATCAAGATGTTCTAGCAGCAAAGGCCTGGTGTCACATATAGGGAGTCAATAAAACCTTAATCTACTTCAAATAATTTGATGCTCTAAGCATAGTTAATACTCGTTGGCCACTTATTGTATTGTTTTGTCAAGTTGCTTCTATTTTTACTGATTCACGTTTTAAATGTACTGAGAGCCTGTAGGACTATAGGCATTTTATTTCATCACAGGAGTAGTATAAGACTGGAATCATTCAATATATCTAACAATTATTTCATTTAAATAACTTTTTAATTGACTTTATAAAATATCCTACAAGTGTGAAAAAGCTCAAATTCTTCTCGGAATCCCTTAAATTCCCATATTCTATTTTGCCAGATGTGATTAATATAATATAGATATTAATAACTGCTGGTGTTTTCCATGTGTTTTTTCATGTGGACCAAAGCATTCAAGCATCAGAAAATGAAATGGAAAATGACTGGTAACTTTAGAGGAAAACATGGAGGCTCTCCAGCTGACGTCACTGTGGGAGCAGCTTCAAGCTGTTGGACTGTACCACTGCGTGCATCACCACTGTGAGGCAGTGAGTGAGAAAATGGAAAGAGCAGCCTCATCTGCTATGTGGGAAATGTTACCTGGGAATTGAGCCACAAATAACAAAGGTGGTAGCTTAGGTAGAAGAACAATCTTCTACATGAGCGGCAGTGTGTGAATCAGAGAGAAGGGCACATTAGAAAAGCTTGGTTCAGAGGAAAGATGGATGCACTGCAGGTTACTGATGACAAATAACCTGTCTGTGTGTCCACCTTTGATCACTTTGTGCTGGACATTTGTCTTTTCAAGAACAAGAGAAATGACACAGAGCAGATGCAGGGCTGGAGAAGTTCATAAAAGAGATTTTTTGAAAAGCAAACCAAAGTAGCAGCTCCAGTCTCTAGACCTAGTTACTGTATCTCCACCAAGGAGGTTGTGTTTTCAACAGTGTTTGTTTATTTGACAGTTTGCAGGATTACACAAAAACTACTCAACCATTTTCCATTTTCCAGAGATTTTGCACAGCGGTGGGGCATGACCCAAGAAGAACCTAGTAAATGTTGATCTGAATCTGCATCAGGGGACAGATCTGGGACATTTTTTTTACCACTTTCTTTTTGGGAGGTAGAGCATTTTTTAAAAATGTGGAATAATTTGTTTTCTTGATGAAAAAAGCAGATTTGTTAAGTGGATGGATGTTTTGTAAGTTAAAATCCAGATCTAGTGAATGTGAAAAGTGGTTTTATAAAGGGACTGTTTGAGGGAGGTATGCGCTCCACTGAGTGCTATTCTACTTGGGCTAACATCTTCCTGTAATCCATTTAACACTGAAAAACCTGTATAGTATTCACCTTATAACGACTTCCCTGATATTAATGATACCATTCATATGTTGGTCAAGTGTCATTTCAAACTCTGGCTGTGCAAAAAGGACCAGTTTCACAGAGCTGGAGGAAATGTGTTCCTTAAACATTGAACTATGAGGAAATACAGAATTATGTGTGTTTGTACTGTACAGATGTGAGAGGGGTTGTTCACGTGATCACTACTGTTGTAAACTGTTGGTAATATGTCATATGTACCTTTTCAAACAGAAAAATATCTACTTTCTAAGATCAATTACTAATTCAGTCATTTCTAACAAATAACAAATAGTTTGGTTCTACTGATAATTAAGAAGGAAAACAAGAACAGCTGCTCTGGTTTTGCTGCATGCTCCATTGTTCCAGCCTTGTATTAAAAACAAATAAAAATTCCAAGATAGAATTTTACATGATAACTTTCATACTAAAAGGCTTTACTTGATTGCGTTTGATAATGGGACATATTTCCCTTAAATAGCAGTTAAACAAGGCTGTGATGATGCAGCCAGACACAAATCCTGGAGCAGCTCCACGTGCAATGAATAATGGAACAGCCCTGTAGATCACAGCCATGGGAGCTTTACCAGGGTATGACTTCATATTCTGATTCACAGCTGGATCTACATTCATGTAAAACTCATCTGACACAACATCTGAAACTGTTAGCAAGCCCACAGTCAGTCACTGATTTGGTTTCACCAAGCGTCAAATGATGAGAACATTTCACATTGTGATGCTGGTGATGAAGAAGTTGACTTTATTGTCCAAAATCTGTAGAATAATAATATAGAATTAACTTTAGGTTTGCTTTTTCCTCTGGGTTTGGCTACAATGACATAAATTAGTCAGTTTGAGTTTGCCATAGTGATGGAGAAAATAAGATAAAAAAATATGATAATCTGAAATGAACTTGTAAATGTGGAATAAAATGTGTAAACAAAGGCTGCAAACTCCTCAGCAGTCTTAACATTATTTAAATTGAAGGCTAAGACCATCACATATTAGATTTCAACAGAGGTTAGCTGAAGAAGTTCAGACCAAGAAAGAAGCAGATGATATGAAAAACTACATGACACATACTCGTTAAATTCAAATAGATATTGTTGTTTGGAAGTGATGTGAAATATATATCGCGTGATGTTGCTGGCCTCAGTTCTGCCAGCAAAGCGATCTAAAGTTTTCCAGGGCCAACTGTCACAAATCCTGAATCTAACCCAAAAAGAAACTAGGCAGAGAGATTATGTCATAGTTTCAGTGGAAGCTCTGATGTCCTTGTGTCTGCAATGTTTTCTAATGGAGAGAAGAAAACAGATTTTCACTTCTGAATCAGGCTCAGGAAATTCTTATAATTTTTGTTTTCATTCATGTATCAGTGTTGAGATACAGTTAGTTGTTTGATTGTGTAGCATATTGCAGCAGTGGGTATATATGGATCTGTTGAAGAAGTTGCAGCAACTGTCACCTGTTTGAGTAAAGCCCAGGTGCACAGCGTCTAGTGAAAAGCAGCAGGGTAGAGACTGTGTTGATACACACACCAGTTCCTGTGTGTTTCCAGTATTTTATTGGTACAGCCCATCAGACCTTGTTTGCTCCCAACCTAATTTTCTAGTACATTTGTCGGTTTTGTTTGCTCATTTCAAATATCTGGAAAAAGCAGTTGACAGTTGCCATTAATTAAATGTTCTCCTGGGGCCATTTGCACAAACTAGTCTCCACAAAGCATGGTCCGAACGTCTTAGTTGGTCTTGAAAGAAAAATAAATTAAGGACTGCAATTATTGGAAATTACTTTCTAGATCAAAGGTTAACATCTGATGAATGCAACTCTCAATTATCAGACCTGAGAGAACTAAAACAACAAACTGGACTGCAAACCACTGCAATTTATCAAGTACAGAAAGTTGCAAAAAGTTATATTTGCTGAGAATATGCTTGTTTAAGGATTAATTCATTTTGGGGGGGGGGGCTTTTGACTTGATAGCTGGTAATTGATTGCTAAGAAATAAAAGAAAGATAGCTGCTATTTAGTAAGATAAGATAATCCTCTATTAGTTCCACAATTGGCAAAGAGGACAGTCAAAAAATAAACATTAGTAAAGTAAGGATAAATGAAAATGCAATATAAAGGAAAATATAATGTAATATAATATGTCTTTCTATCTATCTATTTATTATAATGTATTTAACAATATGTTTGTTGTTACACATTTCAATATGTTTAATAATTATAATACTAATAATAACGAAAATAATAATACATTTTATTTATATGGCATTTAAATCAGTGCTCAAATACAACTTAAAAATACAGAGAGCAAATAAAAACAAATAACCAAAAGTATGAAATACACATAATAATCACACATTAAAAGCAGCAGTCGGGTTATTAGTGAGATGTGTCTTTGATTCCATTATTATTATGATGATTATTATTACAATTATGATTATGATGATTATTATTTAGCTGAGAATCAACAATGGCCTCATCAGTCAGTGTGTGTGACAAGACAGCTTCATTTGCATCTTAACTGAATGAGTGGGTCTTCTCTCCGTGGTGTGTAGGATGGTCTCTTGTTTGCATTGAGCACTGTGTGACTGTTAAAGCTGTTAATCACGACCAAAAGTATGATTCATTCACACACACACACACACACACACACACACACACACACACACACACACACACACACGAACAACACACGAACAACACACACGCTCAGCCAATCGTGTCAGCTCAGTGACGAACTTCCTGGTCACATTTTCTCGTAAGTCCCAGTCGCCTTGTTGACGGCTGTGTTTGCTCCTGGTCTCCGGCCGGGAGGAGGACGCGCACCCACGGAGAGACAGTTCGAAGAGAGGGGAGCAGGAGCTGAGTCTGGACGGAGCTGAGCTGTCACACATCGGCAGCTTTGTGTCGGCGGGCTCAGGCTTTTAGCTCCAAGGACGCGCCGAGGAAAGCAAACACAGACTGGGGCGGGCAGCGGGGGACGAGGGGCAGGGTTTGGATGGCGTGTGTCGTCAACCAGGGAAGTGCCGCCGGGGGACTAATGAGACGTGAGCCGGGGGTAGGCTCGTGTATCATGCCTTGACTGGAAAACAGCAACTACCCGCGGATAAGCTGCAGCAGCACGTCAGAGAGACAGAGAGAGGCCTCCTGTGATGGAGCAGCGTGCGCTTTAATCCGCACCTCAGTCCTCAGCAGCGACCAGCGACGGCAAAGGGTGAGGTGTCCGAGAGAAAAGCTCTAATCGTAACGTTGACATGAAATGCATCCGAGGCTGAGCTAGAAATCTGTGAATCGCCCCCTCCCCGTCTTCGCACGCCGCTGCTGCTGGTGCGGAGCATGGCTGAGGCTCGGCGTGTTTATCACCGAGCAGCAGTGATCGCAGCGTCTGTTCCAGCCCTTCAGCTTCTCCTCTTCCTCTCTCCCTCTCCTCCACAGGACGCTCTTTTCGCGATTGAAGGGATTTATGGGATCGCAAGGTAACCACCCGACCGCCTCACGTTGAAGAAGTGTCACCCTTGTGCTCTTCCATATGCGGGGATTTTCGTGGTTTTGCGCGAATAACGGGGCTCCAGCTCCCTTTGTTTACAGTGTGCATTTCTGAACAGCTGACACTGACGCGCTGCAGCCACCGCAAACAGCTGTAGAGACATCAGGTCTACTCTGCCATCATGCACAGACACTGCAAACTAAACATCTGGAAGAGGGGTCTTGTTGTGTGTGTGTTTTTTTTTTAAATTTGCATTGCCTGGAAGGTTATAGGCTGCATAGGAAATAAATGGTAACCGATCACAGCCCTGCAGAAACAATAACACTCTTGTGGTCATGTTTGAGCAACCTCCCAACCTCCCATAATGCATTTCAAAACAGCATTATACAATAACACATGTGAACACACCAATATTGTTTGTGTGAATACCTGTTTGATGACTTTTGTGTGTCTCTCTCTGTGCAGTTTCCTCTGATGAGATGAGTGTGCGTGCTGGCCAGGGCAGTGATGAGGTGCTGGTTTCACAGGCGGTGTGGGATTACCTGGCTGCGGCCGGGCGGCCCTGGCTCATTGACTTCCAGCACAAGCAGGGGATGAGCGCTGGCATCATTAGGCGAGGAGAGAGGGGGGGCTGCTGCGCCGTGAGGCTGCAGCCGGTGGAGGGCTTCAGGACTGCCGGAGCCGGGGTGATGGATGGACCCATCTCCAGTGAGACGCGGAAAGCCTTCATTGACTTATGCCGCTGTGCCCGCAAAGAGATGAGCAAACAGGAGGGGGGACACAAGAGGAAGAGGGTTCTGCTGCCCTGCGTGGGAGTTCTGGAGCCCAACGGCGAGGGGAGCCTGCTCCAGCCTCTGCCGCCCCAGCCTCGACGCTCCCAGAGACAGCAGCAGAGGTTCAGGAAGCCTGCTGATGAGGAGGCCTGCGCCATGCTTCACGAGGCCACCCAGAGGAAGGACGCGGACTCTGCCTTGGCTACCCATGGTGAGGCCGAGGACAACAATACTTGTTCAATCTGCATGGGGGACATAGTGGAGAAGACCACCCTGGAGAGGTGCGGCCATTCGTTCTGTCGCTCTTGCCTGGATCAAGCCTTTAAGGTGAAGAAAGCTTGCCCTGTGTGTCGACTGGTGTACGGCCAGTTGATCGGGAACCAGCCTGCCAATGGTTCCATGATCGTAGAGAGAGATCCTGATCTGGAGATTGCTGGCCATGAAGGCTATGGGTGTATCTGCATCATCTACAGCTTCCCTCCGGGCCTACAGGCGGTGAGCATGTGCACAGGAATAGATTTTACCTCTTCTTTTTAATTTGATGTAAATTTGTGTTGATCTATTTGTAAACAAGACTTCAAAACAGCATCTGAACCTTTTACCTCTCTCAAATGAATTGACAGACCTTCCAATGGATGGGAAAACATTCTAAAAATGTCAGTTTTCGGAGGTTTGTAAAACCTAAAACAGGCCAAGTCACTACTATTTTCATTTTAATAACAAACTCCTCAAATACTTGAGTTTAGCTCAGATTTATATGGTGAAAATTAGTGGTGTTTTCTCATCCTTTTACATTTAACACCTTCTGTCACCTTTTACCCCAGAAAAGCAGCATCCAACATTTCCTGCAATGCAACCAAGTATCCAGTATCAGTATCTTTTCTTTAGATACTACCTGTTAAACATAAACATCCTTTTAAACTCCTTGTGCCCAGTTTGTATGCAGACTTTCTGTTGTAGCTGTGTAATTTCCAAACCCAGGCAGACCTGATAAATTCAACATGGTTTCAGTTGTCATACTTATCCTCTCCACACACGGCATTATGAAATAAGTATTACTGCTCCCGATGAGCAAACTGACCTTTACGTGTAAAATCAGGAATTCCCTCGCATAGTGCTAGGTCTGTATGCTCCAAATACGTCAGATGTAGCTCTTGCTCTTGTTGAAGGATCTTCTGTATGAAACTGCTACACTACTCACAAAAGCACGTAGCGAACAGTTACAACACAAGACACAAACTACAGACCCACAACTGTTTTAAAAGTAATTTATGCTCCTTAATAATTATCCCGATCCTTTTATTGACTGCAGCCGGAACACCCAAACCCTGGAGTTCGGTACCCAGGAACAGACCGTGTGGCCTACCTCCCTGACAGCCCCGAGGGGAACCGTGTGCTGGGCCTGCTGCGCCGGGCCTTCGAACAGCGCCTTATCTTCACCATCGGTACCTCCATGACTACGGGCATGCAAAATGTCATCACCTGGAATGACATTCACCACAAGACCTCAATATGGGGTGGGCCCCGCTGGTATGTATGGGCTTTTAGTTGTAATTCTCATTTGGTAATAATTTCTACAACTTTTTTCTGAGACGTGAACTGAGAATGAAAGAACTGTTTATAGCAAATCCTCACTAGTAACGGCCCTTATCACCAAAAGTTCTCAAATCTCGTTGTCTCTCTTCGTTGGCATCTTCTACGTGAGCTGGCACCTCTTATTAAATTTGATATATTTCAATTATTCCAGTTTTACATCGTAAAAGAAACGTGTTAGAAACGCCACCAACGCCCCTGCTTTCTCGCTGTAAAATTTAGGGACATTTTGCTGCTGTGCTTTCTCATGGGCTCACTTGCACATTTTACCAGGGAGCTGGCAGGAAAGGTCTGGAAAATGTCCAGAGCAACTGACTCAGACATTTGCATTGTCACATACAGCCCCTTTGGGGGAAAAAAAATGTTTGCCCCATCATGACTGACAGTTCCTGGCAAAGAAATGCTTTCTCTTGATGTCCTTGGCTTGATGGTGCTATCGCTGTCCGAGCTCATAAAGATGCACTGATGGCTTTTTTTTTTATTGTTCCTGACAGTTTTGGCTACCCAGACCCCACCTATATGGTACGAGTGACGGAGGAGCTCAGAGAGAAAGGCATCACAGCAGACTGACGACGACAGACTCTTCCAGGACTTTGTGCGACTTTCTGAGTGTCCTTGTCCTTGCGGCGGACATGACTCGGCTCCAGGTTGTGCTCTGAGACTGTCCGTCCTTTTCGAAGGATGGCCTAAGTCGAGGCCCTCAGCAGACGAGCGTCTAATGCTGCAGCAGAGCCCACATCACTCCGCTAGCTGTTCCTCTGTTTGTTCACTTTCCTCTGAATTAGGCTTAACCCTGTGCTACATGTGGACGAAAATACTTTGAGTGCAGTGCATTCTTGTATTACACAATCCTCTACCTGTCACATTTGGCAATAGGACTGGAATCTGATGCACTTATTTAAGAGCATTGTGGGGAGTAGGAATTCACAATACTACAATATATTATTTAGGAAATCTAAGTTTAATGTTATCAGGACAGTTTATGTTATATTAATGTTTATTTCTACTCTGGGGATTACTTTGTTTCTTACAAGCACACATTCTGGGAATTATCTCCTCCAGAATTGTCTGTTGAGTACGTCTCTTTTTTTTATTGTTACTAATTACTTGTTGCAAGGATCGTGTGGCAGAGTAGAGCTGCTTGAATCGAAAGAATTCCTTTTCTGAAGTTATTGCAATCTAAAGCACTCAAGAGGCACTTTGGTACGGCAGTCAGTTTTAAAGTAGGAGTAGGAGTCAAGGTTTTTTGCTTCCTCTGTGTGGAAGAGTGCTCGGAGCAAACAGGTTAATGCAGCCATCAGCTAATAGCTCGGTGACTACAAGTTGATGTCAATTTGCTTGGAACTCTTCATTTGCGTGTGAGCTCCATTCCCTCCCACCCCACCCCACCCTTCATTGTTACCTAAATAGGAAGAATGTTAAACACTGTCTCGATGCAGCACCTTTTATTACATGTATTAGGACTGCCGCCTGTTTTTATTTATTTTTTTTGCCAGTGGGCATCTCTGTTTTTCAAGATGTCTCCAAGGTGTTGAGTCCATTACCTCCGTTGTTAGTAATGTGCTCATCTAATTACCAGATTTAAAACGATGTCAAATGTAAAAGGGCATATAGACCACTCAAACCAAATCGAAGGCACAACCGCTCTTTAAATATCTATGCCTCCGTCCCTGTCAAACTGGGAGATCTGCCTGCTAATGTTCCCATTTGAAAACATGTTGATCTGAATAGCTAACCTACAGTGAAACAATAATGGAGAAAAAAAAAACGATGACGTGGGAACAATTGATTTGACTTAGGGTGGGTGGAATACTGATTTTGTTGTGCCTTTCTTATATTCACTTTGGATAAAAATCAAAGCATGATGTTACTAATGAATGGTAAGCAGTTTGGGCACATCTTGGTGTTATTTGATCGGTTCGCAGCATTATGTTTGTAGCTGTACTATCTGGCTTTAGGTACAAATGCTACACGGTTCATGAGAATATGTAAACTAGTGTGTATAAAATTAGCTTCTCCTTCATAAACATTCTTGTAGTCCAAATGCTGAAGAAACCCTGAGACAGATAACGCTGTGTGTCTCAAAGTGCTTTGTTAAGTACAGTAACCTGCTTGGCTAGTAGTAACTTTGCCATTAATTTGACCGGTCGGATCCATAAATCAAATACCCTTTTTATTATGTTTTCATCCCCTTTTGTATTTTAGTTAAGGGACCAACTGAACTATTTTTGGGACACAGGATTGTAGTTTACTAAAGCTACTGTGCAAACATTTCTATGCATAACATGACCGAGGAGGAGGATGGATCACAGAGAGATTACACTCATTACAAATCGATTGTTGAAGAAAAGTTTGAGTTTTGCTTTTCTAATTGTGTTGATTGGTACTTTGTTGATATTCAGAATAATGTGCTTTACATTTTAATACTTGAATAAAAAGTTATGTTTGGGTTTGTGTTGGAATATTCAGCGTCAGTCCCCAAATAAATTAGGTGCATTGTGAGCATATTAAACTCTCTGTCCGTTTGGAATGAGTTCAGGTTGTCGCCTCATCAGGATTTGATCTATAGTTATGCTGTAGCACCAAAGACTTTAATAACACCAAAATATTGAATTCTGCTCATGGGTTTTCTACCATGTAGTTGACATCATAGTGACTGATGAGTGGACAGAGCTTCAAAATACCTCAAATACACATTTTACGTTATTTTGCACCACAACTACATTTACAAATTGGTCATAATGTGTTTACTGTACGCTTGTGAAGAACAGTTAAAAAGTATTCATGGCTCTACGATCCACCTTATTTGGTATGCAATTGTAAATGATGATGAATCTGGGGTGTCCCGTGCACAACTGAGGATGATCACAAGGTTTTATACTAACAACTTATCACTGAATTGTTCAGAGACACGCTTCACCACTGGCAGGCTACCTCGTCATTTCAACTTGGCTTGCTGAAGAATTGGAGATACCACGTACTTGTTCATTTTAAATTTGTATCAGTCGTTCCTCCACTAAATAACCTTTTGGGAAAAATAACTTTTTCTGTTAGGAAACACAGAGAAGAGTTGAGTTTGTTTTGAGACGCTTTTCTTCATAAGAAAATCTTTTGGTCGACATTTTCATAATTAAAAGTTATACTCGGATGAGCATCACTTGTGGGGAAACTGGTTTGCCCTTTCCAATATTATGACATCTTAACTAGATCTTTCTATTTATTGATACAGGTTCCATCACATGGACAGTTTTACAAACAATGAAAGATAAGATACTGCTCCTCATCTGGATTTTTTTCCCCTCGTTCATACATCAGGTTATTGATTGATCATAAGCAAATTACTAATAAATTGTGGTGACATTATACAGTTGATATACATATTGTATAGATTAACTTATAGTTGCACATTCAGATTATTAGGGAATCATTTTTAGTTTGGAAAAATAACAGCCGCACTCATTAAGTTAAGCAAAGGTAGCAAGATCACAAAGTAAAGATATATATATACAGTATATATAATTGACTTAGCCAATTTTATTTATCTTTGAATGAGACCAAGACTTTACTCTCATATTATGACTTATTTGTGATTAAATTCACCTACATTTTTATTCTAGTAAAATTATACGTTTATTAAATGACAACTCCGTTCCCATAATATTATTACTTTTTTGTCATCAAATTAGCGCTCAACTGTATTGTAGTAATATGAGTATTTCTTTTTGTTAAATTACAACTTTATCACCACGGTATTATGACCTTTTCCCTCATTTAATTGGCCAATGATATCATTCTCCTAACATTACGATTTAGTTTTTCATTAAATTATGACTTTATTCTCGTAATGGCAGATTTGTCTTGTCCTTCGTTATGGCCCCGGTGTCCTGCTGGTTTCTCCAGTTCCAATGTCCGTCTCTAACTTCCAACCCGTTCTAATGGTGCTCTCTCTAGCGCCACCTAGTGTTGTTAGATGATTCAGGAATAGAGTTGGCTTCGGGGAAGCGCACTGCCTTTAATGTTTTGCTGACGTCACAAGACTCCGGACAACTTGTTTACATGCGCACGCGGAAGCAGTTCGTGATGCTTGTGGCGTCACAGCCGGAAGAAAAGAAGATGGAAAACAGCAGAAACAAGAAGAAGAGTTCGGAGGACTGCGCCATTTGTTTGGAGCAGATTCAGCAGGAGAAGACGCTGGCGTGTCTTCACTCTTTCTGCGCCCACTGCATCGACCAGGTCTTCAGGGTGAAGCCCGCGTGTCCGATCTGCAACACCTATCACGGCGCGTACACGGGGACCCAGCCGCGGGGCTCCATGGCGGTGACGCGCAGCTCGCAGCGGCTGCCCGGGTACGAGCACTGCGGCTGCATCATCATTCAGTACAGTTTCCCTGGGGGGATCCAAGGGGTGAGGAGACTGACGGTGATCACACACAAGAAACCACATGCAGGTTACACCTCTGTACGCTCTCTGTCTTACTTTCAGTACTACATGTGTACTCCAGGGGGCGCTGTATGACACCAAAGCCCTGCGTGCACACACACACACACACACACACACACACACCCCTTCTCGATTCGAGGTATCATGACTCAACTAACCATCATGCCCCTCTGGGATTTCCTCCTTATGCTCAGTGTCGTGCAACAAACCAACTTAGACAGTCACGTTTAAAACCTCCCGTAGGTTGGTGTTTGAAGAGGAGCATTCTCTGTTGCCATAGTAACATTGTAGCAGAGGACACAATGTGCCTTTCATCTGGATTTGCCCACCACATGTAGTGAAATACTTACAAATCATTGTCAGTAATGTTTTTAGTTTTTTACTATTTACTTGCTGCATGTATATTTATTCATACGCCACTGTATTTATTTTATCATTCAGTATTTATTCATCTGCTGCTACCTGGTCCTGATCACATCTTCTTCATTCACCTTAACTGTTCATAATTTCTGTCTGTATTACTTACCTCAGTGCACTCCGATCACTTTAATCATTCAGTGTTTATCTAACAATCATTTCTCACAGCTGTTATCCTGTTCACAGTTCTTTTACAGTCATATACAATACTCTCACTTTATAATCTTAGTATACTGCACTGATTTTTAACTGTCTGTGGACACGGCACTGATATCATCATTGTTTTCTTTCTTGTTTTGTGTCTTGACATTCTCTATGTGCCTTGGATTTGCCCTCCGCGGACAAATACAGTTGTTTAGAATTTGAATTAGCAAAAGGGATTTTATACTTTTTACTTCATGAGCCATGTCAGCACTTAGTAACTCCCCCTTTGCCAACGGTTAAGCATGGGGATAGATATATTATGCTTTGGGGTTGTGTAGCAGCCAGGGGCACAGGGAGGGATGGATTCACTGGATGTGAATGTCCTGAAGTAAGTTAAGAAAGGGAAACTGATAAAGATTCTGCCTTGTTTATATGAAATCTACCAATTTAAGAAACACAAGCTGAAACTTCTGGAGCAGCCCTCACTGTCCTCTGACATGAACATCACTTCAAACTTGTGGGTGGATCTCAAACGTGCTGTGTGGACAAGACGGTCTCAAAACCGTCAGATGTAAAGTGATCTGTAGGAGGAGTGGGTGCACAAAAAAAACAGACAAACAAAACACTCACCAACATCCAGCAGAGAAAAGAGAAAGGCAGTGTGAGGCGATAAGGTTTTGATTGTTATGTTGTTGTGTAACACTGACGACGCCTTAAGATTGATAAGGAAAAGGCTTCCTGGGCCTCAATACGGTATCAAAACCCGTTTTATTCAGCAGATACGAGTGCGTGCACAACACAAAAACGATGCCTCGTTTAGCTGCTGGTAGGGAGACATGAGAATGAGCATCACCTCCTACAGATATTATGTCACACATTTAATCATTTAATCAGTGTCTTGGTCATGAAAACACGAGTTATCACAATAACCGATGCTTTGTTGTTTACCATGTTACAGCCCGAGCACCCAAATCCTGGGGTGCATTACAGCGGCACCTTCCGTGAAGCCTACCTGCCAGCCTGCAAGGAGGGAGAGAAGGTGGCGAGGCTGCTGAAGAAAGCGTTCGACCGGAGGCTCATCTTCACCATCGGCCAGTCTGCCACCACGGGCCTCAACAACGTCATCACCTGGAACGACGTTCACCACAAGACCAGCAGGACTGGCGGCCCACAATGGTATAACCCCTCACTGCTGTAGAAGAACCACTCCTTTCGCCTGCGGGTGTCTTGTTGGCTGTGATACAGGGTTTATGTTCGTCTAATTAGATGATGTGTGTGTGTGTGTGTGTGTGTCTGAACCAGAACTCATGCTAACCCATCTGGTAGATGTTGAGGTATTTCAGAAGAAAAGAGAACGGTTTAAACTCCAGGTGATCAACAAAGTGAATGGGATTTATCCTCTGCACCGTGAAGTCAGGCTAAAACATTTTCATGACCCAGTGTTTTCTTTAGAATCAGGACATTCTCTAACCAATCCTTTTTCCAAAACTGATTTAGATGGACCGATTTTAAATTCAAACTAAAGATGCACTGAGGTAAAATGAAGACAGCTGTTTTTGGTTGCAGAGAAGGAATCACTACATTGCTTTTGATTGCTTGTGTTTCTTGTGTTTTCAGTTTTGGATATCCAGACCCAGCATATCTGTACAGGGTTCAAGAGGAGCTTCGTCTTCAAGGAGTGACCGAGGATAACTAATGGATGAAGACGTTAATTGTTCACCTAGATTTATTATTGCTGCGTATTATGCACTTTAGTGTGCACTTTTACATTCCTCCACAGGGATCTTGATCAGCGTCACTTTAAGGATGTTTTTTTTCTGCAAGGTGTTTGAATTGAATTAATGGATGCGAGACATGGAGGATCACGGCTTTCCCCAAAGATTTTAAATGTTCCTTTCGACTTACTATGCAAAAATGACTTTAAGCACAGCCTGTACAAGTACTTAACCGAAACAAGATTATAGAGTACTGGGTCAAGGACTATACTGCTCATCATCAGATGAATGTTCTTATTTGCTATTTTCACAATGTCACACAAAAGCACAGATCTGGTGCCTTGTATTTTCAAAATAAGCTTTACTTTATATCTGTTTGAGTATAATTTGCTAAAGTTATTGTTTTTATAGGTATTTTCTATGACAATGATTATTTGTGACACATTTGTTGAAAAACATCTTCAATTGGAATTAAAGTGTTTAAGTCTTGTTTTTTTTTTTTACTTATGCCTGATTGAACACAGGATGCATCCATCAGGAAACATACTGTGTTGGACAGAACTGTGGCACGAAGAGAGAATCAAACAAACAAAGCAAGCGTCAGGAGAATTCACCAGTCCAGCGTGTGTCCGTTTTCATTTAGTATCTTACCCCCTGTGGCCCACTAGAGGGCGCTGCTCTCCTCAGAGAAGTCTGTGTGCTTGGTATGAAGCTGTATCTTCATCCCAAAGCCACAGCACCTCCCAAACCTCATCGCCCAAAGTCAGTGAGAGGAGCAGATGATGAGTCATGTGTTTCCATGGTGCTCGGGGCAGGTTGTGACTGTTGTGTACAATGAGAGAAAGGCTGTCAGCCTGTGTTTGACCACATTCAACTGATCACTAAACGATGAGCATTTGACATCATTCACGTGTTAAATGTGTAACAAGTGTGTCACAGTAGCAATCCGCAACACTAATAAACCTGGAGATATTGCATGTAGAGTCTAAGACCAGTCCACTCCAGATAAAAAGCTATAAAAGTTCAAAAACTACAAGATTTAAAAAAATATCAAAAAGTCTTGTGGCCTGTTAAAAGCTGAGGTGAAGTGGAAGTGGTTGAATTCCACATGTGGTGATAGAACATTCTGTACATTTATCATTTATTTTGATGGGGAAATGCTTATTTCAGAGAGTATGATATATATTGGAAAAAGTAAGAATGTCCAATAATGTAACAAATGTTTAAGCATGTATAAAAAAAACTGTTATATAACTATAAATGCTCTCAGTAGAGCACACACCAAAGTCCAACAGTCCCCTTATGAAACCACATTTATCCAGATTTTTATTCAAGTTCATCAATTTCAGTCCCTTAAACATGCCTGATTTGTTTTCATAAGATCCATGACATATTCTCTGAGAAATAAGCAAAGATGTTGAAAATCTCTCAGAGGGAAAAATAATTGTGGATCCAGCCCTGATCCGGATCTACACCAAAATGTAATGAGTTCCTCGCTGATCCAAACTGCATCCTTCCAACAAACTTCAAGTTTTGTGGAAATAGGTTCTGTAGTTTTTGCATAATCCTTCTAACAAACAAATTCTGGTGAAAACATAACCTCCTTGGCTGAGGAAATAAGAAACTATCAAGAATGTTTCAACCTAGAACATACAGTTGGATTGTATGATCTCTAGATGCAGCAAAGCTTGGCACACAAGCTCGGTTTTCTGCTTTTCTCTCCTCTGGTCTCTCCAATTCCTAATAAAAATGAATCATAAGCAGAGGATTTCCCCCCCTCAGTGTTAAATCACAGATTTATGGGATAGAAACAACAACCTTTAATCTATATTTCTATCAGAACGAGTGCACATGTGACGAGGCGGAGTCATCAGGCTCGACCTCCTCAGCGCTCTGATGTTAAAGGGGCTGGGGGACTTTCTGTGGCCTGTAGAATCCGAGGGCATCTGCTGCTCTCACAAAGCAGACCAGGACCCATCTGGTCAAATGTACCACCACCGCCATCACTGCCCCACCTCCCCCTTCCCGCATTTCCCCCCATAATTCATCAGTCCAATCCATTCCTCATCACCATTTATTCTTGTCTTTGTTGAGCCTTTATCGTTTAAATATGAATATATATGATATATGAATTATGTTTTGTGTAAGTGGACAGAACATACAGCATCAACTGATCCACTTGCTCTAACTTCATGAATATTTTACTCATTTGCACTTTTTTACCCCCTGCATTTAGTTTTTACATATTTACATTTTTTAGAATAACTGGAAAAGTTGTCTCTCTAAGTAGGTTAGCATATTGATTGAAGATGTATAACATGATATAAAGTCTGTGTCTGCTATCTAAAAATTCCCTTTCACTTCACTGAATGTAACCTACATTTGAACATGGAATATTTCAAGTGAAAGAAGCTGGAGCGTGTGTTACATTAGAGGACGTCCTCTTGACAGTGTTTCTTTATGCATTAGCATTTCATTTATTCTTTTATTATTTATTTTAGACTACTTGTTTTCTTTTGTTTACACTCTCACTTAAAAAGTATACTTAAAAAGTATACGGCTTTGGGAGCAGATTTCTTATTAACATTCAATGACTCCTTGCCCCTCTCTGCAGGTATACTCCCCTTCCCTGTCAGAGTCCATCTGCTGATAATAAGGGCAAGGAATTACAGAGTTGTAAAAGAAGCTTTATAAATATGTATTAATGATTATGCACAGTAATGTTGCGGGTGGATTTAACATACATCGGCTTATAGAGCCATGTGAGTGTGCCTCTATATAAAATGGACTGATGACAGAGTGAAAATAAGCTCTGAAAGTGTGTGGATTAAAATGAACACATCTATAGCTGCTCACACTCGTTTCCCACTTGAAGACTCCGCCGTCAGCCACTGAAAATAGCACCAAGACCTTGTTGATTTCATGTTTCTGGGTGTGACTACAGACTAGACGGCTTCTCAGGAGGGGCACCCGAGAAGCACACAGGCGAGCGAACCCGTCAGTGCAGTGCAGATGATAAGAAAATCAGTATGTGACAGTGCAGAGCTGTTGTTCTCGCCCCCTCTCCCCACTGTGCTCCTTAATTAGAGCGTCTCTGGCAGCGGGGGAAGCCCTGGCACACAGCCTGCCTGCCTGCCTGCCTCCTCTTCCTCTTCCTCTCATCCTCTGGTGCCAAAGCCACCCAATCACAGATATACCTGTCTGTCTCAGTGCAGGGCATGCTCCTCTTCCCACAGTGTAATGAGGATCAGCTCCTCCAGACACAGCCTGGTTTTCTGCTTTTCATTATATCCTCACTCACCTTTCTCTATTAATACCAAATTTGAAAGAGATAAAGATCATCTGAATTTCCTGAATAGAAAATCTCTACGTTAAAACCACGACGGACGAGAAACAGACATTCGATAGTGTGTTTGTAGGTGAGGTTTATCAACCGTCTCCACACACACTCTTTGTGTGACAGAATGTCAGCCCACACCGCCGACATGCTCATTCACTGTGCCCGAGGCTGTTTGCTCAAGAACAGCAAAGTGAAGGTGGGTGTGTGGGTGCTTGTGCTTCTGTGGCTTTTGTCTGTGAGCCCTTGACTGCATCTGTGCGTACAGTATGTACCAATATGCACTAGTGAATACGTGAGCGTGTGTGTGTGTGTGTGTGTTTGTGTTTGTCAGTTTCTCACATTCTGTTCTCTGATTCATTGCTGGGGCTACACGGCTTTTTTTGTCTGCCTGATTTAGCAGAACAGACCCTCTGCTTTTTTTAGTACTGCTGACAGATTTACCGACTTACTCCAGCGACAGGACACAACGGCAGAGCTGGCAAACTATCGGGGTCTTTGGCTGGGTTGTCGGCGTCACAGATTGAAGCCTCCACTCAAGCTGTTCTCCATTAGCAACAGCCTAGTTTCTCCCTGATATGAGAATAGTAGCACCATCGTCTGTGTGGGAGATGAAAACAACGTCCAGTAATACCCTCCACAAACTTGAATTATAGGAGCGACATTGTTATCGGTCGATTATCGTGCTTATATAAATGCTTTTGGTTCATCTCACATATTACAGGGGGGTGCCAGGCTCCCTTTGTTGTGCTTCCTGTCAGTATCCTCGGCCTTGGCCGTCCAGACTCACTCTCAGACTGTCTCATGTGAGAGCAATTAGCTGTGGCTGTCATGGCAACTAGCATGACCTTTCTATCATTTTACAAACGTGAATCTCGACCGAGGGCCTCTCTTTCTTTTCAACAGCGAAAACAACATTTTTTTCACATTGGTGGAAAAGTAAATGTTTTTTTTTCCTTTTTATTATAAAAACCAGGCTTGAAGAAATGTATCTTGGATGAGACACTGGTGACACAGGAATCATTCCTTCCGGTAGCGATGATGTGGATGCCTTTGATTTTTAATACACCCTGCTATATTTGACATGATACTGTGGTATGCAGTGTTCCCTCTACTGTGTGTGAGCCACACTGAGACCTGTTATTGTACTGCATGAATAGCAATGAGCCTTTATTGCTCAATTACCTGCGTCAAGGAGGTCATGTTTTCAGCCCGTTTTCTTTGTTGTGTGTTTGTTTGTAAGCAAGATTACACATAAACAACTGAATGGATTTCCATGAAACTTGGCGGGGAGGATGTTATATGTGTCGGAGAAGAAGTCATTGCATTTTTCAACATTGTGGGTGATTTCTCTATGAATAATTCCTATATCTTGATTTCAAAAAAATCAAGCATATTCAGGGGACTGCATGAATGTGTGCAGATCCAATTACAAATACAGATCTAGTGAATTTGAATGTGGTTTCAGGAAACTGTTGGGCCTTGGCGGAGGTATAAGCTCTATTGATTGACATTCTAGTTCAGTTCAAATACCTCACGTTTGACTGAATGTTTGATTGTTTACTAATACTGTGAAAAAACACATCTAATACACATGTAACCAATCTCCTTGGTGCATATTTACACTTGTCGAGTGCAGTAATCAGATTAAAGTAATTAGTGTTAACCAGTTGTACTCCACTGATTTGCCAGATTGCAGGTGCCACAGAGGAACCATGGGGATTATCAAAATAAATGTGCTCAGGCACAACCTTGAGCATGCGCTTTTAAGGCTTCGCAAATTGAATATACAGTGTAAATATAAATCTGGAGCCGCTGAGGAAGAATTTGTGCTCACACAACCGTATATTTTATAACACCAGTGCCAAATTGTGGGCTGTTGCAGCTGAGAGACTTGGAGGCAGAAACTGTGAGTCACGCAAAGATTTTATTTCAAGTGATATAATGAATTCTTCTATACTTTAAGCACACTTTGAACATTCATGCAGAGACCTGATGCAGATCTGTAAGGTAAACCTGTAGAACCATCCATCCATCCATACACCCATCCATTATCTATCCATCATCCATCCATCCGTCCATCCGTCTGTACGTCCATCCATCCATTATCTATACCACTTATCCTTAGGCGGGGTACACCCTGGACACATCACAGCACCAACGTACAGAGACAACCAAACATTCGCATTCACATTAACACCTACGGACAAATTAGTCTCCAATTATCCGAACCCCCACACACTAACCAGTTTCTTTTAAGAACATCAAGGTTAAGTGTGTGAAAGCAAGAAAATCCCTGCAGTTATGAAGTGGGCACCTTGCTTCACCTGTGGTTTGTTGATGCGGAGCTGCTGCACACGCAGGGCGCGCGGCAGGAGTTCTTACAATTAGCGAATGGAACAGCTGCACTTTATGACGGCAAACAGCTCACTAAGCAGTTTACGTTGAATCATAAAAGTAAACAGAGAGCTTAATCATGTCAGATAATTATAGCAGTGTTGTGTGAGTAACCATTCCGGCTACAGTAGCTTATATCCTGGTACCATGCAGAAATCAGGGTGAGTCATAAGGTGCATTTTCATATTAATAGCTCAACTGGTTTCCTATGTTTTTATCCAGACAGATTAACAAAATTAAAGAAGCCAAACCAGCATCCCAAAGCCGACAGAATAAAGAAATGTTAAAGGTCCAGTGTGTAAGATTTAGGTGAAAGGGATCTATCGACAGAAATTAAATATAAAATAATCCTAGTGATGTTTTCCCGAGTGTGTTTCATCTAAATTATACAAATTGTTGTTTGTTTTACCCTAGAATGGGCCATTTATATTGAAATACTTTTTATTTACATCAGGGATGGTCCTCTCTGTGGAGGCCGCCATGTTTCTTGTAGTAGCCCAGACTGGACTAAACACCCTTTGAGTTTTTATGAAAACTGAAGGTTACCACAGGTTCTCTTTCATGTTTGGAAGAGGAGGATGAGGTGAGGGTATTCAGCTGCCACATGCAACTTCACCACTAGATGTCACTAAATTCTACACACTGCAACTTTAATGCAAGCATATCATTTATCTTGGAGAAAAAAATTGTTCAAACTGACTTCTGGCATCTCTACCTGTCAAAATTATTTGCAAACAATTTGTGTCCCAGATTCCATGATTTGTAAAAATATTTGTTTTATATTTAAACTTAATATTCCAAAACATTTGCAAAAATTAGAGGATAATAAACTATGATGTAACACATTAGTTAAACACTGTGTAGATCTATGAATAAATTGTCTCCACTCCAGAGCTCATTTTGAACATCAAACGCTATCTAGGCAATTAAAGAGAGAGAGAGAGAGAGAAGAGAGAGAGAGAGAGAGAGAGAGAGAGAGAGAGAGAGAGAGAGAGAGAGAGAGAGAGAGACAGAGAAGAAGGAGAGAGTGAGTGTTTAAATATTACTAGCGTGGCATACTAATTCCTGTCACAAATGTGCCTCCAGGCCCTCTACAGTCTGTATCAAGACAGAAGAGAGAAAATGCACATTTACTTATCAAAAACTCCCCCCAACCCAGGGATGTGTGAGTCAAAACAAGAGGAAGAGGAAACGGAGAGGGAGGAGACGCACAGAGGGCAGATGAAAATCCGATGAGAGATGAGAATGTCTTTGGAGCTGATGTGTTGCTGGTAGCACACTGTATCCCAGTATCTAGAGCACATATCGATTAAAAACATTTATCTCAAAGTACTTAAAAAAATAAGAAATAAGACATTGACACAAACCCAGACAGCAAACCTGGCGTTAGCTTTTATTACATCAAGATATTCCGCACAGCTAAGACAAGGAACATCAAAAAGCATCACTGACACCCTCTAAAATATTTAATCAATTCCAACTCCCGTCTTTAATAACTATACATCTTATACATCCAGTCTCTGACACCATACATCCACAGCTGGGTTTTAGGAGCTGGGAGACGAACTGGAGAAAGGAGGGCATCAGACTGTCCGACAAAATTTGAATCTCTCTTTGTTCTACACTGGGTGTTATTTAAACCACATGAATACATTTAGAACATGAAAACATTCACTGGACTCTCCTGTCTGCTGCTCCCACAAATACAAAGTCTCACATGAGAACCTGCAGGAGAATGTTGAGAATTGAAAATATCATGGAAATAGCATAGAAATTTAATATTTGTGTTCATACAGCACTTCTATACGCAATGCTTTTACTATCACCACTCATACACACCCCAAGGACACTTGCAGACTGTGGGAGCTGGGGATTTAACCACCAACCTTCTGGTTAGAACCTTCTGAGGCACAGCTGCTCCTGCAAGTACATCAACTAATTATATTCCTGTCCATTGAAGACAGTCTGCAGAGGCTGCATGGATGTTCAGGATGGCAGTTAGCTGAGAGCCACATCATCTGGCACTCAGTGGGCGGCTGTAGCTGAAGGGCTTCCTCTAACCAGAAGGTTGGCGGTTCGATCCCATTCTTCCCTTCCCAGTTGGCAAGCTACTGAACCCTCAAATGTCCCCTTCTCATAGAGAAAGTGCTGCAAATAGATGATTGACTGTGTGTGTGAATGGGTGAATGGCAAAGAAAAACCCTGTACTGCAAAGTGCTTTGAATGGTCATCAAGACTAGAAAAACTATATAAATACAGACCATTTTCCTTAAGGTTGTTTCAGTATTTGCATTATACATATGCTGCTATGAGTCATATATTGTCTAATACCACAGAATGTACACTGGAGTTCAATTGTCGAACAGGACAGATGCGTTTTATTTGAAAAGGCAACTCTGCTGATCTGATAAAAATCCACTCACTATGCGTCCACTTCTTTCTTACATCTAAAATAGGAAGGAAACACGCTTCTACTACAGATGTGCTACCTGTTGTTGTCATGACAACACATCCATTCAGTAAAATTGCTGCAGATTGCCACATCAAATGCCGGTCGAATAATTAGAAGCCTCTCTCATGAGGTTATCCGTCCGATCTTCACGTCTTTTTCTCCAGTTCTGCTCGTTTTAGTTCCCTGTGGATGCTGCTAGCCAGCGAAGACCTCATCCCAGTGCCGTGCTTATGTAATCTGCATCGGCTCCATGCTTCAGTTCCCCCTTTGAGTATGTACATGCAAGAACATCCCTCCAGTGTGTGTATTCTCAGTACTTTAACAGCTCCCCTGTCAGTAAGGATCAATGTCATCGCTCAGCTCAGTGTTTCTCTCAGAGCCACCCCTCCATTTTATTTCTAACACACCAGTGTCCATATCTGTCGCAGCAGGACGAGAAGAGAGCATTTCTGTTCAAGCTCAACTTCAGTTTGAGGTGAAAACAGACACGAGGTTCAGGGTAAGGAAGACATCCTCCCATCTCTTCTCTCTCCCCCTCCCCCTCTGCCTTTGCTCTCTCTCTCTCTCTCTCTCCCCCATCTTCTTATTTTCTTTTTTCGCCCACCCCCCCAATAAAGCATGAGAGCAAGAGAGTTACTGCTCGGTGGGAGGGCCCTGTGTGCATCCCGGACGAAGCCGAGCACACACCTCACACTCCCCCAAACCACAAAAGGCACATGCTCCCGCCTGTAGCCATGGTTCCCTAAAGAGGAGTCGCTGAGACAAAAATGAGCAGAGTGCTGCCTGCAGTACCCTCTGCCTCCCTTTTGTCTGTCTCCCCCCCACCCACTGCTAATACTTCTCCCATAGCTGCAGGGACCTTAAGGATAACAGTTGCACACATGCATGCACACACATGAAGCTGATCACTGATGGATACATGCTCTCTTCAGAGGCACGCACTGCTCCTTTTAAGAGCTGCCCGTGTTTTCAGAGCCGTTGTTTAATGTTCCCTGTGGGTGATGAACCTGAATCACAGAGCAGCCTCATCCATCAGTATGGGCTGCCACGTTTGGATCCAGTACCTTGATCCGTGCGAGTAAAGTGCTGCTCATGCACATGACAACTGAGCACAAAGTAGTATGATGGTGCTGAAACGCAGCAGAGACACAATATGGTGTAATTATGGAGTAATTATCACTGCTGTACTCTCAGTCTGGTGCGGCCGACCTAATCTAGCATTTTAATCAGCATGAAGGACAAAGCACTGGACCCTGCTTATTTCTCCACTGGTGCAGCTGAGGGGACTGCGGGTTATGGCCGGCGTACTGGATCGCCATGTTATTTTGGCTTGCGCGGACACACGGAGGATGTGGCCCGCAGCCAAATCCGCTGTGTGTGTGTGTGTGTGTCTTTGTGTGTGTTTGTGTGTGTGTGTGTATGCTAAGGCTACAGCCCATGCATGTGCTCCTCCGTACCCTCTCGTACTCAGTGTGTCACAGCAGAGCACGCCTCAGCCTTTGTGTGGTTGCCCAGTGATCACAAAGAGAGGGAGAGCATGTGCACGTTGTGTGTGTTTATGGTTGGGATGTAAGGTTTGGATTTGTGCACATTATCTGTACAAGACAATCCAATCCCGTAAGAAACACAACGCTCACAGAAATCCATGGGTGTTGCTTTTGTGTAACATTTATTTATGGTGAGCTAAAAGTGAAGTGTTATGAAGCTGGTATTCCTGCACAACACAACATGCACCCATTTTTATTTTCTAACAAATACCTATTATTACATAAACCAGAGGCAATGCTTGCCCACACAAGTAGTGAGTGAGGATTAGAATAAACGGATGATTACTCCTCTAGGCCCCATCTGCTAAATTTGCATGAGTTGTGCCACTGACATGTTTCTGGCCCATCCTGGTTAATACATTAGGATGTGTCCTAAAAATCACAACAGCGATTTCTGGACTCCTTTTGAAAAAAATACCTCAGTAGTCGGAGGAACAACTTGTGCTTTCCCACTGTGGCCACAGGGAACATTAAACAATTGCTCACATTTGACTGAGCTCATTGGTGGTGCTGCCAGGGAAGCACAAGGTCAAGAGAGAGAGCTCTGGGGGAGCTGTGGGTTTAACCACAGGAGGGAGTTTAGGGTCAGGGGTCACACAGAAGAGAGGTGGTGTGGGGTGTGGGGGGTGGGGGGGGGGGAGTGGAGGAGCTGCAGCACACAAAGTGTTTACTCCTCACTGAGCTGCCTAAAGATACGGATATCCTCATGTTGGACAGTTACTGATGCTGTGTGTGTAAAATGATCATCCATAGGACGACTGTGATGCAATATCAACAAGTAAAATAATAAAAAATATTTGAGTTTTATCATCGAGAAAAATAAATATAAAATTGCAAGTACAAAAGACATAATCTAAATGCTGTGATCATCTTCTGTTAAATCCCGTTATGCTACCCCTTCTTTGAAACTGGCTGAATAAGAAATTGATGGGTTTGGATTTTCCGGCCCTGCCCTGCACTGCGGCAGAGAATCTGGTGTCTGTTTGTCTAAGAGAGAGAGAGACAGAGAGCGAGAGAGGAGCAGGAGAGAGAGAGAGAGAGAGAGAGAGAGAGAGGGAGAGAGAGAGAGAGGGAGAGAGCACACAGACTGCAGGACTCTCCTTCGTCACACCTCATCAGTAATTAAAGATTAGCACGTATCTGCACAGATGCACGCAGATGCATGCATGCATTTCTTTTTCCTGCTTCATTCATCAGCACCATTTTTGTTACCCCATTGAAAATGTGCATGTCTGTGGCGGCTGATGGCCACAAGCTGCACATTGAAGTCACACTTCAAATTGCTTACAAGTCAGAACCCTTTTTATTTCATCTGCCTGCACAGAAGCACAAAGCGAATGATTTCTTTTGGCTGCTGTGTCCTTGCAGAGAGTTATCTGAGGACCCAGGCGATCATATTAAAATTACACAACAGCAAAGAGGGCCATCTACTCAATGCTGCTTAGCTGCCCTCACATCACCCTTTGTCCAACCCCCATCAAGTCCAGTCCAGCCTGAGCTCGGACTCATTTTACTGTCATCACTAAAGGATATGTAAATAACCAATGGAGAACTTTCCATCATCAATCTGAACCTAATTTATTTAAATGTTGGTAAGATAATGTAAGATAATGATCGTGTCACTCATGAATTTCATTTCATGATGTGATGATTGATTTTCATTTTTTTGAGAGAAATGTGTGTGAATCAGAATGAATGCACAGCATTTTACAGCCCATTAAATTGGCTTTGTGTTGGTAAAATCACGTCCGTCTCCAGCTTTTGTCCATGGCAACGCAGTAATCCATGATCAAAGTAACCGTCTGTTTGTTTAGGAGACAAAGAACTTTTCTGAGGTTGTGTATGTGGCAAAGTTTTAACAAAATGGCAGAGCTGATCCTAAAAGCTCTCTGGATTGTTCCATGATGCCACTTCTCCTTAACCGAGCCCTCGAGGTACAAGCCACAGCTGAGTGGGCAATTGAACTCCCCATCCCTGTCCAGATGTTGGCCTAATTTACCACGACGAGCAGCGTATGTGGCCCATTTACATGTCCTCACACCCAGTGTGTGTGCCCCCATGTGTACAATGTCAGCCTCTACCTCAGGTGCTCCAACAGTCAGCTCACCAACCTCCCATGATTCATTTTGTTTTTAGCTCGAGTGTTTTTTGGGGAAAAGGTTTTGGCTGCATGAATTCTGATCTCCAGACCACAGAGGCCCTGAAGTGCAAATCCCAACTGGGAAAACACAACAGTAAATCAAGAACACAACAGTAAATCAAACACACAAAAGCAAATCAAAAATCACCAGCAAATCACAACGCCAAATAAGAAAATGTTTTCGTATTTATTTCGTGTTTTCTTTTTTGCTGCTGTGTTTGTTATGGTCTCAGGGCCAGCGTACAGGACATCTCTGGGTCAACATCCTCACACCAGTCTCCTAACAAACTGTTTCATTTTGATGAGAACAGTGTTGTAGGGAAGGTGGGAAAACACAGAGAAGTTGATTTTATTTCTTCTTTTGCCTGTAACGGTTCAATTGTCAAACACCATCATAACTGTGTGGAAGAAAAAATTGTCTAAGCACGTAACTCTGTGTCACACCAATGCACCACTTCTCTCAGAATCATCAGACCAAAACATTGATGAATAATAAAATTTAGTTGGAATTTTGTTTCACTTTCGGGACCTAGGATTATTTACCTTATCGTACATTAGAAATGTTTTGGTGAAAACATTGGTGGAAAAGTACATGTTATAGACTGAGAGAGACAGTTGCAGTAGTGAATAGCTGGTGAACATAGTTAAGCATTAAGAGGCTATACATTATATTTAACTTAAGAGTTGGTGAAGAACAAAACTAAAATCTAAAATGACAGGATTGTATTTTTATTACAGTGTACATGGATTAAATGTGTCACTGCGCCATTAGAGCTGCTTCAAAGTCTAGTTAGAGCTCTGGAAGATGAGGCTGGTTGGGCTGCTGGCACCTCCGCCGCATTCTGTGGCATCAGGCCAGTCTTAGACACCTCAACATCTGGAGGGGACCAGATGTGGCAGGTTTGAAGACAGACGAGAGCAGCAGCCTCGTGCAGCTTCAGAAGTGACAGGGAAGCTGTGAAGATTTCCAACAATCTGTAAGGTTGAATGGGAGCCAAGCTGTCTGTACATCTATAATACCTAACACCGGATTTGGTTTCATTCATCCACAGCTGGTGGTTTATTAGTTTTTTAAATAGTGAATATCAAAACTTTATCATGTCATTATTATGCTGTTTGTCATCTGCTCATCTGACTGACGTGTTTTTCTTTCTCCAGTCTGTGACTAACTCACTGATCGTCAGTAGAAAATGAAGTGATAGAGAATGTCAGTAGTTCCTCATCCATCCCTGTTAAACGTTGCTCTACACTTAATGAGGCGTGCTCTGTATGCATGCAGTGACACAGAGCTTGTTAAAGGAGTTATTAGCTCTGATAGTGTGGAGGACATGAGCCCCCCCCCCAGTGATACACCACTGGAGACATGTGCTCACTTTCATTACAACAACCTTCAGAAATATGTGATCAGAAAAACGAGGGTAAGAACGCAATATAAGGCATCAGGGTATTTTGACTGTTTTATGAAATGTGTAAAAGGTTTTGATCAATACCACTGTTTGATGGAGGTTTCAATTAAAATCAAAGTATAATGTAAAAAGACTAAAGGTGCGAGAGGAACATCTCAACATCTTGGAAACTATCTGAAATAACAGACACTGTGTTAGATGAATGCATAGGCTTTAAATGACAGGAAAACAACAATTCAAGGGTGCCAGACAGGGCAAGCTTTATTCAACACAGCAAAAAAAAAAAACTAAAAACAAAAGAAAAAAAACATAAAATTCCCAAATTGATTTTAAACAAATGTACATGTCGACCAATAAAAAGGCAAAAATGAAATTAGCTACTAAATAAATAATCACATCAATAACAATATTTCCATTTGACATCCTTGACAATATCTTACAGTGATTATAAAACAGGAGACAGTATGTACAATCATACAACTTTAATAAGACATGCTTAGGAGTTTGACTGCACCACACACTGACTACTACACAAAGGCTGCATATTAACCGACAAGGTCCGTCCCATCGTCAGAGGTCCTGGCATCACAGCACTGACCCCAAGAAAAACATCAAGAAACCCTCTTTTTTTTTTTTTTTAAACAAACCTGGCAATAAATGCATAACTGATGCTTAAATAACAAATGTGGGGATGTCTGCTTGTGAGCCAACCGCCTCTGTCCACACAATCAACCCAACAGCCAGTCAGTGTGTTTCCTACACTGAATTGTTGCTAGGCAATGCCGAGGAATTTTAGTGTGTGACCGTGAACTGGGAGCCTTTGTGCAAATCACCCCTTTAAGTTCCTGCGACCACCGAGGGGAAGCCCCCGGCTTCATCAAGACGCTACGACCATCTCAGGGAGGTATTTCCAAAACAACACTGGTACGCACATCATGCATTTAAATACAAAAAAAAGAATGGAAAAATAACTTTCTTTGGACAGGGCCAGCCTGTGCATGTTCAGTTCTTGTTTACTTGTTCTCCTTAGTCCCACATTATTTCATTTCCTCCCACACACTAGCCCTTTTTACAAGATGATTGTTAAGACTTTTTTTCCAATTTGAAAAGCATGTCACTGTCAACTCACACAAGCAATTCAAGAAAGTCCGGCTGCACTGCCTCAGTACCTTTTTAAAATTATGATTATGTAAAATTGACAGGAAAGTCTCCAACGCTGTTGTTCCCTCATATTCGCAGTCGCCGTTTTTTTTTTTTTTACTACTATGATGTCGTCATTGGTTATTTTATATACCAGTGGCTACACGGAGGGGGAGGGGCAAACACAGATCAACAGCCTCTTTGTACAGCAGGGATGGTTTTCGCTCACATGTCCATGGAGCATTTAGAGCATGACAGTAATCACAAAGCTCCGTCTTTATTGCCACACGGGTTGCCTTGCATCACAAGAACTTAAATCATTATTGCTTTATGGTTAGAAGCACAGAGATCGATGCTGCACACAAACATAACCATGAAGTCAAAGATTTAAGCTCAGGAAAAGGGTCCATGTTTTTGCGCCGCAGTCGTTGTAGCTTATAGTAAGAGCTGCTTATTGGAGGTCAATAGATAAACAAGAGACACAAAACTCATCTCGGAAGAATAGTCGGGTTGCGAGTGCTACATTGAATTGTTGGAATTGAGAGAAATCCACAGGCATATTACAGTCGTCAAAAAATCTCAGTGACTTCTGGGTAAGTTATATGAAAGGCTTTTTTTTTTTTCAAAACTGCAAGCCATCTGAGATTTGTTGGAAAACTGTCAACGGTGCAATGCTACAAATCTTCTGAGAAATATTCGAAATTACAAACCAGATCCTCCCGTTAGAAGTGAGCCTGAACCAGGTAGGCGACTACAGGCATCATCCGCTTTTTTAAATAAGCCTCGCAGCGCTGGCGTCACTAACCAGCCACGGCTTCATAAGTCACTCTGAACAGCCATTGAACCGTTTGTGTTTATGCTCCTGGTCACAACAACAACAGAGTCTCTTCTCGTCAGTACAAATCAAGTGTCTGTCCCGTCACCAAAACAGTTTTTTTTTTTTTTTTTTTAAATAAGACTCCAGCTGTGACAGCAGACACCGGAAGCACAGTTAAACTTCCCTTTATTTTTATTTTGTGTGTATCGTCATTTCCTCCTCCCAGTAGTCCACTGAAAGCCTGTGGAGCAGCGCGGGAGCAGAGCTACACAACCATGCATCAACAATCCATGCAGGTTGATATAGTCCAGACTGCTGTCGGCACTCACAGCTCTTATCCCTGCTCTCATCACCACTGAGACGATGAGAACAGCCCTCTGTGTAACAGCTCTCACTGTGGCCTGTCCCACTCCCTCTACACCTCTGTGCTCTCACAGGCCTAAATTGGGACAACAGCAACAAGCTAGTTTGCACCGCACACACCTTTGATAAGAGGGATGTACAGGATTTTTGCTAATTCCTGACGGTCTCATGCTAGATTTAGTTTTGCACTTAGAAAAATATCCATTGAATTGTCTAAGAGGCATTTACATCACAAGATTAAACGTCACACGTTGCACATATTGGACAAAATCAACATGTGCCTAGAGAGAGTAAAATCAGACAGATGTAACACCAGTTTAGTTGCATACTGTTTACAGGTGAAGACATGAGAGCTCAATGATCAAACCTTGACTGATACTGTTTGTTTGAAAGCAAGATTAACAGTAGTGGAGAAAGATGGATGTGCGCTAAAAGGTTCAGGAGCAAGTGGACAGCGAGGTGTCCACCTCTTCTGAGGGGCGTTTTGGTTTCCGGGGGGGTGAGGGAAGGATTCAGCAGGAAGCCCTGATAAAACCATCATGCCCACCCCCCCTTCCCCGAGACCAAAGAGGCAGGGGGCCGGGGGTCGCATGTGAGGACTGTAACCCGAGAGGTCTTCACTCACATGACCGAGCAGCTCTTGGACTTCTCCTTCTTGAAGGTGGAGGAGAGCAAATCCGACTTGCTGGGCAGGTGGAGCAGTCTTTTGGAGAGGCGGCGTGTGGGGCTGGGCTTCTGGAGGGGCTGCAGCTTGTTGATGCAGGCCATCGCTGCGGTGCGAAACACGCTGTGGATGCTCTTCTCCGAAGTGAACGCCGAGCACTCAAGGTAAGCCTCTGCACCCAGCTGCTTGGCCATAGCAGAGCCCTGAAAATAAGTGGAGCGATGAAGGGCGCTGTTCAAAACATCCCTTAATAAATTCTCAGAGTTTTATATTTGTAGCAGGTTCACTGTGGGCGAGAGCCTCAGGAGGAAATGTCCTGGCAAGCCAATAAAATGGCTACCAAATTAGGATCATGCGTCACTGACAGGTGGGTCAAGTTACTAATTGTATACCTGCCTCCTCTGCATCATATACAATCGTGTATATATATATATATATATATATATATATATATATATATATATATATATATATATATCCCATTTTTTTAATATTTGAATGTCTCAGATGACAATGAAGTGGCATCAAAAGATGTGTTGGTAACAGCCTGAACAGATAATATGATGTATACTGTGTATCAATATCAAATGGTCCCTCACATAAAATAAAGACAAATATGAAGCCTACAAAGAAAATGTTTGATAAATGTTCTAAATAGTTTTTGCCATGCATTGTTTCTGTTCAGATTGAATATACACCGGATGTGCTAACCCATTGGGTCTCACCTGCTCATAGGCGATGGGAGTCTGTTTCTGATTGGACAGCTCCATCAGCGTGCAGACGTCTGTGCGCAGGTCAATCTTACAGCCAATGAGCAGGATGCGTGTGCTGGGACAGAAGTCTAGGATCTCAGTTTTCCACTGTGAACGCAAAAAGGTCGGTTATTTCAGTGGACAGTGAATAATGGTTTACCATCACAATGAAAGCAGCAGTGAGACACAACGTGCAGAAGCCTTTTACCTTCTTCAGGCTGCTGTCCACAGTGTCCGGACGGCTGATGTCAAAACACAGCAACACTGCGTCTGAGTCACTGTAGCACAGAGGCCTCACGTTGTCATAGTATGGAGAACCTTATGGGGCAGAGACGAGAGAATCATCAAGACAAACAGAAAAACACACCGATAACCTCTGATCTCAAATAGTTTCATTGGAGAGATCAGACCACAGAGAAACCACATTGGTGGTGATGGGGTTTATTTTTCATCTGTACTTGTTTCTTTGTTATTTAGCAGGATTACCCCAAAGACTACTGGACAGGTTATCACGAGACTTGATGGAATTTTTTGTGGATCTGGATTTTTATACTTTCTTAATCTTTTCCGAATGCTTGTGACTTTTCCAAAAAATAGTGGAGAGATCTTTATTGAAAAATATGACATCTGTAGAGTCCTAATATCTATCAACAGGTGGAATTTTTAACTGTAGTTAGTCAAAATAATTCTCTTTATTCAGTTACTGTATGGTAACACATTTATTTCAGCTACATCAGAGAAGATATTACGTTTAATGTAAACAGTTTTTCAATCACCCTTGGCGGACGTGTGTGCTCTTCTTGTTCAGATCGAGTTTAATTTATATTCACTGTTGATTTGTGTAAAAATTTCAGGAGAATCTATTGAAGCCACCATTTTGTAATATAGCCAAATATCCTCTGTGTTTAATTCATCTTCATAGTAAAATAGTAACAAACTTAGTTTCTAGTTCTAAAAGTGTATCTGTACTTTTTTTCCCCTTAATGTTTGATGAAAAACAGTCTTGATATTTTTACACTGGGAGACTATATTTCACAATAAAAGGCTTCTAGCCATCACATCAAAGTTACAGGCTAAATTTGCATTGTCAAATATGTAAGACTTTGTGTGTTAAGCCAATAATGAATTCATTTAAAGTGGGGACTGTTTGAGGTATTGATCGCTATGACAACAGGCAGATGGTCAGTAAAAATGTGTGATGGAGCAGCGGAGGTAGAATACAGCTGCAGGGATTATGTGAAATCGCCATCACTTCTCCTGCTGAGCCTCACTTTGCTGTCCCCCACCACCTTCGGCTCCTCTATCCACTGCTGGCATTTCAGAGGGACAGAAGATGACAATCGAGCACTAAATCCTCATTGATCTTCTCTTGCAGTAGATTACGCAAGTGAAACGGTGGGGCTCGGGGCAGGCAGACGCTCCCACTCATGCTCGGAATCCTTAAGTAAGCCACCCACCCCCCCAAAAATCCTCCGCTCTGCGCTGATACCTCCAGTCCCTCTGTTACCACAGCAACAGCCTTGAAATCCGCCATCTACATCAGGCATTCCTCCCACCTCTCCATAAAGGCTCGCCTTAACTGCCAATCAATCATTTTACACAGCAAACTGCCCACCCACCTACTGTTGGGGACATTCCTCTGCTCTGCAACAGCGTTGGGGACCACAGATACACACATCCATCGCACAAAAACACACATTTAATGCCAGCACCGACACCTAATGAAACACACACGCTCACAAATTTAAATTTTGCTGCCGCCAGAGGTGATACCAATCTGTGATAAGATGAAACAGGAGAGGAGCAGCTCAGTGGGATTAACATGTTTACTTTAGGCTCCGTGTGAATCCCAAAAGGGATTCATTGTTCCTCTTATAGCTGCAGATAACAGAGGCAGTGTTTGTAATCACTCATTGCATGTTACACAACCCATCCTAATTGATTTACACCATAGAAAACAATGCATCAGAAGAAAACATATGAAAAATAAAGCACAGGCAACATGGATGTTTGCGTACAGATCAGTTCCATGAATACTTAATGATTTTCCACATTATCAAAGGGTAGAACTGAATTTGCCTGCTGCCGGGCGCTGTGAGTGGAATAATGACAAGCTGTGATGAAATTCCTCAGGGCCCTGGAGAATGTAAACATCACTGCAAAGGAAGGCAATTTTGTGTATTACGTGTGTTTGTATGTCTTTAGAATAAAAATGACTTAATAGTAAATTAACTGAAATATTCTGATTAACGTAAATGTTTCACTACAACTGTATTCAACAAGAGGAGAGAAGCCGCCTTAAGAATTTCATTTACTTTCATTCAATGCCCAAACGTGATTTCTCATCTGTGAGACAACTTTGCATTAGCTGACTGTGAAAATTGACACACATTCACACCAGAGCAATTAGCCCCACCGGGATGTTGAGTCGGTGTGTGTGTGTGCGCTGTGTCTCTGAGGCACTATAAATCTTCTCTAACACATTGCAAAGGGGGTGATCACCATGCCGGGAACCTGGGTGTGATTCTGCATTAAATAGCCAGTGATCTAATCAATGAAAAGCCGCACAGATGCTGTGCAGGGGGTCAGAGAGCCTCAGCAATTAAAGCTGACAAATTAGTTTAGTAGTATTATCCTGTCAAGGGGAGGGGTGATGGAGGACACATCTAGGGTGTTATTCTGTTACTCAACCTTCCAATGAAATGAATTTTATCTTCTTTTTTTGGACAAAGGATTCATGAAGGCATATTTATACCGCCTTTAAAAAGGTAAATGGAAAAATGATATGAATGTGTAAACGGTAGTATTTAAAGCTCTGCATCTTTCCCAACACTTCAGTTTCAAATCCTGGAAGAAATCACAGTTTCAATTGTGTTTCAAGAAAAAAAAAAAAGAAGAGGAAGAGAGGAGGGAATGCAGCGCATCCTACTGAGGCGGATCACAAAGTGCCCTCCTATGCCATTAATCCTTCACCCCCTGCAGTGTGATATCACAGGGTACCAGTCTCTGACTCTCTCACTCTCATCCCTCCTTCTTTTCTTTGCCACGGCCGAGAGAAAGACTCAGATAGACAGATCAATGCACATGCAGCGCCTAACCGTGGCCCAAATGTTTTTCCTGTCTCCCCCTTTTCTCAACAGCATGCCGCTACAGCAGATGGAGAGTTTGTGAGGCATGAAACGTGGAGAGCGAGGCTGACGAACTGGGGGGAACGGAGGGAAAATGAAAACGAGCATAACCAAATTCCATGTGGCTGAGCTGGGCTCCATCCTTCTCGATGGTGCAGCGCCCAGAGCCAAGCGTTGTTGAGGTGGAAATTGGGCCATTCAGTATGAAAGTAGGCTTCACAGGGCCGAGACTTGTGTCGGAGTGCACAGGTGGGGGATGGGAGGGATCCGACTCGCCGTGCGTGCGTGCGTGCATGGGTGAGTGTATTTCTGTGCTTAATCAACTGAGTGACATAGCCCGTCTCCATCATTAGCGCACTCCTCTCCAACAGAGAGAATACAGGGGTCAGACAGATAAATGATCCGGTGATGGGATGACTCACAGATTTGGGGATGAGAGTGTAGCCCTGCCCCTCCACCCACACTCAGCTGGCTGCTGCTGCTGCTGCTGCTGCTGATAACTATAGGCTTTACAGACATGGCCAAAAACCACACTACATTGCATCAGACAGTTGTTCCCTGGTTTCACATGCCAGAGCCAGTCAGAATCAGCAGTGAAGCCCCCTGCAGGGAGAGGGAGGATGATTCTTTGTTCCTGTGCATCGCCACGTCTGAAAGGCTAACAAGCTTTGCTTTGAAACCTGACACTGTCAAAGCTCATCACGCTGTGGATTCTGAAGTTGAGTCAAACAACCGTCTGTTTAAGAAGTTTCTTACATTTTGTAGAGCGGGCGATTAATCGAATAACCATAAAGAGGATAAATCTAGAATGGAAATAATCATTATCTGCATCTTTTAGACTAGACTGCACCTAACATCACAGCTGAGCTGAGTGGCCATTAGAATTGACTGATATCTAACCATTAACAAAATTATTGTCTATTAACAATGTCTCTCCTCTACAATTATACAGATTGTTTCGTCAGTTTAAATGGACATTGGGCTCATTCCAACTAACTTTCATTTAGCTATATATCATTTAAGAAATTATTATAGATACAACATCCTCTAAACCTCAATAGATTTATCCACAAGAGCATTCAACCTGAAAGAAATTACTCACTAACACCATAACAAGATCCATTATTCTCTGTTCATGAGTTACAGACGATGGACAGTGTTTCGCCTTCCTTCCTCTTTTCTCTCTTCTCTTCTCCCCCCTGCATGTCCGATCAGACTGGACTGATTAAAACCCGTGGATTGATTTTGGTCTGTAAATCCAATGGCGGAGCCGGGTGGAAGGAGCTGCCTGCCATGTGGGGCCGGTGATGAGGTCAGTCTAATCAATGAAGGGGAGTCAGGATAATGAGGAGACCCTCTCAGTGCGGCGCAGCTCCACGCAATTAGAGCAAATTACAGTAAGAAGAGTGAACTGTACATTGCGAGCAACAAATTGCTCCTGCGCCTGTCGTCCATCACCAGCAGCACTGACAGGAGATACGTCTATGAAGAAAATAAGAGGGAGGAGGAGGAGATGCAAGTTCTCCTCTAAGTGGAACAGGAAATTGAAAAGGCTTTCAATCAAACCCAAAGCCTGTTTTAAAAAATTTAAGTTTTTCATCTCACCCACTTGTTTGAGTTGATTCATTTGGTTTGATTGATTATTTTGCTTTAAATGAAAATGAATGTACTGTATTTAATCCTAACACTTTTACTCTTTCTTTTGCTACTTTGCAAAAGTAACAGTTTCTTATTTGTGTTTTCTTGGTTTTGGGATTTTTTTTGTTTATGTTCTGTAATCAGCTATTCTGTAATTGAGGTCTTTTCCTCATTGTAATAAAAATAAAAGGTTGACTATGTTGCACTCTATTACTATTATTACACTACTTTTGTAAAATATCATGCAGCATGTGTTTGTCATTGTTCCTCGAAGTTGGGGACAAGCCGGAAACAAAAGTTTTTTCTCTATGGCTAACAAGGGAGCGACAAGAAAGAAATAAAGAAAAAGACAGACAGACAGACAGACAGACAGACAGACAGACAGACAGACAGACAGACAGACAGACAGACAGACAGAGAGAGAGAGAGAGAGAGAGAGAGAGAGAGAGAGAGAGACAGAGAGAGAGAAAGTGTGTGAGACTCATTGGATAAGTCAGAAGGGGTGGCGGCCCAGTGGTCCTATTCAGAGTCTTAATCCCCTGCATCATGCTGTTTGAGTGGTGACCTGGGGCAGCATATGGAGGGGAATGCAGGTCACCAGAGTTTCTGAGCTGCCTCTTGTCTGTCTGCTCCAGAAAAACCTTCCTGCTCGACAGGATGTCTCCCTGCATGGCCATCATCTGCAGGCACTGGGCCCACTCCTGCTGGCCTGACCCAAGGTCCACAGTCTGGGATTAAAAAGCAGGATTTGGTCTGGGGAGAGAATTACACTCACTGCCTCCCTACTGCCGCTTTTGGATGATGTTTGGGGTGAAAAAAAAACATGAGATAGTTTGGGTGGGTCTGTTACATAAAGGATTTGTCGTACAGACACACACGAGCCAGCTCGCTCAGCCACGGAGACCTAATGAAACTGCAGATATGTACAGCTCAGAGGGCAGGCAGAGGGATGAAGCCATTGTGCAGCCGGCATGAAGGGGGAATCAAACAGGTGCTCCAGACCCGTGCCCACAGAATTCAGGTCAACACGCTGAACAACAGATCCCCGGGGAGATCCACACTGACACATTGACCCTCTTTTTCACGCTTTGTGTAAATGAACATATGATGCACAAAGTCAGCAATAACAATAAGTGAAGTGGAATAATCTGTCTTCCTGCCAAAAGTTTCCAGTGAAACACAGACATGTTCTTGTGGATGTGTCAATCCCTCTTCCTGCCACATGGAAACATTTCATCGGGTGATAAAGAGCTACTAACTCCCAATGTTCAATCCCAAAATGTAGGTTTTACCTCTAAAACTTGCTGTACAATAAAATTTGTGGGTATACACAGGATTTTTAAACGTGGGTAAACACACAAAAGGTGATTGACCCCTTTGCTATTACTAGTAGAGGAGTTTGTCTTTCTGCCCCCCCCATCTTGCATGATACGAAGAAACGCATGAAGTTCGCAAGTAAAAAACAACAAGTACACAAACGTTCATGGCTTTTCACGCGCCAACAACCGGATGTTAAATAAACGTGTCTTGTTTTTATAACTGCCGATAAAATCTACTGCATCATTTGACCCGGGAGTGAATGCTAATGGTATAAATTCCCATTGGAGACAAATGCCAGACGTTAGTGGGTGTTTGACCACTGGAAGAGGGGCTCTAGAATGGAACCCCTTGCCTGAAAGGATTGGACTTGCCATCTTCTTTTTAAGTCATTGCTTAAATACTTTTTTAAAGCCTGATTTTTTAAATTGTTTTTTTGATGGATGTTCATTAATTTTTATGTTTTTTTAAATTTGTTATCTTTATTTTTTTTTTAATGTTCCGTGTTGTTTTATTCCCATGTATTTTATAATGTGTGTACAGAGGTGCTATATGGGAAAAGGGTAATTATTATTATACAATAGAATGATTAATCTAAAAGATGAATCAGGCTCAACAAGTGCACATGATGCGTGTCCATCAGTAGAATGAGCTCCGTCCAAACACCAACTGTTGTCTCCACCACGATCCTCCCCACTCTCATTACATCCCCAGCTCTCCTCCCTCAGTGGCGCAGACAGACGGCGGCAGGCCACGATAGGCCACCCAGAGGCGGGATCACTTACCTGAGGTGTCCCACAGGCTGAGCTCCACTCGCTGCTCCTCCAGCTCCAGACAGGCCGTGTAGTTCTCGAACACCGTGGGCACGTAGGTCTGGGGGAGCAATTAGCAGCGCGGTGCCATTAGTGTGGAGGTGTCAGGTAGAACAGAATTTGATCAGGATAATTAGTGCGACACACACAAAAAAAAAAATAAAATAAAATAACACGCATCGAGTAATCAAATGAAATAAACATGAGCCTCATCGGAATGTGATGCGATTTCAGATCCATCAATCACTTGGATCACTGCAGCACATGCGCCAGGGAAGCAGCCACACGTGCATGTAAGGGGAATACAACCTCACGGGCTAATGCCTTGGAACAGTTTATGCAATTTAAAGTATTATACGGTACATGGATACAAACTAAAGCAAAAAGGGATGAGATCTGAGAAAAATGCGCATGAGAACAATCACTGCAACAGACGCACTGCTTTTTTTTCCCCTGCCGTCTTCAGTCATTCTAAGAGAATCTGATTATAATGGAAATACAGAGCAACTGATTTGTTTTCTGCGCAAAGATGAAGCACATCCGTGCATCGGAACATTACCTCTGGATAACAGTCCTTCGCCAGGACTTGCAACATCGCTGTTTTTCCGCATTGAACGTCTCCCACAAGAACCAGTTTACATCTCACGACCAGCGGTTGTGTATTTCTCCTTTCCTTCATGATGGTAACTGTGGTCCAGTGTGTTTATTATTCAAAAAAAAAAAAAAAATCAGATACAAGCAGCAGAGCAGTGCAGGTTTGATTCCCAGTGTGTTGTGATGAGCGTCCCTGTGAGTCCCTCTCTCTCTCTGGATGCCCGCAGTTGATCTGATTGAATTTGCCACTGCGGCTCTTTATAAGGGAAGCGGCAGCCAATCAGGGCTCAGCATTCCACAGGCTTTCTAACATCCCCCTGCTGCAACTCAGTGATCAACATCAGAGTCAAGGATGCAACAGTTTCATTTTTCCATTTAGTTCAGAACACTGTCGAAGGTTATACTGAGAAGAATATACTACTACTACTACTACTAGTACTAGTACTACTAATAATAATGATAACATCAGTAATAATAATAAGAAATGAAGAATGTTAAAATGTAATTCCAAAAAAGGAGAGAGCAAGTTTTAAGAAACCTAAGAACATGTTAAAAATACATTTAAAAGGGGAAAAAAGGAAATAAAAAAAGGAAAATTATAGAAAATATAGTGCAGGGAAATGCAAGATCTAGTTTAAGGATGAAGGAAGGAGAAATGTTTTATGTTTTCTTTTAAAAACAACTTAAAACAAAAAAGATATTTTATTTTTAATTTTGATTTTTACTGCTATATACCCAGATGGCATGAGGATGTGGGCCACCTTCGCTCCAGGGAAGGTGTAATGTGGTCCGTGTGGTTAATGGTGAATAAGCCCAAGCAGTACAAACCATATTCGGGCCACATTTGGCAGTCAAGTGTAAGTCTGACTCTTTCTCTAATCATTGAATTTACACACGTTTGACATCAGTGTGTGTTAGGGCTTGTGAGAGTCAGTCGCTGCAGAGCTCTGTTTTGTCACCTGTGGGTCTCGACACTTAGCCTGCAGCAAATTGATTGATCGGATTGATTTGACTCGCTGGATCAATAGCATACCACTGGCCGAGCCCAACGGGACCCAAAGACAAATCCGCCGCGGACTAATTAGTTTACTTTAATCTGCACGACAAGAGTCAAGTCAATTGCAGGCAAACAACTCGGCTGCTTCAGATTCCGTTTTATTTGTCACTTCCATAATCCACATACATGGGAGCAAAATGCTGCACTCTACAGATCAGGGTGCAGGTCACATTTAACATTCACATTATTCATGTAATGATAAAAAAACATTAAAAAAACCTCAACAGAGAGTGGCCTTAAAACTTAGAAGACAGTCAGTGGGCATTTGAAGTGCTGGGGCAATTTCTGCATATCACCCTTTGGTGTTGAGACCGGGGATGGAGGCAGCGTTTGTGTATTCAGCAATGAGTGGTGGATTTTCTTCTTAAATTGAAGATTTCCGCTCACAGTTCCTCTGCAGACAGATAAGATTTAAAGAATATCTCAGTGAATGTTTGCTTGTCAAAGGGCAGTCTGAGTTTGCTTCAGTGTAATACCACCATGCCGACATGTGGAGGGACGGTGTGAGGCCCTCTGATAGGTGACAAGCTATCGGCCGCCCACACGTCACGTCAAGGGTCGCTCCTCTCACTCGTGCTAATCAAACCTCTGGAGACACACAGGCACTGAATTTCACACCTTGAAGGTGGTTTCCGAAAGCAGCACGTCATTGTTTGCAAAAGAGGAACTAAAGGATAAAAGTGAATTAACTTCCTTCTCCTGTGTCTGACAGCCTACTGGCTAATTTACTTACTGTAGGCAGTCAGAGTCCTGAGCAGTTTTTACCTTAGTAAAGTAATTAAGTAATTTACCTTTTGTTCACACTAATCACCCCCACCCCCCATGCTGAGACCTGTCTGTGTTTTCTATATATACAAATATGTTGTGGTGTCATCGTGCTCATTCCTTCTTCATTCATAGTATTTGTATATATTTCAAGTAATCAGAATTAGAAATCAGAATGTGTGTTTTCCACATACAAGGAATTTGCTTTGGTGTTTGGTGAATATCAAATATATGAAGTAGAAAAAATAGGGGGAAAGATAAAGCAATATAAGTTTGTACTGTTTTTTTCGAGGAGAAAGATAAAGATGGGAACGTGAAGAACAAAACAAATCATTGAAAAACAAAATACATAAAAGAGTTTAAAAAACTGATTGTGCGGAAGAATAGGGACATGCTGTGATTTTACACATATTCTGAAGGGTGTAAAAAAAAATCACACAATCAGTAGTGCTATATGAGAGGAACTCTGCCTCAATATAATTTAGGGATTGGCACATTTTAGAATTAGAGTTTGTATGTATCCTGCATCCTTTAGGATCTACAAAAACATATCATCTCCTAACACAGTTCACTCTGACGGTTGCTGCCATTTGTCATTTGAAACAATGTGAAATCAGGCTGTTAAAAGAGAAAATAAATACAAGGGTGCGATCCAGAGTGGGACCCATGGGGGGGTCAGGGAAGGGGTGAGGGATGAACGCAACTTAAAAAAAAAGATATTTAATTGGTATGTAACATGATTCGTTATTACCTCCATCCAGGAGGCCAGTTTGTTTATTAGTTCATTTACAAATGAAGTCGTCTTTTATAATATAGAAATGCATTAATCCCTCCTTTGTGTAAGGACCACAGTTAAATGGCTTTCCACTCTTGTCTAACGCTCAGGGTGTAATGAAGACCTAAAACACTGCAACAGAAATAACATCCCATATTCTTCTTAAATAACATCGTGTAAAGCAAATAAAGTGTGTTGTGAAAAGAGGGATGAACACGCTGAGAGTTCAAACTGTGCAAACTTTCTTAATGCACGCATGTGTTGGAAACACTTAGCTGATCCCTTGCACATGGGTGACAATGGCTGCATTATAGTGGAAGTGAGTCTCCGAAGGATTTATATGCACAGGGCACAGCTTTTTGTTCTACACCACTGACTGTTACTGAATTAAACTTCAGTGAGACAGAAACACTTAGGAAGAAAAGTTGCAGACTATGAACTCTTTCTAACCCTCAGACGCAAACTGCAGAGAATACATTACTGCCTGCACAGGCACCACAGAGCTGCTGTGTTGGGACAGGGAGAGACAGGTGGCTGTGAATAATCATCAGGCATGAAGTGACAGCTTCCAATATGGCTGATACTCGAAGATGAGGAAGAGGAGGAGGCTGACGACAGTCATACACACGGCCTCAAGAAAACCGACAATAGCTGAGTCATTATCCCTCTCACAAGATTCTCCATCAGAGAATCAGCACATGGTGTCATAACATCATTTTCTAACATGAATTTCATATGTGGTCATATGAAGCAGCAATTTACACATTTTCACTGGCAGATAGATCTGTGATATTAGGCTACCAATCCCTGGTTTAGAAGTGATGAATCTAAATCACTGGCAGATTATATTACCGCTCCTATGAGGGCTGATCAAAGAGATCTATGTTGCACGTCCTCAGTCCTGAGATTATAAAAGCAATGGAAAGCATTAATCCGCCCAGTGGAGCTTGTCTGCAGGGGCTTTATTGCAACATCCACCATCAGGTTGCTGAAAGAGCTGGGAGTCCAGTCCTGTGCCAGATCGTAAAAGAAACATCAGGGACTGCAGAACGCTGGAGCCAATGACTCTGGATCAGGAGGAATAAGACCCCAGCTGGGGCCCAAGATGTTAGGGACACCCAGGTCTGGTCACCTGCGGTGGGCCTGCCTTAGCAGAGGGTGTCTAGTGATTAAAAGGCCAAAACTGATGATACGTCCCCAACATCTGCTGATGGTTGGCAAATTATCATCAAACTAGTGCGCAAGACTTTCAAAAGTTCAAGGGATACTCACCATCTTGCCCTTTGTTTAAAAATGACATATTTCAAACCTTGCTATCATTACAAATTTAAGTGAGTGAGAAGCCAACCCCTTAGCTTAGCTTTGCAGCCAAAAGTATTAGTACAGTCCAACCTTTATACTTTTGTTGTTATTATCCATTCTGGAAGCTATCGCTGCAGGGGTTTGCTCCCACTCAGCTGCGAGAGCACGAGGGAGGTCGAGCACCAGCTGAGCTTCAATTTCATCCCAAAATGTCTTTATAGCTTCATGCCCGAGGGAAGTGTCATGTTGAAAAGAGTCTCCCATAAACTGTTAGGGCAAAGTTAGAATGAATCTATTGCGTATATATGTATAAATATGATGGAAAGGGCTGGAACATGAATGTCTTTGAAGGTGAACGAGCCAAACTACGAAATATGTTTCTGCATATGTGGAGCCTGAAAATTTGAATGACCAACATTTCACCTATGAAACAATAGGGGGAGTGGTGATGCGGGAGACACACCTTTATAAGTAGGGGTCCCATAAAAAGGGACTAAGGGTAGAGGAAGCGTTCCACTATACATTTCAGTTAACAACTATTGATATAGATTTTGTGTAGTTGTAACAATAAATATTACAAATATTGGATGTTGTCGGCTGCATAAATGGGCCAATGCTGTTATATTTTGATTTATATTAGTTGAAACTTCAGGGGCCCAAAGCATAATCTATATGCTTAACAATATCAAAAGAAAGCAAAAGAGAGTTACCAGAAAACACTCAAAGAGTTAGTTCACACAATCACAATTTATATTTTTAATTCAATTTTATTTGTATAGCTCCAAATCATAATATACATTATCTCAAGGCACTTTACATAGTGAGAGGAACTGTTTTAAAATGAACAGCATGGCAATATGTCTTTCCAGAAACTGTCTTTGTGTAAGTGTAAGTTTGGTAGAAATGGGTTTCAGGGAAAACAGTTAACAATGAAGTTTGGGGCGGCAGAAATCGTCAGATCTTACAAACCTGAATAAAACCATCGTCACTACATTCACTAGAGGTAAGTTGGTAAAAAAGATTGTTTTTAAATTGTATCTTTAAAACGAGTCAAAAGCCATTTACTGATATGTCTGATTTCCGTGATGGATCATGAAGCACACAGCCTAAAGGACTCTCAGACATCCTACTTCTGCCCTCTGTTGGTTGTTTGATGAATTACTGAGGAGAAATAAAAACACCACACACAGTAATGTTACTTAAATGTTTTTTTTTTTTATTCACCTCTTCTTTCAAATGTACCATAGACAAAAGATGCACCCTGTACACATCATCGTCAGACACCGCTCGATCTCATTTCTCTCGTCGACTTGTCAGAAACCATGGGAAACGTTTACCATCAGACCAGCTTGTTCAGTGTTGGAGGTGGGTACAGCATAACATTTAGTGCATTTATTGCATCGTAAAGCAGACATATAAATGATAGTAGTGCAATTATACCCCATCATAACTGAGGAGATATCTTGATAGTCTCAGCTAGTGTCTAGACTTTGTATTGCATACAGAATTTAGGCAAGTAAAACACAATAGGAAATGATACTTGTAAAAAATTGTGCTTTGGACGTCCAAAGAATAATTCGCCTTTTTGTAGAAATTTCCTGCGATAAAGATTAAGCAGACAGGACAGGAGGATTTATAATTTTTGATGTTGTTTCGATTTTTAATCCTATAAGAAGGTACTGTGCTCTCTATGTTTTGTCGAGAAGAAGTTATGTAGCTCAAACCTGGTCCTTTACAAATGAATGTGGGTGTCAGTGGAAGCGTTCAGTATGATGGTCCTAAATAACTGCAGTGCATCATTCTCAAAACAGAGGAAAAATACATATAAACAACATGCTCTCTGAGGCGCTGCATAAAGATTAGTGACTAAAACCCTTCTACTTCCTGTCGGCATTTGTTGTTTCTGTGCAATTTGATAATAATATTAATAATAATAATAATAATAATATCTGCATATTGAATATACACTATGTACAGTTAAGCTGTGATAATGGGTGATTGGTTATGTTATGTTAATAAGTGAATGCGAGCATGGTCCTAAAAAGCCCTTCTGATGAAACAGGAATACAACATGTCATGCACATACTTTGTATCATTTACATGTGTGGTATGTTGTTAGCTGAGCTCTATAGTTGCACATGGTGAAAGCAGATGCAGTTGGGATGCGTTTATTTTGGTGAGTAGCGTGAAACATGAAATGGAGGCAAATAGATACTTAAATAAATGTTAAAGAGATTATTGATGGCTTTCGGCAAAGTTTGGCAAAACTTAAACTGTCTCATGATTGGAAATTGTACATGTTCCTTATATGTGTTTATGTGTCTTTAATGTTTCTCTTGCAGTTTGTTTGCATATATGACCTCTAATAATGACATAAATATACCACCAGAGGGCGCTCTCCATGTACCTATAAGCCTGCCGTACTGTTTATGCCAAAAGACAATTAAATTATTTATCAGTCTTGGGAGGAGTTAACTCTTTCAGTGTGTCGATGTGCTCAGAGACCGAATTGTCTGGTGAAGCTAATAGTTGTCGCACAGTTTCATTGTGGAGGGTGATTGGAAATGCAGTGGTGGGATGTAATAAAGTACATTTACTTAGTTACTGTACTTAAGTACATTTTTCAAGTGTCTTTACTTTTAACTGCATTACACACATCAGCACATATCCCTACTCTCTACTCCACTAAATGTTAACAACGCACTGCCTTACATGTTCACATTGGTTTTTTTTATATTTTAAAGTAATCAAGAGTAGAATTGGTCCACTGATCCAATCAGAACGGGCAGGTAACATTAGACCCCGCCTCCTGCTGCAGTAACGTCACTTGTGAAGAAATGCAGTCGAGACTCAGCCACAATGATATAGTAGACTGTTGCATAAAACAATAAGCCACACTCGGCAAGTTACTTTTAATACTGTGATTGTATTTTAAAAGCACGTTCTTACTTTTACGTAGAGTAGATATAAATATAAACCAATGTAGAACTTTTACTTGAGTCCATTTTTGTCTATTTATTGGTACTTCTACCTCAGTATTATGTTAAAGTACTTCCCTCACCACAGTGTGGATGTGTCACAGGTACATCTTTGCCACTGAGCAATTCAATTGTAAAGATCTCAATTTATACCATTAAAAGAGAAAAGGAGGAGTTTATGGTCCATCCGCTGTTCGACCTACCACTACACCACTGAGTAGAAGTGTAATGTAAATTATATCACATCTGATATGGTATCAACAACAAATAACAACAAACTCTTTGGAACTCTTTCTGTAATTGATCTCTATGAGGTGTTTTCCAGTCCACTTAGTTACTCAGGACAGAGCAGTAGTCCTGCTTTAAATCTTTCGGTTTGACTTTAAAACTGAAAAACACGACCTGAAAATCTGACGTGTGATATATCTCTTCTCTTCTGGAGTAATTCACACATGTGCTAAATATGAGTGAATCCCTTGATATCTGTTTATGTAACAACTTATATTTCTGAGTGGATCAAAATGTATCAGAAAGAAGAAATAATACTGTACGTACAGTACGATCAGTTTAATGTGATTGGATTAAATCCATTTTGAAGCTTTATGTGACTTTGGAATTATTATTTTTTGCTACATATTTAATTGGATTTTCATTTTACTTGATCTACTGTATGATTTTCCCCCCAACCATAAACCACAGTTATTGTAAATAATCCTTTCTAAGCCATTCATACATTCACAGCTGTGACAAAAGATGCACGGACCCACTGTCGATGTGCATCTCTGTGCTTGTCGTGCGTGGGTTTGCATCACTGTTGTGTACAGACATGTTATCAGCTATACTGACAGCTCAGATATTTAGATAGTGGTATACATGGTAACTGTAAACACATTCAATCAATAAAGAGAATCATTTAAAAAGGCTACTGGAAAACAATGAGAGAAGAGATTATAAAGGAGGAAACTGACAGAAACAACTGTGCCTTAGAGGAAACTATTAGTAAAACTGGAGTGACAGCTCACAGAGAACTTAAGAGATGGAAGACACACAGAACTGGATTTCTGTAACTCTCTGCTCTCTTTGGTCAGAGAGGGAAGTCAGGTTGATCCAAAAACCCCCGGGGAACCCTAAGTTGTTAAACTGCATGTTTGTGTTGTGTGTTTTACTGACAGCTCTGCTGTGCTACAGTAACATTTGCTAACATACTCTGACTTCACAGGTGTGCAGTTTGTCTACAGTGTGAGCTGAATCAGCCGATCTGTGTCTGAGACGGCCTCCTCTGGGCGTCTAAACACGGATGGGCTAGCTCAGGATGTGACATCCGATGTGAAAGTAGGGGAATCAGGAACAAGGTCGATGTCAGGGTGCGACGGGGAGTGAGGGGTGAGGGGAGGTGGTGTGCAGGGGCTGCACGGCTGTACTGGTTTTTATCACCAGTACGCGTGCAACTGTAGAAAGCGGCCCTGAGTTGTCACATGGCAGTGGGAGCAGGGAGCTCTTGCTGAGGGGGCAGCAGTGAGGCGGAGGCTCCTTCAGCACCGGTCAGATCTTCTCCTCCTCCTCCTCCTCCTCCTCTCCCTGTTCTTGTGACTCCTCTTCCTCCAGATAGCCAACCCTCTGCTCTCTCCCTCTCCAGGGACTCTGCTCCTGTTCTTTTCTTTGCCCTACAGGTGTGGCCAGAGAAGGTGGTAGCTGGCTTTGGAGAGGTGAGGGCAGCTGCTGCCCCCTGGTGGCGCCCTGGTCCCTGTGCTCTATGACTTCCTAGTCTTGACTCCCAGCCGACAGCACAGGCTGCTCTCGCAGAGGAACAGGAGGCACGATTAATTAGAGAAAACGTTACCAGTATCAGTACCCAGCAGAAAAAGAAAAAAAAGAAAAGCAGTTCTTCTCACCTCACTTTGTCAGTGGTAGTGATCATTCTATCAACTCTTGAGTCTCAGAGAACTAGAGTATGGACACAGGAGGAAGAAAATATGTAAATAAAAATGCAGCCAAAATGTTAAATAAGCATTAGTTGAATATCCATCTTACCTGTTGGCTGGAATTAGCTGAGGGAGGGGTGATCACACTTTGGTCCAGGAGGGGGTTAACAGGGGCGGAACAGGGGAGATGCGTAGCCCGCCAGTAAATTTCCAGGTACTCTGCGAGGTGTTCACAAGCATCTTCCAGTTGATTCTCATCCAGGATGACATCGAACATCTCCTGATTAGTCAAAGAAAGAACGTGAGAGATAAGAAAGAGAGGTTACACCACTCTGTGTCCTTAAAAGATCCCTGTTGAATTCCAGCATTTTAAATAGAGTGAAGAGTAAAGAATGACATACAGGCGGGCACTGAGCGAGCTTGTCCCCTGCCATCATCTGAACATTGAGGTGTTTGCTTTGTGACTTCCCTCGCGATTTGATCAGCCTCTGAAGAACCTGTGGGATGAAACAAAGAGAGCCGAGCAGTTAAAAACGATTAAAGACTGAAGGTTATCATACACAATTTCATTCCCCTCATTATTTTCCTTCTTAGTTTCTTCTTTTATTCAATCCTATAGAGTGAGAGCATCATGGTTTATCATTTCGATCAGAAACTCTCACTTTTAATGTGGAGATTTAAAGCTCGGTTCAGCCTGTAAGGAGGTGCAAAGTATAGAACCAAGCCATTATGAGTAATTAAATATGGTATGTGTTTGTTTGTCTGTGAGTTAGCAGCATTCCATGAATATTACTGAAGAGATTACCACAAAACTTGGTGGAAGGATGCGGTGTGGGTAGGGGAAGGATACCGATCAGGGGGGCAAATCCAGGACAAGAGATAGGGCTTTCTTTGATTTATCAGACAATAATGTATGAATCTTAACGAAAAAACTAATATGTAGACATATTTAGGGGACTGACATCTGTGATTGTGATCTATACTGTGTAGCTTGTTTGGATTTAAAGAAACTGTTGGGCCTCAGTGGAGGTATGCATTCTACTGAGTACCATTCTAGTTAAGCATTAAATTAATGAAATGTCAAAAAAGGTAAATCACATTTTCTTGATCACATACTTTTCTCCCCCAGATTCAGTGGGACCTTTGACCTTCCACCATTGAAACATAATCACTTTATCTGAAAATCGTAGTCCGAGTAACTGAACAAAAGCTGAAGACATTCCCTGGAGGCATTCTTGAGACATCACGTTCACAGGAATGGGACGGTCAACCAGAAAACATAACGCCTCTGGCCACTGGCTTTCTCCTGTGCGGGGGCATTCAAATATTTTACTTTTTCCACTTGACTAAACAACCGAAATGATAAAGCAGATGTCAAAATTTGATTCTCCCACTCTTTTACCTCTGAATTCAATAATAATGAGCAACCATATCGACAAAAAACATTGAATGACTGTCTTAGTGGGGTTGATGTGTATTGTGCTCTACTTTAGGCGAGGACACTTTGACGTAGACGACGATGGGAGCCAGAGAAGTCTTGAGAAGCTGCGCTGGGTGGTTGATGGTGTCTGCATCCAGGACGACCAGCTGAAGAGACTTGGCCAGCTCAAAGATCCTCTCTATCTCACTCTGGACCTCCGCTGTGAACACACCAAAGAAAAAACAGGTTCAGCAGAGCAACATCACTGAGTTTATCACAGAGGAGGCGTCTATTCTTAGCAGGTATTCATCTTTATTTAGGAAAAAAGGATCAAAGACTCACCGAGACTGGAGCGTGTGTTGGATCTCTCCATTATGGCCTTCTTGTTCAGCACCGATCGCTTCGCCAGTGACAAATCAGCAGTCACCCGTGTAATAGAGATCCTAAAGACGAAGCGTCGTATCACATCACATCCACAACTGTTCAATTTCAAAGGAGGAGATGAACTTGTTCTAAAAATAAATCATCATCATCGCGTGTCCTATCGACCATGAGAATATGACAGGCAGAATCCGCAAGAGCAGCTCTGTGGCTCATGTTGCAGAGTTACTGTACACTGAGCCACACACACAGCATTACCCACCTGCCATCGAATCGGTGCTTCAGGAAGTCAAACAAGGCTTTCTGCATCATGTCCGTCACCTGGGTGAAACATAGGAGAATGAGGAGACACTTAGCCCTACATCGATGGACGACACGTCTCCACTTCCTCCAACTATCCAGACATGAAGTCAAAGTATTAACGCCGCCATCTTGCGCATTTGGACCAGGACCATCTGTGCAGTAGAGATCAGAGAATGGAGCCGAGGTCCCGCCCGATACATGCACAGTCTCAATTATAATGTTTCACAGCATTTTTACATCTTGAAATAACTAATTCAAATCAAACTTATATTCAAACCTACCACGTGAATATACGTCAGTGTGATAAGAACTAACTAAAATGAGAGAAACCATCTTAACATGTACTTTGACTTCTGTGTCCCATCCATTAACATGGAGAAGGTGATACAGCCAGCCACTAGATGGCGATCGAGACACATTGGCTTCACTTTTGGGGAGCAGTCATCTTTACAGTTTTAAACACATTACTCAATTTCAGCACTGGATAACCTTCTCTACCTTCTTACCCACAGCTGCCAAATACATAATGATTTATATATTTACTATATGTTTGCTTTTTACCAGACTTAGCACAAACTTTTGGATGCCTCACAGTTATTTTATCAATATCTACATACTGCTAATAAATATGAAAGACAGAGAAAGGGCTGCCTTGACTTTCAAATGGATGACACGGATACAGTTGGAGTGCATGTGTTTGCTTATGTATGATTGCATGTGCACTGTGAGGGTGAAGGGAATCAGTCTATTTTCAAACAGTCCTGAAAAATGGATGGCCTTCGCAGTAGGGTATGAAGCGCACAGTGGTGTTGCTCGTCCACCGTGCAACAGAGAGAAACAGAGAGAGGGGGAAGAGAGTGAGGAAGAGTGAGAGAATATATTCAAGAACAATAGAGAGCGCCTGAAAGCAAAGAAATGAATGAGAGACAAAGAAGGGGGGAAGAGAATGTAAGGGAAAGAGAGAGGGAGGCAGGCTGGTTCGCCACAGGAGCATCCCCAAAGCACATCACCAGAGCGATACATGAATATTTCACACACACACACACACACACACACACACACACACACACACACACACACACACACACACACACACACACAGCTTGGCACGCAGCCTGCACAGTCACAGAGGAGAGAGTGAGGCAGAGAGAGAAAATGTTGAAGACATTCTGTTCAATTACACGCCTCACATTTCAACATGTTCATTTCAAGATTTATTGGAAACAGACATCGTCCAAGATGAATCGAGTTCAAGTGCAATGTGCTTTTATATACTTTATCCTATATGCGTCACATATATATAACGGGGCAGACTTGCAGTTCTCTATCCCTCAAAGATTCCTGTTGTGTGTGTGTGTGATATAACTTCATCAGGATCTGACTGTGGTGTTTAGTATCAGTGTTAATGGGATAATGGCGGCCAGAGTGGGGTGTGGGGGACAACTCCCCTGCAGGAGTGAACTGTGTGCTCATTATATGGATGTGCACAGTAAAAGTGTCTGAATCCTGCCTGTCTACTGCAGACAGTAAAATATTTATGGATGCTTTAACCGCCACCAATGCAGCATTGATTGTAGGATCCTCACCTGTACAGATATATTCTAATCTGCACACACAGCACTCTCTCTCCTAAGGGATTGGGGATGTTTGAGAGGGGATGGCAGAATTGAGAGGTTGTCAAGGCGGACACATTTTGGTTTAAAGGTGTGTGGGATTAAGTGACATCTAGTGGTGAAGTTGCTCATCTCACCTCATATCCTTTAAGTGAAGGGCCCACCAGCACCACTGGCCGCATAGAAGGAACCACATCATATGGAGGTAGATGCTCAGTCTGCACAGACCACAAACAGACAGGGTATGTTGAAGTGAACTGACAGTAAAGTTCAAAGAATGGCTCCTCGTCACTCGCCATGTACCGAGCCATTAGTGTGGAACTTTCCTTGACAGTGTTCTTAGAAATATTGTGAAAATGTAAAGTGATGCACAGAGGAGGAGGCACACTGAGCAAAAACGCACCTGTTTCTGCTTCTGTTTGGCTTCAGAATAAACAGAACAAACATTAGGCAAGAGGGAGAAAAGCTAATAAGATGCTGTGGCAATAAATCATTGCTTCAGCAGAAAATATAGAGTTTTGAGGTCCAACAAAAGTGCATTAACAGAGAAAACATGCATGTCATGCTGTGCTGAGAAACTATGAGTTTGTATTGTGGACCTGCACAAGATAGAATTGTAAGATTGTAAACGTAGGATCTAAATTCAATGGTTTCTCACCCAAGCTTTTGTTTTCTGTTGCAGGCAGAGTGCTGATGGGATGTTTCACAACACATTTCTTTCTAAAGGGAGCAGTTTTGCCCACGAATAGTCCCTGTATGTAAATCTAACCCAGTGAGAGCATGCAGTCCCAGTGGAGGCAGAGCAGACAGACACAGCAGCAGGACTCCTCCAGTCTCACTTGTACCTGCAGATGGCGGGGTGGACCTCCAGCCTCCGGATGAAGCGTTACCTCCTTTGCTGTGGAGAAACATAATGCAAAGCTTCATTATGCGCAAATCCCCTCAGGAGGCAATTTAGAGAGAAGGACTTGGAAAACAGAGCAACACATGGGCAAGAACTTGTTATGTACCAAAAAAAAAAAGTTTTCAAAGAGTGTGCTCGACAGAAAGCTTGAAGAATTAGGCCAACAGAGACAAAGTCTCTGATCTCTCAGAGCAGTGTGACCTCTGACCTTGCTGCTGCTTTCTGCTCATGTTTTATCCTCATGGCTTCGAGTTTGACTGGACTCGGGATGAAAGTGATGTCTGCCCCTTCCTTCACCAGCCGACCGATCCACCAATCATTGTTGTATTTCTGCAAGACAGCGAAACACATCTTGTGCAACAAACATGACATGGATCACAGTCTACATATGAGAGGGGCAGTGACAATGATGTCTTGTTTCTGCAGACCGCTCACCTCTTTTATGTGCAGAAAGTCTTTGCTTTCAAAGTTGATAGCAGCACCTTGGACTGGACAATCTTCATCAAGGGCTCCACAGTAACTCACATTGGCTTTCACTGCAAATGCTACTGGTTTAGACTGTTGAAAGGCAAAATATATGAATGTGACACACAAGAATCATTATGTTGCACAGGGCTCCTCAGGAACTGAAGGTGAATTTAAGAGCAAGCTTTGATCTTTGACCCCTCCACTCTCACCTTGGCTCTCTCCAGCTGCAACTGAGCCTGGCGCTCGGCTTCACGCCGAGACGCCTCCTGGTCCTCCTCCAGGGACAGGTCGGAATCAGAGGGTCGACTAGTGTAGGAATCGGCTGAACCCTGGAGGAAAGGAGGAGAGAAGGGTTAAAACCAGATGAATCCACATCAATATGGTACAGTCAATTCAGCACGATACAGAAACTGTTGAGTTTCAGCAAATGGCGTCGATGGAGCTCCAAACAAATCACCTGCTACATCTCCCTCTGTGTCCCCCATGCCGTTCTCCTCATTCAACCTCCCTCTGAACCTGCCTTTCCTTTCCTGAAGTCATGTGATCCCGTCTGCAAGTTACAGCAGCTTTCCAAAGCAGCACTCTCAGGGGAACGTGTGCACTGCAACAACACCAACAACCAGAGGAGTCCTGGTGTCTATTCATCCACTCAACCAGCCTCAGATGTTGGCCCACAGTCTTCAAGGAGAATATACTAAGACTTAAAAAAAAACCCTATTGATAATACAAGATGCTACTGCAAAATCCAGCTTTCAACCAATAACGTCCAGATTGGTCTGTATCAACAAATAATGAGGTACAATTTTAATTACAGGCTACATTTTGAGTTTAAAGTTTGTAAATCAGAATTTAAAAAAGGTAAATGTATTTTTTTTTAAATTGAAAACATTTTCAAAACCAGCCTCCAAGTTTCAATCGGTAAAACTTTGAAGTTTGTCAGTGGGCATATCTTTTTTAAGCTGGGACATTCAAAAATGTTGAAAGTAAGAAGTAAGTAAATAAGAAAACACAAACAGTATTTTCCAAAATTCAGTTCCAAATCACAAAAAGAGCAGCACATACATTAGAAAATACCAAAACAATTGCAAAATATTTGCAAAAATATAATTACGGAAAATAATCCAAAACTAGTTGAATCCCAATTACAGTCACCACTCAACATCTTTACCTTAACAATAACTTCACATGTGGCACATTTAAAATCACATGCAAAGTGTTTGATGGTCATTCGCACGTAAACTTCACCAGATCCTACATTTATCCCCTCACTCCGTCAGCAGCCTGCTCCTCCCCAGTGGCTGCAGTCCCAACTGGGAGGTGCATGGAGCTGGAAGTCTCCTCACATACACCAGGCAGGAGCACCCACATAATACAGCCAAATATAGCTCTATAACGTCATCCCTCTTTTACCTTTTTTTTTTACCCCTCCTCCACCTGTCTCCTCCTCCCTCCTCCCGACCAGCTCTGTCTCTTCTTTGCTATTTCCCCTGCCTTCCGAAGAAGCTGAATCCATTGCAGAGAGCGTTGCTATCATTTAAATATCAAAGCCTGTCGGAGCTGGAGCAGAATATGAAGAGTCTACCAGTAGAAGTAATAAAACCTAATTAAAGCAGATACAGAGGCCTGCACATGGAGGGGAAGGACTGATATTCTGATGAACAGACTTTGGTCTCTTCAGAATAAAATATAAACATGTTGTCTTCACCCAATCTGATTGCACTTTTATATTGTTTTCACTTGATTAGTGAAGATGACCTTGCACATATTGAAATATATTAAAATGCATCCCGTCAAACACACTCGTCTCTTTCCTTTTGTCACTGCCAAGGATCCAAGGTCCTTTTGTGAAGCCTCACACTGATCTGATTAAAACCGCATGGATTCCTAATGAGCTTTCAAAGTGCAAAATAGTGTGATTTTCTTTGCTGTGAGGGCAGATGCAAAGATATCAAGGTTAACACAGCAACGTCAACAACGCTGAAGTCTCTGTTTTGATTCACTTGGAGGTTTTTACATTTCATTCAGTTGTTTCATTTTTCAAAAACACTTGGTTTGGTGTTGGTGCTGCTCGGTTTACTTCCATGTTTTCCTCTTCACTGCTTCACGACTGTGTCATGAGTGACTGATCACATATTACAACCAATTACGATGCAGATGATGGTCACCTCATGACAGTACATGTGAAGGTCCAGAATCCACATCTATTACCATTATACTATTGTTTGTTAGTCAGCAGGATTTGGCAACGAAATTATGTGTAGGGGTATTTTCACTTTCACGATTTGATGCAAGATATAATGTTTTTTTTTTACATTTTTATTGATTTCTCAGAGAATAATTCATGGATCTGTCAGACATGTATAGGGGACTGATATAATTAAGTGTGTGCAATTTGGCGCTGATCCAAATATAAATCCAGATATAGTTAATTTAAATATGGTTCTTGGTGGAGGTATGAACTCTACTGTCTGCCCTGAGAGTTTAAAACTGTAGAAGAGAAATTGTAGCATGGTAAAAATCAAGAAATATTACCAGAATCAATTTAGACAAATTCACTTTGTGTCAGTGCACAACTTTAAAACCTTGCCGTTGACCACCACGCAGCAGTGGCATCGATAGAAGAAATAAATATAATCACAGACATGTACGTGTCAGGGTTATGGAACAGCATTCAAAGTATCGGGGGGGGCGGGGGATCGCAGCCCGTTGAGTTGTCTGACGGTCTTATCATTTAAAACCACAAACGCCCACTCACAGCACAGCCACAGTCTTTGTAAAAGTGTGGAAACAAGAGCAAAGGAGGATAACCAGAAACCCGTCACATACTGGAAGTCCTATTAGAGACTGAAACATGAGATTGTGACGCTGCAGCAGTTGTGGATTTTCACCAGCAGAGGGAAACATCCACATTACAAACAACTTGTCTTTATCAAAGATCCAATGGTGAATGACACTTTCCTTATAGTGCATGATTCAGTGACTAGTGGTCCGTTTATATTTAAATCTTCATTTTTGACAATTAACAAAAACCCTGTGAATTGGTTATGTACGTGTGTACATAAAAATATACATATTATTGATGGTATTGGTTCTGTTTAAGAATAGAAGTCAACGGTCTTTGCATTTGGTGTAGCATCCTGAAACTGACATAAGCATCCTGAAACTGACATAAGCAAAAGTAGAAGCACAAGTATGGGCTCAACTCCAATATTTGAAGGCGGGGGGGATGACTTCACAAAAAAGACGGGAGACCAAAAACGATCAGAAATAACAGGATCAAAACCATGATGCTCAACAGATGGGCCTCAAGTTCAAAGCAGAGCTGAAAAAGTTGAGATGGATTTGACAAACTGCAAGTGTACACAGTACAGCATGTCCAGATGAGGAGAAGGGAGGAGAGAAGTGGTGGTGGGGGGGGTGGGGAGGAGGAGGATGCTGCTGGCAGGGTGGGTGAGACTTCGGCTGAGGGGGAGGAGGGGAGACAACGAGCAGAAAGACGACGTCTGCGAGCTGACCGACCGACTCGTGGATGAACAGGTTGAGTTTGCATGCAGGGTGATTAAACAGAAAAGTGGAGCATCAACCAGCAGTACCTTGTTACAGATGAGTCCTGTGGCACTCGAGTCGGAGGCAGACATGCTTCTGCTGCCAGCGCTCTCCCCTCCCACCCCCCCATTGCACACAGAAAAGGCGGAACCCTCCTCCCCCCCTGCCCGTGGTCACAGGGGGAGAGAGAGAGAGAGAGAGAGAGAGAGAGAGAGAGAGAGAGAGAGAGAGAGAGAGAGAGAGCGAGCGAGAGAGCGGCGCGCTCAGCCTAAGTGCTTCACAGCTGACGTTGCTGCGTTGCTTCAACAGCCATTTCCTATACAAAATTGATAACCTGACTGCAGCATCGGTGTGTGTACACACCCGTATATACAGGTACAGCTCGCTGGGTTTCTTCTGCTTCATGCCAGCTCTCATGTAAGAGAAGGAGCATCCATCTGGTTTCATCCTCTTCTCATCCTCATCTTCATCTCCATCTTCATCTTCATCTTCATCTTCATCCTCCTCTCCTCTCCTCCCTCCCCTCCCCTCTCCTCATTCTCATCCTCATCCTCTCCTCATCCGCATCCTCTCTAGCATCACACCGATGCAACTTTCCCTCTTATGTCAAATACCACTTTGAGAAATCCTGAAAAAGTAGAAGAAGACCAGTTCTACTTTGCCACACCAGACATGTTTGTCTGGTGTGTCTCTCACTCTGCAGAGTATCAGTTTTCACTGGGTGCAGATAGAACTTCTAAAAATATGCCTGAACAAAGACTGAGCAGTTATGTAAGCCATTCTAAGTGTTAATAATAATAACCAAGCAAGGAAAAGCTGAGGGACAACTGAGTCTGCCAGTTCATTATTTCTGGGGACAAACAGGCAACAACACACAGCATGAACAGTTAGCTGATGATGAGGAGACAAACAGAGAGGAGGCGATGAATGGAGCGATGAAGAAGAATAGAGGAGGGCAGGGCTGTGCCCGCCTGCCTGTCTGCCCTGCACCATCCCTCTGACAGGAAGGTGATGCATGAGCCTATAGAACAGAGATGCAGTGGTGAGTCAGCAAGCAGCCATCGAGAGTCCATCAGATGTCCTAATAAGCCAAGAGAGAGTCCTCCTCTCCACGGCTGGAGACGGCCTCGCTGTTCATGACTGCCCCAGGCACCAAGGACCCTACTTTTGGCAACTATTGTTGTCGTCTCTCACCCTCATTCAACTGTGGCTGCTTAAGAATTAAGTGCACTCCACCAGGGCTTTTAGAAAAAATGTCTTGGGGCTATATTTCTGCATGGCTTTTTAAAAAGAGAGCCAAGCAGGCAGGCAAGCGTACATGCACACACACACACACACACACACACACACACACACACACACACACACACACACACACACACACACACACACACACACACACACACACACACACACACACAATTGTTGTTGTTAGAGAAACTCGCTTCCTCGGATGCCTCTGGAACAGAAGATAGAGTAACTATTTTCATCATGAGCGTCGCACATGAAACAGCCATTGAGCAGCACAGCCTTTCAAACAGTGGGGCGTGCCGAGATGGTCGATGTTAACGCTGCAAACTCTTTGAATTGAATGAGAGAGAAAAGCAGGAAAGGTTCGATGAAGGGACGGAAAAGAAAGATTGGTGGAGAAATGTTAGAACAATATAGAACCAGAGATTATCAGCAGAAGCTTGAATTTTTTGTTACACTTTTTGCTGTTCAGTCTGATTAAATATAGCTGCTCCTGTCCTCCTCTCCTCCTCTCCTCTCCTCTCAGTCTGGGGTTGACAGTTGGGGAGAGGATTGTCAAACTTCACAGAGTTTTGATGAATTCCCTCCAGAAAGAGCGAAGCAGATCTGAGACTGGCTCAGCTATATTCACTGATGCCACACAGCCCATCTGAATATGAACTAAGTGTCTGTGTGGGGAACAAGAGCAGACAGCAATTGTCTCTGCTTTAGTCTAGCGCCTGTAAACACTGACGCTGCAGCGATGGTGGATTCATCTCTTCTCTTCCATCCAAAGCAATAAAATCTCGTACAGTGTTCAATCCTCCTGGTGGTGCAGCCGTTTTAATAAAGTTTATTTCATTTTTTTTTTTTTTTTAAGTTCACCCAGGCCTTCACCATCAAAGAGAAACACAAAGACAAAAACTTGTGCGAGATGGGTGTGGACAGTCATGGAAACGTCTCACAAAGGAATTTCAAACTTGATGTAATATGTCAGCTGTTCTATATTTGGAGCAGTGACACATGCTAATTCTCATCAAGGCACGGCTATTTTTATAACGAATGCTGATGCGGTAGCTCACCTGGGAGTGGATAACAAACAAGTCTTGTAACCTTCACTATCACGCCCTCTACTCAGTGCCATTCTAGTTTTCTTTTCTTAAATCAGATTTTTAATAACAAAAAAGGTGAAGTTCACAAAAGTTAAGCAATTTGTAAACCAGATCTCGTTTAATTTAAGAGTGGTTTCATAATGATCCTTGGTGGAGGTACAGCACTGCCATTCTGGTTAAAAACGAGTAAACTGTTAAATGCATGAAATTAAGAAATATCACCAACCTCTAAAATAAAATTAAATATTGTTCGCTTTATCTTTTAGACAAATTCACCTCAATTCGCCTCAAATTAACGAATTAAAGGGGACTACTGACCCTTGGCAGAGGAATGCGCTCTACTGAGTGGCATTCTAGTGTTTTATGTTTTTCACAAAAAAGGTGAAGTTCTCCAGAGTTAAGCATAAGGAGTTTTTACCTAAACAAAACAAAATCTGCAATCATGATTTAAATCAGTAAACCTCTGATTGAACAACAAATATTCAGACCAGTCAATCAGTGCCACCTTTCAGTAGCTGCAGTACAGTATACAGCTACAGTATTTGATGCTCGCACGCAACTGAGCAGCTCTGAAACCAACTGGGTTTTCCCAACATATGAAGAGATTTGAGCACAAAACCTCATGTCTCCAACCTCCTGCATTGGGAAGAAGAGGCACATTAGCGTGTGTGTGTGTGTGTGTGTGTGTGTGTGTGCAGTGGGAGCTGAGGCAGCATTCCAGGCAGAGGTGGATCATCCAGAATCAGAGAGAGGTCTCTTGACAGTGCAACCAGAGTAGGGCAGAGTGGATCAATAGGAGAGCCACCCAGATTGATACTCCATCCTGTCCTGAGCAGCTCCAACCTCCTCCTGCTCTAATGTTACCCCAGCGTACGTCTTCTGCCTGTAATGAGCCCTTAGCCGATCCTATAAATAAGCACTTCCAAGTCGTTCCAAGACAACTGCTTTCTCACCACAGCAACAGCAGTGTGGCGATTTAAAAAGAGGGGACATCTTGTATGAGCCAACAACAAAGAGGAATGCTACTGATGCAATGAGGACAATGTGATGACGTGAATCATCGGAGAGGGGGGTCAACAATAATGATGGCATACAGGGGAGGAAGAGGAGCAGGGGGCAGTAAACCTGCAGTCGGTAATCACTATCTTTCCTCCACACTGTCCCCTTGGCCTGGTCGTACACTGTGGATAGTTATAGGCTTTCATCCCACCAGGGATCCTTCAACCTGACTTCACCAAACTGCTTCAAAGTGCAGAGGGGCTGGAGCTAACCCACATAAAGCTGTGTGTGTACCAACAGTGCAGCACAGAGTGGCACAGCACTGCTGCATCCTTCATTAAATCAGATGTTTGTTGGAAGATGACCTGATTTAGGCTCCATAGGTTTGAGTTAGGCCTAATTGGTGCGTCTTGACTAGTGGGCTGAGCAAACAGAGGGAATGTCAGATGTATTAATATGTAATGCTGTCCTACATATTCATACATTGCGGCTTTACATCGAAGAGATGGGCTTTTTTCTTTCCAGGTTTGGGTTTTAAAAACTCAGTCACGACATTGAGAGTTCATCAACGACTACTACAGTTTGCAGATGATACGGTCAAGGAAGGCAGTAGATGGAGATTTCCTGGAGAACATACATGTCATACAGAGAAAGTAGAGCGCATACTTCTTTACATTCTGACCTGCTCGTCTTTAATAAGCAAAAACACTGAAGAAAGGCAGCGTTTCTCAACAGGAACTCAAGCAAGAGAAGCACGAACTGGAATCTTTGGCCCTCTCAACATAGCTGGTTCATCAAATTGAATCAAGGCATTGCACACTGATGCACCAACACACATATGCAAGAGCACACACACTCAAATACACACACACACACACACACACACACACACACACACACACACACACACACACAATGCACTTCGCTCCTCCCGGGACAGGCTTTTAGTGCTCTGTCTCATGCAGTATTTAATTGACCCCACACAGGAAGCCCAGCAGTCCCAAATGCATTCCTTCCCCCCACCAGCAGAGAAAAGCCTGAATGCCTGCGAGTACATACCCACAGCTTCCCCACCACCACCACCACCACCACCACCACCGCTCCTCCGTGAACACGACGCCACTAAATGCCCCTTTTCTGCTTTAGTGCAACTCAAAGACTTTTCCATTCCAGAAACGCCGACCGCTGACGATGAGGAGTTCGGATTGCACATGGGAATCGGTTCAAAACGGGACAATTCTCACTCTTGACAGCCGCACACATCCACACGACCTCTCAAACTTTCCAGGAGCAGAGCTGACATATTCTTCGAAGTGCATCCGCCCCGTGTGTCATCCCGTCGTCGTACAGCATGCACCGATCGACCGTGAGGCTTCCCACCGGCTCATCGATGCAATTTGCAGGGAGGGGATCAGATGCAGAAGAGATAGCGGCGTACTCACTCGGCTGGAGGTGGGAGAGCACACTCCCCGTGTCTCTTGCTCGCCCTCTCTCTCTCTCTGCTAGCCGGCCATGGTGTGCTCTCTCTCCCGGGTAACACTGGAGTGTACTGTAGCGTGCTTGTAAGCAGTCTATCCCTCTCTCTTTCTCGACACCCCCCACCCCACCCCCGATCTCATTCTCCACCACTCTCTGTACACAAGCCTTTGCTACGTCAGTCGGGCTCTCTCTCTCCCTCTCCCTCTCCCTCTCTCTCCTCCTCTCCTCCTCTCCTCCTCTCCTCCTCCATCCCTACCTCGCCCGTCCGGTGGGACTGTGTATCGCCAGCGCATGTTAAGTTCACTCAGGACTCTTGTTATCGTCGGAGCAAAAACAAGACGACCATGTGATATTGTTCTAAAGGACACTACACCTTGCAGCATCAAGCCACGCACATCATATTCCCATTAAGCCACGTCTTGGAGTTCTCATGCACAGTAAATGGCCAGATGTTTGTGGACACCTGAATACGCCCATATAAGGCTGTCGAACATCACATTACAAAACCATGGGCATCAATATGCTGCCGTAAAAGCCTCTGCTCTTCTCTCTGGAGGCCCTACAAGTTCTTCCATTGCATACTTCAGCATTAAAATCCCCTTTAAATGAAACTAATAGACCTTGCCCACACCATGAGAACTGTCCCCAAACCATAGCAACTACAATGGAAAGAGTTCACATGCCACCATGCTTTGTCACTCACAAACACAAAATCTCAAAGGTAAAAATCTGCCATTTTTACCCTCCTATCAAACAGTTTTTTTTCCCTTTTTCTTTCAACCACTGAGGATTTCAACATGTCAGACGGCAAAAGTTTAGAGAGAGGAGAAAGCCTTCTGGTGGCGAGGGGATGTGCAGAGCCATGTTCGTTGTCTCTGTTCGACATGTGGAGATGTCCCCGGTGCAGCCCTCTGTTCACAGTGTGTTCTGTGGATGTCACGGCTGGCTGAGCTCTGACAGCTGCTCAGCTGTGGATGTGGGATATGTTTTTTTCTTTTTCTTCAAACCGTACAAACCAACCCAACATCTCATGAGAAGAATCATGTAACCGCTCTACGAGTTAATCTATAAGGTAAGATAAGATACAGTATGAAATGCACAGCATGCATCTAAGGGCGTACAAGTCTGAAAGCATAAAACTGTGCCTGTGGATGATGCGAAAATCTCCAGCAAAGTTGAGATCCATAATTCATAGGATAGGTTGCAGGAAACAGTGAGGCAGAGAAGAAGAAAAAAAGAGAAGGAGGAGGAGGAGGAGGAGGAGGAGGAGAGAGAGAAGGAGAACGCATCCATTCCAATTCTGCATGAGCTGAAGATGTGAATAAAACATGAATGAATGAAGGTTTGAAAGTTAAACTCCACGGCGCTTTGCACTGAGCAGAAGAAAAGCAGAAAAGGGAGGGAGAGCGGCTATTGGAGCTGCACCCAAGCATTGAGTGCAAATGTCTGTCAGTCTGTCCCACATGAAGCTCCTCCGTGGGCTGCTGCTGCTGCTGGTGCATTATGGATGAGGGGCTATTTTAAGGCTCTGGTGATGCTGATTTTTTTGATTTCTGAGCAGAGGGGAGACGACACCTCGCCGCTGCCAAATCCTTCTGTGAGGTTGGTGTGGGAGCTGATGGGTTCAGACGTGCAGGTACAGCATGTGTTACACACACACACACACACACACACACACACACACGCTTGATCCCTGTTTGATGTATACACACAACCAAAGAAGGGGGTAAACAGACGGGGGGATGCCAGTGATGTGAGTGAGGGTGTCACCAGTCAGTGTTTCACCCAGACGGGTCAGTTGATGTAGTGATAAGGCAAACAGATCATCTGTGCTTCACTGAGCAGTTCGTTTAACCACTTGAGACACTTTCAAAGAGCCAGTTTTAGGGTTTCCAAGAAAATATGAGACATAACTCTGCAGTCACAAAAAGAAAAATCTTGTTTCTGCTTGATAATACAATGCATTATTAAATAAAGCAGCAACGGCTGTTTAATAATAGAGGAGAGTAATATTTTAACTGTTAATGAAAAACATAATTATGGAGAATATTCTGCAAGCTTCAAATGGGTCTTTGTTCCCTTTAACAGTTTTCTCATGACTGGGGGGAAAAAAAAAGATATTGTAAATTCACCAAATTCCACCAAGCTGGATTGACATGACAGGTTTTTTTATTTTTCTTATTTCTTATTAAGGATGTTGTGTTTTCACATCTCTCCGTTTATTAATTTATAAACAAGTTTACGTAAAAACTCATCGACAGATTACAATGAAACTTGGTGGAAGGATGTGGTCTGGGTCAGGAAATAACCCAATACATTTTGATATGGATCAGGATCAGGGGGCAGATACAGGAATACTGTATTTTCCTTGATTTCTCTGAGAATAATCTTTACTAGAAAAAATGATGTATATGTGTATATATATATATATATATATATATGTGCCTTTCCATTTTTAAAATATCAGTGAATTCTGCTCTGGAACTGGGCTATATCACTAAATACAGGAAAAGCAAAGACAAAATAAATCTGTTTGCACAGCCCCTATGGCAAGTCTCAAGAGATTAAATTCAGTTTAATTTGAAGAACAAAAACCAGCCTCACTAAGATTCTGGGGTGACTTTGAGCTCTCCAGTCCACAACACTGACTACAGCCCCTGCAGTTTGCCTACAAGACACACACTGAAGCAAATAATGCAATCATCTAGCTTCTGTGAGGGACCTGTTCCCAGCTGGATAAGGCTGGCAGCCATGGTCAGAGTCATGGGTTTTGACTTTCAAAGCACCTTCAACACTCTTAAACACGCTCTGGGTGAGAAACAAGCTCCTGGAGATGCAGGTGGTGGACGCCCTGATGGTGTCCTGGATGAGGATTTACTCCACCAGTACAACCCAGTTTGTCAACAGTGGCCCAGAGAGCTCAACAAACTACAATTAAAGAAAACATGTGCAAATAGACAACAAGACTTAGACAATTTGACCATACATGTGTTGTTGTGACAAATAGAAAATTCACTGCAAATACTTACAACACATCCAAATACTAACAACACAACTAAATATGTATATTACATCTATTACACTGCTGTCTGTCTTGGGAGAGGGATCCCTCACATGTGACTCTCTCTGAGGCTTTACAAATTAAATTTGATTGATTGATTGATTGATTGAAGACAATCAAATACTCACAACACAATCCAATACTCACAACACAATCAAATACTCAAAACACAATCAAAAACTCACATTACAAACAAATACACATAACAAAACCAAATATTCCAATTGACAAATACCAATGTTGTGATAATTCCAATGCTCCAGTGTACTTAGTATTGTGTTGTGAGTATTTGGTTGTTTAGTGAGTGTAACATGCTGTGAGTATTTAGTTGTTTTGTGTGTGTATAGTGTTGTGAGTATTTGGTATAGTGTTGTGAGTATTTAGTTGTTTTGTGTGTGTATAGTGTTGTGAGTATTTGGTATAGTGTTGTGAGTATTTAGTTGATTTGTGTGTGTATAGTGTTGTGAGTATTTGGTATAGTGTTGTGAGTATTTAGTTGATTTGTGTGTGTATAGTGTTGTGAGTATTTGGTTGTTTTGTGATTATAGTGTTGTGAGTATTTGGTTGTTTTGTGAGTGTATAGTGTTGTGAGTGTAGTGTTGTGAGTATTTGGTTGTTTTGAGCATGCGTTGTCAGATTGATGAAGATGTTTCCTCAATATTCACCTGTTTTGAGCAACCGTGAACTTTTTTTCAATACAAACAATACAAACCATTTTTGTCTTTCTTTCTATCTCTCTATCTGTCAGTCTACCTTTAATATTTGAAACCTCCAGGAGTGGAGCAGAGAGAAGAGGTGAAATGGTTTCATCATGTCATGGTGAATTTAGAAACACGTGTCAGGATGATCGAGCTTGAGGAAAACATCAATCTATGACCTATAAAGTGGCAAGGATGAAAAGTTTTCGTGACTTTGTGTTAGATTATTGCGGTGTCATTTCATCACACTTTAGCCAGTGGATTACATTATCATTATATTTGTAAGGGGATGACAAATTGAGGTGAATATTACTCCATGATGAGCATGGACATTGCAGGTATTACATCATCAGTTGCTCCACATTACTTTGTTACAGACGGAACTAGCGGTAGCTACATGCAGAGAATCAAAATGAGAGTATAACTTCTATATTATAACACCATAAACTTTATAAACACATCAGATCAGTGAAGTTGAGATCACTTGTGTTGTTTGTATAGTCATAAAGATTAGTGGAATATGACTAGTTCTTCTATAATATGAGTGCTTTTCTTTATCACACCCTGGCTGCATGTATGATCTATGTTAAAATGAATATTACAGCCCTGGATTAATAACTGCAGATTATCCTGGAGCAAAATGTTTTCATGTATCTCAATAGATGAAGCATAACAGAGTCCCACTTGTGGAAAATGCTTTTCATCTGTTGCCTGAACTGACCACTTCTATCATTTTCTTCAAAATGTTTTGACCATTGTAAAATCCACCTTAGCCTGAGCAGAGCTAATCCCTGTTGACAGACTGACAGCACCAATACATGCTCCCCACTCACTGTCAGATTCCCAGTGATGAGGTCAGTGCTGTCTAATGTCATCATCTGTATCCCAACACAGCACAACACCACGCAGGACCATGCTGCAACCTTCACCGCCTCTTTATTCCAACGCTAAGGATGGTGCACGACGCATGCATGCAGCTCTGCTTCATGCACACAACAGCAGGCACAGTCTCACCCAGTCCCCAGTTACCCACCAGAGAGAGCCAAAATAAAGCAGAGGAGGAAAACTGAAAGACGAACCCACCTCGTTGAGCAGAAAGACGCTTGAATTGGTCAGGGACATCCGCAGATAAACGGGGATATCTGTCGCCTCAGCACCAACTTAAAGGTGGGAGGTGGGGGGGGAGAAGGAAATAAAGCCTGTAGACAGAGGTGTAGACAGCGCCTCGTCCAAACATTTTCACAAACAACAGCCACTCCGCGGCTCCTCGGCGCTGCGTTTGGATGAGACGCTGCCCCAGCTCCAGCTCCGGCTCCAGCTCCGGCTCCGGCTCCGGCTCCGGCTCCGGCATCTGCGCTGTAAAATCTCCAGTTTCTGGATTCATGATCAATGACTGTACACAAAAGCCATGCACATACACAGATGGGTAGATTACAGCTTTCCTGATAAATAATGCAAAGACCTGCACTTTTTACACAGCCAGGTCCCACGGGGTTTATTGTCTTTGTCTGATTTCTATTTTTGAATTTGAGTATAGAGAGATTGTGATAAGTTTGGCATCAGCTCCTCTTGAATTGCTTCACTGACACATGTGCTTTTGTTTACTGATTTAACGTTTTGGGTGTATATCTTTTTCTTTCCACGTGTTTGTGATTTAAATAGTTTTCAACCCTTTTATTAAAAACGTATGTGGCCCCCGCAGCTCAAGGCTCAGCATGCTTTGTTGCTCAGCATGAAATGAATCCTAACAAAAGGATAGGACCCTTGTGATCTTTGAACTCCACTGTTACATATGTATCCGTGCATGTGAATTATCAGGCGGAGACGTCCCATCATCTGTTTTTGCTTTACTTATAAATATAAATGATTGTAAATAATAGTACAAATAGGTATGATAATATGATTCAAAAGGGAAGAGTTGTTTGATGTGGGTGCAGATGTTTTCTGCATCTGCACCTGTCCGGTGCAGGAGGGATGGGATGCAGGTCCTCTCAGTTTTCACTGATCCAGCACTTCAGCCCCCCTCGCATTCTGTAAACGCCTTCCATTTACACAGGAGCCAATCGACCGCTCCTCTCAGGCACAGCTCATTCTGCCAAAGTCAAAGGGAACAGGAGAAAGTTACTGTCACCATATGGAGGTCAGAGGCCTCATAGACCTACAGGCACCTTTTGAGGTCAATATCAATTCACACTGCGCTGGTGATGAAGCAGAATCTGCAATGTTACAGTGGGTTTGGTGAACAGGAATACAATTTTGCAAAAGCCATGTTTCAAGACTTATATACATCTCTCCTCTGCATAATAAAATGTGTGTGATATGGTCTCTTCCACCTTATTGAAAAATCCAGAACTGGGGAATAAATTCCAAAAATGTAACGACAGTTTTCTCCCACTTCACTGTAAATGTCAGTATATGTCTCCTTGCAGTATTCAGGTCTCCTCATCAGACTTGCAAAAGTTTTGAACCTTGACACGTGCTTGTCGGTTTGTTTTGATAATCTCAGATTTAAGATGAGAACTTTCCATACTCAGCAAATAAGAGTGAAAACATTCTGTAGTGTCAAACTCACACTGCACATTGAGGGTCAAACATCCAAATGAACTGATATAAAGCAAAAAACACATAGTAGTGGCTGGTACTTTGTCATGGAGAAAATAACAGAGAGAGCGTGTTAGTCCATGAACTCTTCATTGTATGACCTTCACTTCCAGGTACAAACATTATTCCTAGATGTTGTGTTTCCTCTCACCTCTGCAGTGAAATAATTCACAGGCCTTCATACAGAGACGCTACAGTGTCAAGTCGATGGACAATGGCGCCTCCTGCTGGACAAAATGATAAAAAATGGCACGATGACAATGTTCATAAATTTGCATGTAATACTAATCTATCTATCTCGTGCTGTAGCACTTTGGCAGACAACAACTTTCCCTACGGGACAATAAAGTATATTCGATTTGATTTGATTTGATTCGATTTGATTTGATCTATCTATTGTGAATAAATGGAAATGTTGAGTCTATTTGACGTTCTTTTATGTTTCTCTGGGATTACTTTGATTTATGTCTCTCTGTTTTATTTATTTTGTGTGGTTTGTCTCTTTGTAGTTGTCTGCCATCTCTTTGTGGTCACTTTGTGTCTCTCTGGGATTGTTTTGCATCTAATGATTGTGGTTTTGTTTTTATTTGTCATGTACTTTCATGTATTTCCAACAAAAAATATGAAGTCACTTTTTGAAGAGGGCCTCAGGCCCACAGGCCCCATGAAGCCCCGGGGCCAGAGTCTGATGGGCCTGTTCAGTGATGTATCCATGTAAGCAATGACTGAAACTGCTGTGTGAGGACACAAGACACTTTATTAATTAACTTAACTCACTCACCTAATACTTTGTAATTTGCCTGATGACCTGCCTGTAAGATGTATTCCGGCCCTTCACCCCATGTCAGCTGGGACTGACTCCGGTCACCTCATGACGTTCGAAAGGAGAAGAGTGGCTGCTGTGTCATGTTGGGAGTAAATGTATGTGTTTAAACTTTATTTACCTACATCTGTTATTACCCTGCCAAGGAAGTTATGTTTTCACCCCTGTCCATTTGTTTGTTTGGTAGTTAGCAAGATTACTTAAAACTACAGGACAGATTTGCAAAACACTTGGTGGAAAGATTCAGTTTGGGAAGAATCCGTTACATTTTGATGAAGATCCGGTTCAGGAGGCAAGGCCAGGATTTTTTTAAACCTTCTTTAACAGGGTGTTCTTTGACTTTTTCATTGACTTTTCAGATAATAATTCATGGATCTTGATGAATTGTGAACAATTTGGTGGGTTCATGATGGGACTGTTGGTGGAGGTATGCACTCTGAGTGTCATTCCATTTGTGTACGGGATCAATAAAGTTGATCTTATTATATTTGAGTTATCATTAGTAGAACTAGGAAGTAGTAGCTCTACACTGTAGACCTAGTATAATCATAGCAACGTAAAAAACAAATCATAATAGATCTACTTCATATTTATACAGCATTACAGTCACCAGCACAGGACAACTTCCAGTAACTAACTGTTTAATGTTCCTGGTGGGATCTGTGAGGGTGTGTAGTTGATTTAAAGGGTGAAAAGTCAACAGATTGACTCTGTGTCAACACCAGTGTTGCCTTACTGGTTTACTCAGTCATGTGATTTCTGCTTACTGGCAGCGTATAGACCCATTAAACCTGCTACTGTTTCCCTTTACAGCTTTATTGCTATAATGCCCAGAACTCAGGAGCGTAAACCCTGTTGTGAAACATTACATTAAAATGATGATGAGTGCAGAGGTTTTCCACCAGATGGTGATATAACGTTGTCTGGATGTGGCAGCTGACAGCAGCTGGAGTTCCTGCCACTTCTAACATGGTATGCGATGTTAAATGTGTTAAAAGTGGGTGAGGCTGATGGGAGAGGGAGGGAGGGGAGTTATTGAAGGAGATGGACGACGTTGCTGCAAAGGTGTAAATCACACGCAACACAGGCACACTCGTATCACCTCTAGGGGGAACTCCTGAGTTCAGAATGGGAATGCAGTGCGTGTGAGTGTGTTCGTGTGCGTGTGTGTGAAAGAGAGAGAGAGAGAGAGACGATGGGAATGTACAGTATCTCAGGCTGGGAAAAGAGGAGGCTTGTCCGGCCAATTTCACAGCTCCTCTCCCCCCCCCTCTCTCTCTCTCTCTCTCTCTCCCTCTCTCTCTCCCTCGCGTCCCTCTGAACCAAATCCGCTTCCAGACGCGCAGCAGACCCGCATCTGAAGCGTGTGACGGCGGCGGCGGCTGCGTGAGGACCCTTGGACTGGAAGAAGAGGAGGAGGAGGAGGAAGAGGAGCAGGAGGAAGAGGAGGAGGGAGTCTTGAAAAAAAAAACTGGGGCTCCACTGCAGTGTTACAGTTACTCCTGTAACGAGGATATCCAATGGTGAGTAGTAAACGCTGCCTCTCTCTCTCTCTCTCTCTCTCTCTTATTTTAAAGCTTCGGCTGCAGCGCACAGAGTGGATGTGTCGGGCTGAGACGCAGTGAGAGGATCCAGCAGCAGCAGCAGCAGCAGCAGCAGCAGCAGCAGCAGCGGGGGGATAAACAGCAGAAATACCAGCAGCTGACTTGTTGTAGGCTACAGTCCGTGTTTGTGCTGTGATGATTGCGGGGCTGTTCCTGCAGGACCGTGCACACTGCGTGGTCCTCCTCCTCCTCCTCGTTGTACAGGCAGTGGCAATTCATTCACACTTTTATTCTATTGATTCTAATGACAAGGACATTTAATCGCGAGGCAGTCGCGATGAGGCAGCGCTGCGTGTTCACCTCTCAGCGTGTCTCCTCGTCCGGTGACCTGTTTGGGGTCCAAACATCATGACGCTCATATGGAGGGAGACAGGCCCATGCAGTGTGCGTGCGTGCATGTGTGTGTGTGTGTGTGTGTGTGTGTGTGTGTGTGTGTGTGTGTGTGTGTGTGTGTGTGTGTGTGTGTGTTGACAATATACATCAGTGCTGTAAACCAGTTGGGATCCACTGATTTAAAGTTAAGTTACTGGTGTGTGTACTTTCCTCCCGACTCCATCCAGTCCAGTGTCTCTCTCCATGTGCAGTGTGGTTAAAGAGGTTACATGTCTGTTATGTAACAACATCTCAACATCCTGCATGGGCCTACACGTGTTATTGCTTAACATTTTATTATTATGGTTATGATTGTCCTCATTGTGATCATCATAATTAGCATTAACTATCATGCACCTGCAACGTGGAATTTGTACCTGCGGCTGTTGTGGATTCCTTTGTGATTGTGTTTGCATTTACTCCTTAGGCTTTTACTTTAGATCTTTTGCCAATTTTACCCTTTCTTATTTGTCTTTTCTTGGTGTCTTGGGAATGTGTTGTCCATTTCCTGTATGGGATTTCCCTTCTATGTTGTGAATGAGGTCTCTATTTAAATGTGTTTCTGAGTTAAAATTAAATATTTATTTCTCATCACTAGCCCTGGATAAGTAGGGATGATAGGAGGAGGCGCTGCAGTTCAGTGTCATGTGCAGAGAAGATGTAAATATAAGCACAAGGAGCGCCATCTTCCTCATTTGTGATGCATCATGCAGGATGTGTAACTCCAACATGACCATATGTAGTGGTACAGATTGGATTTGTATGCTGTGGCAGATGTATATGTGTGTACATATTGTTTTACATAAGACCTGCCCCCCCTTCATGTATCAAAGGTGAGGCCAGAACTAGGACACATGTTGGCCTTTGCTCAGTGGGTCATTTGTCACAGTGTCAAGTGAACTGTCATGGTGGTTATGGTGCAAAACAGGGTTTAATTAGGTTGTGGCTATTGAGGAAAGGTAGTAAAATAGTGAGGGTGTTATTATATTATTTGAAAAACAAGTATTTAAAGCGCAATATATCAACCCTTGTGTATTTGAAGGCACTCTTTCAATTAGAAGTGTGTGTGTGTGTGGTCCAAGTATTACTCGTGTTGTGGAGGACCTCAATCTCTTTACACAGTGACAGTACGGGGACTTGTCTTCCTAATGAGGACAAAAAGCCAGTCCCAATAATGTAAATCATTCAATTTGAATGTGAAGACAAGGTTAGGTTAAGGTTAACATAAGGGTCAGGGTTAGGTAAGTAGTGATGATGGGTAAGGTTAGAGCAAGTCTCCAGGAAATCAATGTAAGTCAATATAGTGTCCTCGGAACTCATGGAGACAGGACTGTGTGTGTTTGTGTGTGTGCGTGTGTGGTGGTTGAGCAACTCACATTACAAGCTGCTGTTGATTATAAACACGGCCATGTGTGCAGCTCATGTGCGCTCTCCTCGCCGTTCGTCTGCAGCTCAGTCAGCCTGGCAGAGATTTGCTTATTAGGTTTAGAGGTTAGCAGTGTCCTTGACATGTGCTGCCAGAAGCCAGCTACAGTGAGTCATCAAAGCTAATGGGGGAAGCATGGACAATTTAATCTGGACTGGAGAGCCCTTGATCTGTGATGGTGCCCACTCAGTGGGCCCTTTGTTGTCAAATAGAGCCCACCCATCCCTGCCCACTCAAGATGTTCGGAGCAGATTGCAGCGATGTAGCATAGCACAGCACCAGCAAGAAACATTAATCTCCTGGAAATGTCCAAAAATCCAGCAATCAGTAGAACGGTTGATCTAATTCAACGTGATGGTTTGATTAAAAAAAATTTGACCAGTGTCACCAGTTGTATGAGGTGATAATAGACAGCTAATAGTCATTATGAACAGAATAAAGTTGGACTTGTGTATTCCATGTGGGACCATGTTTCAGGACATATTTGACAGCTCACTAGCTACCATTAGACGACAAGCTAACGACAGAAAAGTCATTTTCTAGACTATTATTAATATTATTTCCTGTCCCAGCTATTGATTGCCAGACTTTCTGCCAGAGGATTATACACAAAGACGCTCACAAGCAAACCTGTCAACAAACACTTCATCCATAGATATTCATTAGGATCTCCAGGCAATGTTAACCTCACAACATCATGTGTGTTGTTGTTGTAAATATTTGATAGCTCACTAGCTACCAATAGACAACAGCTAACTGTGGCATTCAACCGCTTCTCAGTATGTGATACAATGGGAAAGACATTTTAATCCTTAAAATATCAATTCACCTTAGAAATAAAACGCACTGGAATCAAGCTTGTAATCTGATGCTAAATGCTCAATCCAGTCCAATGCAAAAGTGCTTGAAACAAACCTTTGTGTTGATGCAAACTGTATGTACATAAAACAGAAACACGTCCCAGTGAGCATAATGTCACTTAACGTTTCTGAGTATTTCTGAGGTCAGGTGAAAATACAAGGACAGTTAACATTACATTGCTTGCTTGATTACATCCAGTTTACTTAAACCTCTTTTATTTCCAAATTAGCAAGTATACACAGGTTTTTTTGAATGTGGGTAAACCATCTTAAAAAAAGGTGATGACTCCCATTGCCAGTTGAGGAGTTTGCCTGTCTTGTTGTTTTTTTGGGCCCAGTGCGTCATACTCATCACAACTGAGGCGCTCTCTCTCACCTCGCTGTCTTGCCAAATTTGGCGTCACCTTTATGACTGCTGATTGCAGCCTGAGAAGAAAAGCAGTCACAAAGATGAAATGTCACATGGATGAAAACAAGTTAATCAGATTCTCAATGTTTATATATAACTTATAAACCTGGATCTCAGTAGTACAACATTATATTCTTTTCATAAAGGTATTTGAGCTTCCCGTCCAGAGTGTGATGTCAGAGGAAAATGGCCGCCATGTGAATATTCTGTATATAGTCTATTGTAGGAGACAATAGATCAATAGATAAGACAAATGTTTGTTTTCCTTGATATGTATATCCATAAGATCTTGATCCCGAGGCAATGTTAGCAAAACAACATCATGTGTATTGTGTGTGTGTTTTCACAGGAGAACAGGTGGTCTTTAGAGGCGCTCGGCGGTGTGTAGGGCTGACACGCTGACAGTTTGTACAAACCAAGGGTGGCTCCAACGCAGACACACCTCTGATGCCTCTGGCCAGTTTGAGCTCTATGGTGTGTGCTCGCTGGGATAAAAGTGGCCTGGCCAAAGAGCAAAGTGTTGCTACACTCAGTAAAGCCCACACAGGTGAGAGGATCCTTGAAAATCTCTCTAAAGCTGACATTTTGCTTGCAGGATATTCAGACTAACTGTCCTAAAATTTGTTTGTCCTGTTTGTGCTTGTGTGTTTGGCTCAGGATGTCGTGGGCCAGGGGCCTCTTTGTAGGCAGAGTGGACGATCGAAAGACAGCATGGGGAGAGCGCAACGGCAAAAAGAGGACGGACAGCTCATCCCTGTGCAACCCGCGCTACATGAGCTGCCTGAGGGACCCTGAGGACCTCGAGCCCTCTCATGCGGCCCCTCAGCATTACCACTGTGCAGCGGGCACCAGTGGGGGCAACTTTGGGTTGCGCTGTGGCTGGCAGGAGGACCACTATGGGAAAAGGATGGGTGGCGGTGGGGATCTGGGTCTAAAGGCGGTGGACCTTGGCTTCGAAGACGGCGAGCTGAAGGGAAGGAAAGAGGAGGAATCAGGGGAACTTAGCCGAGGGCAACTGCAACACGATGAGCGCCTTAGACTGCTGGATGCGGTTTGTGTGGGTTTTCCAATCCAAGAAGTTTCAGTCCTCCAAGCTGGAGCGCCTGTACCAGCGCTACTTCTTCAGGCTCAACCAGAGCTCCCTGACCATGCTGATGGGGGTTCTGGTGGTGGTGTGCGGGGTCATGCTCGCCTTCCACTGTATCCACAAGACTCCAGATGAGGCCTACGTCTCAGTACTCTGTGTGGCCATGGCGCTCTTCTTGGCCATGATGGTGGTGTGCAACCGCAATGGCTTCCATCAGGACTACATGTGGATTGTGAGCTATCTGGTGATCGGGGTGCTGATTGTGGTGCAGGTTTTTGGGGTGCTGAAGATGGATCCCCGCAGTGCCTCAGAGGGCATCTGGTGGACGGTCTTCTTCATCTACATTATATACACACTGCTGCCGGTCAGAATGAGAGCTGCTGTGCTCAGCGGAGCAGTGCTGTCCACCATACATGTTAGTCACCGCCTGGCTGCTCAACCAACAGGACAAGTACATTTGCGAACAGGTGAGTGAAAGCATGATTCAGAACTATCAGGTCTGTAAAAATGAACAAATGGAGATATTCTGGATATTCCTCCATCAATGTACAGCTATGTTTACACAAGAGACTCGGTGCAATAATCAATTGATAGAAAATGTATATGCAACTATTTAAGTCAATCGTGAATCAGAGTTTATTTATTTGTTTTATATATTTCAAAATGGAATCTCTCTTTGGGCTGTCGTGACAAAACAAGCCGTGGTGAAGGTGTCATTTTGGACTGTGTGAAATTGTGATGTGATATTTTCCACATTTCTGACATGTTATACACAGTGAGAAAACAGTTAGAGATAAAAAAAAGAGGAAAAAAACAGCTGACTGTTTTTGTACATTTAACACCTGATTAATCTGCTTCATCACACTGATGCAGAAAATCCAATATTGCCACAAAGCATTCCTGTTCACCGATTTGCAACACTGCCCCCGACAGCCAGGGGTATTAAAGGGATGGTTAGCTAAATGCTTTGAAAAACCTATGTCAGTGGACAAATAATGAAACCCTAAGGCACCTTTAATTCACACTTTATCACTTTCTAGAGGGTACGTTCATATTTTGTTGAAGTCTATCTTAATACAATATTCACATAGTGGTATGTACACTATTCCTCACTATGGAAGGTTTTTCAGTGTTGGGATAGAAATGCAGTTTGAGTTGGGAAAAATCAAGAGGATACTAATGACGTTTGGTACAAATAAAAGCATCAGAAATGCCTCCGATACTGCCGCAAATATTGGGTCGGGCATGTTGAGTGTGCAAATCTAGGTACCGATCTGATACCACATCTTGAATTATTAGCGTTAGTTTCCCTCAATAGTTGGATCTGTCCTCTGTATCTGCCGCTACCCAAAGCCCAGCAATCAGAATTGGTATCAGGGCGGTAATCGGTAAAAATTGTTTAAAGATTGATTTGTGAAATTCAGACTGGTCAAGCCTTGTACGTTTTCTTTACAATTAATTTCTGTACTAAACTAGGACTATGGACATGCTGCCCCATCACAGTAAAGTCACATTTAGACGAGATTTCTCACAGCGAGCATGAACAGGACGAAGAGTGACCAGTGACTCTTTTACTAAAACATGGGTATTTGAGTATTGTTTTGAGATGGATTAAATGTGAGTCTGTTCTATAACAGTTTTACTCACATGCATAACTAGTGCATGATTACAAATTGTTTGTCATGCCCTTCTGAATGCTTGTTGGAAATGAATGTCCAACCAGCTGTGTAAGTTCAAGTGGAGATGTATTTATGAGAAAACAATTCAGATATCCCAGACTCGTGCTTGTCAGGGCCCACTATTTTCACCATACAATTGAGCACACTGTTGTTACTGTATTCACCAGTGGAAACGCCCTACTTTCTGTCCCCATCGATATAGGACAAACATTGTGCAGACTCCTCAACCACTTTTCCATGTCAAAGGTGCTGTACTAAAAGTAGATGGTGCCGTAGATCTCGGCAGCTTTTCAAATGAGATTTTTAATGAGCCTATGTTTTGTGCTGTAGGGCAGCTATTGGCAACTCTGTTGGGGTTTGTGGAAGGTCATCTGGGTTGAATGAGCCCATTTAGCTGCATTGTGGAGGAATATCATGATAATGTAGCATGGTGCCATTCATGCCTCAGCTCTCTAAAACAAGGGGGCTATTGTAGTAAAATGAAACAGGGTGGGGTGGGATACTCGGATTGTGCAATGGATTTGACGGAAAACAGGACGATTACTTCTTCATATTGGAAGCTATATGGGAAAAAAATATAAACAGAATTAGACGTAATGGCTTCAGCTCCCAACTCACTGGAAATATTTATTCATTATGTCTGTTTTTTTCTCTAGTGTTTGTATGTGTGTGTAAGTAACTCAGTGATTCTCTTATGTGCAGTTTATGATACTGTACTATTTAGATGTACATATGGACACAAATACATTATATAAGAATTGGCTTAACCTCTAAAACAGTCAAATAAATTTCAAAACAGCTAGAATGTCCTTAGAGCGCGGACCTCCGCTAACAGTCCCCTTATAGAAACCAGCGTTGAACTTATTGCACAGACTCTAAAATATCTTTCCCCTAAACAGGTCAGATTTGTTTTTTATCTGGATACATGATTTATCTAAGAAATCTGGGAAAATGTAAAAAGAATAACCCCATCTCCAAATGTTGATCTGTAATCTATGATCTGTACCGAAATTGAATTGTTTCTGTTCTGACCCACACCGCATCCTCCCACTGAATTTCGTGGTAATCCGTTCAGTTTTTGTGTAATTCTGCTAACTGAAAGAAGGACAATAAAATCACATAACGTCCTTGGTGAAGGCAATTAATCTAAATACTTTAAGGATTAACTGATTATTGCATTTGTTGGTAATGTGCTCATCTGAGAATGTGATAAGCTGGAAGCAGCGACGTGTTAAACACCATCTTTCACAGAGGACATGTTGACACGCCACAGTCACAATGAATTGAATTTAGCTACTTCAGTTTCAGGGTCCTGGTGTCGTGCGTGCTGACTCACATTCACACTGACTTACTGGGCCTCTTGAATAGAACAAAGCCATGTTAATGTTTTTAGTAACACCTCACTATGTAAAAGGTCAATGATAAGAATTAATTGCACCTGATTAATTCTATTGTATGTATGTGTCCTGCAATTTCACTGCCATTTAATTGGGGCCATAGGTCACCCTGCCTTGAAGAGCCGTGGCGAGAAATACATTTCTAAGAATTTTATTCCTACAGGTTTTAATGGGGAATTTGAGTGTCACATTTTCTCAGAGACTTTGCTTTATCCTTAAAAACTTGATACGTGGTCAAACAATGAATACACACATGTAACTCACACATATGACTTGAACTGTTGGTCTGTGTAGAAACATGTTGTTGGTTTCGCTGTTAAGCAACCAGATGAATGTGGAGCCACTCTGATTAAGGCAATATTGACATAACTCTACTGGTCCGGTGAGCTTGTGTGTAAAGTGCCCATGCCCCAGGCGAGACAGGGTGACTTCAGGCACACTGGACTGTTGGCTGCATGTGGTTGGTTGCATTGGTCTTGTGATGAGGGACTGCTGCCCTGCCTGAGGGTCTAGACCCTTCAACTGTGTGTCCCAGCACTCTGAACAATCAATGGTGGGACATGGGGTAGTGGCTGTCTCTCTTGGGCTTTTGATAGAGATTGCATTACATTACATATCATTTAGCTGACGCTTTTATCCAAAGCGACTGACAATAAGTGCATTCAACCATGAGGGTACAAACCCACGAACAGCACGAATCATGTAAGAGATGAAGGACAGGGACATCAGCTTGTTGTTTGATGCTGGTTTCAACCAAATCACAACCATCATCTTATATTAAATAATTTAGAGAAATCTCTTTCTGTCTATATGTGGCTCACATATCTCAAGAACCGTTCATTTTATCGGCTTCCCACTTGGCATGTGCCGGCCCAAGGAAGTTTGCGATTTTGGACATGTAATACATTTGATATTGAAATGAACACGCGACCGGTGCTCTGAAGCAGAGACGGCTGGGACTCATCACCGCAAGTGACGTTGTCGATCACAACAACAGGCGCGTTCACGACAACAGCAACAACAATTGAATCCCCAACTCAGGGTTCGGCGATCTTCCTTGAGCTTCGCTGAACTATGAATAAACAGTTGAAGAGCTCTTTGTGCAGCAGCGGTGGAGCAGCATCAGGGTTTTGCCAACTGAGTCCTGCAGCTGGTCTTTACTTGCCCAATTACTGCAGGTCACTTCTACAGTTTCAGAAAGAAAGCCTGCAACCCATCACCACAGGCCCCATTCCAAAAAGGCAGGTTAAAAACGGGCACTGCAGAAGTGTTTTCAAATGAAAAACTACAGATTGCTTTTTTCACCATCAAGAAAGGAACCACACAGTGTGTCATTCAGTCAGCTCCCAGTCTCAACAGGTGTCTCTCAGTCTGGCTTTGAGCTACTCGCACATGTTTGAATGCAGAGGGACTTCATCCAATCTGTCACAGCCCCTAGTTACAGTGGTGACAAGGGCACGGCCGCGGACGGAGAGTGTGAAACGATGCTGGACTGAAGCACCCAGCTGGAAAAGAGCTGCCACTCTCTTCTCTCTTTTTATCCTCTTTCCACTTTTCACCCCTTTTTTTCCTCCTCTGAGTCGTAAATCTATTCTCACAAAATCCCTCACAGATCGAGTGGCCTTTATTACAGACTGAGATTGAGCTCACAATACTCACAGGGATTGTTTCTTCAGATCTCCATCTTTCTCCGCTCTGCTCTGAAGAGAGATGAAGGTGTAACTGTTCTCGGGGAGGTGCACTGCCGCTGTTCACTCCCAGTGCCTCCACTATCCTGCAGACACAGGGTTCAGAAGGATCTCAGTCAATCTCACAGGTGGCATCCGCTGCCAAGATTTAAAAGAGAGAGATGATACAGAAGACTGAAATGTTTTGCTGTAGGGCTGGCATCGTATCAAGTAGACATAGCAAGGAATTATTGACAAGGTTTGTCCATCTGAGTCCAAACCCTGGTTCAGCATGTGCTTTTCTGTGACTGCATCGAGTTTCCTGCTGTTATTCCAGCTTCCTCCTAAAATATCCTCAGACATGAACTCCGAAAAATGACGGGACAATTGGATCCGGACTTTCTCCTGACTATGCCTTTCACATATTTAAGGTTTAGTGTGTAGAATTTAGTGACATCTAGTGGTAAAGCTAGACGCTCTATCAGCAACAGGAAAATGGGTTCAAAGATTCAAAAGCTCTTGAATCTTGTTGTCTTTCCAGGTGGACATCTTCTTCTGCAGCGTTTACATGTATAGCACCTCCTTTTTCATCCTAAGATATTGGAATTATTTTAGTTTCTTACAGTGTTGTGTCCGTCAAGTGTAAGAAACGTCATCAAAAAGCCAAGTTGCCGGCGGTGAATTCTCTTGACAATCTCCAGCTGTGTTCTCACCTGCAATCGTACATTCTCTATATGATTTACCAGGCGGCTGCCTAAAGAAAGTTATGGAATGTCAGGAGCAACTGACTTGGACATTTGCATTCCACGTTACAACCCCTTCGTATAACTTCAGTTCAGTGCATGTCTGTAAGCAGCTGTACAGTCCAAAGAAATGCAGCTCAGGTCAACATGTGACTCTAAATTCTCCGTAGTTGTGAAAGTGAGCGTGCATGTTTGTTTTGTCTCTATGTGTAATAGATACCTGTAATAGACTGTCAGGGTGACTTTCGACAGTGGGACCTGCTCCAGCCACTTATACGACCCTCAAAGGAGCAGCTGCACACAAGATTTGTTTTAAAGTTTGCTTTGCAGATAAAATCAACATGAACTCGCTTGGTTCTCTTGGTCTTTGCTTCTGATTCTCAACATGGTAAAAATATATAATTATCGACCTGAAACTTTCTTGATGAAATTAATTTAAACAGAAATTTGGTGATAATTGTTTCTTTTATCTATTTAAAAAACTATCAGCATGTCACAAAGATACTGTATTTTGTGCATCACTGTTAACAAGCCATCAATTGTTGTAGTGTCAGTGTTGTCTTTTACCTCTTTAGCTTAGATTATATTATGATACACAAAGTTGCCTTTAAACTCAAGAAGCAAATTGTATTGACATAAAAGTTAGAGGCTCTAAAAAATTCAAATTGAATGAATAAAGTGGCCAACAGCCTCTTGATTGGAAGAACCTACCAAAGGTCTTTCTAATGACACCAGTGTTTGTTGTGGTGTTTGCCTTTCTTTTCATTTCTGCTTGTTAGCGACACTGAATGACCTAATATCAGATCTTCACTGCTGATGTATCACAAAGAGCCAGCAGTTTGTGTTCGAGTAGTTTCATGACATTTTGTTTGTGGCCCCTAGTGAAAACATGCAATAATCCTAATGGTTGCTCCTCAGATAAATGTATCTGATGTTTATTGCCTCGCCTAAGGAGTTTATGTTTGCCTTTGGCACGAGTAGACAAAACTACTGGACAGATTACCACGGAGACCTGGTGGAAAGATGTGGTCTGAGTCAGGAGAGAACCTTTCCAGGATCCAGGATTTTTGTTTTCACTTTCTTCAACATTGTGAGATAGGGTGTATTCGAACATTTTCCTTGATTTCTTGATAATTCATCGACCTTGATGAAATAAAATCAGGCATAATGAGGGAACCGATATGAGTGTGTGTAATTTGGTGTGGCTTGACTGTTGGACCTTGGCGGAGGTAAATCCACATCTCTCTAGGGATGTAAGAGATTCACCCAAACTCCAGATTTGAAAGAGTCCACAGTAGATAACATCCTCTTGCATTGGTGTACTTTGGACCAGTCACCATGAGTGATGGCTTCAGCTCATGGCGCAGAGCACTCGGACTTAGTCGGACACATCTCTCTTTATCTCTCTCTCTCGCTATCACACACACACAGACAGCCTAAAACAGACTGATTTGGGACTTCACCACAGGAGACCACCTGTCCCTTGAGTTTTTGTCATGTCGCTCACCCTTGCGTGTAGATGAGGCAACTACTAACTTAACTACATGACTGGCATTTGGGGTTGTGCACAGACATTTTGCTTTGATATATGTATTTCCATAACTTAAGTATGAACAGCTGGGAGGCCATACGCCTATGAATCCTAAGGGGGATTGTGTGACTTACTGAGCCATTGTTTAGTTCTAAGAATTCATATCTAACCGGCATGCAAGATGTCATACGTGGATTAACAAGGAACCGAACAAAAGTTATTCTCTTGTGTGCAACATGCAGGGTATATTTGGATAACCACATCCCAACGGGAGTGCTCTGAAGAGGAGCTATTGACAGGCAGGTCAAGAAGAGAGTGAAGTCTCGAAGGTACATCCAGTCTGTGCTTTTGTTATTATGTGCTGATCCAGCACGAGAGGAAAAACCTGTTCCGTTGGCTGATTGTTATGGGGTCAACGAACCCGGGACGAGTGGAAACATACTGATCCCTCTGCTTAACACTGGTGAAAAAAGATACCAATCAATGAAATGTCACCAGCATGACTGTAGCGTGCATAATGCATTTAGGCCAGAACACTGGTGTTACATAAGAAAAACATGAAAGCAGCCACAAGCTTCATTGACCTTTATGCAATTATTTATGATGTTTTCTGGAAAGTATGACAACAGCTGTGTCTGATACTCACAGTGACGTTTAGACTTAATAGCCTCTCTTCTCTCAATCGTATGTGTTACTGAAACAAAAATACAGTATAATAATTTTTATTATATCTCCAGTGATATTCTCTGAATGTACAAGAGAAGCAAACACTTGAGGATCTGCTCATGTATTTGGGGCCAACTTTAAAAACATGACTCTCTCCTGTACTTGGACCTGTATATACAGCTACATATGCACATGGAGTAGTGGTGTGTGTGATCTGTGTCTGTGCTGCGTGAAATACATGGATCGCAGCAGCTCACTTTGCTGCTATCAAATGGTGAGAACCCACCATCAGGTGCTGTGGGTGCCAAACAATGCATTGGCTCAAACAAAAGCTCTCCCCTTTACTCCCAACCTCATCCTCGCTCAGAAAGGGAGAGCGCTTGTGACTCATCCACTTATTGTATTACAACCAGAGGCAATGATACAAACCCGGATAACTTCCACCACCATGGGTGGGAGCAATAAGGACTTGCGATAAGCGAAATATTGCTCTTAAAATACAGTCAATGATAAGGGAAATAATAGCCTGGCTAATAATAGCTGTGCGAGTCGGGGATGAGGAAGTGCAGGCTTCTAATAACAGCTCATGGTTTACTAACAACTTGGCTCTCCTCAAAAGTAAATACAGGGATTTAAGGCTGCACTGCCGTGGCAGACGTCCAAGAGATATATATTAGGAATCCATTAGCAGCGTTAAATGTTGATCTGTGTGGCACGCAAGCCCTGAGGCTTTTGAAGTTAGTGTTACTCTGGATCCCTACTGAGCCCACCGCACCGTGTCCCAGGGCTGGTGACAGGAAGGTGAATGGCCGTCTGTCAGAGGTCACAGTCACACCAGCCAAATCTCTTGTTACCCTGCTATTCCAGTTACAATTACAATGCTTAGACAGTGACAACATATGTTGGGCTGACTTAAGAATGCACTGTCGGGGTGAAGCTAATTAACAAACATGTGTACTATCAGTGTAAAAATAGGGAACGACTTCCTGCCATTGAAATGTAAACCTCCCGTGCATATCTGTATCACAATGCATTGTGAGAAGAAGACTGTCTTTAATTTGCTATTCAGCTCATCTGACCATGTTATTATATAGAAAGAGCAGATCATCCTGATGAATCGAATAAGTTTAGACCATTTTAAGCTGCTCCGTTTAAATCAGCGAGCCTGTGTGTCTCACAGTCTTTTTCACATTTTCATTGAGTGATGTCAGATAAAATAACAAGACCCCGGTCCCATGATGTAATTTCACACACTCAGGGTTAATCCAAAGGAAGTTACACACTCTATCTTGTGCTCTCACTGGATCCTCCCACTGAAGTGTGCAGAAAGTGTAAAGAGCCTAATGCGCCATGTCTTCATGTTTTATCCTTGCTCCTTTTACATAAAAAAAAAGAAAGAACTCCTGGCCTTTTAAGTTTCGCAGAAAGACAGGACTATTTTCTTTGTTTGGGATGATGTGTCACAAGCACCTTCATGTTGTAAAGCTGAGCTCTTCTCAGCATTAAACATGCCTGAATCACATTTCCAAGAATCTTTGTTTTGGTGTGTATAGCCTCTGAGGGCTGAGCAGGGATGATCGGGACATCATATATACAAGGTCACATACACAGTGGCAGACCATGTGTTGAAACTCTACACCCCCTGTGCTTTTATTCCCATGAAATGCTGCCGATGGATCAGTCTTTGCAAACGTTTCCTGAAGTTGGCCCGGAGCTGGACGTGTCAGACGCACACACGCAAACTTCAGTCGCCAAACTCCTCTCGTGTTTCCACTGTTTAAACTATAACCTGTTGTTCTCGTCCCAGTATTGATCTGTATGCTTTATAGTAAAAGTCAATATTGTGAACGGTTGGGAGACAGAACAAGGGAGGACAGTGCCTGAAACTGTGGAGTGAATGATTTTATATAACTGGACAGTGAAACTAAGCTTTTGTATGTTTAAAAAATATATATTATTGGCGCTCCAACATCTGGTCTGCGCACACTTGTTCATCTCATTTAATGTAGTTGTAATGTTGCCCTCCCTTTTTTAAATTCTCTTTTGTCAGTATTGAAAGACTAAAAGTTGCGTTTCATCAATCTCTGTCAGTGTGAGATGGTGGCCTTGGCTTCGTGCTGTATGTTGAGCTTAAAAGGAGATGGAGGCAAAAGCAGCTGAAATTGGAATTCCTGGATGTTTAGCTCACACAGTTCAAGGTCTGGACTCCCTCACGTAGTTCGAATCAGCGGGAAGAGCCAGCGGGGGAGTGGATGGGTTTGGCTGGTTGGTTGGTTTGTCCGGCTAATTAACCAAATCTTGTGTGCTCGTAGACGCGGTGCTGTAATTGCAGCTGTGCCTGCGATGGTGTGAGTAGGCAGGAAGTGAAGGGTGAGCGAGTACACAGCTGGGAGGAGAGCGTTGTGTCCAGGCCTGATCCCTCCCTCTCTCCCTCCCTCTGTCCAGCCAAACACTGACCCCTGACCACTGAGCAGCCAAGACCACTGACAAACGTGCACTCAGCAGTGGGCTTCTTATAGCAGCCTTGTGTGTTATGATCAGCTAATACAACTGTAAATTTAATACCGATAGGTATTGATTAATTTGTCAAATGTTGAGTGATAATTCAAATGAGGAAAAAGGGATGACAGAGCAGACACACCACCTGTTGCTGCTGTAACTTGGGGGCACTGAGAGAAGTGAAATAGAGCTGAAGCAATTAATAGATAAATCTACTGGTTGATTGGCGGGT